>CM061351.1:98272012-99472012 GCA_030867105.1 Liasis olivaceus
AAGAGGCATGCCTAAAAATATTAAAATACAAAAAATGAAAGGTAAAACATCATGTCTATCAATCGAGCCAACCACTCCTTGGTGAGGTGAGTATTTTATTCTAAAGGGAGAGAACAAAATGGCGTGACCCACTTTTGAAAGAAGAAAGGCACCTCAATATTGTTTTCAGTGGTCGTTGAACCTGGATTCTTGGAAACCCTGCAGATCTCACAGAGAGGAAGATGCATCTCCTACTTTCGGCACCCTAGCAAAAGGCAGGCTACTGAAGTTCAGCAGTTTCTGCTGATACGTCTCTGTAACACCGAACAGCCCATTTGCTCTAGCTGTTGTTCTTTGAGGCTTGGCAAAACCAGTGCCTGAGCTTCTTCTGGAAATGATACAAAGATTTCCTATTTGGACAATTATTTAAATTTGGCAGTGCGTTTTTTACAAAAACAAGTGTTCTTCATATAAAACGTATCTTTCAAATATGTTACTCTGTTGCAAACAAATGTGTTGCACATGTATTTTAAAGAAATACGTGGCCCTCTAGGCATTCAGGAAGGCTTGGCCAATATAATTTCAATATCATCTCAGTAGCAACCATGCAAAGCAGCTCAGGATGTAATAGAAGGTTTGTGTTGTCAATCTATCCTATACCGGTTTGGGTCCCACTTACGATAGTTGCATTTAGTTCCCATTGAAATCAGTGGGACTCACGGAATGACTGAGTTGGGCCATGGAACCAAGGACAGCTAAATCTAGTTACAAGCTGAAGCCTTGATTTTGCAGACCTAATTCTGCCTTCTGTTGGGTGGCGAAATGCAAAGGACAGCATTCTGTTTCATGCAACTCTGAAAAATTGGGCTGGTTTGCGGATTTCAGTAATGTTGTGTATGCTTCCTTCATCGGATTTGGTTAGCTGCACATCTCTTTTTATTGGTAGGGTTTGGGGAGTGGGTAACCATGGGACTGGAATATCTGAATTGCGCTGAGTACAATCTGTGTGGTTCTCTGCTTCGCTGCTGCTCTGTGGCTGAGGTTTTTCCTCCTCGGGCAGAACTTTCACATGGTGTGCATCATGGCGTAATCAGATCTGCACAAATGTGTGTGGCGCTACTCTAAAGCCTTTGCGAGGGTGCCCGTGAGAGACGGAGGGAAGGCTAGGAAAAGAAGGGAGAGATCGTTGGCGAGTCAGTGGGCAGCTTCTCTTATAAACAACAATTCAACCCAGGTGGGGAGAAATCTGGGAAAAAACATCTCAATGTATTAAAAGAAACTCCACCTGAACGGACTCACTACGAATGAGAGTGGGAAATTCTCTGTACAGATTCCAAGATTCTGTATTTACCCCAGACGGGCATTAAAGATACCTTATGGAAATCTGCAAAGTTCTTGCTTTCTGGATGATCTTGCCCAGTTGCATACAGGGTGATTAGAAGGGCTGGCAAGGACCTGTGGTCCCACATGTCATTTGGTGCATGAAAGTCCCCTCTCCACTATGCCTTAAGTACCCCTTGACAGATGGAAGCGACACTGTAACTGTCACATGGCATGTCAGTGAGTTCATTTCCTCCAAAGGCAAGAGGGGAGCCCGGTGCCATGTGTGAAGCACTGTGACTTCCCTTGCACATCATTGCCTATTTCTAAGCCACATTAATGTGTGTAATTCTTCTCTTCCTTCCCTCTGAGAGTGCTGTACCTGTCTGTGAAACTCTGTGGAAGTTTATTGTGTGCGTCTTGGATGGGGGAGTCTGAGAGCTCTGGGAAATGTAATTCTGTGTAAGCACTTTGCTAGATAAGCATGTGCATATCTGTGCTTGTGAGCTTCTGCTGCCTTTTAACACATCCCAGGAACCCCCCTCATCAGGAAATGCCTTGTTGATTTCCCTTCACATCATGCGCTCCATTACAGCTGAATTTCACATTGCGAAAGCTTCGTTTAACGTAATAAGGATGAGCCACAACAGGTCCTGGAGGTCGTGTGATCTTCTCCAGGAAAGCCATCCAATGGAAGAAACCATATGCTGCTGCTTTTTATTAACCAGAGCCCATCCCAAGCATACAGCAACATCTGAAAACATCAATGCTGGAAGACTAATGTGTTAAAATACAATCTTTGTTATTTCAACGTTTCAGAACGCTCCCCACCCACTCCTGATTCCTGGGTCACTGAGGACAAAAAGGAAGAAAAGAAATGATGTTGACACAGCAGGCTGTAAAAAGAAAGGGAGGACTGAAGTTTCTACCCTGGACATCTCAGAATCTTAAAAAGACTCCAACCACAACCAGTCAAGTTGCAAGCCGTAGGTAATTTTAACAATGATTTGTTGAGATAAGCCAGCTTCCCATTACATTTACTAGGCTGATGGTTGGAACAAGCCAACAAGAAAGAAGATGAAGGATTAATGCAGGGATAGGCATCCGAGCCACTCCAGATGTGCAAAGCACCTCACACCCCCCTTTCGTGGACCACACTGGCAGAGGCTGCTGGGAAGTGTAGTTCAGCATCTACCGTTGGTTACCAGCAAACTCTCCCTTTGGGTGCAATTATGCAAAGGCTAACGGATGTGACTTTCCCTTTGCCTCGATGTTTACTCAAGTGTGGGTTTGTAGTGCTGCGGGCATAATAACACAACCATTTCCCCAAGAGATGTCACCAGGTTATCCCTTTGACTGTACTTTTGAAGTTTATCTCCTCCAGTTTGGAAGAGACCGCCAAAGGGGAAGCAGCCGTGCAACGGAAAGGACGAGGGAACTATGAATCAGGATCAAATGGCAGCGGGGTGGGTGGGGGGCGTGATATTAAAAGTGGAGGGCACACCCCCCAGTCTGGAATATCAAGAATGGAGAGCAAAGCCTCCCGGGCTGACGCGCTGTGTGGTTGGCTTGCCAAAGGTCTCGATGTGGTGAGCACTTGAGCTGGCTTTGTTGTTAGCATTTTCCTCAGACACGGCCACAGCTAAAGGCTACGATGAGTCTCAGCCTTGGCGTCATTTGCCCCCACCCTGGCTTTGACCCCCACTTGGGGGAAATGGACTCACTATGAAAATATCAAACCCTAGAAAAAGAAACAGACCCCAGAGTAGGGGGAAAAAAGGATTCACAAGCTCTGAAACAGGAGGAGATGCACGCGAAGCGGACGGGTTGTTCATTCTCCCCCCACCCCCCTTCCCATGTCTGCAGGCTTCCCGTCTCCAAAAATCTGCTGCAGGCGCTTCCAGATCAAGGGAATGTTTTCGAAATTCATTGTTCCCTTTTTCGGGTGATATAATTTACTACGGGAACTTAGAAGGCATTTTATCGGCTGGGTAGGGAGCCAGCCCTGGGAGCGCACATTCTGAAGCTCGTTTGAAAGTCAGGGATTCGGATTCAAAACACACAATCGCTTTCCTTTTTCATTCACAGGAGTCCTGAAACGGCTTCGGACAAAGAATTCGAAAAGCAAAACAAGACATAATGTTTATTTCCCCCTTTTCTTCGTTAAAACGAATCCCAAATTGGTAGTGCATAAACAGAAGCCAAAATCAACCAACGATCAGCAAATGAAAAAAGAAATTACAATTACAAATGGAGCACCATTGAACGTCTGAAAGAAGGGAGAAATTCTTACTGGTACCCAAACTTAAGTGCTAGGCAGAAGTGCCCAGAAAAGACTTCCCCAGTTTGGGCACCTTCCTGATGGGTAGACTTCAACTCCCAGGATCCTCAGGCTAGCATGGTCAACGCTGAAGATTCTGGGAATTGTAGTCCACCATCTGGAAGGGGCCAGGGTAGGAGTGGCTGTCCTGGGAGCTCCCAGACAGCCCCTGGCCATATCTGCTTGGAAGAATCCATATGCTTGGAAGGCATGGAAGAAATGATTTTTCCCATATCTGGGTTGCTTCTAAAGGTCTTTCTCCTCATAAACCATTGTTCCTCCCTCAACAGCAGTAAGCAAAATCTCCATGGAGTCTCCCCAGTATCTGCCTTTCATCTATCATTCTTCATGAAAGTTGTGTCTTCTTGGGCAATTGACCTTAATGTAGCTTACACCTTCACTGTTCTATGTCAGAAGAATTACAAAGTTCTATGTGGGAAGATTACAAATGGAAGACATTTTTATGCAGTATCCCCCAAAAAACCTCACTCAGTTTTTTTTATAAGAACACAGGTAGAGCCCATCTTAAGAGAGTCATTCTCTCCTGCTGGTTCTAGTTGCATCCTCTAGCCCATTTAGGCAAGGTCCTGATATGTTTGTATAGGTCTGGGAGAAGGCATATTTGAATTTTGGGAGCATATGGTGGGCATACTCACAAAATGGTGACCATGGGAGACTTACCAGGTCAGCATATAATTTCCGTGGTGGTCGTGGCCAATCACAAAACCTCTGTTTACTAGAAGACAGACTTTTCTCAGGACAGTCCTGAACATCCAGGAATCTTTGTGGATCCCAAAGGCATTCCTGCAAATAAATAAGATTCTAGAGGCTGCTGGTTTGCTTTGCACCATGCTAACTTTCTATGTAATATTTTATTTAAAGTATTCTTTTAAAAGCCAAGCAAGGTTGGATCTTGGGAGCACCAAGGGAGTTTTCTAAGGCTGCATTACAGCCAGCAGACTCCATGTCACCCTTAGCGTAAAGAGTGTGTTGAAGAACTACTTCCATCCTGGAGAGTCACATTCTCTAACTGGATTACCTTTTCTTTTTTTCAGCCGCAGTTTTTCATTGTTAAACAGCTGAACTAGAACCCTTCAACAGGCTCACGTCCATGATTATGCTTAGATCACAGACTGGAAGTGGAGGGCGAGAAGCTTTCTTATGCAGTGAAACTCATCTCAAGAGTTTATGGCACAGGAGAGATTTGGGCGGAAGGCATCTTGTTTCAACATTTAGACTTTTAGCCTACGATGTGGGTTGGTCTTTTGTTTGTTTGTTTTGCCATAAATATATCTCTAAGAAATCCCCCAAGTCAATTTTTTTTCAATAGAGCTAGTGTGGAATGGGAGATTTAACATGGACATAGAGACATTCATTTAACATTCACACACATACACACGTTCACCAAAAATGTGCTACAATGCACAGTTGCTTCAAGGCAAGATGCATTATACCCACAAATGTATCACTTTGCAAGCCGTGGGCTGCCCTTTACGTGGCAGGTTGGGACAAAGGACTAGTAGGACCAGAACAGAAATCACATTTGATTCAGTCTAATTTACATTGGAATTTAATTAAGATGGTTAAATATAGCTGATAAGATTGCCTCCCATGTATTTAATAATAAAGACAAGGATGCCATTCCTTGAAGCTCAGCTTTAGTTGGCTCTGAGACTACCTGGGTATATCCTTGAAGCTTTCTTGGGCTACAGTACATTCGTGGTTCCCCACTGCCTTCTTCCAGAATGGTTGTTGACCTTCCCAATCTAACCTACAGCCCCGGGATGCCCTGGTAGTCTCTCATCCATGTACTAAACAGCTACTGGCGTTGCTTAGTTTCTAAGCACGAAGTTGATGAGGTCCTGTCACCTCCTGGGACATTCAAGAACAGACCTTGTGTATCTCATTAAAACTCAGAAGTTGTTGGCAATCTCTGGAGAAGCGTTGGGGGTGCAGTCAAAGCTTTCTTGAGCTGTATATGGCCTGGACTATCAGGTTCCACCTGCTAGAAATAAAAACCATCGAAGGTCGCCATAAATGGAGTGTGTGAACAACAGTCCACCGGTATGGAGAAATGCTCTTCAGCTTTGCATCTTGATCTGTTCATGAATAGGAAAACAGCTAGAGGTTGGAGACAGGATGAAGGTTTGGAAGGAACAAGCAGGTTGGGTCAAATTCTCCTGTAAGCATGAAAATATATTCATTTGATAGTAATCCCTGAATCCCAAGCCCTGGTGAACCTTTAACTGCTTCTACACTTTGCTAGATTCAGTTAATCTCATATTTTATCCTACACTGTGTGTGAAGAGACATGTTAGCTGAATGGCATTTTCTGGGCTTCCAGAGAGCGCTCTTTAAGATGCACCCCAAGATATAAAAAGAGAAAAGGCAAACAGCAACATCCCAGCTGCAGAAGTGCCATTTGGAGGGAAAACATCTGGATCCAGCACAGCAAATGAGTAATGGCTGCGCATTTGTTTCATGACATAAGAGTTGTGTGGGATAGTTCTGGAAAGACACACATTAGTGTGCGAGAGCGTACGCATGCGTCTTTCCAGGCTAGTGTTAATGTAAGCAAGCGTGTGTACGTGGCTATATTGGTGTACTTTTCTGTGCATTAATGGCACATTTCCTGTGTGGCATTTGTGTTGGGATGTAGGTGTGAGTGTCTGAGAGTGGGTGGTTGTGTGGAAATATCTCTAGGGACACGTGTTTGGAGTATGGTGTCCCCGTGTGTGTGTTTACATGTTTGTTTTCCTGGAGATCCTTTCCCTGCTCTGGTGGGAATCCTCTTCTTTTCACTGCCGTAATGACACAAGATGCCCGGATTACCACGTGCACTGTTGACAGCAGACGTTTGCTCCTATCTAAACATCCCCTAGATATTTCCTGCCACGTCAGGATTACTAGGAATAGAGGGAAGGGGGGAGCTAGCATGTTCAACCACAGAGTTATGATTCCCTGGGGACTGGGCAAGATAACTCTAAACCACAAGCAGCAGTAACCAATATCCATGACTGCCTATCCTAGGTGATCACTATCTAGGCAGACAAATCAACTGCGGGGAGACATCAAAGAAGAAACGAGTACCTCAGAAGGTTTAGGAAAGTGCAGGTGGAGGGAAGCCCAGTTCTAACATGTATTATACATTCCAAACTGTGTTTAATAAGCATGGAAGGTCTTTCCTAGGGACACATTGGAGCATTTTAACAGACTGATTATATCAAGTTGTGCCAAAATACCTACAGTAAAAGGACATTTTCCAAATCATAGGACACCACCTATAATTAGAAAACAGATACAGAAATGGACCTTCCACTTTCTAATTTGGATTTGGCACTCCTAAAGCTTTTCCAAATATACCCAGATCAGGTCTTGTCTGCTATGATCTATCTTTGTTTAAATCCCAGCCTTTCTTTGTCTGCTCACCAGGGATTATGCCTAACTAACAAACTTCTCCCAAGAAGCTCACAGTAATGGATTTCTTCCTCCTATGATATTGTCATAGGAAACCTGTGAGGTAGATTAGGCTGAGATGTGTACAATTATGTCTCACGCTGTGAGCGAGGACTGTGTCTGAGCGGGGATTTGAAAGCAGGCTTATCAACCTATAGACAAGCACCTTCTTTTCTCTACCTATAGATGCCACAGCATCCCCACATTTCTTCCTCATTTCCAGAGAATTCCCCACCCAATATTTCCGTGTGTGGAAGGGATATTTCCTTGTGCAAAGGGAAACGGTGGCCCATTGATGGCTCGCCTATCTTTATTTTTCCCCAGTAGCCAATGGCAGAGGGCAGCTGTAGTAAAGGCTGTAGTAATAGTGAAGAAGCAAAGATTATTCTAAAGTCATCCAACTGTCATTGTACCAAAAGAACAGTAATGCAGGCAGGCTTCATATTGCTTCAGTGATGGCTGGCGATGCTCTGAAGTGCAGAAATCAGCAAAGATGAATGGGCTGGAACTGAAGGATCAGGGAATGCACAGGCATTTGATGGATAGGCTACTCTTAGTGACTCATGCCCTGATCACCTCCGGCATGGATTGCTGTAATGCACTCTGCATGGGACTGCACTTGAGGAGCCTCTGGAAGCTTTAACTGGTGCAAACTGTGTTGGCACCGGCAGTTATGTGTGCACCTAATCAGTGCATGTTACCTCTCCGCTCCGCGAGCTGCATTGGTTGTCAGCTTGCTTCCAGGTTCAATTCAAGGTGCTGCTAATGACCTATAAAGCCCTACATGGCATGGGGCTGGGTTATATGAGGGACCACCTTTCCCCGTTACACGCACCCATCCCATCAGGCCTGGCAGAAGGGGCATGCTACGGGTCCCGTCCACTAAGGAATGTCATCTGATGTGACTCAGGAAGAAAGCCTTTTCTGCGACAGCGCCCATCCTTTGGCATATTACTCCCCCTCCCCCCGAGGTTAGATTGGCCCCAACCTTACTGGCCTTTTCAGAAAGGCCCAGAAACAAGACCTTGCCAGGGGATCTGGTGGAGCCTGGAAAATGGTTCTGCTGTTAGTAAGATGGATTGCATTCTCCCACAGACTATGTTTTTATCGTTTTCAATGGCTTTAATGTGTTTTAATGGTTTTGATTGTTCTTGGTTTGGCTATTTCTTTGCATTGTTTTTTAACTGTATGGGCTGCCCAGAGTCATGTGTATGAGATAGGCAGCTAAACAAATTGAACAAATACACAAATAAATAAATAAGTGTGTGGAGAGGCTGAGTTTGGGAGCCTGTCAGCAGGCAGATGGAAAGGTATGGAATAAGAATTGACCTGAGGAATCAATCTGAGAAAAATAGATTTGGATGTGATCTCCCTATTTATTTCTAACAGTAAATTAATTGTGGAGGAATTGATTTAGAAGTGATTTCAGCATTCACTGCCTTGCCACCTATGAAATAGGGAGCTAATTGAAGCAGAAACGTTGGATTTAAAGGAGTTTGTTTGGTTTGGAGGCTCAGAGGATATTCCTGCCTTGTATTTGGGCTCTTTTAGCCTTCCCAGTGCAGCTTTTGCAAAATGTTTTGGAGAAAAGGCAGTAGAAGATTGTGTGGCTGGCCGGCCTTTCATGGCAGACATTTTACAACTGGTTCTGCCACTCTGAATTCCAGCTGTGCCCCAAGAGAAGGATCTGTCTGCACTACACATTTTAGCTGGGGATCCAGAAGAAATGTGTGTATAATATGCTTAGCCAAACACCAGGATAAAATTGGAATGATAAAAGGGCTTGCAGAAAAGAACTTTTTTTTAAATCAATATAAAGGCAAATTTCAGAATTCTCTTCCAGTTTATGGCCTTTTTCCCCAATAACCAATCTACATTGCTTTGAGAAACAGAACAGTCCTTATGTTGGAGATAGAAAAAAGCTTTGTTACTTTTAAAACAAAGAGGAGAATCTGTGTAGCAAGGCTGGGAAGAGTAGGGTTTCAGTAGAAGAGAACATCTGTAGCTCAGGGTTGAACTATGGAGTCCTTGGTGCTCTCTGAGCTGGGTTGTTTGCTTGCAGACGTTTCATTACCCAACTAGGTAACATCATCAGTGCCACTGGGTACTTGGGTAAGGAAATGTCTGCAAGCAAACAACCAAGCTCAGAGAGCACCAAGGACTCCAGAGTAGGGTTTACATCTCCCAGCACGTTCTAATTAAAGTTTGGAATTTCCAAGAAATGGGAAGGCCAGACAAATTGCAGCAGAGGATGAGATACTTCAGGCACTGTTATTTCAGCAGAAATAGGTGAAAGTCAGTTCCTTGCAGTCTAACTTCATCAGTTTATTGGCAACTTTGCAGAGGCAGGAGTGGCCCTTCAGCTGACTCAATACTTACCATGCCCTCTAATACCTTTTAGAGGAACCTTTTACCCTGAATGCTGTAATAGCACAATGGTGATAACTTTAGCCTTGCAAATAAAAAGCTGTTCGTTTGAAACTGGCAGGACTGTTTTAAAAAATACTACCCCTGCCCCCCGCCCCATGCTTCCTACTTTTTCCCTGTGCTTTTTTTTTTTTTTAAGTCCATCAGTACAGTGTTTCATTATTTTTCTACTCTCCTCTGGCAGAAGGGTTTCACCCCCAGCTCTTGAATAGACACAAATTTATTTCCCTAAGTAACATAGGTTATCTACTCCAGTTGACTGGAAAAATAGTTGAAATGGTGTACCTGCTTTTTAGAAAAAGAAAAAAGAAAAGAAAAAGCACAGGGGAAAGTAGGAAGCTTAGAGAAAGAAAGAAAGAAAAATTTCTGCCATGTTTCAAACAACAGTCTTGTATTTACAAAGGAAGAATTATAGCCATTGTGCTATTATAGTACTTGCAATGGGGGTAGCTCCAAAGAAACAAGGCAATAAGAAAATATTTTTAAAACAAAACAAATCCAATCCACTCATAGCTTGGAAAGGTCTACCCCTGGATTCTCCGATCTTATTCTTCATAGAAAGTATTGACCTGGTTCGGCGGTGTCTACGTCAATACTGATGAAGTGGAAGGGGCTGACAAAACATTGCAATCCAAATCCTGCCCCTTTGAAAGGTGCATGATCTTGGGGCCCCCTAGGGATACTGCTGAACTAGTTCTTGATTCAAGGAGGGAGCTGAGTGTCAGAATTTAGGAGTCTAAGATGGAAAGCTGCTGGTGCAAAAGTGTGCAATTTGTCAATAGCCCTTGGCCTCTGGGCTGCCCAGGCCTTCCAGGGAGGGCTCGCCCTGGGAGACAGCTAGAAGACCCCTCCCATAAACCATGTCTGAAAAGCAGATTTCAGTGCCAGTTGCCTGCTCTCCAGCATCATCCTTCTTTCTTCCCATACTCCTCTTTGGGCTAATGATGTCACACCACTCACCTTCCTCAGCATCACTTAGCAATATATTGTTCTGGTTTTCTCTCTCTTTTTTATGCCTTCAAGTCAGTGTTGACTCCTGGTGACTGCCTGGACAAGTCCCTACAGTTTTCTTGGCAAGGTTTCTGAAGCAGTTTGCCCTTGCCTGCTTCCTAGGGCTGAGAGGAAGTGGCTGGCTCAAGGTCACCCAGCTGGCTTTGTGCCTAAGGCAGGACTAGAACTCACGGTCTCACGGTTTCTAGCCTGCTGTCTTAACCACTACACCAAACTGGCTCTCTATACTGTATTGTATTTACCTGAAAAGAAAACTACTCCAAATATGAGACCACCCACAATGGAAGACCCAACTGCCTTTATTACCCTGTCTTTAAACCATTTTAAAAATCAGCTATTTGTGGGAAGGAGATGCCTAGCCTTCTCTTCAAGGTAAATACAGAGCTTCAGTCCTGGGCTTCAGTTTCATTTTATATTTCAGCTTGAAAACTTTCTCCCACTCTCTAATTCTCAATCTGTACAGATCTTCATTCAGTTGCAAAATCTCATCCTCCCCTCACTTGGGTCAATGTTTTTCTATCCTGATCTGCAAATGCCCAGCTCCAACCCATCATGATGCTTGCAAAGTCTTCCTCTTCCTCTTCCTCTTCCAGCTCCTCCTCCTCCTCCTCCTTCCTCTTCTTCCTTCTCCTTCTTTCTCTCCTTCCTCCTCCTCCTCCTCCTCCTCCTCCTCCTCCTTCTTCTTCTTCTTCTTCTTCTTCCAGCTCCTCTTCCTCCTCCTCCTTCTTCCCCTTTCCCTCCTGGCTTTAGCCTTGAGCACCATCCAAACACACACAACAGAGAAACACTGTTCTTAACCAGAGTGAATTCCTGGGTCATGGAAAATTTGCTGAATCAGCAGCGGAGGAGCTGAGGATTAAAGAAATGTGCAGACATCGAACAGTTTCTCTTTTTAACCCCCTTTCCCTCCTTGATCTAGGCTATCAGCACTAGGGAGCCAGTCCAATCCTCACTCACACCCGTATAACCAAACGTCTGCTTCCCCCACTAACCGAGGCCTAGGTCCAACCTTTCTGTGACGCAAACGGGAGGGAACTATGTGGGGGGGGGTGCAGATTTTAGTGTGGTTTGGCTATGGAGCTGTTTGGGGGATTTGGGTGGCTTCATAGGGGAGGCCTGTGGGGTCAGAAAGGAGGGGAGGAGAGGGAGAGCATCTTGTACCCCAGGGAGGGAAGGGTACACACGTACAAGCTTGCAGCCTCACATGTGGGATGCGCTCCATCTTAGTACAGAAAATTTCAAGCACATCTAGGCATAAACACAACTAGCTGAAGCATCTCCACTTCTACCCCCCTGTCCACTTTTTGTTCTGTTTGAAGATCCTGGGAAAGTAACATCGCATGCAGATTCTCAGCTATGGCTCACTTCTCTGGAAACTGATCTTGGGTGCTGTATTTAGGGGCCTCGATTAGAGCAGTGCAACAGGTGAAGCTGTCCATAGTACAGATATCTGTCTGGAAGTATGCCCAGAAGAAGGGGCATGGAAGATGAGTGGTTGCAGTTGGACTGAGGGTTAGCCAAATTGCACAGATCTTGCTTCCATCACCTTGCTTCCTCAATTCAGAGCTCTCTAGAGGTGCTAAACTACAACTCCAGGAACTGGCTGGGAATGATGGGGTTTGCTGATCAACACATGTGGAAGGCACAGTCCGTGAAAGGCTGGTTGTTTGCCTTGGGCAATCCTAGTCTTTCAAATAATATGGGGGTGCAAAGTATCTTATGCTTATGGGGTATAATCCAAATGAAGTTGTCTGGAATTGCGACTGTCATTCTTTGCTGAAAGACAAAGGCAAGATGTGGGTGTTCACAGGTATTTAAGGCCATGTAGTTACAGAACTGTATATATTTATGTCATCCAACCCTTCTTGTTCACATTTTGCAGATTTAAAATCACCCAGCCTCCATGGGAAGCTACATCACCCAAATACCTTGTCTTGCACTGTCGCCTGTTTGTGTCTCTTGGCATAACCACAGCTACCATTTAAGCTGCTCTGGTCCTCTGGTCATGTCCTCTTGATTCTAAGACAGTTTAAGAAAATCCTATCTGGACAGAGCACTTTGGCAACAACTTGTAAGATATTCAGTCCAGACAGCAGGCTACCATACCCTCCCACTGGATAATTCCCATGGTACTGTGCTCTTCAACGTTGTTTTTCTAGAAAACTAACTGCCAATCATTTTCTTTCCTATGAGTGAATTTTCCTGGCATATATACTTTTCTGTGTGTGTATATATGGACAATCAGGGAGTTGGGAGTGGGCTATGTGGGAGCTGAGGGTGAAACCCTTCCATCTTAGATAACTGGAAAACAGTGAAACAGTGCATCACAGGACTATTTTTTAAAAAAGCACAGAGAAAAGTAGGAAACTCAGAGAAAGAAAAATAGTAATAAAAAAAAAATCTGCCAGGCTTTGAACCAGCAACTTTCTAGTTACAAGGCAAACTGTTAAAACTATTATGTTGTTATAGCATTCATAGAAAAGGGAGCTCTAAAAGGTATCAGAGACTATGGTAAGTATTTGCTCAATTGAAGGGGCACACCTGTCTCTGCAAAGGAGCCAGTGTAGTGCTGTGGTTAGCTGGCGACAAACTGAGGCATGTTACCCAAAATGGAAGAGAACATTTAAGGCAACACATATGAGAAAGTATCCTTTGGAAGTACAGCAGAAAAATACCCCATGAGGTCGCTTTCACAGTGTGTGAGAAATTGATAGAAAACAACATCTTCCATTTCTGCCCTTCAGATACAATTCCCTGCCTATTCTGGTGACAGGGCGAATACGACCTCTGCTTGATCGGGAACTACAAGTGGCTTTATGAATGCCTGATGTAGGTTTCCTCTCTAAAATGAAAGGCATCAAGGTTCAGATTGGCCAGGAAGCTTAGTTTCCCAGTCTCATGTTTGTTCATATGTGCATTTTGTTCTTTGTCCTGTGATTATGTAGTGCTGGGAAAAAAAATCTCTTTCTGTGTCATCCTCAGTTAATTTACATTTACATCTTTCCTGGCCTATAGCACTGGAAATAGAAGCTGGGACAGAGTCCTGAATCTCACATCACTTTCTTTGGCACAGGATTCTATTTCCCATGTCCTATGGTGACCGGACCTGTAATTGATCTTAAGTAGCTGTAAATGACATAACTGACAACATTTCCCATATTTCCCCCCATTTCCATGTCTCTCCCTGTTTCTGCAATTTTCCCTGGGTTGAATTTGATTGTCAGCTCTTCAGGGACAGAGGCCTAATGTTGTATACTCAGTGGCACTCTATTACTGTTTTTGTTGTTGTTGGTCGCACAATCAGCCAGATGTTTAGACTGGGTTTGGCATTTTAGTCCACCTATTGAGTCCTTCCCAAGGACCTGGGATGGGCAGATGTTGTTGTTTGATGGGGTTAAAGGTATCGTCGCAGGATGTAAGCTGTTCCAAGTAAAGATGCCTTTTGCAATTGACTGATGGTGATTTTGTCAATGCCGATGGTGTTCAAGTGGTGCTCCAGATGTTTTGGGATTGCACTTAAGGCGCCTACGACTGTTGGTACTATCTTTGCTTTCTTTTGCCATAGTCGTTCTACTTCTATTTGCAGGTCTTTATATTTTGTGCTCTTCTCCAGCTGTTTCTCTTCTATTCTGCTGTCTCCAGGTATTGCAATATCCACTATCCAGACTTTTTTGTCTTTCTTATCAACAGTTGTTAAGTCTGGGGGGTGTTGTGTGGCAGGTGCTTGTCTGTTTGAATTCTAAAGTCCCAGAGCACTTGAGCTTCTTCATTTTCTATTACTTTGTCTGTTTTGTGGTCCCACCAGTTCTTGCTTGCAGGCAAATGGTATTTTTTGCAGATATTCCAATGCACCGTCGTTGCTACTTTGTAATGCCGTTGTTTGTAGTCAGTCTGTGCAATCTTCTTGCAGCAGTTATCTAGGTGGTCCACTGTTTCTTCAGCTTCTTTGCAGAGGCGGCTTTTGCTGTCTGTTGCTGTCTTCTCAATTCTGGCTTTGTATGCATTTATTCTTAAGGCTTGGTCTTGTGCAGCCAGAATTAGCCCCTCAGTCTCTTTCTTCAACTTTCCTGCTCTTAACCATTGCCAGGCCTTGTTGTTATCTGCTTTGCCTGCTCGTTTTTTTGAGTACTGGCCATGTAATACTTTGCCTTGCCATGTCTCTTTTCTGTTCTTCATTTGGTCTTTCTTGTAGGCCAGTTTGGTCTCTTGAGTATTCAGTAAGCCTTCATGGTGTACTAGCTTCAGTGCATCTTCTTCACTGTTCTTCAGATATTCTTCCAATGCCCTTTTTTTTTCTTCAACTATCTGGTGTACTTGCAACAGCCTTCTTCTTCTTCTTCTTCTTCTTCTTCTTCTTCTTCTTCTTCTTCTTCTTCTTCTTCTTCTTCTTCTTCTTCTTCTTCTTCTTCTTCTTCTTCTTCTTCTTCTTCTTCTTCCTCTTCCCCTTCCCCTTCCCCTTCCCCTTCCCCTTCCTCCTCCCCTTCTTCTTCCTCCCCCTCTCCTCCTCCTCCTCCATGACACAATGGCATCAGCTTCTGTTGTGTTCTAGAGTTCAGCAAAGCCACAGCCCAGAAATGCTGCAGGATGCATGACCTCTGAGCCAATCCCAAAGGATATGAGTTCATTTCTTTTATTCAATAATAGTCTTAGGGACTCTTCCAGTGCCAAGGCGAAAACAAAATAACATGAATGCTGACACCCCTCCTGCCATGTTCCAAGGCTCCAGTGCCAGCCTGGTTTGGCTCCAGGGAATCCCGTGCAAAGGAACGCTGCCTTCTTGTCCGGACTGGCGTCTAGACATTCCAGGAGAATCCGGGACTCGCTGCCAGGGGTGGGGTCACCATTTGGGCATGGCGGTTAGACTTTTGAGGTTGCTCTGTCCATGGGGCAGATGAGCTGTTCCAGCAAATCTGGGTCATTTTTTTTTTTTGCACGGAGAGACGGAAAAACATTTGCTAGCAGGTGGTGGGAGCTGAACCAGCCACGGTGGGAAGCTCCTCTGCTTGTGTGCGTGCGTGTGTGTGTGTACACATGTACGTGTGCAATTCCTCCCCCCCCCCTTCCAGCAAGATGAGGCATTCGGCATACAGCCCTTCCAGTCTGACAGATGAAAAAGAAAGAAAAGCATGTTATTGCACAGAGCAAATAACAGGCAGACAATTTTCACAAAATAGCTCCCCTCTCCAAAGGGTGGGAACTGTGTCTTGCATTGGGGAGTCGAGGGCATAGCCTTGCCCACTGCGCCCCAGGAATATCCAAACGGTTGGCATCTCATGTTACCTGACATTCTGCAGGACTGGATGGAACTTTTTCACATTTGAATGCCACAACTATTCAGCCAGCTTAGGATTTCAAAACAGAAGGCTCTACAGGAATTAATTTCTGTCTGCAAACAGGGGAGGGAAGAGGGTTATCTGTACCCACAAGCTTGTCCCCTGAAACAGGCCCAAGCCCACATGCCGATCTTGTCTCACGAGGTCACGTAATCATACCTCCCGCTTGTCCTTTCTGCCCGAAATCTGAGTTGCCTCCTTTTGAAGGAGGGAGGTTCACTTGCAGCCGGCATCCATTCTAGGTTTTTGTGGGTCTGCAGATCTCAGGGCCCTCCGCCCCTTCCTGACTGTTCCGCACTGGACGCTGGGACTCGGCTGGGTGGCTATCCTCTGGCTTGTAGGCACTGTCGTCCCATGGACGGACTGGGCCTCGGGAGACTGGGCGGGAGCAGGACAGCTGTTTTCTTGCTGCCAAAACAACTTCGAAGGCTCCACTTGGCAAGAGGCCCAGCCAACGCTTGATGAAAGCCAACCTCGGAGACTAAGGCTGCAATCGCTCATTGTCACTTTTCCCTTTCTCTCATTCAAACGTACCCTTGCATGGCTCTGTGTATGGCAGGGCTGAAAGCGCCACAGTCCCACGAAACGATTGTAGCTCTGTGAACTTCGCAATCCTGGTTCTGTAATGGGCAGAAGGAATGACCTGAAGGGACAGGAGGAAGAACTGCAACCAAGTCAACGGTCAGAGAAGAGAAACCTGAGTCCAGGCCAGAAATGTAACCTGAGAAAACGACGCAGATGACACCCTCTTAGTTCTCATGAAGATAAAGTGGGGGGGAAGCACACTCAGATTTGCAACATTCTGTTACTCTAACTTTATAACAAAAGTAGTATTAGCATTCATAACTTTGGTTTCCTAGTCTGGTCTACCTTGAAGGGCTGACAGGTTCAAATCACCCCACAACTCCCAGCATGGAAGTGGCATCTGCATTTAGTTCGTAATATAGCACACACCAGCCTTACACATAGTTTGCGCTTCATGGTCTGGAAAACTGGCTCTGCCAATGGCTTCACTTTGCATATTCATGTTGCATGTTCCCTTTGTATGTTCCAAGAGAGGAAGAAAGCTGCTTGAGCTGTAGAATGGGCCCAGCTTTCTCGTGTGTTGAACCAGCACCCTAGCACCCCATCTTCTGGACCTGCAGAACAGAGACAGGCAACATGCAAGCTACAGTAACCCACTACGCCTTTAAGATCCTGATTGGATAACTCACTGCAGATGCAGCAGCAAAGTTATATTTTGAAAGAGAGAAATAGAACTGAAATCTGCTGCTCCTTATTCATTCCTGCTGGCCTTTTCTTTATTTCGACACTCTGTACCCACCCGTGGCGGTGGTGGAATTTTTGGACAGCCAAAAGTTGAAAATGATCGAGCCCAAGAGCCGGAAGTTTTCTCTCTTGTTCTGTCGCTTATGTTGCATTTTTCAGCACCGTTGCCCCGTTCTTGTTCTTTGCTACAAGCTGCACCAACGTCCCAGGACCGAAGCTGCGAGCAAGGTCCCCAAAACCTGTTGCCGTACACCTAGATTCCACCCTTTAGCAGTAAAACGCAGAGGACCTTTTCGTGCCACCTGGATAGGAAGGACCGGAAGAGGCAGAAAGAAAAAGAAAGGGCAACTCCCATCTGGTTTGCTTCACGTAGCTGTGGAGTCTTCTCTGGTCCTCTCCAGGTTCTCTAGGGAGAGAATTGGGGTCCAAGTCAGCACATACCAACTTCGAACCTGCTGTCCTCGTGGGATCCGCTCCACCAAGGGCTCCCAGCTTCCCCCCCCCCCGCCCCCCAGGAATCGGCCAGCCAGACCTCCTGCTCCAGCAGACAGGCTAAGCCTCGGCTGTTCCATTCCTCGTGCTCTCTCTGAACTTGTGCCCAGTCTGAGGTTTGGGAGTTGGCCTATATGCGGTGAAATTAATGGAGCCAACTGCTGGCCGACTCCCTACTGGCCTTTCCTCCCTCAGACAGAGCTCTGATCTGGCTCCCTCCGGGGGCTTCCGAACCGCAACCATCACCAGCCGAGCAATCCAGAGAGGCTCGGATGCTGGCTGCAGGCCCCCACCTTCTGACCAAGCTAACCAGCTTTGCTTTTGCTCTTTTGGCCACCACGTTGTGGGACTGTGTGTATATTTTCTGTTTTCAAAGGTCAGCCTCGATACTAGAATTAGAGAAGCATGAATGCAGACTTTGGAGGGACCGTCTAGATCAGTGTTTCTCAACCTTGGGAACTTTAAGCTGTGTGGACTTCAACTCCTAGAATTCCCCAGCCAGCATGATTTGGCTATGTTACTCTGAGCTGGCTTATGCAGAAGTCCATCTATACCAGTGTTTCTCAACCTTGGGAACTTTAAGATGTGTGGACTTCAACTCCCAGAATTCCCCAGCCAGTTCAGAGTAACATGGCCAAATCACGCTGGCTGGGGAATTCTGGGAGTTGGACTGCCACACATCTTAAAGTTCCCAAGGTTGAGAAACACTGTTCTAGATTATCTGGTCCTTGCTCACTGCAGGAATCCACTCAACTCTGCACAATTGGTGGCCGTCCAGCCCCCATCTGAAAACCTCCAGCCAGGGAGAATGCTTCCCTGCCTAACAGTGGCCACCCTTAGGAAATTCTTTCTAGTAACACAGGTTAAATCCCTTATATTTTAATTTCAGCTTTGGGATCTTTGTCCCAAAGTTATCGACTGAAAACACCTCTGCTCCCCCACGCCCCTGCTTGCAAATAACAGCCTTCCAGGTATTTGATGGCTGCTATCGTTACACTGTCTTCTCTTTTACAAACTTAACATATTGAGTCCTTTTAACCATTTCTCATAGGTTTCCAGACACCGTGTCCTCTTAGCTCTCCTCTGAACCCACACCAGCTTCTTTCTCTCCTGTACCCTGAACTGAATACACTATTCCAGTTCTTTACAGTACAGAGCCTAGTGGGTCAGTTACCTCATGGGAATTAGAGGCAATGCTTCTGTTAATGCAGCCCAAGATTACATTCGCCATTTTAGCTGCTGTATCACGGTACTTACTCCACTTATACTCCTACATCCTTCTTACATGCACTGCTGCCATTCCAAGTCTTCCCAACCTGTACCTCTAACTTTAATTATGATTTTTTTCTTTAAGGTATTAACTAATATCCTATCCTATCCAATCAAATCTTTATTATGGTCATAGACGACCAGCATAGACTAATAGCCTAGTTTAGTGTTACCTGCAAATTTGATCACCATCCCTGCCATTCCCTCTCTTATGTCATTTATAAAGATATTGAACAGCCCTGGGCCAAGGATAAAGTCCTGGGTGTTCCTGGAATATGCAGAATCATTTCTGAGCATGCTTTGGAGGTGATAATTGAACCAATTGCAAATCTACTGGACTGTAGTATCAACTAGCCCAGTGTTTCTCAACCCCGGCAACTTTAAATTGTGTGGACTTCAACTCCCAGAATTCCCCAGCCAGCTTGCTGGGAGTTGAAGTCCACACAATTTAAAGTTGCCAAGGCTGAGAAACATTGATCTAGCCCACACTTATCCATTGTGTCTACACAGTTCTCATGAGAGACCTTGCCAAATGGTTGATTGAGATCAAGGTATACAGCATTCTCTCGGTCTACCAAACTAAGCCCTGCCCTATGGTTAGTCTGATGCCACATATTCATGACCAAGCCATGCAGGCTTCTGGTAATGGTCGCCTTCTCTTTGAAGTGCTTGCTGTATTGCTTGCAACCTGTTCTGGTATCTTGCTCAAGACAGACAATACAGTAAATAAATGGGCTGCAGTTTGGCGTCCTTGGTGTTCTCTGAGCTTGGTTATATACAGGGCAAGCTCCCGTATATAGACAGAGAGCACACCCCACTCCCTTCTAGCACTGAAGATGTTACCTAGTTGGGTAATGAAACGTCTGCAAGAAAACAGCCAAGCTCAGAGAACCGCAAAGACTCTACAGTTCAACCCTGAGCTACACATATTCTCTTCTAGTGTGCTATTGTTTTCCAGGACTTCCTGCTTCCCTTTTTGATTATCAGGACTCTGTTTTCCCTTCTTCAGTCGTCTGGCACCTTACCAGTTTCCCAGGAACATTCAAAGTTTACCATCAATGATTCTGAGATTACTTCTGCCAGCATCTCTAACATCCTGGAATATAATTTACATCTCTTAATTTACATCTCTTACAGGAGCAGGGTGGATTCTTACTATAACCTTGTCCAACCTAAGCTCCATTCCCACACTCTCCCTATTTCCTTCAAGCATGTTAGGGAGGGCTCTTTCCCTCCTCTAAATGGAGACAGAAACAAAAGCAGTTTCGCTGTCTCCCCATTCTCCTATATTACGTCTTCGCCTTCCCTGTGCAACAGACCAATATTCTCCTTAACTCTTTTATTTAAGACATCCTTCCCAAAAACCTTATTATATTTCACATTCCTCCTCATTCTGAGCTTTAACCTTTTGGGTTCCATCCCTACAGGCTCAGGATAGTGGTTTGTTCATTTCCTTAATTATCAGCTCCTGCTTTCATTTCTTTTATATCTCCTTTGGCTTCTCATCTTAACAGTGATCTTTTATTCAGCCATACAGTCCTCTTGAAGCTTTCCTGGGCCCGTGCTTTCACTGTCTCATTTTTCAGACTCTGTCATCCATCTTTACTGTATTTACCTCTTAGGAATTCATACTATAGCATGTTGCCCATCTTTGGCCTGAGTTCATTAAAATCTGCCCTCCTTAAACCCAAGTAGGCGATAGACTTCTTTCAAATTCTCTCCGCCTCCCTCCTTGTTATCTTGAACCCTTAATACAACATGGTTGTATTCCTCCAAGGTGCTCAATATCTTTGGTCTATGGACCAATTCCTCTCTGCTGGTCAGTATTCAGTCCAGGAGAAACAAGTGTCTTATTTCTTCTTCTGTGTTCTGAAGAATGAAATTTGCCAGCAAGAGAGACTGGACATGTGTTGGACCTCCCATTCCTACCTGAATTAGTTTTCCAGCAGATGCTGGAGTAAACCTATTGGAGAACCTGGTGAGATGATTTAGAAAGGCACTGTCCACATCCTTTGCCCGGGTAGATGGCCTACAGTAAATTCCCATTTTTCTTTCCTGTTCTTTTTGATCTTGCCCAGATGCTGTCAACCAAACTACCATATTCAGAGACATTAATTTCTTCAAAGGCATAACTCTTCTTTACAGACAAACCTCCCTCCCTTTTTCTTGGGACTCTTTCTTTTGAACAAGTAATACCTTTCTAATTTTACATTCTGATTACAATTCTCATCGCATCAAGTTTCTGTGCTTCCTATCAAGTTGATTTCCCTTGTTAAGATTTCTAGTACCACCTGTTTATTACCCATATACACTGGTGTACAGACAATGGAGACAGAGAATGTCATGCTTTACTTGTCTCCCTACCACCAAAAGCTGAAGATTTCCAAGGACCTTCCTGTAACTCCTCCAATATCATGTACAGACATGTTCCTAAACCCAGCATTTCTCTGTTAACCCTCTGCCTGTTTTCCCCTCCTGGTTTTATTTAAAAACCTCCTGATGAAGCTTGCAAGGCTCACTTTCTCCTGTGCTTCTTAGTTGTAGCTCATTCTTCCAAGAATCTGCTGTGCTGATGATGTGGACCATGGTCTATGGATCCAAAACTTTCTTGATAACGCTATCTTCTTAGTCCACTGTTTATTTCAAGGGGCTTGCTTTCCATTCTTTTCTGTGGACCATCAACCAGAAGCATGGATAAAAACATGACTTATGTCCCCAGCCCCGCCACCTTCCTGATCTTTCCATCATGTTCTGGAGACAGCACAGTTCTTGCAGTAGCTCTTCTGGTTCATATATAGATGCTTCTATTCCCTGCAACAGCTTGCCACCCATGGTGACAAAAGTGAGATCTGCCTTCATGTTAGCTAATATGTGCCAAAGCTGAACCACAGCCCTGCCTCACTCGCTACCTACGATGCCAGCACCTTCTACAAGTAGCTCCCCTTTTGCTCTACTCCCCTCCATTAGAACTGCATCCGTAACCACCAATTCCATAATGGTTTTGTTTGCATTCTTCTCACATTCCTGGGCCAGCGCCTGATGTATAGGGAGTTCCCTGCGTGCTGTCACTCTAGTTAGAGGGCCCCAGCTGGTTTTGTGGTTGATTCAGATGGAACAACTGTGGCTGCAATCTCCTGTTTTCAGCACAGCTCCCTGATTTCTGTCCCAAACCAGAGGGTGTGAGGCCATGACAGCAAGGACAAAAAAGCCAAGTTGTGCCACAAGGGAGCATTGGAGTTCAGACAAGGCCTTGACTCTTGAAAAGATGGCCCTTCTTGGGTCCCTGAGAATAGCTGGTATCAACAGTGGACTTCCCAGCACCAATTTCCCTTACAAAAGCATGGATCGTAAACTTTGCCGAAAACAAGAGACAGACTGGAGACCAATGGCTTTTGTGCTTTCAAAGTTGAGATGAAGAACCATTTTCTTTGCCTCTGAGGGAACATCTGCCATTAACCAATGTATTCAGTCTACAGTCACCATCTTAAGACTGACACCTCATTGTTGAAACAGACAACCTAATTTGGGGACCTTTTCCCTTCCCCTTCTCTGCTTTTTGTAACAACTCCTTGACAACTTTCAGACATGAGTTCTGGAGAATTCAAATCTTGCCTGTTCTTTTATGTCGTTTTGGTCAGTCCTGATAAAGTTATGATCCAAATGTGGATTTGGGATCTTTTTTTCATCATGAAAAAAGGTTCCCCTCTCATGCCTTGCTTTGGGGTCTAGTGTATATGTTAGGATGACAATCCCCCAGACTATTCTGTTGTGGCCCCCAAACATCTATAGATCTATAGAAGTTGATCCCCCCTGCTAAAAGCATCTTGCCAAAAAGGAGTAGTGACTTCTGTAGTGAGCTCATTTTCTATTTTCAGAGAGTTTTGCATTTTAAATGAAGGTGTACTCTGATAAGGAATTTGGTACCCATAATCTGAAGTGTGGCATTCCACATAGGAATAGTGATGCATAAACTCTAGGAATTGAATGCAAATTAATTGCATATTCTACCACATGGTCACTCAGAATTAAGTCCCATTTAATTCAATTGGATTTAGTTAACTGGTTAGTGGAGATAAGATTGCAACCTTCATCAAGCAAGGACTAGCTTAATTTATGTTTGAGTAACCCTGATTAACTTAATGGAACTTATTTAAGAGTAGAAATGTAGAGGAATGCACCGCATGTCAGGATCCAACATTTAATGCTATGTAATGCAAATAAGGACACTCAAAATTTGCAGAGGGCCATATTCCTGCTGGGTATTTCCTGATCGGAACAGGTAACACCTGTTGTGGCCAGGCTGCTCTGGTTTCCTGTAGATTTCCAGATTAAATTCAAGGTGCTTGTGCTGACATATAAATCTTTAAACAGCTTGGGCAAGGACAGACTTCCTCTTGAAGTACTGAACAATTTTTGCAGAAGTAGACCTGAAGGGAGACTCTCTTGGAAATACCTAAAACAAGGGCTTTCTCCCTGGTAACACCAGGATCTACGGAACTTGCCCTCCCTTAGAAATTCAGATCACTCCCTCCCTGATTTATGAAGACTTGAAAAACTTATTTCTATTTGTACCCTCTACACTTGCCATACCCTCTAAGAATGCTGCCCAGGATTTGATCATTGTGGCTAGGAATTTTCTATCGTTTGTTTATTGTTATTATTTATAGATGACATAATGTATTATGATGGTATAATATATTTTAGTGCTTGTTAGCTTTGATTTATGATGCTGGAGTTATATTATTAGCCATCATGGGCTGGTTTGCAGCCAGAGCACGGAGGAAATAAATAAATAAATAAATAAATCAGCAGGGAGAAAACCAGCCACCCAAAACACTTTCCCTAATCTCCATTTCCCATACTCAATCATGGGATTTTTAAAAAATTTATTTTATGTTTCTGTTGACAAAACAATAGATGAACAAAACCAAGAATTTTATCAGACAGGTATCCTCACGTGGAAGATAGAAGGAAACATAGCTGGCTGTAGAAATAGCCAGAAGTTCTTGGAAGTTTCAAGGTCACGTTTGGAAAAAATTGAGCAACCAGGTTTTCAGGGCAATCCAACCCTCTATATTAAGTCTTTGGAAAGAATAGTGTGGTTGATGTGTACCACGGGAGACCATTTGTTTTTAGGTCCTTGCAGCTCAACAGGGCAAGTGCCTACAGATGTCCTTAGGATATGCAACTGAGTTTTATTTGTTGCTGCCACTTTGAAGTAATTCAGTCGGATGGCTGGTTCCAAAACGGGGGGAGGGGCATTGTGTGTGTGTGTGTGTGTGTGTGTGTGTGTGTGTGGACAATCTGTCTGCAGCGGTAAGGAAAATGCAACAGATCCAAGTTGCTCCTTTTTCGTTCCAGCAGGGTAAGCAGATCTGGATTGCAAAACCAGATCCAGTCAACCACTAGATGGCAACAAAGCGATACAGAAAACCCACATTTTGCTGTCCTCTAGTGGTCATCTGTGTTTTTGCAGGCCAGATGCGAGACAGTAGTCCTCACTTAGGGGACGTGGTGGCGCAGCGGCTTAATGACGCTGAAAGTTGCCGGCCAGAAATGGCTGACGCTTCGGCGGTTCGAGTCCAGCCTTCGCGTTAACAGGAGCTCCTGTTCCCCCCCCCCCCAGCTCCTGTCAACCCAACAGGTCGAAAACTCATGTGAGTAGATAAATGGGTACTCTCACTCCGGTGGGAGGAAAAATGCTGGCAGCGCCTTGCACAGAGAGACGGGACCAGTTGCCAGTAAGCGCGAAACCGCGCTCGCCCAAAAAGGGCGCGAAGCAACGGAAACCCCACCTCCTGCGCTCGCCAGCTGGGCTCTGCTCTAGGAAGGAGGCTCTGGCAAACCACTTCCGAAAAACAATTGCCTTGAAAACTGCAAGGATTCGTCCAGGCAGTCACTGCAGGGTCAGTAATGACTGAGCGCAGACAAAAAAAAAAAAAAAAGTCCTCACTTGGATTTCCTGCAGAGAGTCTTTCTTCCGTGCAGCTGTCATCTCACCACTTTGCTTGCCATCTTAGGCTGTTCTCATGATGCTGTAGAAAAGTTAAGAGTTAGAGGGGTTTTCGAATTCTGATTTCTACTGCAAACCAGAAGTAGGCCTGGGAATATGTGAGACAAATGTCAGATTCAGTGATTGTGTTTGTAGAACCTGCTTTTCCTGGATGTTGAATTAAACCCATTTTCTGAGTTGGGACAACACTGGGGAATACCCAGTCACCTCTCCTATGGAAGCTGCCTGGGTAACTTTGGGATGGTCACTCTTCCAGCCCATCCTACCTCTTAGGGTTGTTGTTGTTGTTGTTGTGGGGAAAAGGGGAGGGACTCCAAGAGAATGCTTTTAGGCAAAGTATACCTCACAGGAATGGTGTTCTGGGGGGAAAAAAGGAGGAAGGGAGCACTTGAACTCTTGAAGGGAAGGCAGAATATAAATAACAGACAAATTGGCTAGGTTTGTGCAACACACAAATCCATGGACAACTAACTAGGGTTAACCGTAAGCAAAATGAGCAAGTTGTGTGAATGCATCTTCTAGGTCTTTAATCAATTGGGTTAAGTGCGTTGTGTGGACCCAGGCAAGGTATCAGTTTTCAATTCAAATGGATTAGTCCCTCCGTAGAAAGCAATAATATTTGAAAATGGCTGAGAAACCTGGAGGTTTTGAGTCCTAATCAAGCAATATGTCCAGATTACTACAAAAAAGAAAATGCAAATAACCAGAATACGAATGGCACCTCTCTCCTGCCTTTCGTGGGTGTGGAAAAGGACATTTCTAGGGCTTCTCCCTCACCAGTGAGAGAAAATGCAGTTGTTAGCAATGTTTATCCTTTCTATGCTTCTGCTTATAATCTGGGACTAGAGGTGGGGGAAGAAAATGCCATATTTAATACTGCCAATCTTGGTCCATTCAGCCGCGCACCGCTGCACCTCCAGAAGGGGTGGGCGACTCCTAGTGGCTCAGACCGGTACGTGCACAGAAAGCAGCAATTGCCTGGTTAGAAAATACGCATTTCAAACCACCCTAGAAAAAAGAACCTCGGCACCCGAGTCTCAGTTCCTCCTGCTTTGTTCTCCAGTTCTACTCTCCTGAGGTTTGGGATCACAGTGTCCCCACTGGCGATGCTGGACGATGGGAGCATGCAAGAAGTCATTGGGTTAGGAAAGACTTAAGGCTGGTCAATGAATTGTAGTGGTTAAGGCAGTGTTTCTCAACCTTGGCCACCTGAAGTCCACACCTCTTTAAGTGGCCAAGGTTGAGAAACACCGGGTTAAGGCGTTGGACTTGGATCAAATGCGGATATATCTGGTTCAAACTGGGATGATGGAATATGATGAAATCTGTGACCCCACACAAACCCCAGACTTTCTACTTGAGTCCTGAGGGCAGATGCAAGGATGAAAGCCGCAGGATTAGTGTTGTGACATCGCAATGCGTGTTTCATCAGTGACCCCTTTTTTGATGCCCTACAGATGCCTACGATGGGGGAGGCCCAAGGTCAAGTCCACCCTCAAGCACGGAAATTCTCTGGGTGATTTTGGACCACATCAAGCCCAGCTTTCAGTCCAGCCTTCACTACAGGGTTGTTGTTGGAGAGATAAAATAAAGAAACATGCTTAGGAAATGCTTTGGGGCTATTGGAGGGAAGATGAGGTAGAAACCCAACAACTAAAGAACTAAAACAAATCTATATATGATCTATTTGTATAAGAAATGTTTCAGGAGCATTAATTTTGCTTTGGTATGGCTTTCGTATTGCTGTGGCTTATTTGACCAAATATAAAATAAATGTAATTAACTTACAAGACATAATATGGTATTTACTTACTTACTCACTCAGGTTTCTATGCTGCTCCAATCCAAAGATTCCACACAACTCTCCAGTAAATATAATTAAAACAATAAAAACGTCAGAATAAACAGCCCATCCCAATTGCATGACATTGGTCAACAGTACCAACATTCTTTGGGGGGGGGGTGCGATCATCCTCCGATCCAAGGAATGTCTGCAATGGGGTGTCACAAAAAGTCAAGAGGGTGGCTTTGATTTTGCAGTCATGACCATTCCTCTTGATATTTTTTTTTGAGCCTCTTCCCTATGGATGCCCCCCAACCCGAAAAGCCCTCCAAAAAACACAGGTCTAGATTGACGTACAAAAGTGTAGCAAGGAGAACGCTGGCTTTGCACCTGGAGGGAAGCTGTTTGGAGATGGGGGATGGTATCACTAAAAAGGCTCGTGCGTGGCATGTTTCTCTGTGTGCATTTATATAGCTTGGATCTAAGGATCCCCCCAATTCTATTGCCCAAGGAGGAAAGCAATGTACACAACTGTTTATACACCATCCTGAACTGTAACTAGACAGCTACGTATTAGCCTAATGTGCCTTGTGAACCAAGTCCTTGTAGTTAACATACAGGTCAATCTGTTGTACAAACACTGAAAATTGGGTTAATGGAATCAGCCATGCTTACGTTCATCCTGGGTAATTCTGGCAGAGAGGATTTGAGTCTAAATGTCCTTTGTGAATAAATATTTCCCTTCTGCAAGTGGAACTAATCTGACTGCTGAGAAGCAATCAGAAAACTATCTGCAAGAGTTTGAACAAGAGGTAGAAACCAGCTCTCTCCAAAGTCCATTTGGGTTTCTAGGCCACGTTTGTTAAGAGGAAGGTGTTGGTGGGGGCTACAGGAGTTCAGTAGTTATTGGAGGGGGTGGATCTGGTGTCCCTTTAGAGCAAGACATGGCTAGGAAGACACTGTTGGAGCCCATCATTTCCCCAGGGGCTCTGCAGCCATGACCTCAGTTTCCAATAAACTAGAACCTCCATATTTTATGAGTCTGACTTGAAGAGAAAAGGAGGCTGTATCTGCATCTAATAACTCTTGATTACATTTCCTTCCATGCTGCAGGGCGCCAAGAACAGCGGAGCCACAAGTTGCTGGGAATCTGAAAGTTGGCTTCCTGCTCGAGAACAGAGCATGAATGTCCATCTTCGATCCTAGGCTGTTTTTGGTAAAATCATGAGTAGGGGAATGGAAAGAGGGAGGAGGGCTGAGAGCAGCAGGTCAAAGTAAAGCAGCCCATTTGAAGGAAAACTTTTGTGGGGAGAGGAAGTTATTAAAAACATGTTAATTTAGGGGAATTAAACGTTCTCTTTCCAGGCTACTTATATATGCAGTTTGACTGGCCTTTCTGTGAGTGCAAATCAACTCAGGGTCTGTATTATAAACCCAAAAGTTTCCTTTAACCCCCTCCTCTTCCTTTTTTGCATCATCTGTCAAGGTGGTTTAATACAGAGGAGGTCCCACCCACCCTTTCCAGAATACACAAATGGGGATTTACTGCAGGCTGATAGGTACCCTAGGACCCAAAGTTGCATCAGTTGAATCAATCCAGAATCACAGAGTGACCAATCTTTAATCATCTTTAGTCTTTGAATTGTAAAGCCCAGATAACCAGAATACAGGTAGAAAGATGGGCATCTTCGATTTAGTTGATTGCATGCTAATGACCACTGAGGATCCCTTGATGTTTCAAAAGCTAAATAGTGATGCTCCTCCATAACTTCTAATGACTGAATGATGTCTCTGCAATGGGCCTTGATGGCTGGTCACTGCTGAGCCTTGGCATTTTCCATGCTTCGGGCAGAACATGGACCTGAGTAATTTCAGCTGGCCCACAGAAGAAGCAGAACTGCAGGTTTTGCAACTGCCTGGGAGAAGAACCCATAAGTGTTCAAATGTGAGAAAATTGCATTGCTATTCTAGGAGCTGCAGTGGTCTATGCTATTTTATACTCCATGGGATTGAAGACTTGGCAGTTCTCCCCATATCGTCGGCCTCCTCTCCAGCCCCCCAGTGCCTGTCCAATCCAGCTTTACCGTGCAGCCCCCGCTCCCATACCTATCAACTATTTTTAGGACTACTTTTGAATACAGGTTAAGTGCTTCGGAAGAGCACTAAAGTTGTGCTTAAAAGTAGCCCAAGGAGCAGTTGACAGGCAGGAGGGGAGCATGGCGCAGTAGCAGAACTTTTTCCCACCTCACCACAACTTGGCCCTTTTTTTAAAAAGACTCCATGCTGGACAGCATCTGCTCACCCCAAAGTCCTTGCCTCTCACCCTTCCTGTTATTCCCCCATCTCTTTTTACTTTGCAAGCTCCTTGCGTGTAGCAACCTGTCTCTTTGCCCTGTAGTATAGCTTTGCATGGGGCCATCTATCCACGCTGCACAGGAACAGGCTGCCATAAATAGGAAGGCTCCAGAACATCACCCCACCCCCAGTCCACGGTTGGGGGACTAGCACTGGACTCCAGGCTGAAACGCTCATCAGCACGGCCAATGGTCCACCGGAAGGAGAGCTGCAGTAACTCGACCTTTCTTATTGCCCACCAAGCGGAAGAGGCAAGTTCATCAGAAACCCCCCTGCCCTATCCTGCCCGCCTCTCTGCCCAGGGTTGCCAGTGCAGTCCACCACTTTCTCTCACAATGGCTCTGCCCTGCTCCACGTCCTGAATCTGAGCCCAGGCGCCTGGTTGCCAAGGCCTGTGACCATTCTAGAACACCCGGGTTCTATGACAGTTCTCTGCAATTCTGACACCATTCATGCCACAGCACAGCCTCCTTCCCAGCCCCACCCAGACTGCACGATTTGAAGATCGGCTCTACCAATCTGTCCCCAGTTCCTGTGAGGAGCCTGCAGTGGGCACCCGCCCCACATGGAACTGACATCCCCAAAGGGAGAGAGATATGAGCCAGCCTACGCTGGCTTTACTTCTTTGTCTAGTGCTGATCCCGGAAGGTAAGTGAAGAAGGAAGCATCTTCAAGAGGCAATGCAGTGGGAGTGGGAGACCAGCAAGGGGCTGCCTCTCCCGTCATCATCGTCATCATCCTCCTTTCTGATTTTGTGCCCTTTCCTCCTACCAGGTACTAGCGGAAGTTTCTTCAGGCCTCTCAGTGAGTAAAGTCCAGCTTTTCATTATTTTGGTTTCCAATTCATTCTCATTTCCTTCTGCTCCTTAGCCCAAAGGCCTGGTCTCAAAAGGGAAGGTCAGAGTGCTCCCTCTGGAGGCAACAAGAGGAAGCACAGTCCCACGCGATGGAACGGTGCTGTTTTTTGGGTCTGTACCTTGATGCTGACGGCAAGACTTAGCCTTCTGCCCAGACTTTCCCGTGCCTTTATCCGCAGTGCTTACGACCAAAAACCATCAGTTCTTGGTGTTGTTGCAAAGAAGAAGAATCGCTTTAGGAAACTCAGCTTTGTACCTTAGCTTGAGTTGTTCTTGAATGCTGAAGTTCTCCAACTTGGTGTCTTCCAGATAGACATGTGAGATTGCAACCCAGAGAATGGAAATAGAGATAAATCAAATAGTCTTTGCCTTAACAATGCTAATTTAGACCTTTCCGTGGTGGAATGTAAACAGAAGCAACATTCTGACTGGGATGGCCAATCTAGGAAAGCCGTACCTTGGTTCTAAATCATAAGGGCCACTGTTAATTTTAAATGTTCAACATATCCTCAACTGTGATTCACAATTCTTCTAGGAAGCAAATATTTTCACTTAAAAACATAGAGCTGTATACCAGCCTTCCCCAACCGGGTGCTCTCAAATATCTTGAAGCTATGATGGGTCATGAAATCATTCCAGCACATTTGAGAGCAGCTTAGATGAGACAGGAGTAAACTGTGGGGATCAAATGGTTGTTTTTCCCTGTGTTTCCAGCCACTGAAACCCAGAGGCATAGGACACTGTAGTCTTCAGGCTCACCCTTAGGAATCTCTGACAAAAGAGCAGGCAATATCTCTGCCTGAAACTCAGGAGAATACTAGAGTCACCACAGAACTTTCCCCAACTCAGAATTACAATTCCCACCATTCTCACCATTCCCAGCTAACATACTGATGTTGTAAGATGATGGGAGTTATACTTCAAAGCATCTGCAGGGCACCTCATAGGAAAAGGCTGTCAGGCGGACTATACTGATCTGACAACCCATCTGACAGCATACTTAGCTTCATGTGTTTTGTACACGGTCTGTCCATACGGTCATCGGGCTCCTGTGTCTAAAGAAACCAAGTTGAAATCTTCTGAAAATCTCCTTTAGGCAAATCACTACTTTTCAGCTTAACCTATGCCGCACAGTTTAAGTATAAAAGGAGGTGGGAAAATACAAGTGAGCTCTTTAGAGGAAAGAGATTATATACAGGTAATGGAGCAGGAAATTGTTGTCCTATCCCTCCACCAAGGACCTCAGGATAAGATAGTTTTGCTCTACCCTCCTGTTACAACTCTGTCAGTTAAATGAAACGGATGACTTCCCCAAGGTCATACTGTGCTGAAGACACAACTACAGAAGCTCTGAGGCCTACAACTGTACCAATAAAGTAAAGGTTGGGGGGGGGGGGAACTCTTTATAATTCCTTTCCCCATCTAATGCCCTCTAAATCTGTTAGACTTCAACTCCCATAATTCCAGTAGCAAGGAATGCTTGCAGTTATGTTCAACAATATTTATGGAAAGGCAGCCCACAGGTTCTTCGTTCTTCCTAAAGGCCTTGCTGTCATCTTCCTATAGGCACCTAGTCTTGGGTAGAGTGGCCACTTATGCATCACCCAAAAATAAACAGAACGAAAGAGGACAGAGATACCAATAGAGGTGAATATGTGTAGCTCAGGGTTGAACTGTGGAGTTCTTGGGGTTCTCTGAGCTTGGTTGTTTTCTTGCAAACGTTTCATTACCCAGGTAGGTAACATCTTCAGTGCCAAAATGGGATGGGGTTTGCCCTATATTTAAGTGCTGTGGCCTGCTTTGCCAGTGCTGGTAAGGGTGGGGGGTTTGTTTTGCTCCTCTGATAGTTCTTTGACTGGCATGTGTTTGCTGCTTGATTGGTAACTGGTGGTAACCTTTGCTTATCTGAGTGATGATTGCTGGTGACTGATTGCTGGTGAGGTGATCTTCTGATCTTTTGTCTCTTTTGAATAGTACATAGATGTTGTTAATCTCTATGTGTCTGTTAATTGCTGCCTTGTCTGAATACCAGGCTTCCAAGAATTCTCTTGCATATTTGGATTTAGCTTGGTCTAAACCTAAATAGATCTATAGAGTAGGTAGATGATAGATAGATAGATAGATAGATAGATAGATAGATAGATAGATGCAAATTTTGAATAACTGAGCTGTAAGTGGGGAAGAATGTACCCACTAAACTCTATGCTTGCAGTTTATTGGCTTGATGTTCATCGCTGATGGTCAATTTTCATGTTCTTGCTCCTCCTTCTTCTCACGGTTCTTTATCTTAGATTTGAACTAGACAGCCTATAGAGGATTGTCTACTGCAAGGAGGACATGATATGGTCATTAAATTAATGCAAAGGAGTACGGCAAAGTAAGACAGGTGAAGGTGTATGGGGTTTGGGGCTCTTACCTGCACAGTCCTTTTAATGTAGAAAGCTGCCATCCTACCCACCTGACATCCTCCTTTATCAACAAATGAGGCCTCCTTATAGTTAAATGCAGCTGCCTGTCACCTTTAGCTCCAACCAAAAGATGGTAGAGTAGAGCTGAATGTGGCTGTGGTCCATAAGAGCCACATTCAGCTCCACTCTACCATCTTTTGGGTTGCTTGCATCCATAAATAGGTACAGAGGTCCATTTTTAAACTTTATTTCCATGTTCGATTGATTCATATAAAGACCTGGTCAGTTTTCAAGAACGTCTGGTTAAATGTCTCTGGAAAATTCACAGCAGAGCATAAAGGCATTCCCTCACAATCTTTAGGTCAACACAACATGTGAAGCCATAATGTTGGGCACCACAACATTATGTGTTGTGTTATGTCTTTGTGTTAGTGTTGGCAAGAGGGAAGAACAAAATGAGGCAGACACTGAGGTGAGATGGTCTCCATTTCTTCTAGCCTGCCGACTGGAATCCTCAGAGAAGAAAATATGCGGTGGCCAAGCAGAGGTTTTCTACCCCCACCAGTGCCTACTGAAAGGATGCTGTTACAGGAATAACTCCTGCTACTACCACGTCATTGATGGTAAAGCCAAGAGCAATCCGATGCAAATGAGAAATTGTTGCTCCTGTTAATGCACATGTCTAGTTCTCTTCCTTCTGAGGAAGCAAATCTGTTTCAGGAATGCCATTTTCTCCCATCTCACCATGCGAGTATTTTCACTATAAACTGGTGTTAATTGTATACCCAGATGACTTCCAGCAAAGGATTCTGGGGGTTGTAGTTTGAAGAGATGACCAACCGTTCTTGGGAAGCTTTCCTCAAAGGATGCTTTCCAGGTGTGTTTGGAGTACAACTCTTAGCCTGGGGGGTCGAGAAAGACTGGATTAATAGTTTGTTCAATGTTAGCCTTCCCCAGCGAGCTGCCCTATTGATGTGTTGAGGCTTCTCAGACATGCTGGCTGAGAAAGTAGGAGTTGTAATTCTGAAACATCTGGTGACTGTCAGTTGAAGGGGTCTCCTTAGTCCTCCCGTTCCCCAGAATTGCAATTCTCTTGGGAGACAGCACAACTGGCAAACCAGTTTGCATCTGCTCTGTAAATATAAATGGTACATTGTTGTGGGAGAAAACATGTTCTTTTCTTCTTGATAAGTGGCAGCATTGTGACTTGGAGAGGCATTTGGAACGTGGCTGTTTAAGTGCAACAGGCCCCAATTGGTCAACATCTGTGACATCATTGACAATAAGGAACACAAACACTTCCCTGACTCGTCTGTGCCATGTTCTGCCAAATATGAGTACTCAGGCTGCAATGACTAAGATCCACGTGAGAGCTCACAGATGGATTTCCTAGTCAGTGTGCAAAAGGTTGCTCTGTAAAGCTCCTTAGGGTTTGGTGGGCGAAAAACAGGCTTCTTCCCCCATCCCTGGGTGTTCATTAGAAGCCATCCTGTCTCCAGTTTTGCATGTACATACCTAGAAGGGTCCCCAGAGGCATCCAAAAAATGTGGAGAGGGTGAGAGGGTGGTCCCTATCCCAACAATGTGTCAGCCCTCCACGGTAGACCAGACTAGGAAACCAAAGTTATGCATGTTAATACTACTTTTATTATAAGGTCATAGTAACAGAATCTTGCAGGTCTCAGTGCATTTCCCTCTCCCTCCCTTTATGTTCATGTGGGTGGATGGTTTCTTGTCTGAGACACTTCCTTGGGTTACAGATCTGCTCTGGGCTCAGATGTCTTTTATCTTACTGTTGTCTTGGTTGTAGCTCTTCCTCCTGTTCCTCAGGGTTATTCCTTCTTCCCTTTACAATGTCCTCGGGTAGAAAGCTTCATTGGACCTACTTAAATTATCTCAGAAGGGCTGCAGAATTAAGGGGATCATGTCTCCTCCATTTTCACTTCCTCTGTTTGATTTGGAAGGGCACTAAACAGGCTACTGGACAGCTTAGAAGCGGTTTGATAACCACAGGAATGGGTCATGTTTAGGTTTGGGGTAGAGCAGTGTTTCTCAACCTTGGCAACTTGAAGACGTATGGACTTCAGCTCCCAGAATTCCCCAGCTGGCTGGGGGATTCTGGGAGTTGAAGTCCACACTTCTTCAACTTGCCAAGGTTGAGAAAAAATGGGGTGGAGGAATCCTCAGTTCTAAAGCTTTCTTCAAACAGTGCCTTATTCATGAAGGAAACCAATATGTTACAGAGAAAGCTAGGCTGAAACCCATCTCCCTAACGATCCATATTTGGGGATATGTTTTAATGATGAAAAGGCAGGATATAAATAAAATTAAACAAGCTGTCATCTTAAATCAAAGTGTTTTTTTTTTTAATACAGACCATCAAACACGAGGGGCATTCTTATTTGCCGTCTGAAGTGGCACAGTCCAACAAATTATATACTTAAAAAAAAAAAAAAAACTAACATTGCTCAGGTTTAACTTTTCCAGAAGTTATGCTGAGATAACTGGAATCAAAATTACACTGAAGGCCCTTAAGACTAGCGGAGTTTCATTTTCCACTGACCTGGTAGAGTAGCATTCTTCTCACAAAGTAAAAAGCAGGATGGGGTTTGATGATGGCTGTACCCTCTTTGACCAGATTACCTCATTCCTCTGCTATTCATTATATGTGGGACAGATAGTGCAGGATAATGCATTTCAGTTAGCTTATGCAGAAGTCCATCTATACCAGTGTTTCTCAACCTTGACAACTTGAAGATGTGTGGACTTCAACTCCCAGAATTCCCCAGCCAGCTCAGAGTAACATGGCCAAATCACGCTGGCTGGGGAATTCTAGGAGTTGAAGTCCACACATCTTCAAGTTGTCAAGGTTGCGAAACATTGATCTATACCGTCAGTGAGAGCCAGTTTGGTGTAGTGGTTCAGGCATCAGGCTAGAAACCAGGAGACTATGAGTTCCAGCCCTGCCTTAGGCACAAAGCCAGCTGGGTGACCTTGGGCCAGTCACTCTCTCTCAGCCCTAGAAAGAACGCAATGGCAAGCCACTTCTGAAATTTTGCCAGTAAACTGTAGGGACTTGTCCAGGCAGTCACCAGAAGTCAACATTGACTTGAAAGCACCCCCCCCCCCTCAAATACTGTCAATAGCATCTGAAGCCAGACAAAATGTTCACGTATGCAACCCCGTCAGCCTGTTTCCAGAAAATAATACTTTTTTTCCCACTGGGTTCTGTTGCACGTTTGATTGATGCTCCCTTCTTTTTCTAAATATTGTGCATATTAAATGACTCTCATATTTTCAAATTATAAACCACATTGCACATTATTGCTGAAAGGCATTACGTATTAAAGTAAGTAAAATTAGTTCGGAGATTGGCCAGAAAAAAAAAAGAAGACGTAGCACGATAGGTACCACCATTATCATCTGTGGAACTGGACAGAGATTCTGGAGCTGAGAAAATAATTTCCAAGTACTGTATAATCTTCCCCTCTATGAATGAATTTCTTCCATAGGTGAGAGTCCTCAGACAGATGCTCGCTATGAAGGATCTGGTAGGGCCTGCTGGTAGTTGTCCTCTCTCTCCTTCCAATGGTATTTTCTCCCAGGCATTACAGACAGTGCTGTATGATGCAGCCCATGAACCAGCATTTGTTTAGATTTGGAAGGCCGCCTGACTCCCAAATAACACTGGGTAGTTTATATAGTTAAAAGAAAAAAAAAACAATTGAAAAAGAAAAGAACATGTATGCCTGGACAAAATCACCCCTCCGATCACCAAAGAAAAGCACCAGGGAATCAACCCCAAGCCTGGGAGCAAAGCCACATTTTCAAAGACCCTTGCAGGAACCCTCGTAGGGTGGAAGCCACACGAATCTTGGGGTGGGGAATGCTTTTTCAGAGGACAGATGCCATGACAGAGAAGGCATGCTTCTGGGATCCCACTAGACAAAACTGCTTAATTGAGGGGACCCAGAGTTCCCCTCCTCTGCCCCATCTTACTGGCGATCCCTCAAATACCAGGTCCTATGCCATAAAGAACTTTGTAGGTGAAAACAAGCATCCTGAATTGCACCCAGAAGCCAACTGGCACCCAGTGCAGTGACAGAGCAGTGATGACACATGGGCGTATCGAGGCACATCCATTACTGCTTGTGCCACTGCATTTTTTGACCAGCTGCGGCTTCCGTGTGGTCTTCAGGGGTAGCCCCAGTACAGCACATTGCAATACTCCAATCATGAGGTGACTAGAGTATGACCGACTGTCTGAAGGGCCTCCTGTTCTAGGAATGGGTACAACTGGTGCACAAGATGGACCCATGCAAAGACTCTTCTGGCCATGGTTGCCACCTGTTCTCTAAGCAGTAATTGTAAGTCCAGGAGGCCCCCCAAGTTGCACCCGATATCCCACAAAGTCCCTAACAAGGGCTCATTCAAGGGCACTGTAGGAAATTAAAACTGCAGCTTGGGGAGGGGTATCGAAAAATTCAAGAGGGCAGCTGCGACTGCCCTCTTGAATTGTTTGACCCAGCAGATGCCCCAGTCCTGCACAACTGCTTATTGCTGATCACACTGCCAGAGCCGTTATCAAGGGCTAGTGCGGTGGGAGCTCTGCAAAAAGTTCCCACAACCTGACCTCTCTGGACCTTACATCTCAGCCTCTGAGTGACGTGTTCCCTGAGCAACAGCTGTTTTTTCCTTGCAGGTGAGAAACAACGTCGAAATGCAGGCATCCTCGGAGGAATCCTTGTAATTATCATCCTCCTCATGTGTCTCTTTTTCAGCTGGTAGGTTTTTGGTCCTTATACCTGCAGAACCTGGGTACCATATTGGGCTGTAGGATGTTATGGGGAGGCAGTTATCAGTTTTCAGCATAGACTGACATAATCTGTTGACTAATTCTTTGGGATTTTAGTCATCCAAAAAACAGGACTCCGAGGCAGATACATACTTCACTCTTTCCATCATAAAAGAACTCTTTTGCTCAAATCTTCAAGCTTTATGGGACTTGGGCATCCAGCAGCTGGCAATTCATATCTGCTACACCTGCTTTGGGTTCTGGCAACTCCCATATTTTCAGGTCAGATCTAGAAAATTGTCTATAGTACAGTTTTACCTGCTGGAAGATCACCATGGCTTTTGAACAGAAGGTGCGGGAAACACTCCGTGCAGGAGCCAAAGGCTAGACTGTGGAATTTACATTAAATGAGAATCTTTGACTATGAAAGCTGATCTTCAATAAGCATGCATTAATAAGTAGTGTTGAGCATTAGAAGGACAGAGCCTATCCTGCTGCATAATCCCAAATCCTATCCTAGTTCTCCCCTTCCACCCAACCTATTTCCCACCACAAACCCTGAACCTCAGTTAACTCTGCTGTGACACGTCCTACTTTTATCCAAATTAAAATCCACTCCATTCTCAGATAACTTAGGAATCTTGTTGTTGCTCAGACCATGTAACCAACAGGAGCTCAGTTACCTCAAAAGAAAAACAGAAACCAGCAGCTTTGGATCTGATTCTACCTCTGTTCCAAACTTTCTTTCTTGGGAACCATGTTTAATATTGATCTGTAGTATGGAGCCCAGCTTAACTTTTTTAAATTAAACTTGAGTTGTAAAAAATAAAAGGTGAGATATAACTCAATGTGGTTTACATAATGCTCTCTCCTCCTACAGCAACCCCGCAGCAACAACTCTGTGAGGTGGGCTGGGCTGAGAGTGACTGGCCCAAAGTCACCAGCTGGCCTTCATGCCTAAGGGAGTGCTAGAACTCACAGTCTCTCAGCTTCTGGTCCAGCACCTTAACCACCACACCAAACTTGTTCTCTGTTGAAGCCCTGCCTTTCTGTAACAGAGATGGAAGTAATTCTGTGCTGAAATGTAATATAGTTCTATATTATATAGCAATTCTGTTGAGCCCATAGTGCAATGTTTCTCAACCTCAGCAACTTTAAGATGTGTAGACTCCAACTCCCAGAATTCCCCAGCCCAGCATTCCATACCTTTTAAAGTCGCTGAGGTTGAAAAACATTGCTATGGTATATCCATAGTACAATAGCAGAGCACAAGGTTCTACTCCTTGATTTTTCCAGGTGGTGCCAGAAAAATTCCCACCTGAAATCAGGGAGAGCTTCTGCCAGTCAAATGGACCGTGATCTCATTGTGTCTAAGACAGCATCCTATATTCCCCTGGCTCTTTGTATGTTGATATAACGTATGGAAAGAAAGAAAATTATTTAGAGCACTTCTTGCTTATGCCTCTTCTAAAGCTAAGACAATGCATCATTTATTGACCACAATCAACAGGAAGCAATAAGATAAGCAAGGCCAGGAAATGTTTAATTCAGGGTGCAAGAGCCCGACTTAAGCTGGTGCTGTAACTGTAGCCTGTTTTTTTTTAAAAAAAAAAAAGATGCTATAAAAGAAGTGTCTTAGAAAACAGGAGGCTCACACAAAAGATACTGGAATCCGATGGGCAACAACATTATTTGGAGATGGTATAAATGTTGAGTGAATAAAGGGAAGGCAATTCTAAGAAAAGGATGAAAATGCCCTCTCTATCTGTTCCTTCATCCTGAAGAAAATCTGATCAATGTGGTCGCTAGGACTCACAAATGACTTGATGGCACATACAATCATCAATTTGTTCCTTCATCGTCTTTCTCAGGCACATCTACATCACAGATAAACTGGTTTAACAGTCACCCCTCCTTCCTAAACAGTCCTGGGGTTCGTGGCTCTTGGGGAGGGTACAAAAATCTACAGAAAATGCTAGAATTGTTCTAGAATTCCAAGGGTTTGGAGCTTGAAAACAGCACAGTTCAAATAGCATGGAACCTACAAAGATTTGTAATGTGGGTATACCTTCCTCCTTTTGCACCCACCACATCTTGGGATAGCTATGTTTTTTCTTCTCACCAGCTTTTCCATGACCAGTTGGGACATTTTGGTTGGAGATGATGACAAGGAGTTATACCTCCAGTCACCTCATTTGTTAACCAAAGTTCTTATAAAGGCGAAATCTAATCAGGAAGAGAGAGAAAAGATCTGGATGTATCTATTTGTATATTAATTCAGGGGTGAAACCACCTACTATGGAGAAACATTCACTGTGTTTATGGTACATGGACCAACCACTTGCTCAGATTTAGTTTAGGATGAAAACTATTTTCAGAACACTCATTGGATAGTGCATATGTCAATTATGAAGCAACACTTCCCAGACCTCCCCTTTGCAGAGTATGGCTGTGCATCAAGTTGATTGGCTGCCCCTTGTGTCAGTTAGACAGCCACTCTTCCCCCCACTCCAGCCCTTTGGAACAGTTTTCAAAGTGAAAATAGGCAGTGACAAAAATATAAACGAATACCATAAATGAGCGGAAGCATATGAGCAGTTAAAAACTGAGGTATTTGTGGCGATAGAAGAATACAGCCACACACCAGTGTAATGCATTGGGTACTGCTGGAACTGTCCACAAAGGGGTGGGTGGTGATGAGGGAGGTAAAAAAAAAAAATCAAGTTGGTGGCTGTGCCCACAGATGCCATATTGAATTTTTGCCCCCCTCCCAGTTACTAGTAGCAGTGCAGTTCTGAACAGGACATGGGTGATGTCAGTAGAAGACATCCAGTGTGGAAAGGATTGTGCTTCTGCATTCTGATCCTATCATACATACATTTTGGTTCAATGTGCCTTAACCCCAGACATCTGGAGGACATCTCCCATCCTGTTCAGAGTTCCTTACTGCACCTGAATGTAAGAAAATTACAAATGCACACAGGCACACACTTTACTTCCTGCCCCACATTCTGAGGTTCTTCTTTCCCACACAGGAAATTTAAGGACTTGCAGAGGAAGGAAAAAATATCTGAGCCATCACGAAGTGGAGGTGAAATGGCTGATTACTTAGTCAAACTCTTAGATGAGGAAAGCGAGGCTGACGAATACAAGGGACAAGAGCTGCTAGATACCTGGGCCCAAGGAAGTTATTCACTAGAGCCAGGAGGAGGAGGAGCAGAGCAACAGTGGAGTCCAGAGCCAGCTTTTGAAGGAAGTCCTGAACCAATTCAACTAGCGGAACCAGCAACACCTGCACCACCACCAGAACCAGCACCAGCAGCAGGAGGACCACCACCTTCAGAGCCGCCACCGCCACCACCAGTGCCAGCGCCAGCACCACCGCCACCGGCAGAGCCAGCTCCAGCTCCAGCACCAGCACCAGCACCAGCACCAGCACCACCTGGAGAACCAGCACCACCACCACCACCACCACCACCTGGAGAACCAGCACCTCCGCCAGCCGCACCAGGAGCACCTCCACCAGCACCACCTCCACCAGGTCCACCAGGAGAACCTCCACCAGCTCCACCAGCTCCACCAGCTCCACCAGCAGAACCTCCCCCAGCACCTCCCCCAGCGCCTCCCCCAGCGCCTCCCCCAGCTCCACCCCCTGCCTAACGTGATATTGCAATCTTCCGATGCATTTATAGTTACCAATAAAAGAGTATAGTTTTTTTTTTCTCCATTTATTGATTGAGTCAGGGTATTTGAGTCTACTAATGCCCCAGAAGAATTCATGCCCTTCCACAGAACCCAGGAGCCCTCCTTCCTGTTCAACTCTCCCTATCTGGAACCTGCCCCAGCTATTCTTCTCAGTTCCACCTTACTGTTTGTCTGGCTTCAAAGCTTAAATGTAAAAGTTATTCGCCCAATGCAACTTTCTCAAGCATGCGCTGCCATGCTCTCACAAATCTCAAGGGTATTATACATACATTAGATTCAGACGGACCAAGAAAGGATTAGAAGGTGGGCTAAGGAAAGAATGGAAGTTAGTTGGATTTAGAATAGTAATAGTAGTAAAAGTAATAATAATACCACCCTTGGTCCTGAAAAAATTCATAATATATATTTTTAAAAACATATGGAAAGCAAAATTCACAGGATACGGTATGACATTAGTGTCACAAGATACTAAATAGATATGGGCAGGAATTCCATGGCAATGAATGAAGAGTCACATCCTTTTCTCAATCCAGTCCAGTTTTAGAAGAACGTTGTCCAGCTTAATCCATCCTGCAGGTAGAACAGAAGAAAAATCAGAGTTAATCACAAGCTCGTTACTACTATTTATTTACCATGCAAAAGGGAAAGATCAGTAGGTTGGGGCAAGAGAAGAGTCAATAATTCTCATGCCTTGCAGTTTAGGGCAGATCAGGAGGAAAGAGATGATCTGTTTAAGGGGGAAATTAAGCTCAGAAGATGCTAAAATTGGTTTCTCACGGAGAGAATGGAAAAGGCCCAGAGTTCATGTTATATAACATATTGACCTGTCTAGAGAAACGATTTTGTTCCAGGAGATGCTGGAAATGTTATAGGAAAACAGTGGGAAGTGGGGGGCAGGGGAGCTGTGCTTCTTTGTCAAGGTTGCCCTTTAAAAAAAACAACAACTCTTCAACTTCCTGTACATGGATTTGGGATGGCAAACACCTTTTCAGTTCACCACCACTGTCGCTAGACCTGCAGGCATTAAAAACTTAGTCATCACAGCAACTCAGTTTGCAAGGAAAGGCCTCGAACAGCGCTGTCCCCCTCTTGCTTGTATTTTGAGTGGCTGTTCTGCTGTGAACAAGCCACTGTTTGGGTGGGACAACGCTGCTAGAGGAAGGGGATCCTTTTCAGGGAGAAGTAGACATCCCCATCTATCTGCAGAAAGGGATGAGTGGTGGTCGTCCGAGGGCGTTCTCCTTCTCCAACGTGTTGTACTCCAGTTGGATTTTGACTTCAAGGATTTCTTGCCAGCGTGGGCTTCTAGCCAGAACTGAAGGCTATTAGCCGAACACATCTAGAGATACTGGGTTAAGACCTCGGTCCTAGGACCTAGGAGACCAGGAGAGGACAGGAAGAGAACCAACCCAACCCCAGCATTTTCCCTTAGAAATATTTTTTTCAAATATGAAAATGAAATGGTCACTTCTTATCAAGGAAGTTTTCCTTGTGCGATTTTAATACAGGTAGTCCTCGCCTAAAGGCCACAATTGGGATCAGAATCTTGATCGTTGAGCGAAGTGGTTGTTAAGCGAGATGCCCACGTGAGTGCTTTGCTCAATGATCACAATCTGGGCACTCCCAGTTGTGGTCGTTAAGCGATCTAGGGTCGTTAAGCAGACAGAGTGAAAGAGCTGTCTGCTGAAGGATTTTAGCTCAGCACGGAGCTGAAATCCTCCTGGCAGGCAGCCCTTTTGTTCTCAAACATTCCTAAAGCCCCCCAAAGGATTTGCCCTCCCCTTCATGGACAGAGGAGAAATCCTTCCTGGGACTGGAGGAATGGAGCTCAAATCTTCAGGATCTGAGCTCTGTTCCTCCACACCACCAAGGGGTTTCCCTTCCCCTCTGCAGAGGGGAAATCCTTGGTGGGGCTGGAGGAACAGAGCTCAGATCTTCAGGATTTGAGCTCCGTTCCTGCACACCGCTGCATCCTCTCCACTTGCAACCTTCCCTGCCAACTTCCAATGGTTGGAAGATTGCAAATGGCGATCACATCATGGGTGCTTGGCAACCAGTCATAAATGCAAGCTGGTTGCCAAGCACCCAAAATGTGGCCAAATAACCACGGGTTGGGTCCAGAAGTGCTTTATGGGCTGTAAAGCACCCCTTCCAAGGCCATTGTAACTTCAAACCATTGTTAAATGAACAGTTGTTAAACGAGGACTACCTGTATTATGAAACATGGAGCAGGAGGCATGCCTGGAAATGGAAAAGAAGGATATCTAGAAACAATCTCTTCCTAGTAAGAGGTCTAAACTCCCATAGTTGATGGTTCCCCACCTGAACTGACATCATATGAGGCTTACACAAAAGAGCAGCCTTGGTCTTTTTCAGGAAGTAGGGGCATTGCTTAGGTGTAGATCCTGTGCCTTGGAGGCAAAAAGTCACAAGATTGGGCTCCCCCATCTTCAGCACTGAGCAGAGATATCCTCAGGGGTCCTCAAAAAAAGTGAAGATCCTAGCCACAACCGCACAGTCAAAGCCTGCCCCTTTTTTAGATGCATTGCATGATGCACATAAAAAGGACACAGGACTTTGTTCATGCAGCTGTGGCCATCTTCACTTTTTTTGAGCCTTTCTGAGGATGCCTCTGGCCCGTGTGAAACCATGAGCTCCTTTCAGTGGAGAGTAGACAAGACTGAGCTAACGGCCAGATTCAGTACAAGGCTGTTTTCTATGGGCCCGTAGTAACCTCAGGCCAAGGTTAGGACTCCAACTTGCAAGAAGAGTAAAGAATCTGGGCAGGGAGAGAAAACTCTTAAGGTTGGACTTGCCCAAGCTTTTAGAGTAAACTGCAGTTGGCTAGTTGATGGTTGTGTTGAACTGAACTAGTTCAACTAGCTCAGCATGCGAGAACCTCAGCAGTGTGTTAATTTGTAAATCATAGATCAGTTAATCATATTAGGATGCTGCCTTGTAGAACTTTCACAATTGAGATCGGTACCCTTCCACAATTCTTCTAGTTGAGGGTCAGATACTGGGGGTGACAATTTGAGTTGCTTTTTTGCCATGAAGCCAGCCACAGCTGTGGGGACCAGTACAAGCACAGCTTACCCAACACATTACAATTTTGCCTGGACATGGTTTTGTATTGTGTGGACTCAACCATTGTGATTGGGAAATCATGACTTATAGGTTGCATTGTTGTGTAAACCCAACTGTGTTTTAGTCAATAAACCATGGCTTAGCATATGACTTGAATGCAATTGTTAGTCAATTCCACAAGGCAGCCTCAAGCTGTTTCTTGCCTGTGCAATACTGGCTGGAAATGAAGCTGGCTTAAGAAATGACCATATTGTGGTACGGGATGAACACGTAACAGCCTTAAAGTTAGGAGGAGAGTTCTTGGTTCTTTCAAAAATCTGTTTCATTTTAAGTGGAAAAGTGTTTAAATGTCAGCCATGCACATATCTGCTCATTCCCTCTTTCTTGTCTTTTTCATACTATTCCATCTTCAATCTAACCCCTCTAAATTCTTTAAAAAATTATCTTCTGTTCAACCAGAAATTATTTAAAAAATTAGGACTCCATGCAAACAACACTTCATGTTGGCTATCCACACTAAGTAGTCTAAGATGTCAAATTTTTCTAGAATAACCTCCTATGCACTAGTTCTGTCAAGTTCCCCATTCTTAGGGGTTTTCTCAGTCTACAGTTTTACATTAATGAATTCAACTCTGGGCAGCAAAATATGCATGAATGTATAAGGAAAATGCACAGGTGTGTTGTAAGTAACACACACGATGCCCAGGATTTGGACTCCCATTCATTCTGGAATCACATTAATTCTGGAATTTAATATTTTCAGGAGGAGGAGGAGGAGAACAAAAGAAATGAGGAAGATGATGTTGGGTCGTATAAGCAAACGTGAGTCCCTTGATAGAGTGGGATAGGTGGGATTTAAATGCATGCACAATTTTATAGACATTGTTCTCTGTTGAGGCTCTGAAACCTTGAGACCATTCATTCCATTCCAATCAGGCAGAAAAAGCAATATTATAGGGAGTAGTCATGTAGACATAGCAAAGGAGACTGTATTTGCAAGGAGAACCCTCCAAGGCAGAGCAAGAGCGGTAAGTCTCTAGTTTCATCCAGATATAAAAATGACATCTGTGGTCTGTCTCTGAATATGTGGTATTGAAAGTTTAATGAAGATGCTGAAAGACAAACAAAAGCAATAAGGAAAGTAATAAAACAGAAGAGAGGACCAAGCTCTGAAAGCATGCTTGTAAGCCAGCGTTTCTCCACCTCAGCAATGTTAAGATGTGTGGCCTTCAACTCCCAGAATCCCCCAGCCAGCATGCTGGCTGGGGGATTCTGGGAGTTGAAGGCCACACATCTTAACATTGCTGAGGTGGAGAAACGCTGTTGTAGGCTATTGTAGGAAATAGATTACTGAATCAGATAAGTCCTTGGTCTGATCCAGTAGGACTCCCAGAAAAGAAGAATCTCTGTAGTTGAGAAAAGTCTTTCCAGATCAGTCCTTTGTTTGAAGGGCCGGCAAGGAACAGGCTTCGGTTCAAAGAAGCAGAAGGCATGAAGAAGTTCATCCACAATTAGCATTGTTCCCTGACTTCTCTATTATGTGACTTGAACTGCATTTCTAAAGGGGCCTCTCTTGGCAAGGAAGGACGATATTAGCCTACCTTCTAGCTTGAAATGAGTTCCCATTCAAGTTGCACAGAGCCATAAAAAATGGAAATGTGCAGATTGTTCACTGCAGCTGTCACCCGCTGAACCGCTAACAGTAGGAACTATAGAACAGGAAGTCCCCAGTTTTATTCTCACTTCTGCCATGACAGTAGCTTTTACTTTCTACCCCTTCATCCCCTCCCCACCTGTCTTGTACAGTGGATTGACTATAAAAAGATTTGAGGACATGTACAGGCATTCGACAGCATTTATGTTCTGGATTTGGGGCCAGAGAGAAATAGGACCCTAGCTGCTCACCGATGGGCCCCCATGATCGATGCACCATGCCTCTCTTTTCCCACTGTACATTTCCTGGGAATGAGAAAGATCCAATGCATGTAGGGTCATAACTGGGAAACCTGACTGGCAATCAGAATCCCAGGACTGGAAGGATGTGCTCAGATCAAAGGCCAAAGCTATTGAGACTCTCTGTAAACATGTGAAGTGGTGGTGGGGGTATACCCCTATGTGCATGTGTGAAGTGAAATGCTTAAATGCTATTTAAAAATATGTTAATTTTTATGAATCTTCATCTGTATAAAACCCATGGTTCCATTCCAATGACAGAGTTTCAGAGGTTGGCCAAAAATACATACAGTTTTAGGATCCTTGTTGATACACGACACATGCTATTCGGTCAGTTAGTAGCCATTGCCGGTTGGTTAGTATTTTATTTCATTGTGTATTTTGGGTTAGTATTGTATTTTATTTATTTTATTTTTATAGTTATAAGACTATAGGTAGTTCTTATGTAGCGACCGCCTTGCTTGGCAACCGTTCACAGTTATGACAGTGATGAAAAAGCAACTTTATGACCAATCCTCGCATTTATGACCTTCACAGATCTGTAAAGCAAAGGAAAGCTGAAGTAAGGTCATTAAGCACAGTCGCAGTTTCACTCAGCAGCCACTTTGCTTAACAACCAACTTGCCAGTCCCAATTGTGGTCACTAAAGAGGACTACCTGTACCACATCTGGTCTATAAAAAATCCAGATGACCAATAGATGGCAGCAGAGAAATAGAGAAAACAGTTGCTCTTTGCTACCACCCAGAGGTCATCGGGGATACCGCAGCTCAGATATGGTATTCCTTACTATTATGCAATGGCTGGAAAAAGCTAGCCATATTTGTTTTTTTTTTTTGCAGAGCATAATCTTCTGTTGGCTAGATTTATACCAGGCTCAGTCTAGTTTAAAGTAAATAACCATTACAAAGATGGGAGAAAAGCTACCTTTCAACAACCTAAATCAGCCAGTTATATGATGCATTCTATTGGAGGCTACATTAATACCACACTACACCAAAACCAACCAAACCACATGATAATTTAATAACCTATGGTTAAGCAAACCAGCCTCACGTGTTGTGTGAACTCAGCTATATAGATATTATTTTTAAGTATACTTCTTGGCATATAATGACTCAGGCAAAGGTTTGTCTTTTTAGCTCATTATTCTTACGATGCACTTCCGCTTTCCCAGCACTGTATTGCACCACTGGCCACCGCCCAGCTCTTAACAGTTGCAGACTGGCCAAAAGTCAAAAAGTTACTGCTCCCGGCATAGAACCATTAGCAGAGATTGCTGTGCTAGCCAAACTGTTGACTGAAAAACTACCCTTACATGGAAAAAGGAAAGCCAACCTTAATTAGTATGTTGAACATCTAGACAGAATTGCATTGGGTGAGTGCTGGGCAGATTCCTTCTGATTGTCCTCAACGGTATGCTTATTGTCTATAACATATACTTGCTTATTGGGAGTATCTAGTTGATCCTGGCCAATCTTGCAAAGAGAAGCTGGGTCAGATCTGGCTAGCATTTGGAGGGGAAGCCACCAGTACCTACCAAGGCTATAATCCAATTTGCAAAATCAACACTCAACCCAGAAGAAAGCAATGACAATAGCCATATCCTTGGTCAACCAGAATCAAGCTCAACTTGAAGGAGACACCATTTTTTTATTGGCCTTTCGTGCACAGTAGTTGTGGAGGGCAGAGGTCTTCCCCAGGACCCTTAAACCCAGCCTTTCCCAGCATGATGCTTTCTAGATGTGCTGGGCTGTAGCTACCATTACCCCTAGCTCTGCTGGGTGGGGACAATGTCAGTTTCTTCTAATAGGGTAACATATGAATGAGAAACTAGGATAATACAATGTTATGGTGGAAGGAATGCGGAACGTTACAAAAATACAGGGGAAGGTAAAGAAACAAATTTCACAGAGTCAGATCCACAATCCAGTTTCACTTGCCCTAATGGAAGGTAGCTTTTTTAGAGCAAAATGCTGACATGGATGGGAAGTCTGTGTCAGAAGAAGTTGTGAAGATGATGGATTTATGACTGCAACAGCAAGTCATGGATGGACAGAAAGAGGGTAGCTGGTCACCCTACTCATCCAATCCCATTCCTGTGCAAGAATCCCTACTAATTTCATATTTACAATCACCAAGGCAAATTACAATCCCCATTTGTGCACTGACCACAAAACCAGCTGAGCTAATCCTCATTAATGCTGGTACAACAAAATAGATAAAAATAATGCCAAGTATGGAACTAATCCAGATTACAGGATGCACCGCTTTATGTTACAGAAATGGGAGCTGGGCTAACCGTGATTTCCAAAACTCCCAATTACTATTAGGATTGCTAATGAACTATCAATAAACCCAGGGCACCTTGCTGTAAGAGTTTGATATGGAAGTTGATGTGCAGAAATCAGCACACACTTTTTGATAAAAGGAATAAAGCAAGGTGTTTGGACGCACATGAAGCATAGTTTAAAGGAACTGGTTACTGTCCTATGTAACCTGTCCTGATGTGATTTGTAAGAAAAAGGGGAACGTATATTACCTCTATGCTGCTTCTCGGCTGCTTGAAACGGCCCTCATGGCCAGCCCGCCACCTTGGCGTCGCGACCAGGTCCGTGAGATCTTCCTGGCAAGCCGTGCTAGCGTGCCCCCCTTGGCGTGATAATCCCTCGTCAGTTCTTCAGGGGCTATCTCAATATTGCCCGTGTACCACATAATCCAACCCAGCAGGCTCAGGAACACCAGCACCGCGCCCGAGTAGATTAAAAGGTCCCCAAAGTCTCGACCTCGCAGCCTCAGTCTAGCAAAGATGCCCGTCAGCAGTGCCCCGGTGCCTGCAGCATCCATGAACACCGCAAACGCCAGGGCCAGCCGGCAACGGCCCAGTCCTGAGGAAACCATGGGATTGGGGCTGCTGAAAGGGTGCACTTACTTGAGAGGAGTTGGGGAACTGTTCAGAACTGAGGCAAAAAGGATCCCAAAGCTCAGGTTGCAACAGCCATGTAAAAAAAAAAGGGGGGGGTCCTTCATATGCCAGTATGCGGATTTACAGACAATCCCAGTTAAAGGGAGGAGGAGGAAGAGGAAAATGAGCAGCAGGAAGGCCAACTATCCAGGTTGCGAGTGGAAAGAAGGAGTGCCCCAGGTGAGAGCGCCAGGAAAGCCGTCCAACCAGTTCCAGAAAGGGAGGGACCAACACTCTAATTAACTCTGCCATACCCTCAGAGCTAAGAAACCTGGTTAAGCTCCCACTTGCTCACTAACCTCCTTCAAACCTCTCCCAAGGGACTCAAGAGGCCTGTTCCTAGATCCTGAGCCCCCACCCCATCCACCCCCAAATCCGCCTTCTCACACAGCTGGGAGAGTTCTGGGTATTCACCGTCTCTGGTCCAAATAACCTCCTTACAGAATGCAGGAAGTGCCTGGCTATTCTCTTTCCTAGAATCCCCTGCCCTCCGCCTCCCCTAGAGACGCTCCTGGATGCTCGATTCTCCTCCCTTCACAATTTGCCAAGCGGTTCATAAAAGGAACCTCACCCGTAGAGTTTTTCAGGTGTGCTGCATGTGGATCGGTACACACCCAAACACACAGTGTGTACCTGACCAATCCTACTGGCATTAAAAAAAAATAATCCTGCTCACCGTGTGAGCCGTGTGTGGCCAGCCAACCAAACACAAGGGGGCAAGGTGAGAGGAACGCGATACGGTTCCGAGCAAGGGAAGCGCAGATGGTGTGCAGGGGGTCAACGCCAGTGCGTTTGGAAGTTTACTTTTGCAAAGCTATCATGGTTACATTCCAAATGTATTGACTAAGAACTAAATTCCGCTGAGCTTTAAAAAAGATTAACTTCTAAATAAATACGATTCAAGTTGTACTGTCTATTTCTTTCGCCTCTCCCTCCTCAGTCAATGCATTTCAAAACTTACCATTGTGGGAATTGGCCATTTCCATGGACTACATATTCTGAACCATTATTAGCCAGACTGTGCCCTTTAGACTGCTAGTAACCTGGAAATGTCTTTACTTCCCTTTCTATTCCTGGCAGTAGGAGAGGAGAATCACCTTTCCAACCTGGCAGTTATACTGTATTGCTTTCTCCAGGGGCCTAAAAAGATTTATTGTAAAATCCTAAATGCATTTACTCAGAAGTAAATTCAAGCTCAACAGGAGTTATCAATAAGTAACTACGCCAAGCAATTTGAACCCCATTGTAAAAAATCAATGGCATGGATTATGATCCATGAAACCTTATGCGATAATAAACTGGTTAGTCATTGATAGACCACAAACCTCTGTTTTTACTAACAATCCTGTTGTATTCAAAATCAAAGACAGAAGAAAGCTACTTGAATATGGGAATAAAAGGCTAGCATTGCCAAGTTGATTAATGGGAAATCCAAAATCCATAGTTGATATTTTTATTACACAATCAAAATAACAAAAGAGAGTATGCAACCTTTAAAGCCCCCAAAGATCTTCATCAGGCAAGAGGACGACAAAAACAAGGACAAAAGAGCTGATGGGAGGTGAAGTTCAAAACCTCTGGAGGGGACTTGATTCTTATTCCTGCTCTAAATAGCAGCCAACTTTCACCTTTGCTTAAGTAGTTGAACCGTCCCTTATTTTCTGTTTCCAACTGTTTGGAAATGGAATGAAATGGAGCTATGCAAGGTTTAAGCACAAAGTTAAATATTTATTCCCCACATGCCAAGAGAGCTGCCTCCCTGGGGCAGGACCACAGATCATGTCTGAAAAACAAAATAACAGTTTGAATAACAGAATCACCTAAGTTCAAAGGATCACCTGAACAACCTGCACAACGCTGATGATGCAAAGATCCAGTGAGATGTGACATGATGTTTGAATTCATGCCAGGATCTGGCCATCACAACTGATTCTTTATTTCAAATTTACCAAGGGTATTTGGGAATTGCACCCAGGATAACAGCAATAATACTATTTTGGCAATCTACAAAATCAACCTTTATAGTCAGCAGCTGATGAAAGAGCTAAGACTCAGAGGTCCCCTTAAATAAGTATCCGGCAACTTAGTCCAAAATGACATACTTTGATCTTTACAGCTTTGTGAAGCAGAAAAAGCTCGCTGGGTATGCCCCCACAGGAAACAAAATTATTTGCATTTTTAACAAATATTGTTCTTCCTTTTTTTTTTAATCTTGAGCTGGAATTAGCTTTTTTCCATTCTACCTATGAAAGTGTCTGTGCAACATGAAAGCTCAATACTTTTCTCTCAGACTTTAATCAAATGTTCTTTCAAAGAATCTACAGTGCTAAAATTTCCACAAATCTTATCTGTTGTGTTGGTCCCTTGAAGAGATAAGTGGGCCTAATAGAAAAAAAATGGTATGGGGGAGGAGGGGAAACGTGGAAGAAATCACAATACACATAATCAAGATATTCGTAAGCTCTGGTTTTAAAAGATTTCACTGGCAGCCATTTATTTTCTCAAAATAGTTTCTAAACATATTGTTGAGATCCCAGCCTGCATTCACAAAGATGACTCTTGACTTCCTGGATTGGGAATACACACATTTTCCTCTCAAGCAGAATCAGCACTGGGGGAAGCATGACTTTTCTCCTATAAAGCAAAGGGAGATGCCCCAGCTTTTTTCTTCCTAGACAGCAAAAAGTCAGGATAGTTCTGGGGAAATGAAGAAAGAAGTTGCTACGCCTGAGCTGAGAAAACTAGTGGGGTGTATCATCTTCCCAGATGCTCAGATAAATGTCTGGAATTGCCCCCAGATACTTGCCAGAAGAAACAGGATTTTGCTTCAGGATTCACACAGTCTCTAAGAAACAGATAAAGCTTTTAGGCAGAAGCTGTGTTGAATTTTAATTTTTTGATCTGTCTGTGTTTAATTCCAAAATTATTTATATCTGTACAAGCTCAGTGATTGCATATACTTCAGTCTTTTATGTATATTGTGCATGAAATACATCTTTCTTTTTTCAAATCTCTTGAGACCATAAGTTCTTGAGCTGTCTAAAACTTGAAGCCTAAGGAAATGACAACACATCAAGACTTGTGGTCTTTTGGATTTCATATTTTAACAAAGTTCTGGCTGCTGTACATTGTTAACTGGACAGCAGTGCATTGTAGGTCCTGCAACAGTGCATGTTTATAATTTCTAAAATTTTTAACTTTAAAATCTAAAAAGTGATTTTTATAGATTTTTATTTTTAAATAAAGTTTGATTTTTATCTTTTGTGAGATTATCCAACCTCCCAAGGGGTAGACAGACTGATATCTTTACACATGCTTCAACACTATATGACTACGATGTGATGCTACAACAATTATTTCATTCTTACCATTTTATTTTACAGAAAGGCAGCAGGGTGTGGGAGCCTTACTTCTCTCACACACCGGAGGTGAGGCACACCTCCGGAAATTCAGTGGTGACTACTACCAAATTCCAACCCTGGGCAGAAGGTAGGGCCACAGTGAAGACCAAGAGGATTTCAGAAAGAGGTTTGAGCCCTTCCTCTTTTTTGAACTGTGCTACTTAATTATTAGAGCAGATGTATTTTTTTATCTTCATCTTGTTACATTTTAGAAATATTGCCTGCCATTTTGATGGAAAGCAGGATAAAGGATATAAAATTACGCACTGCATACATCAGTGTTGTCCAAACTTGGCCACTTTAAGATGAGTGGACTTCAACTCCCAGAATTCCCCATGCTGGCTGGGGAATTCTGGGAGTTGAAGTCCACTCATCTTAAAATGGCCAAGTTTGGACAACACTGGCATACATGATCACCTCCTCTAACCTCACAGCCACCAAATTCTCATTCATTGGGATCTTAACACATCTGTAGACAGACAGGTTAGGGAAAGCTGGTGTAAGCTGATTATTTTGCTACTGCCAGCTAATTATTTAATAGTAGTTTTTCTTTTTTGCTAAGGTTGACTATGGACATGGTTGCTGTGTAAAGATACTAAGATTTCTTTTGTTTACAAGAAGATTCCGGCTTACTTTAGGTTGTATGCTTCCTTAACTGACAAAAACCCAGTGAGGCATGTTGATACACGTCTAAGGTGTCTCTCCTTTAAAATCTAAAGAAACAAGATAATTTTACATCCTTTATCCCGCTTTCTATCAAAATGGCATGCAATATTTCTAACACGTGACAAGATGAAGATTAAAAAATATATCTGCTCTAATAATTAAACAGCAGCAGTTCAAAAAACATCACAGAGTCAACAATGCTAAAACATATGGAAAGTTAAATGTTTTAAAATGTTAACAATAGTGCAAAATATCTCCCCCATCAAAAGAGAGCACAATCTCAGTGCTACCACCAAGAAGGCCCTGCCTGTTACTTCCACCCAGCTGCTATCAGACGTGGATGAGGCAGAGTATAGAACCTCCCAAGACTAAAACTGGAGCAGGAGAAAGAAATTTAAACATAGAGTATCTGTTTAATGAAACTGGGCACAGTCTGGGCACATACTTACACTGATAATTTTCATAAACTCAGTGGACTTTCTTGTTGGGTAATGTACATTAATTTGCAGCCTAAAAGACTGTCCATCGCTCAAATACTGGAACAATTGCTCAAAATGAAATAAAGCAAATTAACATGCTGTTATATATGGGAAAAAAAACCTTATTCTCTGCAATCAACCCAAGAAAACCTCTAGAGCAGTGTTTCCCAACCGGGGCAACTTTAAGCTGGGTGGACTTCAATTCCCAGAATTCCCCAGCCAGCTCAGAGTAACACGGCCAACTCTTTAAATGGAAGAGAGACCTACTGGTAAAGCAACAGGCAGCTGTGAACGAAGCTCGCATTATTAACCCACAGGGAAAAACCAGAATTAATATTATCCAACCCGGAGCCACACACCTGAACCCCCAGTGCAAGGCAGGGACTCGCACGACTAACTCCCAACCCCTCTCCGCCCTGCCAGCTTTTCCAGGTCACATGACCGAGAATCATATGATGATAGAACCTTCATACTACTGTATCTCTTCTTCCCCTTTTGCCGGCCCTTTGCCGGAGCCCTCCCATCTCCGCGCGCCATTGGCCGCCAGGCCGCACGCGGGCGCACCATTGGCCAGCCTTACGGCTTTCCTCACGCGCTACTGGTGGACTTGTGGGCTTCTGGCCCCGCCTTCCTTTCTTCTTGGAAAGTGACTTGAAGTTGGGATCGCAGCTGCGGCCGCTGGAGGGAGGCGATCTGAAGTTCAGGCCAGGGACCGGAGGGCGGGGGGAGAGCCGGAAGGGCGATCGGAGGGCAGAGGGAGAGACAGGGCCCCTCGATCATCAGAGGCAGTATCTCCTAGTGGTTAGAGCTCAGAAACTGGAAGTCGGAGAGCAAGGGAATGGATCTATGGGGCAGAGTATAGAGTGCCTATAGCAAGGGGACTGTATGTCGGAGCATCCACTTGGATCTCGAAGGAGATTGGGAGCTTGGTCCTAGGTTACGACCTCCCAGGGGCGTATCGCCTTTCAAGAGAAAGCGGGCGCAATCGTGTTAGTAGAGCGCAGCCTGCTTTGGGGGGCGGGGGCGGGGGGGTGAAGGGGGGCAGGGAGTTTCGCTCAATTTAGGGAAACCCGGTAAATCAGAGCAGGAGAGTTAAGGCGCCCAGGAGCCGCGTGTGTCTCCAGTGCCAGGCTGGAGAGTGCGGGGGTTAGAGCGCTTTGCCATGGACGACCCCGAGGAGACCTTTGGGGGAGACGGGGATGCCAGCCCGGCGCCCTACGAGGAGCTGGTGTCTGTGATGGCCGGGGGCTTGTACGGGGAACTGGAGCGGCTGGTGGGCGCCCACGGCCCTGCCGCGGTCTCCGGGCTGCTGCCGCAGGTGGTCTCTGTCCTGGAGGCCCTGCAAGAGGCTTGCGGGCAGGTGCGGGACCGGGACCAGGCTCTGGAGCGGCTGCGCGATGACCGGCTGCGACTCCTGGAGCAATATGAGCGCGAGCGGGCAGGGCGCAAGCAGGCAGACGAGGTAGGTATCGCCTTGCGCTCCACCCGCGTCGCGCCTCACTTTGGTGTTCTTCGGACCTTGGTGAAGCCTCGGCTGAGGGCAGAGGAGAGAAGGGGGCAGTCCAGCAATTCCTGCTCAGAGAGCTCACATGCCAGCTGGTGCCAGTCGGAGCAGGGTGGTCACTGCCGCCTCCTCCTCCTCCTCCTCCTCCTCCTCCTCAGCAGCTGGGAGGGGCGCTTGCCCTGCAGGACCAGCCCCAACCAGAAGAACTTTCTTTTCCCATCCCCTTGTTTCACCTAGGAACATTTCTCAGGAAGGCTTGTGTAATAATAGCAAACCAAGACTTAGCCTGCCACCGAGGTAGTTGTGACTATTCCTGGCTAATGCTGCCCCAGGCCAGCGGGGAGAGCTGAAGTTGGTGTCTGTTAATTTCCAGGATCTTTTGACAAAACGCCCCCAGTGAAGGCTCCTGAGCTAAGTAATCAGTCATGGGATAAGAGGTCAGTCAGTAAGGGATTGAAGACGAGAAAGTAGGCAGAAACGGACACTTCAGCAAAGAACGCAAACTGGAGATTCGCCCAGTGTTTTATGCTGGCACCGAGGCTTTTCGCCAGAGGGATGAAGTGCCACGTTTGCTGACGTGACCACGTAATTTATGATAGTTTGGGTCAAAGAGCAGTTTGTTCTATAGATGCCACTGAGTCGAGCTCAACTCCTGAGTAAAGTCTCACCCCCAGTAGGACCTACGTTTTCCAAAGACATCCCAATATCACTTTGATCCTGTCCATGCATCTTATTCATAATTTTCCTGATCTTTTCATTCTCCCAATTTGCCAACAGTTGGCATTTTTTCTAGTGACATGCCACTGTCATTTCAACCTTTATTTGATCCAGAACTAAGTGACTCCTTCTTCTTGCAATCCATAGTAACTGTCTCCAAATTAATGGTTTGAAATGTGTATCTTCTGTCTTCTGCTCTTTCTTGAGCTTTCGTTAAGATGCTACGGGGGTTCAATATGAACAAACGAACTGTGATATATATTGGAGCAAAAATCCTTAACTTCACATATATGCAGATGGGATCTTAGCTGAGTGTGAATTGCTCCAGGTTAGGAAAGGATGTATTGACATGAAGATGTCAATTTGTATGTATATGTGACTACTGTGAGAAAGCCAGTGCTGTTGTGGAGATCATTAAGAAATAAACTGAGCTTGACACAGCTAATTTCATAATACCTTTCATATAAAAGTGTATGGTGACTACACCTCAAATATCAAATACAATTCTGGTCACTGCATCTCAAAAAGAGCATTGTCCAGCTGGCCAAAGTCTTTTCATCAAAAAGATTAAAATATAGAGTCTTTTTTAGCTTTGGAAAAAAGGCAAATATGGGGAACATGATCAGAAGTATATAAAATAATGTTCAGTGTAGAAAAGGTAGATAAGGACTTTTCTTAACTCTCATATTAGTAGAACCAGGGTGATCCAATGAAACTCAATGGTAAAAGGATAGGAAAAAATGCGTAGATAAACAAGATGTGATGGCAGATTGGGTGGCCTCAAAAGAGAACAAATTCATGAAGGATAAAGTTATCAATATTCCATGTCAGTAACCAGGAGCCAAACTCAACCTCTGTGTGCACGTGTGTGTGATGACTATTTTATATTATATCCAGTACCAGAGGCAGTACAGTTACTAGGAACACAAAGAGGATGTTGCTGTTGTTGGCTTTTGTGATCAGTGGGGAAAACGAACAGGTCTAATTTATTCATTCTTTTTATACCGCTCACAATTTTAAAGTAACGTTTGACCCTGACTTTGCTAAGACAATAGCTTTCTTCCTTGATTAGGAAAAGGATGCCCCCAGACTAATGAAAATAATATATGCCACCTTGACGGGATGGATACATCTTAATATATACATTATAATAATTTCACATTGGGTGTGGTGGATGAGCATCTGCCCCACTGAAGTGATTTTGAACCGGAGCGAAGGTACGTGGCAGAGGACAAGTATGCCCAAAGGTTTGCAAGATGCAAACCGCTTTTCGATGGTGAAAGCTTGGCGATGTCGTGAAAGAGGCCCGAGACAAGGGGAGAGAGTGACTTTTGGATTCTCTTTCTGCAGCGAGTCATGGAGCTGGAGGACGTGATGGACCAGGAACATAAGGCACATTCAATGGCTGTACGCCAGTTAGAAGGCCAGAGCCGAGCCCTGGAGGGGAAAGCACGAAGCTACGCGGACCAGGGTAAGCATAATTCTTTTCCCAAGTATCTGTATGCGGTGCCAGTGTGCCACCATCCCATGCTCCTTTGCAACCTGTAGCAAGAGCCCCCTCTGTCTCTTGGGATGCAGATAGGCCATAATACGGGCAGAATAGATTCAAGTAACAGGCCTCCTGACTTTTCCCTCTATTTGCTTGCAGCAACATCTGGTCCCTCCTATGCCCATCCCGTAGCAGACATGCCCAGTCTCGTGCCCTTGCACCATCTCCGCTTTTGAGAGCTCTAGCTAGGCCGGTCTATCTAGTTAGCCAAGACTGGGGTGTAAGACAACAGGCCAGTACAAGCAGCATAAACATTTTTTTTTTTCAAGATACATCAAAATCGGTAGGAGATACAGATTAAACTGCTGTGCAGTACACATTTTCTGTAGGAGGTGAAGGCCATTGAACTCTGGCCATTGACTTAACATCTGGATGGGTGAAGAGAATTTGATAGCCCATCACAATTTAATTCTTTCATCTGAGTTGCAGTCTTGCTGGATTTTGCCTTCTGTCTAGCAGATAAGCCTGGTAATTTGTTCAATCTACATCGAATAGAGTATTCTATTCTGGAAACAGGGTTTAATAGTGCTATTGGTGTTTGGCAAAATGTTAACTCGCTGCTTTACTGCCTCCCTTTGTGTGAAGTTTTGTTTAACTTGATTATACATGGTTTCTAACTATATCCATTTATTCCTCTGGTACTGCTCAAACCAACCTGTTCAAGACTTGCCATAAAAAAAAGAGAGTCATCTATTCAACATTACTTTTTAAAAAAAAATCAGTTCAGGAACATGCAGACTATTATTTTTTTAAAAAAATGTTAATTTTAATTAATGTTAATTTTATTTTTTGCAATTCCCAATTTTATTTTTCACATTTCTATCCCACTGCAATCAAAAGATTCTGGGCAGTTTACATAGAATATAGAACAGGTAAAACCTCCATGGTTTTGGAAGAATCTTTCGTCCTTGAAAAAAAAATACTGTATACATAGCATAAGGCATTGCTAGTAAAAGCCTCTGTTGCTTTACAAAATGAGAAAAGCTGTATAAGTCCATCCTATATATTTCTTCTTTGAAACAGACTATTCTTCATTCAGATGGGATTTATTCCCAAATGGATGTAGGATTACAGCCTCAGTGTTCTTTGCATGAATCTACAACATTAGAGTATTCTCACCCATGAGATTTCTGATTATTAGAACTGGATCATCACAGTTAATCTTCCAGGGAATGGATCATTTCTGCTCCCCTTCCCACTCAAACTATACAGATAAAATATGAGGGAAATACTTTAGCATTATGTTTGAAAACGGCCAAGTTAAGCCTGGCTTAAGGTTTTGGTACTGATGAAACACCACTCTCTTGCCTTTACAGTGGCTAGCCTTGAAGAGCAAAAATCTTCACTGCTCAAGGAGCTTTCGATTCTCAGTCAGAGCCACGCAAAGGTACTTTTAAACAGCAGAAGCATTTTAATGGCCCTTCCCACCCCTCCTCCCCTTTTCTTTCCAAGCCAGGCCACCCTCATACTTCCTCTTCTGTTCTTTTCAGATGGTGCAAAGCTACAAGGAACTGAGATCACAAAGGGTAGCATCAACTGGTCCAGGACAAACTGGCTCGGCATCAGCAGAAGAGAAAAGGTTTGGAGTGGGGGGGGGGGGGTGCAGTACTTCAGGACCAAAGCAGAAAAGGTGATTGGAGGAGCTGTGGTTAAGGTCAGCACCCCTTTAAAGAACTAACATCTTTTCCTGAGCTATGCACTCCCAGGAAGATACATGTTTGAGATCTGGAAGCACTGATAGCACCTCCATGCTCACTTCAAAACATCTTGGGGGACCCTGTCAGTGACGTAACTCAAACATGTGTTTTCCTGAGATAAGTGCAGCTCAGGAAATGATATGACTTCCTTAAGGAGGTACCAGCAAGGGCCGTGTCTGTGTTCACGCCTCCTCCAAAGCCACCTTTTTTTGCTTTAGATCCCTCCCTTGCTTGGAGGAAAATTTGGGATCCACTAGGGAGCCCTGCACTCTCTGTAAACCAAGTCGAGTCCCTCCTATTGCCAAAGAAGAAGCTTTTTGTCCATGATCCTGGCTTGATTCAGCATGTTTCATTTCACGGTGTGTTACTGAGTAATGCTTTCCTATGCCATATGAAGATATAAACCATGATTTGAAATCCACAGTGGCTGGGTGAATTCTGAGAGGGTGGGGAATTGCAGGGCATCCCAGTTTCTTTTATCCATACCACAGGGGCCAACCCACCACTGTTATTGGCCATTTGCTGTGGAAGGAAAGAGCTCTGTGGTGGCCTGGCATCAGCATATTGAAATAAAGGCAGATCTGGCAACAGTGCACAGGCGACTGTCAAGATTTGCATATGTGAAGATAGTTAGATGTGTGTGTGCTGACATTTACTTGCCACCTCCAGAGCTATGAAAACTAGTTGTTCCCAAAAGACTGGGTGGAGATGGGTTGCAACTGAGTTGTTCTCCAACTGCCTTCAAAAGTCATGCACAGCGCTACAAAGAAAGCCTATTGGTGACAGGTTTGCCCTGTTCCCTTCAAATCTGGCTAGTAGTGGCCTTTTCTTGCCTTTTAAAAAGATAACAATAAAGTCTCACAGGCAGTTAACAACAGCAATGAACTATCTGCTTTTATTCAGTGTATGATACTGGTGCCCTTTACTTCTAATTTTTTAAGGGGGTGGGGTAGAATATGTGCCTATTTTAACTACACTGGTAATTTTAGATTATTTTAACTTTAGCGCAAAGTGGAAGGTGTAAGAAATGGCACCGGCTGACATAGCCTTTCCACGGCATTTAAACAGCCCAATGCAGTCATGAGAAAATCAAGATCTTTTTCTTTTCTCTCTCTCAATGAACAGGCTGATGTCCCCACCAGTTCGTGTACCTCTACAGCTTCTGACAAGTACCTCAGACTTCAGGCCTCCTGAGTCTCCAGTGGTACGTGGATTAGGGTTGGGGGTTAAGCTCTGAAAAATTGTAAGCAGGTGGCGGGTGAGAAACAGGGGTATTAAGGGAAGCCACAAGGCCAATTCTGTTTTTCTCTCAATCGACTGGATCTTTTTAGGAACATGGAGAAATGAATGAACTTGCTCATTCAGAGAAAACACCCCAGAAAGTTGCAGAAAGAAATGCTTTTTCCTTGGCACAGGAAATGGACATCCAGCCGGAAAAGGGTGGTATGGAGGAGATTTTCTCTTTCTCCCTTCGGTAGGATCAGTTTTAATCCCAAACTGGAGTGTTGTTCCAAGTAGACTAAGATTAGTCCCTGCAGTTTTCTTGGCAAGATTTCGGAAGTGGTTGGCCACTGCTGCCTTCTTCCTAGGGCTGAGAATAAGTAACTGGCCCAAAGTCACTCAACTGGCTTTGTGCCTAAGGCAAGACTAAAATTCATGGTCTTCCAGTTTCTAGCCTGGTGCTTTTAACTCCTACACCAAACTGTCAACCTTTTTTCCTACTGAGGGTTACTTTCGCTCAGGAATAATCTGCTGGGGTGTCAGATGGTGAAGAGGGCTGAAGCAAGCAGAGCTCTGTGTAGACTGTGACACCAATACCAACACTGTCTTTTTCTCTTTCTGACACCCTTCTTCCTCCCCCCCACCTTTCTCTTTCTGGTATTCTCTTTTCTCCTTCTTCCAATGGCAAACTGCAAGGAAGGGGCAGATAACATTCCTGAACTGATTGCCAAAGTCTGCAGATAATTGGCACAGGCTGAATGGGCCTCTTCAAGTTTGTTGCTGGTCCCCAGTCTGCAACACTGTGCTCTTATCTGCTTTGCTGTGTTTCTCCAAGGTTCCTGGGAAAGGTCCTCCCCCCCCCCCCCCCCCCACGCTTCCACAACAGCCAAAAACTGAAGTCAGGACCTTCTCTATACCTAAAGCAGTGTTTCTCAACCTTGGCAGCTTGAAGATATGTGAACTTCAAGCCTTGCTGGCTGGGGAATTCTGGGAGTTAAAGTCCACACATCTTCAGGCTGCCAAAGTTGAGAAACACTGACCTAAAGTATGCTCCACTGACTTTAATGAAGTGATTGGAAGTCACATATGCCAGCTTGGTATTAGTTGCAGGATGCATCTATGGATGGTAGAGTTTTAAAGTGATAGAATGGCCTACGTAAGTTTGGGTTAGGAACCACTGTGGGACCCCATCTAATCTCCCTCTGTGGGTAGAGGCTTATGCAGATGAAAACAAGAGGGTTGAGCTGGAATTTTTTTCTTGCGAGGAGGTATCCACGTTCCTAAAGATTAGGGAGATAATTAGGGATAATGATCAATAAAAATAACAACATTTTTGTGGGCTTCCCTTTATTCTCTCATCAGCTTCTCCTAGTCAGCATTGCTTTGATTTGGATGACCTTTTAAGCTCTACTCCAGAACTCAGATCTGACCCCCAAAGGCAAAGCAGGTAAGGGGAATGTATTTACTAATTATACTTCTGAGTAGAAAGCACAGGTTGGGAAAGTATACTTGGTATACACCTGACTAGAGATACTTCTCTAGTGGAATAAGAAAACACCTAGGCCTTTCTTTCCTGCCATCTTAATCTCAGCATGATCTTACCATCCTCAATGTTTTGCCATTTCCGGTCTCCTCTTCACCCTACTGCGTCATTGTCATCTAAAGGAGAGTTAGCTCTTCTAGGCATCCTAATTTCTGCTTTGGAGGATCATATACCGTTGAGTTTGATGGCCAGACAGGCAGCTTCTCTCCCTTCACGCGTCTCTTCTGTGGCTGCTGTTTTGAAAACATTGCAGTCTTGGGATGTAATGGACGGAAGGAATAACCTTGAGGAACAGGAGGAAGGGCTGCACCAAGATGACAGTCAGATAAAAGAAATCTGAGTCGAGGACAGAAATGTAATTTGAGAAAGCGTTCTCAGACATGACCCTCCCTAGTTCTCATGAAGATAAAGCAGGGAGGAGCACATTGGGACTTGCAAGATTCTGTTACTGTAACTTTATAATAAAAGTAGTATTAGCTTGTGTGTCTTTGGTTTCCAAGTTTGGTCTTCTTTGGAGGGCTGACAATAGTCTTGCAAGTCTCAGTGTGCTTCCCCCCACATCCCTTTATGTTTGTGAGAACTAGGGAGGGTCATGTCTGAGATGCTTTCTCAGGTTACAGTTTTGGCCCCAGACTCAGATTTCCTTTTATCTGACCATTGTCTTGGTTGTGGCTCTTCTTCCTGTTCCTCAAGGTTATTCCTTCTTCCCATTGCATGGTATAGACAAAGAGGTGATATACTGAGGGCGACCGAGTTCACGTTCTCCCCCAGCGATCCTCCCTCAACATAGACATCATCCCTCACCTGTTCACTGATTTCTGTTTAGCATGGTTAGACATGGCTGCATCTTACTGGCAGGATGGAGGCGGGTGGGGACTCTTGTCTGGCTATTTGTTTGTCTGTCTGTCTCTCAGCCCCTTGAATACCACCCTCGAGCGCAACACGGTCTCCCTTTTCGCCGAGGTTTCAGGCCTCAGCCCAGAACTCCTTACCGATATGGATGATGGTGCTGATTTACAGGGTAAATATAATGTTTCTTTCTGCATTTTTTCCCTGCTGGGACTTATTCCACTCCCCAAGAATCCAGGAATCCCAGCTTGGTTGTCACTCCCAGAAACCCCTGTAACTTCCAATCTACGGGGAATTCAGATGCATAAAGAGCAGATGTCACTGATGTCCATATTAACTGTCTTTGCAGGGGATGCCTTTGAAACCTTGATAGCAGAAAATGCTCAGCTTCAAGAGGCACGGTAAGACCAAACACCTATTTTGCTATGCTAAATTAATGAGAGCCAGAACGCTTGTCAAACATAGATTCAAACCTGCTGTTCATAAGACTGCTGGTGTTTTAGTTGGGTTCAGACTCAGCACATCCTTCTGGGCCATGCAGCTCTTGCTGGCTTTAAAATTTTCATGTGCTTGGCCATCCCATTCCCAGAATCACTCTGGATACAGCCCGCCGCCATCTTATTGATCGTGTGGAGGAGCTCAGTGAAGAGCGTGAATCTTTACGGATGGAGCATGAGAGATCACTGGCTGACCTGCGTTGCTGCCAAGCACAGCTGAAAGAGGCTGAGTTGGAACTTCTTCGGTAAATCTTGGCAACTCTACCATATTTATTCCACCTCTTTGTCTACCAGGCAACACTAGATTTGATAAAACAAAGTACAGGTAGACCTCTCTTACCGATTGCCTTCTGCAGCGACCATTCAAAGTTACGATTTTGCTGAAAAAAATTACTTTATGACCAAGGCTCACATTTACGACCTTCCCAGCATCGCTCAGTCACGTGATCGCCATTATAGCCACTATGTGTTGTCCTGTGCCTGATTCATTTTTTTCTACCCCCCCCCCCCCAATTCATAGAGCAGAGAGATTGGAGAGGAAGGGATTACAAGAGAGTAAGAAGGCATACAATGGGGAATACACATTAAAAGGAAGGTGCTAGCGCCAACTGTTTGCCTAGTGCACTTGGGGCTTGGAGCCACATGCGTACCAGTGGTAGCACATTCCCTTCAATGTGTATTCCCCATTGTGTGGCTGCTTACTCTCTTGTAATCCCTTCCTCTCCAATGAATATAAATACAACATTAATTCCCTTCTTCTTGATTATCTCAGCACTTGGGTAAGTGGGGGTGGGGAAGTGGGGGAGTGGGGAAGGGTGGGGGAGTGGGGAAAAAGGAAAGCTGAAGTAAAATCATAAACACAGTTGCAGTCATGTGATTTTCCACTTAGCGACCGAGTTGCAGGTCCCAATTGTGGTTGCTAAGTGAGGACTACCTGTAGAGCATCATCTCAAAGTGGTGATATGGAATGACTATCTATCCAGAGGCACCCAGGACTTTACGGAGTAATGAGTTTTTAAGTAGCCACATTTCTTGGATAGGGCATAATTTCATTTTATTTCTTCTCAGATTTCTTCCAAATGATCCAGCGATTGTGGTTCTTCTCCCATTATTCCCATAATGCCCCTGTGAGGGAGATTAGATTGAGAAGGACTACCTCAAGATTTCACTTGTTATTAAAAGTTTTTAAAAAGAAGATAAAAACTAATAGAAACTAATATAAAGTAAGAAAGAAGAAAAGAAATCAAAGAGAAAGCTAGAAGTACAAGAAAGGGAAAAAAGTAAAAGAAAAATAGGAAAGAAAAAAGATACAAAGAAGTGGCTTCCAACCTTCTTTACAGCAATTATAAGTACAATTATAAATTTACTTTTCTCTAAAGTTATAACATGTCTCTCTATAATCTATCCTGTCTAATCATCAAAACCATAAATCTTTGGTCATCTCCGCAAGTTCCACCGTCTTCACCAACCATTCTTCCATTGTAGGTATTGCCAAATCTTTCCATCTCTGCGCATACGATAATCTCACTGAAGTTATCATGTACAAAAACAAAGTTCCATAACTTTTTTCCAACTGTTTGTCCATCAGTCCCAAAAGAAAGACCTCCGGTCTCAGTTGTATAGTAATTTTTAAAATCCTCTGAATCAGTGTATGTATTTGAATCTAAATTTTTCTAGCTTTTTTACATGTCCACCAAGCATGATAAAATGTCCCTTCTTGTTCACATTTCCAACATGTATTTGAAGTGCCTTTATATATTCTAGACAATTTCTCTGGTGACATATACCAACAGTACATCATTTTGTAAAAATTCTCTTTAAGATTATAACACAGTGTAAATTTCAATCCTTTCAACCACATATTTTCCCATTGTTCCATCTTTATATTACATCCAACATTTTAGCCCACTTTATCATACATTGTTTAACCTGTTCTTCTGTTTCAAATTTCAGTAGAAGTTTATACATTTTAGCAATTACACGTTCATCATCTGTACATAATTCCATTTCAAACTCAGTCTTACAATGTTCAAAACCATAAACTCTTTTGTCTACTTTAAATCTTTCTAATAATTGTAAATAAGAAAATCATTGGCAACTATGCCCCTCTGCCCTCTTGATTTTATTTTGTATTCCCCTTGACAAAATTCTAGTATCTCACAATAAGTTAGCCATTTGTATTTGCCTATTATTTCTTGTCTATAAAATGCTTCTTGTGCTGAGAGTCACAAAGGTGTTTTCGGACACAATCTGGATTTCTATCTGTTCCATATCCTCAGCATGGCAAGTCTAACATAATGATTTTTAAAATCCACATTAACCTTGACTTTGTTGTACCACAAATATCATGCCACCCAAAGCTCAGGTCGTGTCCTTCTAACTCCAAAAGCCTTCTATTTCTCAGCAGCAGCCACTCTTTCATCCAAGCAAGCTGCAAAATACAATTTCAGATAGGGAGACCCAATCCTCTTCTTTCCTTTGCATCCTATAACATCTTATATTTAATTTGTGGGTTTTTCCCCCTACCACACAAATTTAGAAACATCCTTTGGCCACTGTTTAAATGGTGAATCAGTTCTCAAGACAGGTATTGTCTGAAACAAAAACATCATTCTAGGCAGGACGTTCATTTTTATCACAGAACTGATGAATAAAACGGGTTTTAAAATTGAGAAGAAAGTAAAATATCTGGGTGTCACTGTGACAAATATGAATTGTATGTTGTTTCAAAATAACTATGTTAAGACATGGAATGAAGTTTAAAAGGATATGTTAAGATAGGAGAAACTACAGTTGTCATCGCTGGGGAGAATTTCTGTGATAAAAATAAATGTCCTGCCTAGAATGAATTGACTGGTGTTTTTCAAACTTTTCAAACTTGGCATCTTTAAGATATATGGATTTCAACTCCCAGAATTCTGGGAGTTGAAGTCCACACATCTTAAAGTTGCCAAGTTTGAAAACAATGGAATAGACTCTTGTGTCTTTCGAATGTTATAGTGCTGCCTTTTAATCCTTTTTTTTTAAAAAAAAAACTCTGGGATGTCTTAATAAAAAATTAATGTGCTGTATATTCCAACTTGTGTGCATGAATGCACTGAATTGGTTATGTGATTTCTAATCCAGTTCTAGGATATTGAAACTATTATGGATTTAAAAAACAAAACACATATTCATATTTAAGTCTTTCATCCTTTGAATTTCAGGATCCGGCAGGAATTTAAGGAATCAAGGCGTTCCAGTGAAGATGGAGAGGTAGGGTTCAGCTAAACCTGGCAGAGGTGTTGAGGTCTCTGCAGATGGGAGAGGCAGGAGTGTAGACCAGCCTGATGCCCTCCAGATGTGTTGTGTGTTTCCATCCACGTGCATCTGGCTGGTCAATTCTGGGAACCACTGCCTCAATATGTCTGGAGGATACTAGGCTGGGAGGACTGGGCTTCTGGTAAAAGAGAGATTCAAAGCTTTGGATGGAAAGAAATACATCTGAGCTGTTGAGGCAAGGCTGTCCATTTCCTCGACAGGCTGAGGGGGGGATGTCCCGAACCCAGCGGTTCACCCGGGCTGAGATGGCACGCGTCGTGATGGAGCGTAATCTGTATAAAGAGAGGCTGATGGAACTACAGGAAGCGGTTCGGCGCACTGAGCTTCTGAAGTGAGCTGTATTCAGGATTGCAGAGAGAGAGCGGAATATGTCTATCCTCCTATCGTTCTATACAGCCTTTGCCAACCCTTCCAGCTGAACCAGAGAGATAAGCTGCCATTGGATTTAGAACTTGTCTTGGCTAATTGAGTCACTGCTCTTTCTAAAAAGCTTGGGTTGTTTTCTAGCCAAGCTCTTTGGGGTGACCCAGAATGGAGTGGAGATTTTTCCATCCCTTGCTTCTGGTCCAAAGATTTCTTTTTCTCCTTCCCTGATGTAACAGCATCCCAGGGACCAAGATGGGAGAAGAAGAGAGAATGTCTCTTTTCCAAGGCTGATTAAGCAGCTGCAGTTAAGGAAATGAGTTACTCTGGGAGTGGGAATTTCAAGTTGGTCAGGCGTGTATTCCAATCTTAGTAGCATCTCTGGTCACATTAAGTCAGTGTTTCTCAACCTTGGCAACTTTAAGATGTCTGGACTTCAACTCCCAGAATTCCCCAGCCAGTAAGCGGGAGTTGAAATCCAGACATCTTAAAGTTGCCAAGGTTGAGAAACACTACATTAAGTGCTCACTCCATAAGTCCTGTTACTAACTAGTACAACACTGGCTGGATCCTTTCCTTCTATGCCTTTTTCCTTTAAAATTGAAATAAGTGCAATTTTATTTTTATAGCACACTTTCCCAATCTAAGTTCACTTTACCACTTAAAGGACATAAGATGTGTCAAGGTTTATTTTAAGAGTATACTTTAGTTGTAAAATTCTCAGGGTATTTATGAAATGTAAAAAATGTAATTTAGGTAGGTAGTCAGTATATCCGCTAACCCAATTTACTTAAACAGCTTGTTTTTCACTTGGTTACAACCATAACAAATTAATTATTTTTGTCAGTTTGACAAGTTGGTTAAAAGTAAAACTGAAGACAGATGATAGAATTACGTGTCTGGCCTTAGACACTTCTGTTTGTTCACAGTTTTAGAAAAAAAGCTGAAGAAAACAGGAAAACACCGGTTCTGTTATTGCATGGAAATTTTGCCTCTAGACATTGTATCTATTTTCTGAACTGATACTACTATCAGCAATTTCTGTTTCTGCTGAGCCTGAAACTTTGTTTTTATCCTTTTGATAGACTTCTGATTTTGGCCAGTAAAAATTTGTTCAGACACAGACAAGCTTCTCTGTCCTTTCCCATGTTTGAGCACTACAGTTTCTAGATGCAAAGAGCTGGAATAGTGAATGGTGTTTCCACGACACGTTATTCTAATAGAAGAATAAAAGAGTAACTTTTTACTCATTCCAATTTTCCCAGATTTATTTTTTTAAGCCAACAAACAAGCCACTGGGTGGGGGGAACTGCTTTTTACCAATTTTTCCCAGGTGTTTTTCTGAGACTTCATATCTCCAGTCCGGTGTTTCTCAATCTTAGTAACTTGAAGATGTGTGGACTTCAACTCCCAGAATTCCCCAGCCAGCATGGCTGGCTGGGGAATTCTGGGAGTTGAAGTCCACACATCTTCAACCAGCCAAAGTTGAGCGACACCGCTCTGGTCTGTAACTGTTGTAGCTCTCAAGTGCCAATTTGTGTTTAAGAGCGATTAGAATAGATTCAGGGATGGGCATGAATTGGTGGCTGTTCCGAGTGAGAGAATAAATACCATCAATGCACCGGGGCAGACGCCCTTAAATAATTGTTTATTTCTTCTTAGGGCATCGCGCGAGGAACAAGCAATTCAAATGAAGAAATCATCGTTTTGGAAAATGTAGGTGGTGCGTAAGAACTACTTCAGTAGCGAAAGCGAGCGGTTTTGTGATTCTGCCATGGGGGGTTCGGCCCTGCGTACCCAACTTAGCATCCTGAGTGTCATCTTTTCTTTTTCTTTTGAAACAAAGAACATTTCTAGGTCTCCTGGGTGCAAGCATTGACTTGAAAGTACAGTATGTGGGAGGATGATGCCAGGTGATATGTCAGAAGCGGTAGCTTAAGATTTCTAGCTGGGCCGCCTCAACTGCAATTTATTGCTAGACCCCTGGAACAGAAAGGGAACAAAACTTGGCAGGCAAAGAACTTCCATGCTGCGGTTTGTTCGTTCAGGTCACCGAGGTCTCCTGCCCTCAGTGACCTACCCTACTGCTACTTGCTTTCAGATGTTTGTTTTTTTTAGAACAGACTCCTTGCCCTTCTCTCTCCTCTAACCATATCGGTTTCCTTCCACCCCCACCCCGGCAGTTTTGATCGCCTATTCAGCCCATCAGATTCTCCTGAGAGCACTGTCGCCTCCCCTCCGCTGCCAGGGAGGGCCTGGCCCAGCCCCAGCTCCAGCAACCGCAGAGATTCGGGACGGAACACCCTGAGATCCATCCCACGAGCAACCTCACCCACTGAGTAAGTTTACAAGAGAGTAGACCAGTGTTTCTCAACCTTGGCGGCTTTAAGATGTGTGTGTGGACTTCAACTCCCAGAATTCCCCAGCCAGCAAGTCCACACACACATCTTAAAGCCGCCAAGGTGGAGAAACACCGGAGAAGACCTAACTTCTCAATTCCTCTTACCAGGAATCCTTGGAAACATGATGCAAGGATGTTTGACTACCTCTTTGCCGCTAATCTGCCCTGCTCAGTTTTGTGTGCACTGTTTGCTCACAGCTCTTCCAGGGTCCCAGCAGGTGGTGGTTGTTTTTTTCCCCCCTTGGGGTAGAAATCTTTCTCCTCCCCTGTTAACCTAAAAATCTTTTTTTTTCCTACTCGGAGTGATCCTGTGAGTGCTTTAAGCAGGCACGCATCTTCCACCAGCATACAACGAGCTTGCCTGCTTTGTAATGAATTGGATTGTTCACCCATTTAACGCAGGGCTGACGGCTCCCCACAGCAGAAGCGGCGAGAACTGTACTGTGAGATCCGCTCACACATCTGGCAGGAGCATGGTCGGGCACAGATCCATGGGTGGAGCCAGCCACCTTCACTTCAGGTGAGCATTTTTGGCATGCACGCAGGGATCGCATGCTTTGAGGTTACCCTACTTACATAAACCCCATGTCGAGACACTAGTCCTCATGAATTAATGCTTTTGATGTGAACTTATCTGGATGGAGAAAAACACAAGTTGTTGTTGTTGTTATGTACACAACAACGTGAAATCAGAGCTGCCAGTTCTTTAGCCGGTGTTGGTCTTCATTCGCATCGAGTTCTTCCCAAGGACCTTGGATTCCTAAGAACCGAGGAGGAGGAAGAGGAGGAGAATTTAAACTCCTGAAGTCAGGCCTAGCCCAAGGAACTCCAAGAGACCATGTAAATTTAGTCCAGCTATGTTTATTAGCTACAGCTTCTAGCAAGAATCTTCCCAGACTGAAACCCCAGTTCCCAAAGTCAGCCAGTCACAACAGTGTGAATTCCTCAGGGAGGTGTCAATCTCATCCTCTTGTAGCTCCCACGCTCCTCCAGCGAGCTAAGAAAATGTTTATCTCCCTGAGCCCGGCCTTCATAATTCCACTCCATCACACCAGGTAACTCTGGGCAGTTTACACATTGTTTAAAAAAAAGGAGACAAGAACAACAAAAGGGAATCGACAGAAGGCAAAAATGAAGAGTAAAGACAGCCAGAATGGCAAAACTGGATGGGCACAAAGAAAAACAGCCCACCTAAACTAAAAGGGGCTTCTGTCCCTCTCACCAAAGCCCTGGGAGAAGAGTACCATTACATGCGTGTTTTATCACTCCTGAAATGGGCAATGGAGGTGTTTTCCAATCCACGTGGCATTTGATTCTCTGAATTAATGAGGGGGGAGGGTATGGGGTCTTAACTTTTTAACTTTTTCTCACCGAGTAAAAAAGGTTCTATCCCCGTTGGGACCCATTAACATTTCAAACTGAGTTTCTGCCCATTAATGTAGGGTTAACGTTTTCCTGCAGGGCCATGAATTACCTTCAGGAACTGCTGATGTGCCTGTTCTTGCGCAGCTGCGAATGCTGGACCAGAAGGATCCCAGTACCAAGGTGACGAAGCAGGCTGTCTCCAAATCCTGAACAGTTGCAGGATGCTTCTTTTGTTTCTCTCTTTTTCCCAAATTAAAAGGGAAGGCAAACTTGAGAAAATCCTACTGAGACTAGTGTGATTCACTGCAGTAGCCTGCAAATACAGGTGAAACTCGAAAAATTAGAATATCGTGCGAATGTTCATTTATGTCAGTATGGCAACTCAGAAGGTGAAACCAATATATGAGATAGACGCATTACATGCAAAGCGAGATATGTCAAGCCTTACTTTGGTATAATTGTGACGATTATGGCGTACAGCTTATGAAAACCCCAAATTCACAATCTCAGAAAATTAGAATAGTGTGAAAAGGTTCAATAGTCTAGGCTGAAAGTGTCCCACTCTAATCAGCTAATGAATCCATAACACCTGCAAAGGGTTCCTGAGCCTTTAAATGGTCTCTCAGGCTGGTTCAGTAGGAATCACAAGCATGGGAAAGACTGCTGACCTGACAGTTGTGCAGAAAACCATCATTGACACCCTCCATAAGGAGGGAAAGCCCCAAAAGGTAATTGCAAAAGAAGTTGGATGTTCCCAAAGTGCTGTATCAAAGCACATCAATAGAAGGTTATGTGGAAGGGAAAAGTGCGGTAGAAAAAGGTGCACAAGCAGCAGGGATGACCGCAGCCTGGAGAGGATTGTCAGGAAAAGGCCATTCAAAAGTGTTGGGGACTTTCACAAGGAGTGGACTGAGGCTGGAGTTAGTGCATCAAGAGCTACCACACACAGACGGATCCTGGACATGGGCTTCAAATGTCGTATTCCTCTTGTCGAGCCGCTCCTGAACAACAAACAACGTCAGAAGCGTCTTACCTGGGCTACAGAAAAAACAAACTGGTCTGTTGCCCAGTGGTCCAAAGTCCTCTTTTCTGATGAGAGCAACTTTTGAATCTCATTTGGGAACCAAGGACCCAGAGTCTGGAGGAAGAATGGAGAGGCACACAATGCACGATGCTTGAAGTCCAGTGTGAAGTTTCCACAGTCTGTGTTGATTTGGGGAGCCATGTCATCTGCTGGTGTTGGTCCACTGTGCTTCATTAAGTCCAGGGTCAACGCAGCTGTCTACCAGGAGATTTTGGAGCACTTCATGCTTCCTTCCGCAGACGAGCTTTATGGGGATGCTGACTTCATTTTCCAGCAGGACTTGGCACCTGCCCACACTGCCAAAAGTACCAAAACCTGGTTCAATGACCATGGGATTACTGTGCTTGATTGGCCAGCAAACTCGCCTGACCTGAATTGCCAAGAGAAAGATGAGGGACATGAGACCGAACAATGCAGCGGAGCTGAAGGCCGCTATTGAAGCATCCTGGTCTTCCATAACACCTCAGCAGTGCCACAGGCTGATAGCATCCATGCCACGCCGCATTGCGGCAGTCATTGCTGCAAAAGGGGCCCAAACCAAGTACTGAGTACATATGCATGCTTATCCTTTGCAGAGGTCCGATATTGTTCTATTTCCAATCCTTGTTATTGATGTCATGTAATATTCTAATTTTCTGAGATTGTGAATTTGGGGTTTTCATAAGCTGTACGCCATAATCATCACAATTATACCAAAGTAAGGCTTGACATATCTCGCTTTGCATGTAATGCATCTATCTCATATATTGGTTTCACCTTTTGAGTTGCCATACTGACATTAAATGAACATTTGCACGATATTCTAATTTTTCGAGTTTCACCTGTAAAAGAGATTTGTGGTAAAGGCAGTAGGAGTAAAACTGGAGAAGTCAGAGCAAAGAATGCAGAGAAATAGGGGGCAGGCCAGTCTGTGGTGTGTCTGTGCTACGACTGATCTGGATGGGACAGTCACATCGGATTCTGGAGGATTACAACCCCGGTCAAGAATGAGTGGAAGGGAGGCAAAGTGGACCAGAGAAATCGCGCAGAGATCCCAAGCGGTCTCCTGTAGGCTCAGAGGAAAGTTTTATGTCTCTGGTGCCTCTCTTGGGTGATCTGATTTGGGAATTGCTGCAGCAAACACTTCTGGGTGCAGGTCAGGTGAAAATTCTGCATCAGCCCTAGCAAAGGAATGAATGGATCTCAATTTCATGTTTGCTTCTCTCTTATTGCAGCTCTGGTGTGCTGCAGCATCTGTTGGGGTGGAGCCTCGAGAAACACCACAGGTTGTAAGCACTGGCCGATTTCTGTCCTGAGAACTTGCTCCCTTGCAGATGTGCACAGCACAGACCCTTTCACCCTTGGGATTTCTTTATGCTGGCCTTCTGTAATCCAGCCTTCCCTGAATCTTCTGGGTGTGCTCTGGGTATCTGGGAGCTGCAACTCCCAGAATTCCCTAACCAGCATAGTGGCTGAGAATTATGGGAAAGATTATGTCCTTCTAACGTATCTGGAATGGCGCCAAGATGGAGAACAGTTGTCCTTCCCTTTCCCATCTACAATTCTGTTATTGGATGGTCTCAGTTCTTGTTACTGGACAATTCAGGCCTTGAAAAGTTACATTCTCAAGTGATAGTTATCTATTGTGTTTGCCTGAGCAAGTGCATGTTGTGGCACAGAACCCAAATGAGGGCTAGACAGTTAAAAAAAAATACCTTTCCAGCTTGTGTAAACTTTCTTGCCCACCTGCCTAAGATTTCAGACTGGGAGCTCCAGGTGGTGGGTGGCCCGAAGGTGGTGGGAATGGCACTTTAGGAATGCCTCCCTTTTCTGACCCTTCTCTTCGTTTCCTTTCAGGGTAACCCCCATTGTTGCTCCACCGGCAGCTCTCAGTTGTGGGTGGCTGCTGGGACCCACTCCGCCAGCGAAGTGACACTCTTCGATGCCCCCAATACTAATCAGCTCCTAGAACATTTTGTGCTGCCTGGAATTCACGTCCTCTGCATTGCTTGTGTTCCTGGTCAGTGAGAAGAAGGACAGGGGGACATTTGGGAGGTGGGATTTGACAAACTATGCTAAGGAGCAGGGAGAACAGTAGGGGATTCTGTTGTCCAAATACCCAGGACTGAGAGACTTTCTGTGAGAGGTGAAGTCATGAGATTGTGGGTAGATAGGGCCAAAACTTTCAGCCATTTTTTTGATGAAGAGTTTTGGGAATGAGATTTAATGGAAAAATCAACCTGGTTTGGGGAAGGTTTGTGGGGAATTTAAGGGGCATAATGGTGATGATGATGATGATGATGATGATGATGATGATGATGATGATGATGATGATGATGGAGGATCCTTTTTACTCCCACTCCCACTCTCACTCAAATTTTGATTCTACTCAACTGGGGGTATTCTTATTGTAAACCGCCCAGAGTCACTTCCTTGTGAGAAGGGCGGTGGCTAAATTTGAAATATAAATAAAATAAATACATTCTAGGAGCTACAAAAGTTTGGTGTGAGTTGCAGACATCCCTTGAGTGGGGGTCTGTCCTCATAGGAAGGGTCTCTCCAGGTTTAACTCATTTTCTGGATTTTCACAATAAATTGAATCCTAAACTAACCGAAGGGGACGAGTTTGCAAAACACGCTAAGCCATGGCCAAACCAAGGTTAAAATAAACTAAACTTAATGTATTGTACAAATGAGTCAGTTGGTCTTTAGGTGACCTGGTTGAACCTGTCATGCAAACTCAGCCAAAGGCTCCAGTCTACGTGCAAACCTGCAGTTCTTTTATATGGCACAATAATTGGATGGACATACGTGTTTTGAATACATTGGTTGTTTGGCTTAGAGATATGAGTTTCAAGTGCAAGTAGACCTGGTTTCAAATCTCAGTCTAACCTACTTTTGAAGGAAATTGTAGCTTAGCCACGGAGCCTGAAAGCTGGAGAACTGCTGTTTAATCCATGTTGACCGTACTTGGCTGCATGGACTTAGTCTAAGACAGGCTCCTATACAAAAGGAGTCTAAGGTTTTCTTCCAAAGAGACTTTTCTAGACTGATTCTTTCATTATTCAGTGCTTTGTGGATTTTTGATATTTATTCTCAAACTCAGGAATGTCTACATGTCCCTGAAAAAGAGAATGGCCTAGGAGTTGAAGTCTGCACATCTTAAAGTTGCTGAGGTTGGGAAACACTGGTCTAGTTGCTTTGAAGGAGACTCAAACTGGCTGTGAGATTTCAAAGCAAGGCCCCAATTTGTTGTGGGTTCCTGGTGGATATGCTTTGCCTTCCCTAATGTTGCTTTCCCTCTTCTTCTCTAGGGCTGACAGTATCTGTTGGTGAAAACCCAGTGGTGGAGCCAGAGATCCTTGAAGACCACTTGGCACCCAGGTCCGACAGCCATGAAGAAGCAAGGGAAATGGAGGCAGTTGGCACAGAACCCACTGTCTGGATTGGGACCCAGGAAGGCTGGTAATTGAGACCAAAGTGGGGAAGAAATGAATGTCTGATCTAAGATACCATTCCTGCATGGTCCATGCTGAACTGCTTCAGACAGCCTCTGGTTCTTCTTGCCTTCCTCTTCTCCTCCTACCAACCTCTTCTTGTTGTTACTGTTAGACACTAAAGGTCCATCTGCCATGCTGGGCAGAAGTTGAAGCTCACCTTGCTTTTACACTGGATATGCCCAGTAGTGTAAAGGCAATGTGATAGTAGAGACTTTAATGCTGTCTGCCAGATGCAAACAGCTGGTGACTGGGGAGCTAGGAGTCCCAGCTGAAACTGGTCCTGGGCCAGTGGCAGAACTGGGAGGAGGGTTCTGGTAATTCTGTTGGATATTTCTCTCCACTTCATTCTGCTGTTTCTTTCTGTTTTGCAGTATCTATATTCATTGCGCTGTGACTGACTGGCGACGCTGCCAAGGCAAAGCATGTTTGAAGGAGTCTGTCCATTGTATTGTGTGAGTATGCAACCCTTGCCACATGGGTGGAAGCTGAGGAAGCCCCACTGAGTATCCCTGGTGGAAGCTGCCCGCCTCCCCTTTCTAGTGCTTTGAAATGTCCCTTTGTATTATTCTGCCCTGTCTGTTCCAGGCATACCCAAGGCCGCGTTGTAGCTGCTCTTGCTAGTGGATCTCTGGCTATATTCCGTCGGAACGCAGGTATGTCCTGCTGCTTGGATTCTTTCCCACCCCATTTCCCCCATGGCTGCAACCTTGTCATTAATTTCTTGATGAGAGAGATTGTATGAAGGGTAGGAAAGTAACAGGAGGGTAAATAGCCATAAATAATCAAGAGACAGAAGGTGAGTCCATTGGCAGCCAGCCTGTCTTATAAACAGCAGCTAAGCCCAGGTAGCAAGAACTCTGGGAAGTAGCATTTCAAAGAGATTCTGCCTTAACAAACTCATTGTAAATGAGGGCTGGGAATTCTTCTTGCAGTTTCCAAGATTCTGTAGCTATCCAGAGACTAGCATTAAAGATACCTTACTGAAGTCTGTGTAGATCTTGCTTCCTTGATCTTGCCCAGCTGTGTGGGGCTTGACACTTGTCTTCTCTTAGATCAAAACTGGGATCTGCACTCCCCACGTCTGGTTGAATTGGGAAGGCCACGGCGCTCCATTCGCTGCACCCTCCCTGTGCTTAACTGGCTCTGGTGCGGTTATGGAAATCGAATCTATGTGCTGGATCCTCGTACTGCTCGCATTCAGGTGAGCCTGTTAGGACATGAGGCAGTTATTAGAAGCTGTGGAAGCCAAGAAGCTGTACAGTGAGGTGGGGCTGGGACAGGCTCAGGTGGCTGGAATCCATTGCATCTAAATTTTTAGTAGATTCCATGCTCCTCTTTCGGTTTTCAGGCATTTTTAGTTTTTTAACTTACTTTTTACAAAGCTTGGGACTTGGTGGATACTATCTAGAGGTGTTGCAGCTTCCAAATCGCCAGCTCCTGGTGCAAACAAACGATGAATTGCTGAGATCAGTTTTGCAATAATATAGCTTACGTATAAAGTCCAAGACCTTGGAGAAAGAAGGATCAAAACAGCCTTCTGGAACCTGGTGTCCTCCAGATGTGTTACGAGTGACTGAGCATGATGGGAGTTATCCCAACACCAGGAGAATACCAGTTTGGGAAAGTCTGACCAATCTTTTGACAGGGCTTTAGGCGGGTAGTAAGGAAAATGCCATACTGGATATTATGCCCGATACCATGGACAACCAAATGGCACCAGTGTAGATCAGATTTGGGCAACCTTGTTGCATTGTCCATTGATGTCTCCACTGCATGTTCAAGGCAAACAACACAAACAAGCAGACCCTGCAGCCAAGTGGGACAAATGCCAGAAAGAAGTTTTGCTACAAAATTGTACTACAGAAATTTGGCATTTTCCCCTGAATTTCAGGAGTGATCTTGGGGTGCATCAGACATATAACAAGGTCCTCGCCCAGTCGGCAGGTCATTGGTTCCCTGCACCCGCACCAGAGAAAATTGTCATTTGAATCTTGTTCCCTACCACCAACTTCTTTTCCTTCCCCCCAGCGGTACTTTGAAGTGACTTCGCACCCTGAAAGCCACGTCCGGCACATGGCAGCAGCTGGTGGTGGCATCTGGGTTTCAGTCCGTCTGGAGACCACTCTGCGTCTTCTCCATGCGGAGACAGGGCAGCCGCTGCAGGAAGTGGAGCTGGAGCCCTTCATCAGCCGTGTGCTTGGTGAGTGGCAGGAGCCAGAGGGCACCAAGAGGCAGGATAGCAGATATTGCAGAGGGTGGGAAGGAGCGGGCAAGGCAGGACAGGGTCTGCAAGCTGTTCTGGCAGCTGGAAGAATGTGCAGGGCTGGAGGGTTCTTGAAGGATTAGAAGTCTTTATAGAAAGCTGTTTAGCTATTGTGGACTGCCATTTCTCAGATTGTGGGCAGAACTCCTAGGCCAGGATTTACTTCCTTCAGATGTTGCAGCTCCCAGCGTCTCTTCCCATGGCCCAGGTTGGCTGGGGCTGGTGGAGATTGTCATCTAACAATACTTGGAGAGACACAGGTTGCTTATTCCCGTTCTTGTCATAAATCATGTGTGGACTTAGACAGGAGTTCTGCCCAGAGTCATTGGGAATCAGGTGGCATATAAATGTAATTGATGATGATGATGCTCTTGTTACGAAGAATGGCCTTCCCCAGCTTGGTGCTCAGGTTGGGGTGCACAACTTCCAGAATTCCCAGTCCTGATGACCTTTGGAGAAGATGTGCCTCAACACACCCACAGAGCCCCGGTTGGGGAAAGCATATATATGAGCTTACCCGTGCCCTCTCTTCCCTATCCTCCAGGGCCCAGCAGCGTTAGTTTAGCCTTGAACATCTCTGCGCTCAGTGCTTTTGGAAAGCGGCTGTGGGTTGGCACATCCGGTGGCACTATTATATCTGTGCCTTTTGTCTCTGGTAAGCAAATACATGTCCCTCTGGTTGTGAGAAATTTCATAGCTGTGCTGCTCAGTGCTATGATGGCTTTTCCTGTTTCTCTACAGAATTTTCTGAAAGCTTGAAGACTTCTGCCTCTGCTGGTATCCCTTATTGTGCGATGGAGCAAGCCCAGATCAGCTACCATGGGCACCGTGATGCTGTCCGTTTCTTCATCTCTGTCCCAGGTAGTCTGCAAGAAACACCAGAAACCCATTTCTTGATTTTTTGGGGAGGATGAATTCTGGGCCAGGAAGGAGCACCAATGGGCATGGCACTTTAGCAGAGTCTGACGGGTTTCTTCCCTGAGATGTTTACAGATTTTCCTGGCGTAGGAGAAACAACAGAGAAGGAGGAAGGAAGTGGGGGTGGTGATAAACAAGGCATTCATTTGAGCATCTTGGCTGGGAATTTTTAGAGTTTGGGACCAACTATGGGCAGAAAATGCCAGATTGGGTGAGACTGGATTAATATGTTTTTAAAGTTTAAATCAACAAAAAAATAGATATCCCCCCAAAATTGGATGGAACCTTTAAAATAGTAGCTATGTTTTAAGTGAAGTGAGTGAAACTTCAGTGGTTGGCTAATATGATGTTTTGCATCGCATGACAGCAGACTATGTCTTTACTCAGTATTAGCAAAGGGTGAAGATTCTGCACCAAGAAAAACTGGCTTTTGTACCATTGTATAAGGCAGTGTTTCTCACCCTGGGCCACTTGAAGATGTGTGGACTTCAACTCCCAGAATTCCTTGCTGGCTGGGAGTTGAAGTCCACACATCTTCAAGTGGCCAAGGTTGAGAAACACTGGTATAAGGGTTGCATCTTTTCTATAATTCTGATTCATGGGTGGGGCAGCAGGAAATAGGATCCTGAACTGCAGCTTATCTAAATTCGTTTATTTATTTTATGGATTGTTTACTTTGTTTATTTTGAGCACATCTGTGGCCATGTATATAACAAATTGCCAGATTGGCAGAGGCAAGTAGAAAGTCCATATAGATGAATTAGTGGGCAATTATCCTTTCTTTACCATTCTGCTTGGAAGACATCTAACCTGCCTCAGGGTGAATAACCTGCATTTCCATGTTGGTTGCAGAGAAGGTCACCCTCCCCTGGGTCCTTCTGAAAATGCAAGCTAATAATATATTTTTTCCAGCTAATAATGTTTAATGGCCTTGTTTACAAAACAGTTTTGATATACTGCCTTCATTAGCTTTTATTTGAGGGTTATTCACAATACAAGTTAAAAAAAAACAATAAAAGAGCTAAAATCAATAAAACACCTAACCTAAATAACAATTAGAATGGGTAGGGTGGAACAATTCATTTTCAGTTTAAGTTTTACCTCGCCTCATTGCCTAAAATGCAACTCATTAAAATACATAGGAGAATAAAATATGTTAGCCAGAGCTCTAAAATACAAGGCAAGTAAGTGCCTTATTTATTTATTTGGTCATAGACCAAAAGATAATTTATCCTATCATACAGCAAGAAGGCATTTTTTAAAAAAGAAAGAAATAGCTAATGTAGATCATATAAATAGAGAAAACAACAGATAAAGAAAAAGTAAAAATGGCTGAAAGAGAAAGGAGAATGGGAATGGGAGGGTTTCTGTGGGTGAGTCTAATCCAGTGTTTCTCAACCTTGGCAACCTGAAGATGTGTGGACTTCAATTCCCAGAATTCCACTCATCTTTAAGTTGCCAAGGTTGAGAAACACTCGTCTAATCAAACCGGAATACCTAGAGCTGGATCAGAAGCCATTCTGGTCAAATTCATCCTCTTCTACTTGCAACTGCAATGGGACAAAATTTTGTGACTTTTGGGGTGATCCCACTGGACTGATCTCTGGAAGGAAAAGCATGATTTCAGATGGAGGCCAATCCAACTAACTGCTGATGAGAAAGGAGGTTTGTTCTAAGCACCAGGTGTGATACTGAAGGCATCATCGTCTCAGTCTTAGCATCCAAACACTCAAAGGCTGCTATTCCTATCCAGAACAGGCCTGGAAATCATCATCACTATCACCACCATCATCATTTCAGTTTTGGTGGTTTTGGGATATGCATAGCTCTGACTGCTTTTCATTATTCTAGGCTGTGTGGACCCACCTGCTTCAGAAAACCTCAAGGATTCGCACAGCCAAGAGGAACCAAGCAAACCATGCAGCTTGGTGCTAAGTGGAGGGGAAGGATATATTAATCTCCGGATAGGTAAGCAGGGATGGAGAAGCTCCAGTGCTCCAGAGGTGGCTCAGCATTAACTCCAGCCACTCTGGACAATGGCCAGAGATGCTAGGGAGGTGTAATCCAGCAATTAACACACCTGGGGAGGAAACTGGATGGGGATTCCTTTATAAAGAAGAGTCCTTCTTGGTCATGCTTGAGGTAGACCTGACCTCTTCTCACGTGGCCACTGTTTTCCTCCATGTCCAGGAGACAACACAGATAAGCACTACGGGGACCTGCTACACCCGAACCCGCGTCTCCGTCGAGCAGAGCGAAGCCATCTCATTGTCTGGCAGGTGCAGGCCTGAGGGGACGAGGATGGGTGCAACGCTTGGGACACATGCTTCCACCTGGGAGGGAATGGCACAGCTGCCAGATGGGCACTGCCTTCCCATCACTGTTTTCCACTCTTCCCTTACTCAGGTCGTCCCTCTCTGGGGTTTTCAGGGTTGGGATACACTTTTTACATGCTGAGACTGGTGATGGGAAAAAGCCAGTGGAGCACTGGGGTCTGTTTGGTGAACAGGCTTGGGGAGGAGAAGTGCCTCTGTTGCCTCCTCTGATCCCCCCTTTGCGTTATATCATTTCCACGCTTTCAAACTGGAGCGATGTGTTGGACAGCTCATTTGTATATAGACTGAACCCCTTCAAATCCTGCTGTTTTTGCTCATGCCACCCTCTGTGTGCAAAGAATAACAACGTACCTCTTGCTGGCCAGATGCTTGGGAGCGGATAGCCATGAATTGTCTAGTAACAATGGGGACTGAAGGTAGGGCATCAAAATAATTGGAGCCCAAAATGCCCAAAACCAGGAAGCTGGGAAATGATCTGGAAGAGAAGCAGCACCCACAATGGTAGACGCAAAGGACCTCTCCTTCCTTTCTGGCTCCCCCACTTGACTGTGATCACTGGATGCTTTTCTAGTTCTAGTGAATTTGGACGTTCAGGAACAGAACTGCTGAAGCCCGTTGATGTAAACTGCTGCATTACTTAAAGAGACCTCAAGGGGGAGCTTCCTTGCCTTTGCTCTGGAATTACAACAGGGATTGGTCAGTTCTTCTCCGCCCCCTTCGCCCCTTGGAGTTAACCAAATCCTGCCTGGAACTGGAACATTTGCTTCAGGACACCACCGTGGTTTAATTTCTCAGGGTTGCTGTATGATGTTTATTTAACTCACCAGGGACTGAGTCTGTGGAAGGAACTCAGCATCTATCTTTGTGGGATGGTTTCTCAATAAAGCTATTGTTGTTCTTATTCCTGCTGTTGCTGGTACTGGTCCTATTGTGATCTTGATCATCCTCTTGTTTGCTCAGGAATTGCATTTGGGGGATTTTCCAAGGCAGAAGATAACATTTCTCACACAAGTGAGCAAGAGACTTCTTTGTCTAAAGCAGGGCTCCTCAACCTTGGCAACTTTAAGATGGGTGGACTTCAACTCCCAGAATTCCTTGCTGGCTGGGGAATTCTGGGAATTGAAGTCCATCCATCCTAAAGTTGCCAAGGTTGAGGAACCCTGGTCTAAAGCATTCCTGGTAGACAGAACCACACCTGCATTTTTAAAGCCGTTTAGATTATCTTAATGTAACGCTGCAGTAACTTCCTATTTACCCAAGGAAAAATAAGCATACGATAAAACCCAGCTGTTAACGTCCATTTGCATTCAGCAGGACAGTTTTTATGCCATTAGAAAAAATTAGTTGTAAAATAGCTTTCCATTTGGCTGGACTATATCTGCTGCATAATACTTGGGCTTCTCGATGCTAACAGCTGGAGAATTCCTGATGCCATTTGTTGTATTCGTTCTATGGCTGCTAGTGTTTTTTACTGTTTAATTGTTCAGTATCTAAAGGGTTCTAAATGCTATACACTGATTTAAAAAAAGCAGACCCCTTCACACTTGCGATCTAAAAATACGACATCAAAGAGAAAGGAGGAGGGGAGGGAAGAGAAAAGGAAGCAAACTGAAGATCCTGGTGTCACATCTCTTCTCCTACTGCCAGCAGGTGAAATGACAATTAAAAGAGAAGATAAATGGTTCCACGTTTCTCAGGTGAGTTGCTGGAGTAGTATCATGCTTAACACAATTATGGGAAATTGAGGGCTCATATGGCAGGGAAATCTTATACTGTAGTCTTACACTTCACCTAACATCTTTTAGACAAGTTGGATCAACTTCTAGAACTCCACATTGGCTAGAAATTCCGGGAACTGAAGTTCAGACATCTGGAGGACATCAGGAAAATGCTACTATACTACCCTTATCCCATAGGAGGTGCAAAAAGAATAACCACTGGGTCCTATTTTCTAAAAAAAAAAAAAATGAAACCTCCCATCCAGAAAATCTGCAAAGGCCTCAAAACTTGCTAGCTGCAGTTCCATGAAGGTACTTAATGTTGCTAAGAGCCAATGAGATCATCTTGTGGAGACGCACCCCTGGACATCCCTTGCCTCATGGTACATAATGCCACAGCTCCCCAGTCCAAAAGTTCTAGTAACACAGGCAGTGATACCTACTGTTGCTGCTGCCACCATGACATCCTTATAGGCACAAAGCCATGCTCATCACAACTATCATTGAAGAGCAGTGTTTCTCAACCTTGGCCACTTGAAGATGTGTGGACTTCAACTCCCAGAATTTCCCAGCCAGCAAGGAATTCTGGGAGTTGAAGTCCACACATCTTCAAGTGGCCAAGGTTGAGAAACACTGTTGTAGAGCATAGCACATAAAGATTAAGAACAAATAGAGTCCATTGGACAGAGCAGTGCATCATTCCCTGGGCTGGAAGCCCATGGAAAAGGCTCAAGATCCATCTTCTGAGACTTCTCTATGGCACCAGCCCTGTTGGGAATGCATTTGCCTGTCGCTTCGTTGTCCTGTAATAGCTCACAAAAGGTGCTGGAGCCAACTGCAACAAGTAAGTCACTCACCTGATGAAGGAAGGCACAGGTGATGCTCCCTCCCTCATGGTTAGCACTGCTGGGGAATTCTGGGTGTTGAAGTCCACCCATCTTAAAATTGCTGAGGTGGAGAAACACAGTGCTAGATCTTTGCCTTGCCTTTCAATTGGTATCTCTAGACCGGTGTTTCTCAACCTCGGCAACTTTAAAATATGTGGACTTCAACTCCCAGAATTCCCCAGTTGAAGTCCACATATCTTAAAGTTGCCAAGGTTGAAGAACACTGATCTAGACACAGGATTTAAATATGTTTAAACCTGTGAGGGCTGAAGCCCACAAAGCTGGAAGCAAAAGAACTTGAGGCCAGACACGACCAAGCCAGCTTTAGACTATGGCTAAGCAGGCACTGGCCTAGGGTGTCAAAGCTTAGGGGATGCCAATGCCACCCCTCCTTCCAAATCATTCTAAAGATGCAAATCTTTTCATCAGCGGGAGGTGGTGCCATCAGTCAACGTAGCCTGCGGGCACCATATAGCCTTGAGCTGGCACTGGACAGGACCATTATCCAAGCCCCATCCAAGGCCACGAAACAAGCAGTGGAACGTCTGTTACCATGTAAGGGCAGAAGAAAGAAACAGGAAGATTTCAACTATAGGCCTGCTATAAATAGAGCTTGACTGCTTGATTTTGCAGCAGCTGATCTTTTTTTGTTATTAGGGCATCTAGTATCGGCAATAAAAGTAATTCATCTGGCCAAGCCTTGTGTCTTCTGCTGTTAGCTCCTGAGCGCTGTTTGAGTTTCTAGAGCAGGGCTCAGCAAACTTCTTCCACAAATGGGTCAACGGCCACATCTGCATTACTCTGTCTTGGGCAAATACACCGGCGCTTGGGACGAACCACGGACCAGCACGTGCTTCTTTCTTAAGGGAAAAAAGAGGGGGGCCAAAGGGGAAAAGAGGGCATCATGGTCTGTAGAGTCTTGGAATGCCTCTTGTGGTTGGGGAAAGATGATGGAGGGAGGAGGAAGAGACCTCAGTAGCCAAAGGTACACTATAAACACATACGTATAGCTATATACAGGCTCAAGACATCATCCAAATCATTGCAATTTATTAAAATAGTGCAGTTCTACATCAGGTCGAAGATGGAATTACAAACTTGAATTATTTTTTAGAATCACTGCAAGCCGGGGGGATATTATATTTCTTTTTGGGACTACGGGCTGGATGATTTCAGGTGGTAGGCCAGATGCAGCCCATGGGCCGTCGGTTGCCAACCTCTCTTCTAGAGGGATTTGAAGCACCGACAAAAACCTCTCCTTAAATAGGCATTCCCAAGTACCATGCGAAGAAAACTATAGATTGCCTTTTCGTTCATTTGACCGCAGTAATTTATCTACCTACTTTTATGACAAAAGAGTACTCTGGGGCATTTTGCATCATATACATTTTGAGATAATAAAGCACATAAATCGGTTTTAGCTTTCCAGTGACAACGTGGCCTGAATCATCTGGCAGCTCTAAGAGGAAATGTACCTTAAGGGATCCTTTGCATTTTTTCCAACAGGCAGAAGAGCTACCTTGCTTGGAATATTGTCATCCCTTTAGATCGGAGACAAATGCTTATAGTTTCCAGATTGTGAGTTCCACCACCTAAAAATATTTGAGCTGTGACATCAGAGAACGCCCCTCCTGGCTGGACAGTGGCATTCCCCCAGCCCCCATCTTCTTTGTACCCCCTTTTGACCCTTTGCTGATTCCCTCTACTCTCCAACAATCCAGGAGCCCCATTGGCTGGTGTCACAATGCACAAATAATTGGCAGACAGACATTCCACTAGGACAGACATGCCTGTCAGCTAGGGAAGGGGGAAATTGCAAAGAAGAGAGGCCTCAATGGGCACAGAGACTAGGACCCCCGAAGCCCATGGGGGGCCCAGCCCCACCCAGAATTATAAGCCAGAATTTTGTGGCCCACAAGAAGCCCTTGTTCCAGTATCATGATAATCAAGCAGGGGTTGTAACTTCGCCCTGAGCTCCACTCGGTCCTAGCTATGTTCTCACCCCTTTTAGGTAGGAAAAATGTACATGCTTGGGGATCTTGAGCTGGGTTGTGGGGAGGGACCAGATGCAGGGGATGGTAGGGGTGTCAAGTTTCAAGTAGTGTTTCTCAACCTTGGTAGCTTTCAGTGGGGTGGACTTCAACTCCCAGCATTCCCCAGCCAGCATGGCTGGCTGGGGAATGCTGGGAGTTGAAGTCCACCCCTCTGAAAGCTGCCAAGGTTGAGAACTACCAGATTAAAGGGGAAGGCTTGGGTGACTGTGGTTTTGCTTGTGTGCAGCAGCTTATAGCAGGTTAGCCACCTTCTCAAATTATGGTCCTTGCTGGGTTACTTTGCAAATTTTGGAGGTAGCCCTCCAAAATAAGCCTCATTTGAAATTTAAGTAAAGTGTAATTTTTGTTTAATTAAATACCCTGAACCTCAACAGCTCTTGTGCAATTTTTCCTGACATTTCAGACGATGTCATATGATCACACAAAGATTGGGTGAGATTTGGGGCATTTTAGTTTTGTTTTGTTTTTTAAATCTTAAACAAAATTTAAAATGTGGGGGATCTGTGAGGGTCACTTAGGGGATTTGGAGGTACTGTGAGGCTAGTCTCAGTAGGTGGCTGTTTGGAGACTGGAAGGATTTTTTCACCAGATTAAACTGACTCTTGTCAATTTAATCTGATGTCTGATTGTCAGTCCTTCAAGGTGGTTCAGACAAGAAGCACAAACCTTGAGTCCTAACACTACCTTTATTGTAAGGTTACAGTAACAGAATCTTGCAAGTCTGAAAGAATCTCCCCTCCTTTATTTTATTTTCCCCAAAACTAGGGAGAGTCCCTTCTGAAATGCTTCCCATGTCCCATTTCCCTCTGTGGGCGGAGATACCTTTTGCATTATGGCTGTCCAGGCTGTGGCTCTTCCTCCTGTCTCCCAAGGCCGTTCCCACATACCATTACAACATAGAAATGTATGACATGGCTCGTTGACTTGTGGTGTTCACGTACAAGAGGTCAGATCCATGGCTCAAGAGGTTTATAATCTGTAGTTTGAGACAAAGAGAAAGAAAACAACGGGATGAGGATGGTTTTGAGGTCCTACAAGAGACATGCCCAGTCCTGGCATGTCATTGAAAATGTAGTGAGCCGGTATGCACTGATTCTTCTAGCAGTTTCCACATCTGTTCTGTTTACTTATTATGTTGCTGCCTTCCAGGAAGGGAACCAACAAGGAGCCAGCAGGCCCCTCCACGAGATATCCATGAACCCGCTCTCCAGGGCTGGTCACCATCACCTGGCAAACTGCAGAAATTGCTGCAGATGCCAGAGTACAATCTGTTTGGAGGTGCACAAACCTTCGAGAGCAACTTTTTCCAGGTGATTGTCTGCTGTTCTTCTCTAGGAATGAGCAGGAATTTTCAGCAGGGAGAAACTGCTGCTGGGCTTCCTGTTACAGGCTGCCCTCAGAAATGCTTATGGACCTGTTCTGTAGCTTGAATTGTGCTGGCTGGCAAACCATTTCACCAGCAGTCAGACATGACCCTGCTGGTCGAGGGCCCAGTGTATGGACCGCTGATAGGGCCAGGGACGAACAAATCTTGCATCGCTACTTGAATTGATTTCTTCCTTCCCTCGAACAGCATTTTATTGCCAGGAAGTGGGTGATTGGGTGGGAGCACAGTTACAAATGTTCATTTTATTTCTTCATTTAGTAACAAAATGATGCTTAGTAATATTCTGTAAGATCATTAAAATCCAGCTTCTAAAATTACCTAGTGGCATCTCAGGGCACCCTCTTCTCTTCTCCCCATACAGGTGACCAAAAATGGCCAATTCATTAACATCCACAAGGACCCCAATGTAGTCACCATAGGTATTTTAGCCAGCAGCCCCAGGATGCTCCTTCCAGATCTGATGATTATTGCCCGGGAAAAACAAGGAACAACAAATAAAAAGCAGAGATCTAGAGGATTAGAAATCACTCGGTGAGACTGTACAGCCCTCCCCACCCTTCCTTCCCAGGCCTCCCTCCAAAGTTGAGTTTCCCATGTTGAGTTTTTCCTTACCTACAGGTTGATCCCTCTGGACCTGGTGAAGATTTTTGTTTGTGACTTGGGCAAACGGCAGCTGAAAGTGCAACTGGCAACAGGGCAGAAATATTACCTGCAACTCTCTGCCAGGGAAGGGGAGGCGGATTTATTATTTGAGCGCTGGGTGCGCCTCATTTACCTGACACGCATAGCCACTGGAAAGATCAAGACTCCAGAAAACGTCCCTTTGAGGAAACCTGAGCTTCGCACAATATGGAAGGGTAGTGCCCTGCAAGCTAAGCTCACAAAGGTGAGATAAAATAGGAAAATGCAAGGAAGAAGTTCTGGATAGGAATGCTCGAACTTTGCTGGATATTCTTGACCCAAAGAACAGATCTAGGTCCTTCTTTGTGCCAGTCTATTTTTCTACCTGTTTACTTGGTGTTTCCCCCTCTCAGTCTCAGGCATTGCCTCATTCTCCCCTTCATTGTACTACGTGCACATCAGTGCAGTCTCATTCATTCCTACTCACATAAATATCTTCTTTCGTGCTTCTGCTCTCCATCTGTATTGTTCCATTAAACCAGGTAGGGTTAATCGGGTTTGGTCCAATAGTCTCCAATTCGATCTTGGACAACATGACAGAGTTTACATTCTAAAAGTAGGTAGCCTTAGGAGAAAGAGATGAGGCTGAATGGAGAAAGGGTGGCCATAGCAAAAATTAAGATCATATTTAATAAATATTGAAGGTCGCTCCAATCATCCTTTCTCATTAGCAGGTTAGACTGTGTGGCTTTGCTCAAAGCATTGCTGAAGCTTTATAACCCTTTACTCTAAGTGATTAAAACACATACACCTTCAACCCTTTTGTCATCAAATGATACATTTGAAAAGATCAGGGAAAAATACAATTTAACAGGGTAATCTAATCACTTCCAAAATATTTCTAAAGTTTAAAATGTAGTAGGACTTCAGAAGCTCGAGATACATTGTGGTGGGGAAATTCACTGGCAAAACAGCCTGGAATAAGGGGCCTGCCAGTGAGACATAAGTTATCATCCTTTGAGACATCTTGCTGCAGAGAGATCAAACCCTTGGCCATTCCCCATTGCAATTCTCATTCCTGAATCTGCAGCTGAAGCTTTGTAAAGCATTTTCACATTCAGTCTGTGAATGGTGTCACATTCATTTCAGCTGTAGAGACTCCAACCTACTAATTGAAACATACCTTCTATTGTTCCAGTTACCACACAAATTAGGGCAACCAATGAACCAACTCTCAGAATTTCTTATCATTGGCTATGCTCCTAGGCTGTTGGGGTGTTAACAACATCTGAAGTGTCACAGTCCTAGCTTGGTCTCTCCAAGGTCCCAGCTGTCCCAATAACATTTTGATGAGTCATTTATTGTTTTATTTATTTTACTACTGTTCCCTAAACAGCTATTCACTATCTCTTTAATCATATGTGCATGTGGGCTTTCGAGCCAGTTTTGACTCTGGATAAGTCCCTGCAGTTTTCTTGGCAAGATTTTTCAGAATTGGTGTGCCCTTGCCTCTTTCCTAGGGCTGAGAGAGAGTGACTGGCCCAAGGTCACCCAGCTGACTTTGTGTCTAAAGCAGAAATAGAAATCATATGTACCCCTTTAGTTGATATGAAAAATAGACTACATATACAATATGCCCACACCTGGATTTTGTTGGACTCCAGAGCCCATTACTTTCACCAATAGCTATGCTTGCAAAGGCTATGGACAGCTGGAATCCTACAATCTCTGGAGGGCCATACATTGCCCCACTTGAGGCCTTTTCTGTGTAATTAAATCAGTGATTTAATAGTCAACACTTTTCCTCAAGGAGTGATGGCTCTGGGTGAAGAGGGTGGCTGGGGGGTAAGCAGAATTTGCTGATGAGTCCTTAGCATTTTTATTCATTATGTTGTATGTTGCAGACTGTTGAGAGATCAATTTTAGGTTACTATAACAAAAAACACTGCCTAGGTTCTGTGTCACAATAGGTAAAATAATTGATACATCATTGTTATTGTTATGATTTTGCCTTTTCTCTTAAAGTTCTAGATGATTTACCTTGGGAAATAGGATTGGCTGAGTAAGAGTGACTAATTAGAATTACCAAGTGATATCCTGGTTAAGTGGAGACTTGATCCTCAGTCCAATTTTGGCTGCTTAAGTATTATGCTAGACTAGTGTTTCTCAACCTTGGCCACTTGAAGACGTGTGGACATCAACTCCCATAACTCCCCACTGGCTGGGGAGTTCTGGGAGTTGGTCCACACATCTTCAAGTGGCCAAGGTTGAGAAACACTGTACTAGACTGTAACTGTTGGAACTCCAGCTCTCAAAAGCCCTAGCCAACATGAAAAATAGTAGGGGATTATGAGAATTGCAGTCCAAAACATCTAGAGAGCCACCATTGCCTCTCTTGCTACAGGAAGAACTGTCATATGGAGTTCCCCTACCTGTTGTTTTCAAATGGGTTGGAATGTGAGTTCCCTAATTCCCATCTTGGTCAGGTTGGGGAAAGCTGGTCTACTGGGATCTCCCATCCAATGGAAAGAAAAGAGTGACTGAGGCTTTGTGGAGCAACTGCTGCCATCCTCCTACTTCTCTCTCTAGAATGAATTCAGAAAGGAGTTTTCTTCATTCACTTAAAAGTGGGCATGTCAAGAAAGCTTCAGAAGCAGCAACATGGTCATGGCATCTGATCTCTGCTATCTCCTGGGAATCAGTTCTCATTACCCCATATACCATGACACCATACTTTTCTTCCATTACAGAGACCCCCTTCTAGAGAGCAGGTTCCTCATTCAGCTCCTAAACTGATGAAGCAGTCTGCAACTAACCGGTCAGCAAAGGTTCAGTCTAAGTCACAGATGCAGCCCCCGTCCAAGTGGGCTTCTCATCTTTCTCCTGCACGGTTCTCTCCTGGACTCAAGCATTCTGAGGCCTTCACATCCCGGCCAATGGAGCTTGCTTTAGCAACAGGTCAGCTGAAGAGGGTCGGGCAGCCCAATTTTGAAAAACAGAAGCGCCCTTCATCAGGAATATCAACTGAATCTAATCCTGTCCCAATCACACTTCAAAAAAGTAAAAAAGAAATATGTTTGTTGCAAAGAACCACCATGACATCCTCATCAAAGGAGAGCCCCAAGGCAATCAGGAAAAAGGAGCCTGCCACTACATCGAGGCAGAGCAGTCCTGGCCCATCAAAGCCACCTGGACCCCCATCCCAGAGAAAAGGACCAGTCATCAAGAGCCAGTCACCAAAACAGAATCAACCTGCAGGCAGAGTTGAACCAAAGGCAAGTTCTATGTTGGTGGCAGATGGTCCATCTAAGGCAGTCCAAAGGAAACCAAAAGTGGGATCTGAGAAAGAAAGCATTTCGGTTGCTCCTATTCACCTAGCAAGTCAGACCCAGAACAAGAAAAGTGATGCATATTCTGGGAAGCCAAGCAAGATTGTAAAGAACGAGCCACCGGCCTTTTCAAACTCTTCCCCAGAAACAGGACATCCGACTTCTCAGGAGGAGACCGGGCGGCAAGTTCGCAAAGTCACGATGTCAATAGCAGTGGGGACTTCTCACGTCACTTGGAAGACAGTGGGCGTGGGGCCCTCTGTGGCAGTTGACCCAGATTTGAGCAATCCCCCAAACAAACTACCCAGTGCAAATAAATTCCACGAAGAGCAAAGTAAGGCGAGAGAGAAAAAGGAAATGTCCAGGTATGTTGATTCAAAGTGAGATGTATACAGTCTTGGCATAGGACTTGGTTATTTGAGGGACCTTCTATCTCCTATGGTGTATGCCCATCTTATATGTTTGCGCTGACTTGGAATGCTTCAAGCCTCATTGGCTAAACAGTGCCACCTGATGAGACACAGAAAGTGGTCCTTCTCTGTCATCACACCTGCCCTCTGGAACAGCATCCCCCCAGAAAGTCAAAAAAACCCTATCCTGACCTTGTTCAAGAGAGCCCTGAAGACCTGGTTCTTCTCCCAGGGCTTGGGTTAGAAAGTGTGGTGGGCCCCTTTTGGGAATATGAGGTTGAAGGTTATGTTTTTTATTCCTCTCACTCAACTTTGTGTGTGTGTGTGTGTGTGATTATAATGTATTTTCTGTTCTTTTTAATATTGTACGCCATTCAGAGTCATTTTGGAATTGGATAAATAAATAAACAAATACATCTGGGTTGGACAAGGTAAAAGAACCGCTCCCCAAACTATCCACTCCACGCTTCTTGCACATGTCCTCATCAGGTAGTATTAGTTTTGCTCTGAAAAAGAAAGCTTTGAAGAAGCCAAGAACTTCTATGTTGCAGGCAGATGACAGTGTCAGGGATGGCCCCTGGATTAAATAAAACATAGTTGATTAATTCTGTGTATGCATGAACTAATTAATTGGTTATATTTGTACCTATGTTTATTTATTTATTTTATTTATTCATCAAATTTGTCACCACCCATCTTGTGAAACAACTCTGGGCGGCTTACAACAAGATATGAAGGAGAAATGATAATCTCTTTGGGTTTAGGTACTCTCTACATCAGGGTTTCTCAACCTTGGCAACTTAAAGATGTGTGGAATGTGTCTGGCTGGGGAATTCTGGGAGTTGAAGTCCACACATCTTCAAGTTGCCAAGGCTGAGAAACACTGCTCTACATGCTTCATAATTCTGCTGGTTCCATCTTACAAAAGAATTCCCCCTGTGTTCAGAAAAAAAAAAAGGATGCTTCTTCTATAACAAGGCCTGTATCTGTAATTTTTAAAGAACCTATATTAATTTTTTAAAAGGGCATATCTGACCCGCCCCCCCCCCCAAAACCCAGTGCAATTGTACAATGCAAAATTCTATCAGGTATTACTACTGAAGGTTCTGCTAAGTAGCTCTTAAATCTGTTAGCTTCTCTTGACTTTTCTGTATAACAATCTGTTGTCTGAAAATGGAAGACCCAGTCTGTAGAGACCCTTGTTCCTTCCAACTGTTTATTTTATTTCAGTCTTTGCTTGTCATTACCTCTATCATCCAAATGTCAATTTATCTGAAATATGAGCAGTTGTAAGTTAACCATTCTAGACAACATGAGGCATTCTGGCTGCAAATTAAACCCTTTCTAAATCACCAGGTACGGATGAGAGTTGGCAAGTTTGTGATGCTTATTTCTATTATAGACTTATTTTTAAAACCTATTGTCCCCAGGGTTCCAATGCTAAAATAAATTAAGCATTTCTGAATAATTGTATGTATGTATGTATGTATTTATTTATTTATCAGATGCATATGGCCGCCCATCTCCTACAAGGTGACTCTGGGCAGTTTACGATAAAGCCAACTATTAAATCAGAATATAAAAACCAGTTAAAATAATTAAATAATTAACATAAGTAAAAACAAGATTGCAAGAAGGTTAATTAAGGTGTAACATGTGGTGTGACCAATGCGCAAGCTCTCTGCTGCCAGGGGATCCCCAGGCCTGATGAAAAAAACCAGGGTTTTGAGGGTTTTTGTTGGGTGCATTTTGACTTTTAAAATTTGCTTGCTTAGCTTAATAATATTATGCAGGGCAAAACCAATCAGAATTGAGATCTGGAGGGCTCTTTCAACACACAATCAGGATTATTTTGAGTTCCTTAAATTTGTCTAATTTAACCTCTGTTTTACCAAAAGCCAGGTATCTGAGCCCAAGAACAGACTGAAAACTGTAATAAAAACAGGTAAGAGGAAATTTCCATTAAATTACCAATATCAGTACGGGTTACCCATGATCCCTGCAGAACATCCCTTTCTGGGGTTAATGAAGTCATTGAACTATGGTGCAGTACTTGGCTATGATTCCAAATTTGCATATCTCCAAATTTTGCACAGCAGTTTGCAATCTTTTTTTTTTTTTAAGAAGTTTTTCTAAGGAAAAGTCTGTGGAGTCCTTGGGGTTCTCTGAGCTTGGCTGTTCTCTTGCAAACGTTTCGTTACCCGGCTAGGTAACATCTTCAGTGCTAGAGTGGAGTGGGGTTTGTTCTCTGTTTATATAGAGTGGCTCGCCCTGCCTGTGCTGGTTGTTGTTGTGTGTGTGTGTGTGTGTTTTGGTAATTTAAAAAGGAAACAAGAGACCAGACCATCTCCTCACCAGCAATCATCACCCAGCTAAGCAGATTAACACCAAGATTATCACCAGACATACAATCAAGCAGTAAACAATACCCTACTCAAGGAACTAACAAGAAGATGAAAAGAAACACCAACACAGGCAAGATAAGCCATTCTATATAAACAGAGAGCAAACCCCATTCCACTCTAGCACCAAAGATGTTACCTAGCCGGGTAACAAAACGTTCGCAAGCAAACAACCAAGCTCAGAGAACCCCAAGGACTCCACAGTTCAACCCCGAGCGACACATATTCGCTTCTAAGGAACGGTCTGCATGCAACTGAGAAACACGGTGAATTGAGACTAATATGACCAGTTTGTAAAAATGAAACACTGAGAGAAAACGACATTGACAGATTTGCCCATCCCTAGCTTGTGCCATTTCAGCCGGGAGCCTTACATTTGACGTTTGTCTCATTTGCTCTGCAGCTAAACAAAGAAGCAGCGTTAAATTTGTAACTCTCTATAGTATCCTGTCCTCGTCGGTGGAGAGACTGAAGAAGTCAAAAAGCAAGGATGGTACTAAGGTACTGGTCTAAAGGATGGAGAAGGATGTTGGGGATTCGTTTTAAGGTTCAGGCATCTGATAGCGATACGCTTTGCAATGTTCCAGCTGGTTGATATGTTTGTGTGCCCTCCGCTGATCAAATAGCTCTAGATGGTTCATGGCGGGATGTGTCTTGAGATGACAACGTGAATGGCTTATTTACACGTGTGGGCAACTTATGTATGAATCACCAGCCAAAAGCACGGTGTTGTCTTGATGCTTGCTTGATGGCACTTCTTTTTCTTTTTTGCATTTCTCCATCAATATAGCAACAATATAGGATTATTATTATTATTATTATTATTATTATTATTATTATTACTATTATTATTAGTTCGATTTGTATGACCGCCCATCTCATCTAAGCAACTTTGGGCAACTCACAACAGGTAGAAACAATAAAAAAACAAGTTAAAAATCAATATACAAACTTATCAAAACTCTCCATAATCAATTTAAAAAACATAAAACCGTGATCAGCAGCCACAGCAGAATTCATTCTACATCAGTTTTTTAGGCCCTCTCAAAGCACAAAGCACCTCCCACCCAACCTATACAGCAGTTAGGAAGCACTTATATCTTACTTGTGGAAATGCATACATATTTCCATGCACACCCATGCAAATAACCCCCCTCCCATATAAAACACACACGTGTACACATCAGCTTGCCATGACATGCAAATTATATTGATTAAGGTATGTAGAAGAAATAGATAATAGAAATGCCCTCTGAGCAAACACAGCATCTTTTTTTGGACCCCAGGCAACACTTACAGATCTAGGATTTATGAGAAAGTTCAGAGACAGAGGTTGTATAGGCAGTATTTGCTACTTGGGACTAAAATGGGGTTGGGTAACAGTAGACTGGCAAGTAAAAAAACCTTGGAAGTCAACAGTGACCAACCACTTCTTGGTGGATGTGTCCATGTAGTTAACATTCCCACCATGTTGTGGGAATGAAGCCATTGTCTCTAAACATGGTGTGTGAGTCAAGATATCATGTTAAGATATCATATAGTTTATTTGCTTGGATGTAGCATGTTGTGCATCACAACAATTATATTTTGTTATCCTGCTTAGAATTTCACATGTGTGAACCTAGCAATAACTTAAGTCTGAATCTTAGGTTTGGGTCTATTCCTTAGACCTTAGGTTTGGGTCTAATCCTTAAGAAACAATGTTAGTCTTGCCCAGCAAGGGAAAATTATAAAAATATAACACTTATGTTGAAATGTTCAATCCTGAATCTCTACAGAGGAGACTAGATGCTATTAGCTTTCCCAGAGTTGAGATAGATAGATAGATAGATAGATAGATAGATAGATAGATAGATAAATAAAATCAATTTATATAGCCAAAAAGATAACTGCTTTTCACAGGCTCCTGGTTGAAATTTTTAGCCAGAATGGTGGTGGGAACATCATCTTTTGCTTCTTTCAGATATTTCCAAAAACTCAAGGAAGTTCTCCTTTCAGTATTTAGTGTACTTTATAATAAGCATATGCTATACTTATCACGCTTGGGCAGATCTATTTATTTAACTAAGAAGATCCATAAAGCCAATTTCAGCGGTCCTCCCGATTCCATCAGTAGCAATTCCCATCTTAGTATCACAGAATCACCAAGTTTGAATGAAATTTTAGAGGACATCCAGTGCATTCCATCCCAAACACAAACTTACAACAGAGTAGCCGGTGAAGAAAGATAAGGTGCATGGAAACATTTTTCTCTGAGGAAGACTTCTGGTTGAAATGCATTGGGGCATTATCACCTAATTAATTGACTACTTTTCAGATAATAATTTGAAGCTTACATCATTCTGGGTTCCTTTGATTTTGTGTTGCTCCCTCACCATCCTGTTTTCTTCCATTTCCCCTATGTGAATCATCACATCTTTCTCTTCCTCTGTTTGATCTCTACAGCACACGACTCCCAAAGCTTCCAAACATGTCACAATCTCAGGTGTGATTGCTCAAGCAAGACAAAGTATTGTGTTCCAGGAGGAGAAGGCGGGGAATACTTTAGCAGTCAGCAAACCTGGCACTCCAGGGCTAGATGGAGACTCCATGAAAGCAGCCACTGTGGTGGTGAAGAAAGAACACTTTCCTCCTTCCTCACAGCCCCAAAAAGTCAATGAGCAAAGAAGACATTAAGCCACAGACGCCTTCAGCCAGAGAGGGCTTTGACAGCTGAACCCATAAGATTAGGCAATCAACTGTTGCCAAGGAGCCTGGTGTGACCAGCATCACTTCCCAAGCACCATGCAACTGTGGAACGATGCAGTGCCCCAGGCTTGGAGAATCAAGAGGCTGCTAAAAAGACTTTGACTGCATGCAGAATAGCTGAGAAACCTAGGATTTTGCCACGACCCCTTTGAAACCATGGAGAAAACCCCCACCAGTGAAGTTATCCCATCCAAATCCCACCCCCAAATCTCCACTATCCAGAAAAGCACCAAGGAAAACCTAAGGGCCTGGCCGTCTTCCAAGACTGCCAAAATCTGTAAGCGTGGGGTGCTCAGGTATAGGCAAAGTCACTGTAGTAACTCGTCCCTCCATCTGAGAAAACCAGAGCAAAGCCCGGGCACAAGAAGAGCCTGGTATGCAGTCCCAGCAGTAGGGGGAATTGCTGGCGGGCAGAGGTCAAGTATCTCGCCCTCTGCAATATCTGACTCTTCCATCTAATCCTGGGTATCAAAGGGTATGAGATACTCTGTAAAAAAAACCCAAAACACTGGGTGTGGGGCACTCTGTATTTGCTGAAGCAACTGGCCCTCTGACATCTGACATCCACAGCAGACTTGATTGTCAAAGGTCATGCCCTCTTCCTAAATCCTTGTTGCAGTGGTTGTGGGTCATGTAGAAATCAAAACTGTGGTGGTGGGTGCTCTGCGGTAGGCGTTATTTTCTGCTGGATCTCCAAGGTCAGACCTCAAGGCTAGGCTGAGATCTCAGGTGAAAAGTGCCCTTGAGCCCCAGTGACTTAAATCTGTTGAAGCGGGAGACAAATCTGTAGAGAACATGATGGTATTTCTGAAATCTAAAACTGCTACTGCCCCAACCCTGCTCAAGGAGCTGGCTGCCATCCATCAGACAGGTCTGGATTAAAGTAGGGGGAAGGGAAGGGAAGACTAAATCTTTTGATTTCATTTTTTAAACTAACAAGGTCGGGGAGGAAATGTGGTAGAGAAGTTCCTCATATTATGAGTGGAGTGTTGGCTGCACAAAGAGAATGTTTTCTTTCATGCTATTAAAAACTCAAGGTGGCACACAGAAATTGATCAGCAGGAACTTCAGGGCAAGCCAGATAAGAACCTCTTTGAATAATATACACAAAATTCAGAGACTCTGTGGCCACAGGATAGTGTGGTAGCCAATGGCTTAGAAAATGTTAAAGGAATGTTTGGCCAATTTCATGGAAGAGGAAGGGTCTGTCCATGTCTATTAGCCATGATGGCTACAAAACCTCCATGCAGTGGTATCACACCCTAACTTTATTGCTTTGCTATGACAAAATTTTACTTCCAAAATCCGCTGTCTGGAAATCAGAACATTGGACCAGGTAGGCCTTTTGCCTGTTCCAAAAAGGCTGCTCTTCCTTCTTATATTCATCAAGACTGGAATGAAATGGTATTCAAATTGTGAAACTGAGATTTCCAAAACTAGACAGTTTTCATTTCTGAAATTCAGCTAAGAGATTTCAAACATAACTTTGAGCCCTCTTGGTGAAAGTTCAGCAAAATTCACATGCCACATGCCAAACAAAATAGCTTCATCCTCTTATATGACCCAGTGGAGGAGTAAAGTAGAATTCACTTTCACTTGGTGGATTTCTAATTTCTTATTACATGTGAATCAGGAACTGTGTTTTAAAGCAAACTCTAGTGGATTCTCAAGTCAAGTCAAGTCAACCACAAACTTTGCATTGTTTTGGTTGTGTGTTTAACAACTAGCCACAGTTCCTTGTTTGCACACAAGAAATCAGGAGCTTGCTAAAAGGAAAATAAATTCAGAATGCTGCTTTATTTCTCCTCCAGATAGTTCAGGAAGAGGAGAAGGGCATGTGTAAGCCGAGCATTTTTACAGTGCATGGTTTCCTTTATGGCCATGCACATGTACAATATGTGTTTTTTTTTTTGCTGTGTAAATCTGGCAACAAAAGAAAGACAGCATATATAATTTTCGCAAGCAAGGTTATTCCCTTGAGATTCCATTCCTAATTGTTTCGTATTTTGCTTAGGATTAAGCAAAAGCCCACATCCCCATTAGAGACATCTGTTCCTAGCCACAATGATGCCAAAGTGGCAAAATGTTTGCTACGGCTTCACAATGCAAGCTCCACCCTTTTGTATTTGCATTGCATCTTTGCACAGAAAAGCTTAAGCGACTGACTTTGCCTTGCAATGTCTGTGCCATCCCTTGCACACACACACACCCCCGCCATGGGTGCCTAAGTGCTTTATTACTGTTACTTTATTCTACTTCTACAGCAGCCTTCTAAATAGATGAAATTTGTCCCTGAATTAGCAAAGCTATCCTTTCTGGCAGGGAGACACGAGTTGCTCATTTTTCCTACTCTTTCCTGCTCGACTGCCTTTTTAAAATATATATGAGTTACTGTATTCCAGTTCATGGGATACAATTCCAGAGCAAGGGGACGGGGGGAGAAGGGAGAGACGGTGATCCACAATGGAACACGGGGACTATTTCCAGCAATATGGAACTGGTTTGCCATCGCTTTCTTCTGGAATACTTTTTAAAACTTTCCCATGTAGCTGTCATCTCCCATTTAAGTACTAACTAGGGCTGGTCCTGCATAGCTTTTTTCCAGATCAGCTGAGGCCAGCTTGGTGGTGCTGCCTCCCGTGGCATCTATTGTCTACAAGTTACCAAAAGTCTCTTCACAAATATGTGACTCTTAAAAAAAGAAATGGAAGGGCTGAGGTTCTCAGGAGTCAGTAGCACATCCTATGATTGTGCAGAGTTCAGATACTCCTCGTTTAGTGACCACAATTGGGACTGGCAACTTGGTCATTAACCAAAGTGGTCGCTAAGTGAAACCGTGACTGCGCTTATGATCTTACTTCAGCTTTCCTTTGCTTTATGGACCTATGAAGGTCGTAAATACGAAGATTGGTTGTAAAGTTACTTTTTCATCACCACTGTAACTGTGAACAGTCACTAAAGGAAGAAGTCCTTAGCTAAACGAGAACTACCTGTAATATATTTGAACAGGGGGTGAAGGGTGTTTGGGGAAAAACAACACTGGGACAAGCAGTTCGGACTGGAAGGGAGAGAAAATTAGGGATCTAGCACTGAATTGTGGGGGGGGGGGGGAAAGGAGATCTAGAGAATTCATATCTAACCCAAATTCCTGATAATTGTTTCAAGATTTATCCCAGTTGTGTAAGCCGCCATATTTTGTTGTTGTTTAGTCGTTAAGTCGTGTCCGACTTTTCGTGACCCCATGAACCATATTGCACCAGGCCTTCCTATCTTTCACTGCCTCCCTGAGTTTGCTCAATTTCATGCTCATTGCTTCAGTGATGCTATCTAGCCATCTCATCCTCTGCCGTCCTCTTCTCCTTTTGCCTTCCATCTTTCCCAGCATCAGGGTCTTTTCCAAAGAGTCCTCCCTTCGCATTAGGTGACCAAAGTATCTGAGCTTGAGCTTCATTATCAATCCTTCCAATGAGTAATCAGAGTTGATTTCCTTTAAGATTGACTGGTTTGACCTCCTAGCAGTCCAGGGGACTCTTAAGAGTCTTCTCCAGCACCACAGTTCAAAGGCATCCATTCTTCGGCGTTCAGCCTTCTTTATGGTCCAGCTCTCACAGCCATACATTACTACTGGAAAAACCATAGCTTTGACTATGCGGATCTTTGTCGGCAAGGTGACGTCTCTGCTTTTTAATATGCTATCTAGGTTAGCCATAGCTTTCCTCCCAAGGAGCAAGCGTCTTTTAATTTCATGGCTGCAGTCTCCGTCTGCAGTGATCTTGGAGCCCAAATAAATGAAGTCTGTTACTGCTTCCATTTCTACCCCTTCTATTTGCCAGGGATTGATGGGTCCAGATGCCATGATCTTAGTTTTTTTAATGTTGAGTTTCAAGCCAGCTTTCGCACTCTCCTCTTTCACCCTCATCAAGAGGCTCTTTAGTTCTTCTTCACTTTCTGCCATTAGGGTGGTATCGTCTGCATATCTGAGGTTATTGATGTTTCTCCCTGCAATCTTAATTCCGGCTTGTGATTCTTGTGATTAAGCCGCCATATAGCCTGAGGCTATGGGCATCCCTTAGAAGGCAGGGTCCAGAAAGAAGGCAGAGTGGATGAGATCCTAACTGGATTCTCTCTCACTTTCTCTAGAACTGCATCAGCGAGCCCTGGCCTGTATAGAGATGGCCTCAGTCCTCTTACCCCCAGTCCTAAAACTCAAAGGATTGTAATTTCAGGTCAGGCAACAACTATGTCTCTTCTGAAAGGTAGATTTTACTGGATTAGAACAAGAACGTAAGGATCTTGGCAAAGAAATTGGTTTTCTAAGTGGTTAGAAAAACATTTGATTGGGGAAGAGAATTACTGTGGCTAGTCTGCCGACAGATGAAAAAGCAGTATTGGTTTTGTGTGATTGTGTGCATATGTGTTTATCTAGTGCCTGTTTTTATAACCAGAATCTTTATTAAGTCTTTGGTGAAGATCTTAAAAAAAGGACCAGTCAAGCAGAAAGTGAGAACAATTGTACTTTTTTGCAGCTCCTGTTTGCAGGTAGTCCTTGCTTAACAACCACAATAGGGACCAGAAAATTCATTGTTAAGTGAGGTGGTTGTTAAGCCAGTCACACCCAATTTTATGACCTCTTTTGCAGTGGTCATTAAGCAAATCACTGCAGCCATTAAGCGAATCACATGGTTGTTAAGCAAATCACATGATTCCTCATTGATTTTGCTTGCCAGAAGCCAGCTGGGAAGGTCGCAAATGGCAATCACATGACCCTGGGATGCTGCAAATATCATAAGTGCGAGCTGGTTGCCAAGCGCCTGGATTGTGATCATGTGACCAAGGGGGTGCTGAGATGGTTGTAAGTGCGAGGACCAGCTCTAAGTCCCTTTGTTCAGCACCATTGTAACTTTGAACAGTCACTAAACAAATGGTTGTTAAGTGAGGACTACGTGTATTTTGATCCTACATGATATCTGGGGTCAACATAAATAAAAGATTTAAAATTTCCTTTTTAAAAAAAAATCAAAGAACTGTTCATGAGATCACTTCTCACAAAAGTTCATGCAAGAATGTGTGAGATCTTGGGGGAGAGATTGTTGAAATGTCTAGAATGATGATCTTGCAAGAAATCGACCTTTTTAAAAATGTTATTTGTGCAGAATGCCTGAAAATATTGTTAACCTCTGTTTTATAGACATAATTGTATTTGCTTTGCAAGCTGTCTTGAAGGCTTTTTAAAGGTAGAAAGCAGAGCAGAAATATTGTAAACAGAAAAATATCCTCTAATGTGTTTTACTTCCCTGCTCTTGTCAGACCTTGCACATGAACCAGTTTGAAAATATCCTGTCTTGATGATGTCCACAGATCGTTTGCTCCCAGTCTCAGCCTCTGTTGCCTAGCAAATCAAGTTTTGAAGTAATCAAGAGCAAGTGGTTGCTATAGATATGCCAATGACCAAAACATATTTTTAATAAACATTTTTAAATAATAAGCAATGTTTTATCTAATGTAATTTAGTAGATTATAGGAATGCATAATGTATCTTGATTCAGCAGAGCCCCAAAGAACCCCATGACATTTTGAGTACAAGTTTAACAGCAGAACCAGTTACTCCAAAAAGTGGTTGGCTCTCCTTCACAGGATATGTTCAAGCAAAGGCTAGACAGCTGGAAATGCTTTAATTTGGATTCTTTCCCTAAGCAGGGAGTGCTTCAGTGCCCTAAATGGCCTTCCAATCCAGGATTCTATGCATCTTTTCTTCCTTGCTGGGGTCAAACCTAATCAGAATTCACTGGTAGAAACGTGGCATACAGAATCCAGAATTCACGGTTGCTGTCAAGCCAGATGCAAGAAGAGTGAATGTGACCCACAAAGCGCGGCAGTGGCAGTTGCTGGCTTGCTTGAAAGACAACTGTGGGAAATTTCCCAGAGTTTTGACATTAAACACAGGTAGCTCTCAGGTTACGACGGCAATTGGGACTGGGATTGCCATCGCTAAGCGATGCAGTTATAACGTGCAACATCATATGACCACATTACTTAGCGACAATCCCAGCAGTCCTAGTTGCCTTTGTAACCCCAAGATGCACAGGTTACTAAGTGGGGAGCAGCGGGAGTCCCAGCTAAGGATTGTGGGGGTGCCATGGGGGGGTAGAGGAAGCCAGGGAGACCCTGGGAGGCCCAGCACAGGCTGCCTGTGAGTTGGGAGAGTCCAGGGGAGGAGGGTGCTACGGTACTGTGCAAGTGCAGGAAGGCTGGGGGGAACTTACCAGAGTGACTTGCAACCTTCCCTGCCAGCTTCCCCATTGACATTGCTTGTGGGAAACCGGCAGGGAAGGTCACAAATGATGATCACCTGACCACAGCTCCCTGTGACATCGTAATCACAAGCCGGGCACCCGAGTGCCTAGTTCACGATCACGTGACCACAGGGGTGCTGCAATGGCTGAAACTTCAAGGATTGGTCATATGCCTATTGTTTTTCAGCACCGTCATAACTCTGAATGGTCGCTGAACGAATGGATGTAAGCCAAGGACTACCTTTACTTCCATGTTTTAAAAAATATGTGCCATCACTCCTTTGAGGATAGTTACTGCTAAAATCCATGTGGCTATGATGTAAAAAAAAACATAATTCTGCATTTGACTATCTCTTGTAGGGAGTAATTGATCCAAAATATGCTTTCATTGGGAAAAACAATTGAATCAGGAAGATTTACACACCAACTTCAAACCCGCATGAGCTCTTATCTGTATCAGCTTTTGTTGCCGACACTTTGCATGGGTATATCTTAGCTGTACACACTTAATCACACATATATAAAAAGAATTTATTTCCTGGCTGTGACAAATGAAATAAAAAGTTATATTTGTAATCTAGACATATGGTTATAATTTTATATTTCATATTTTGTATTGTATCTTTTGTGTTTTTATTCCACTGAATTATGATGTGAATGTGCCATACGATATATAAATAATATAAAAAGTAAAGTCTCCAAGTCAAGCTCAGATCCCTGCGACTGCATAGACACATCCATAAAGCTGTCTTGGCCACAGTTTGGAAACGATTTGCTGCTGTCTTCATCCAGATGTTTTTTCAACTTTCTAGTCCTGGGTGTTCCTGGTGATTCCCATCCAAATTCTAACCAGATCTGATCCAGGCTGGCTTAGCTTTTTGAGATCAGCCAAGCTTGGGGGCTGCCAATCTCCATGCTGCAGTGTATATACACACACTAGAGCCAACCAGAATGGAATTTTCCAGACTGAAATTTTCTACCAAAAGTGAGAGTAAACGGCGTTTCCCAGTTAGTGCTGCTTGAGTGGCTTGTTTCCACTGTCCTGTGAAAAGGAGCTGCTTTGTTGCCTAATTTCACCGGAGAATCCCATGCGTTCCTCCCTCTATGCCACTTCCAGAAGATTCTATGCCTCCGGCCAATCATTAGGCAGCAGAGCAGTAGCTGCACACCTGATTGGCCCATTTTTTAAACAATATTCTCCCATTCCCAGAAATTCTGGCAGTTATTTCTAATCTAACTGGGGTGGGAGAAGGCAGCGTAAACCCTAGTTCATTCTCTAGAAAAAGGTGGCTAGTTTGCTGTTACCCCGTGGTGTCTTATCCCAGGGTTGGCTCCAGAAGGGTTTCTCCTTAACCCCCCCCCCCCCCCACACACACACACCTCAAAGGTCTGGATGGGGCAGGGCACTCATTCAGGGCACTGAAAGTGATTCCCTTTCCTGTTTGTGGTTCCCCCCAAAATCTTGTACAGGATTATTCAACCTCTCCTTTGACAAGGGGTTGCTTTTGGTCAAGGATAATGTTTCAGGAATAGGAATAGGCAAGATTGGAGGGGGCAGAGGGAAGCCATGGAAGGAGCCCCACCCAACCTGCGGTTAAATATTTGACATGATTATTTTCATTCAAGGCTGCAAAGCAATGAGTTAAAATCAGGGGGCTTTTAAGATGTGGTTGAGGCTACAGGTGAGCTGAGGCCTGCTGGTTTCCAGCTCCTGAGTCAGACCAAGGAAACGCCCCCCTCACTTTTCCTCTCTAGGGGCTAGAAGGCGCCTCAGCTGTTTGATACAATAAATTAATAAGTTTGGTGGGGGGGAGTGTAGAGACAGAGGTTTCTTCCTGATATTTTTAGCTGGAAGGGGAAAACAGGTCTGGAAGCAGAGAGGGATTGATAAGAATGAGATTGGGTGTCAGGCTGAGGTATGATATTTAAAAGCCAATGCAGGGAGGTATGTTTGCCACTATTAAAGAGGGATGACTGTTTGGACAATCAGTTATGGTGGTTTTAAAAAATCTTTGATTACAGTACTTCTTTTCCTTAAAAAAAAAAATCCCATCCAAAGTGATAATCAGATGCATATTAATCAAGTTATCTCCAGTAGGGGGAGCTCAGAGTTCTGTACAGAAAAAATAGTAAAGCAGCCTTCAAGCCACACTCTTGGCAACAAAATGGACATGATTTGTCATTCCTGTCTTCTGGAATTTGGGGGGGGGGGGGGGGGGAGGGGGGTCTTCCCAGTCTAACCTAGAGCTATAAGCTTTCATGGTGGTCTCTTATCCAAGTAATAATCAGCTCTGAGTCCGATGCTATTTAGCTATGTCTGAGATCAATGATTGGCTAGGACCTCAACCTGACTTGGGCTCTACAGTGAAAGATTAAAATGATCTGTGAAAAAGCAGCAGAGCGTCTGTGGCCAAAACACCCTGGGATTCCTTGTTTACATAAGTTTGCACCTCAAGTTTTTTATTATGAATTCTCGACAGGAAGCTGTATGATTCCTCCCATGAGGAGGGAAACTTAGATGGAGACAATGGTTAAGGCCTTCTTCTAGTGCTTTGGCCCCCAACTGATTCCATCCTCTTCATTTGCTCTTAATTTGCCATAAATTAATCTGAAAGGAAAGTAAAAGGCAGAATGAAGAATTTACCCCAGATGAGTGATTAGGCAACTCTGCAAGCATCAATAGTGTGTTGAGCAGAGATGTTACAAACAGCAGAAAAATGAGAAATGAGGATTGGACTGGAGTTCAAAGAAGTCAGCTTGCAGGAGTTGGGAGGAGCCACCCTGAGCTGCGCTGAGAGTTAATGACTAGGCGACGGCCATGTCAAGTGAGAAAGTAAATAGGAGGGGAGGTTATGCAAGTTGGAAATGAAGGGCAATTTCCATAGTAAGGTTTGAAAGAAGTAATTTGGAAAAGAAGAAAACTGCTAGGATAAAGTCCCAAGATGGATTGGGATGAAGACTATGTTTTAATAAGAACTAGGTGTTATTAACTTTGCAGGTCCTTAGCAAAGAGAAATCAATAAGGAGAAGCTATTTCTGAGCCAGAAACCTTCAGCTCCCTAGAAAGGGAGTAAGAATCATTGGAATGGTTACTTATTCTCAGTGGGAGTGATTAATTGGATAGGTTAGTTACCTGAATCTCTGGAATGAGGGCTTCTTTGAGAAGATGATTTGTTCTGAGAAAGGACAAGCAGTGTATCAACTTGAATCCTCCATATTTTGCCAATACACTTTCCCTCTCCCTCTCTTTCTCTCCTTTTCACTTTCTCAGAAATGCAGAGTGTTTCAGCTGCTACACAAGACTCCAGCAAGAAAAGACAGATGGGCCATTTCACAGCTCCTTTTGATTCTCGCTTTCCATTCACCAACCAGACCCGTAACTGCTACCAGAATTACTTGGGTAGGTAAAAGAGAAGATGTGGCCATAAGAGTTAGGAAAATTCTGCTGAACAGCTTCTGAACCATGAAGGCTTATAAAGTAAGCTTGAGTGTCTTTCTTCGCCTGTCCAGTTTGTCATTTCAGTAGCATATTTTAAATACAGATAAAGAAACCCAAGTGCTGGGTGGAAATTGCTATATGCATCTGGCAAAAAAGAAACTAGTAACTTGAATAGTTTGCCATTGTACTTAGTGAAACTTACTTCTCAGGACTACAAAGAAAAAGTTGTGCTTTGCTTCAGGTGCATACCACTGGTAATTCAGGTTGGAATATTTGATCTGAATGTATTTCTTCAGAGCTCAACAATTTACAGTAATAGTATTTGCAAAGAACCTGATTCCAGACGTTGCGTGATGCACCTGCTACAACTTTGCTGTATATTAGACTTTGAATAAGTACAATGGATGATGCTATGTATTTCTTGCATTTATGTATGGTTATCCACACTACCATCACTTTATCCTCACAAGAAACTTGTAGTTAGCCTGAGAGATACTGGCCCTAAGTCACCCAATAAACATCTTAATGAAGAAAGGATTCAATGTGAATTTCTCATTCCTAGTTCAAGAGTTGAACAATTATCATCAGAAGACATTAGCCTCTCCTCTGTCCTTGCAGATTATTACCGCTGTCTGAAGATCATGAAAGAGAAAGGCAAGGATGTGCAGAAGTGTGAATGGTACCATAAGGTTTTCAAATCCTTGTGTCCCACCTCTTGGGTAAGTAGAAGCATCAGATATGGAGGAAAACAGCAGTCATTACCCTCCTTTTCTACAGAATCAGTGGCCCGCCTTCCTTCCTTCCTTCCTTCCTTCCTTCCTTCCTTCCTTCCTTCCTTCCTTCCTTCCTTCCTTCCTTCCTTCCTTCCTTCCTTCCTTCCTTCCTTCCTTTTTGGGGTGTTGGATCATTTCAATTGGCTAAATATGTACTTTCTGGAAAGTCTAGTAACCTGTTCACCCCTTTCAAAAGAATGTTACAACTGCATTCATCCTATACCATTTTGCCATATCCATGAACATGGCCTCATTTTGAAAAGTCTTGATTGTTTATTATCGGTTTGTTACCATTTAAACATGTGCATAATATCCACAAAACCTCTAGTAGTAGACTGATCCTCATTCTGATAAATATTTTCAAAGGTACCCAATATCCAGTAGTGCTTCAGACTAATCTGCCTATCTTTATTAGTTAATTATAATATAACAGGAGAGCCTATGATGTGGCCTTGTCTCAGCCATGATTGTAAAGGACTTATCCTACTTTTTTTTCTGAACCATAACACACCAGCTAGCAGCAAAACACACAGGACAGCAATGCATCAGTATGTCAGCAGCTCTTTCTGTCATCACAGCAAGGGCTGGATTCCATCAAGGATCACTTTGCCACTGTGAAAAAGCTGTAAATCTGGATCAAGTCCATTTACTATAATGCAAGGATGTGATTCCTGATTACAGTATTTCTTCAAACAGTGTCTATATCAATCTTTCCTTGGCGAAGGCACATGAGACGGTAAATATTAGATTATCATTAATGGACAAAAAATGGTAAATCGCTTTGATCGGTGTTCCCCAGTCCAGGAACCCCCAGATAATTTAGCCTACATAAACTGCGGGGTTTGCTGTCTAGGAATTTGAGAGATGATGGCAAGCACATCTGCAAGACATGAGGTAGGAAAAGGTGGCCTAAGTGATTTTGAAATTTTCAATGTCATAGGGAGGAATATTGCTATTTTTGTTGTTGTCGTTCCAAGAACCATCATATCTTGTGCCTGTGCTTAAGCTTCCTTAAGGTTCTTATTTGCTCTTCAGGTAAATCAGTGGGATGAGCAACGTAAACAGGGAATTTTTCCTGGCAAGATATGAAGATCTATCTCCCATTGCCTTTATGAAGATAGCCTGGGAGGTGCAACTGCAAGTACACTTTCATCCTGTTCCAGTTCAACTATTAGTTACTTGAGCAGATTTGTGAATCTTCGCCCCACCAAAACAGAACAAAATGCAAATAGAAGTATTGTTAAAAAATCAAAGAGAAGAATCACTCCCAATAAATATGTTTCTAACAACTGAAATGTTTAGGTATTTTTAAATGCTTTTGTCCCCAGATTCTTTTATATGAAACTTTGATTTCCCCAATCTTCAGATTTATTTATGTTTTAGTTTAGATCTTGTTCTATTTGTTTGCGCTACCTCTGAAGAAGTATTTTCTTCTCCAACCTCTTTAAATTAAGAACATATGTAAGTTGTCTGTGGAAACCTATATTAGTACATTTTCTCAATAGTTCATTCAAGACAGATTTTTCCTCTTGTGCTGTTTAGATGTGTTGGACTATCGTAGCTATCCCTATTATCTTGACCAACTGGAGCTGTAGTCCAATATATATGAACACATAGTTATGGACAGCTGCTTCAGAGGACAAGTTGGTGGTTTTAATTGGAAAAACAGTACAAGAAAGGATTGAATCCTCCTCCCATATCCTGGTTTTGATCCAGATCTTAACAGGTGATTTATGCACAAACAGAAAGAGCCAAGAAAGTATCACAGTTTATTTTACCATATAAGGAATCACAAAATCTGAGGCTTCAAACAAAAACCCAAGATTGCCTTGCCAAGATTTTTGCCTTCTCAGACAAGATCCTGTATACACACATAGGATCCACACCTCAAAATACACGAGAGATAATGAACGGGAAAGGTGTGAAGCCAGGACATAAACACCACTCCTTTCCCCACACCCAGGCATACTGGCTAAGGAAAATAGTTGGAAGGGAAATGCACGCTCACGTACTGAGCAAGCACACACCCAAAATCGAAATTGGGGTCGAGAAAGTGATTACACACCCTACCAGGACAACCCCATCCTCTGCCTATGAAGTGGAGTATGGCAAAGGGAAAACAAGTCTCCTCTGGAATAATAACTCAGGAAACAGGTGCGGGAAATCTCTTGATGCAAGTGCGAGATTGAATGGACAGGCAGCACTGCTGAGGCTGCTATTCCACGGCCCCAAACAGATATGCTCACCCACCCTCTGTCATTTCTGTGCCAAGGATATTTCCCCAATAGTCACACTTTCTGCTTTGAAGTAAAGCAGAGTGTACTTGCTGCAGACAGCCTGTTGCTTTTCCTTACCTTGCGATTACTTTTGCTGAATAGGGGCGATTTAATGGACTCTTGGCCCTGGTTTCCCACCCTTTATGGAGAGAAGAGGAATGATGGGCTGAATGAGACGTTGAACACTGAGTTGATTGAGGAAGTCTTCACTACAAATCACTGCTGAACCCCCAAGATGGCCTGAGGCTAGCTGGCTTCTCTCCCCCACAGCCTTGCTATCTCCTCTGGGTGCAAAATAGGAATCGTCATCATCATCATCTGCCGGTAATGAAAAACTGGTGGGAACATATAGTTGAAACAGTAGTCGAAAACGAGCAGGTTAAAATACTGTGGGATTTCCGAATACAAACTGATAAAATTTTAGCGTATAAAGCACCAGATTTAACTGTGGTTGAAAAGAAGAAAGTATGGATAATTGATATGGCAATACCAGGGGATAGTGGAATAAAAGACAAAGAATTGGACAAAATCGTAAAGTATTAAGATCTGAAAACCGAAGTTGAAAGATTATGGCATAAACAGGCAGTGGTGGTCTTAGTGGCTATCAGCACACTGGGTGCCATACCTAAAAACCTCGGACAGCACTTAGAAAATCGGCACATTGACAGAATTTCCATCTGTCAGTTACAAAAGGCTACACTGCTTGGATCCACGCGTATACTATGCCAATACATTACGACAGCCTCGGTTCCTGGGAAGAACTTGATGCGAATGAAGGCCAACACCAGCTAAAGAACGGGCAGCTGTGATTTCATGTTGTTGTGTATATAATAATAATAATAATAATAATAATAATAATAATAATAATATAGCCTTCCTACGTGGTTATTTAAGAGTTATTAGGATTTTTTTTTTTTAACATGCAAGCTGATGTCCTGTTGTTCTGTGGTGTTTTCAAAGGAAACTAACTGTTTCAATGGAAACAGACAGCATCCACTGAAGACACCATTCCACTGAAACAGACACTGGAATAAGAAGGTGGTTACCTTTTCTCAGCATGCTGTTTTACTGATGAAAATCTATCCCTCCATAACTGTCTGTACCCTGCAGCAGAACAAAAATCAGCCTTTCCCCCATATTCCGTGATGCTCTGGATGGATTCAGCAGTGCCTCAAACTCAACTGCGCTTCAGCTTTTTAAAATCACCCAGTGGTGTGTCTCATTACTTCCTCCGCCTCTCTGCCCATCTGCTAAACTTGTTTCCTTTTGGAGGGGTGGAAAGGGTGCAGTTTCTTTGTCTTGTGCTCTGTGCTGGGCTTTGCCAAAGTATCCAGTGTACAGAACTGGATGGGCTTTTGACTGAGTTCAGTAGGATCCTGTTTCTGTTCTTTTATCTAATTCTAGTTTATTTTTAGTTTGTGACCATGCCTTTCCAAGACTATCATCAAACCAATCTACAAAATCTTTGTGATTGGCACAGAAAATAATTATCCAGAGGCACAGAAATTCATAATGAGCTATTTCACTCTATGAACTCTTTGGCTACCAATAATAGTAATAATAATGCTATATTTCTATATTGCCTTTAATATATAACACCAACTCAAATATATCATTTTTTAAAAATTTGGACTCAACCCAAAGGTACGAGGTTATCAAAATGTGTGTTTATATCACCAGTTACAAAATACATTTGCATAGAATAAGTATGAAAGTGAAGACTGTAAGCTTGAGGCAGTTATTCAGCTAAATGTTTAATATAGGGAATGTATAGCTTAGGGGAAACTGAGGATCTAACTCTGGATTCCTTCCAGCAAGTCTGGTTGGTTTACATGGCCTGCCTAGGACTCTTTCCAAGTTGCTGATTCCATGGGAAACAGTTCATTTGGAATATAAGGTATTGTGCAAGTCTTCCCGAGAAACCCAGCTTTTTGAATGGAGCTTATATAAAATAATGTACGAGTGATCTGCATCCTAAACTTCTAGTAAAGCTAGGTTTGTAAGATTTATATCAACCATTTCAAGAACCCATCTCAAAGATGCATAGACCTCTTCTCTCATGTTTCAGATATTATGTATGTGCATCATGAAATGTTGTCACTGCTGTACTTGCTGTTAGTAGAGTGCTTGTGTCACCAAACTCTTGGGTTACTAGTGTAATTATTTGATGTGCGGAGGCCACAGGAAAATATCTGCACCTATACACTGGGGCCAGCCAGCCAGTCATGTGAGTACTCTCACATTAGGCATGCCATTTCAAGTATCACTTAAAAAAAAGAAAAAAGAAAAAAAATGAAAGCATCAACCGACCAGGAGAACGGACATAGCCCGATGGTTCCCAACCTGTGATCCACAATTAACCTGCATGTCTTTTGTGAGAGTGCCAAAATGAGAGATGTGTATGTGTGTGCTTGTGTGTACACACACTCTTGGGAGGTGGAAAACTCTGACAAGATTTTGACTTTCTCATCCAATATCTTACGGGACTTGACAATATTGCATGATTCCCAACATTTTAATTTATTTTTATTGAATCTTGGGACCCTGCACATGCCACCTGGGGGAATTACATGTGCTATTGTTGCTGTAGATGTTAGACTGCTAACCCCAAAGGAAATGCTAGTTTAACTTGCTCCTGTACCTTCTTCAGCAGGTTGATATATAAGCTTCTTACAATGCGGTGATTAGGAATGATCACCTGCTCATATCTCCTAGTTACTAATAGTTGCAGTTAGGATAGCCAGAAAAAGTGTTGGTACATATAGTGATATGCCAAAACCCTGAAACTTACATCTGGGGAACAAACAGTTTTGGGAACACAGTCCAGGCAAGTTTTTCTCACAGCTCCCTTCTCTCCAAATTGTCAAATCAGTAGGCCTCACTATTTGATGACTGCAACAGAGAGTGTCAACTCACCCCTGTTCTAATTGTCAGAATTTATCTCCTCCCCACCTTGATTTTATTGCAAGGGGTTTCCTGGCCCTGCCCCTGCTAGTTCAAGCTTTGGCCTGTCTAACCCCTTCTCTGCTCCCCTGCCCTCCCCAGTTCTTGGGAGAGGCCTTGCTTCAAGCCAGTTTCCTGCCCACCCAGCCACCCCCATCTCCTTTTCCTGCCCCACCTCCTGTGTGTGAATGACCAGAGGCACGGGAAATCCGTGCGCAGTCATTCTGGATTTAAGTCACAGCATATACAGGAACACCATAGCAGAGATCGTAGGGAGCAGAAGATGGAGCCTGGCCCATGGGATGCCTGAAAGGGAGTGATGTGCAGAGGCTGCAACATCTGGGACATCCTCTGTAGCCGGTAATCATGTCGGTCTGTGACTAGGGGTGTGTGTGTGTGTGTGTGTGTGTGTGTGTGTGCGCATGCCAAATTTCATAGACTATACCATAGTTTCCAAACAAGGTCTGGACAATAAACAGGTGGAAAAATGGGGGAGACTGGTGGGGGTATGGGTGGATCCTGATTTGTCCCACCACGTCTCAAAGGGAACTTAATAAGGTCTGGCACTGGCATTTCTTTGCCTCTAGTTCTGTCTCTTCCCACCACTGCCGCCTTCTCACCAAACCCAGGAATTGAGAGGTTTGCTTCCCCTTGCACTAAACAATTACTTTGATCCCATGTTAGAAAATCCAGTCTCCCTGCACCATTCTTTACTGTCTCTCAAAAATGTGTTCTCTATCAAGTCAATATTTGCAGAAAGTTGATAATGTGGAAGTTGGCTCTGGGAGAAAAAGTAACAGACTGTGGGCAGCCATCCGATTCTGAGTGGCAAATTTAAGAATACCATTATAAAATATTGCACCCTGCATTATTTGTTTTATTCTTTTTTTTTTCCCCAGGGGGTGGGAAAAGGGGAAGGAACGCATGTTTGGAATATCACTTGATTTTTGGTCTCAGACAATGAGAAAGTTTGGCGAGTGCAGAGCCAAACCTCCTGGGTTCTGTGCTGCACAGCTTTATGGAGAAAGGAAAAGGTGCTCGGCATCAGTTGATTAAAGCAGCAGGATCCTGTTCCGGAGCTGCACTTCATGGCTCTGATGGAAGTATTGGATAGGGTGGGGCTCAGAGCTCGGATTGCTTTATCTCAGAGTGTCTCCCCATTGTGTCCAGTATCCCAGGAACTAAGCAGCTCTTGTGAGGTGAGGCCCAGCTATCCTGACCCCAAAGCTGGTTATCTCATCTTTTCCTGTTGACGTAACCGTTTGATTCAGGGCCTATGACTCACGGTCACAGTGGAAGTTCTGGATTTGTTCTCGCTGCCTCTTTGGTCTGGATCTGAATTTTGCAGCCCCTGAAAAATCAGTTAATTGGAGACTGGAAGGGTTAGGCAAGGAGAAGATCTAGAGCAGCTGTCCTTGACTTGGTGCTCTCAAGATTTATTGGGCTACAATGCCCAGAGGTATATGGGCAGGCGGCATGGCCAACAGCAAGCTGCCTGGGAATTCTGGGAATAGTCCAACATATCTGAAATACCCTAAGCTGGAGAAGGGCAAGCTAGTAGGAAACAGGAGGGCAAGGACAAAACAAACTGAGACAGGCAACGGAGAGCTAAGTCTTTCAGCTTCATTTCAGGGCTGCATGAAGTTTGTGCAAATGTGCAAATATACACGTACAACATATGTCACTATATCTGCATCCTGCTTTTCTAAATGAAATATTTTAAATGGTTTACAGCAACATTAAAACAGGCCAAATGGTGTAGTTCAAAGTTTCAAATATTTTAATTTTTTTTCTTTTACTTTTGCACGGATTGTGGGATACAGGAGGGAGAAGAAGCACTTGGAGACCTTTTAAACATTTTTCTACTCAACCCTCTTATCTGTCAAGCCCACACAGTGGAATTACTAGTCCTTCTTGCCTTTTTCAGTTGCTATTAAAAATAAAAAACTTGTGGAGGTTAGAAAAAGTATAGGGGTTGTTTGGCTAATTTGCTCACATGTCCAATGTTGGGGCCAATGCTTTCCAGGTGCTAAGCATTGATGAACAATGCTACGACACCTCCATCCATAGTCTCACTTCCTTCTTTTGGTTCTTTACCTAAAACAGACCTGGAGTTAGATTAAACTAAAAGACTGCCATCTGATAGCCCCTTAAACAAAGGAGTGTCCTTTGTAGAGTAAGAGACATGGCTATTCTCTCAGGGAGCAAGACTGGAGGTAACAAAGTAAGGGAAAGACAGAAGCAGAGGAGACTCAACCATAAGGCTACCAGAATTGGCTACAAAAATGTGGGCAACTATTAAGTGGCAGCAAAGGATCAAGAGTTTCTGTAACTCTTTGCTGTCAAATAGTGGTCATCTGGGGTTTTGTAGCCCAGATCAGATATCCCTAATAGGAGAGCACCAACTCACCAACCTTGCTGCTCAAATTGGAGTCCATCTGAGAAGAAGTTGGAGCTTGTCACGTGGCCAGATCAGCATTAACTCTGAAATCTAACATGTGATAAATCTGGCCAGCTATGCCATAGTGTCTCTTCTCTTTTTTCAATCATTGTGGTACACAGATAATATCCACATCTCTGCCCTGCCACACATCTTCCCTTGTTCATGGCCTTTCCATATTAAAGTACGAAAAACCCATACTGTTTTAAGAAAGAAATTACTGTAAAACTGTTAATACTGTGCTCTATGTGACCAATGCTCTTAATATCCAACAACTCTGCTCTATATTAAGTCACACTCAGAAAGCCAACGTTTAAATATAAGGAAAATAAGAAGCTACAGGGGATGAGATCTATAATCCAACATACCTAGAAAGCATCAAGTTGGGGAAGTTGCGTCCAAATGCTGCAGAAGCCACTCTGCTTAGGTCAAAGGACATCAACCAGGGGAAGGCCACAATCACCAAGAATTGGCCTTACAGATTGTATTTCTCTGTCTCCGTTTCTCTCTCCCTCTTCCTCCTCCCTGCCCTTGTGTCTTTCAGTAGTTCCGGGTCCCTGTGATCATGTTCTCAGATGAGCGAAAGGACGGGAGCCCCCGCTTTGGGAAACTTCACTTCCCTGTGGGCCTTTGGATCAACTCACCAAAGAAGCATTTTGCAAAGTTGGGACGTAGGTGGCCAAGCGTGGGGTCCGTCAAGTAAGTGTTCAATGAGGACTAGTGCAGAGCTTCCTCCTTAAGCTGTCTTGGTATCTAAAATTCATAGCATTCCCTCAGCTCTTTTCTGGACAGACGTGTTCATATGACAACACCAGGCTTAATTATCATTAGTAAGCCCAAGTGACACTGAAATGTGGGAGTGGGCTGTTTCTTAGAGGGAGGATGAGCTAGAAGTGCTGTTGGCTATTCATCAACCAGTCAGCACCTTGAAATACTCAACACCCACCCATCAGATGCAAAATATATGTGATAGTGCTAAGAGTCAAGACAACATAGCATTATGCTGGCAAAAGATTTTATTGCCAGAGCAAAGACTGGCAGAGCAAAGGTGTGATACTGTGAAAAGGATTGCAGTCAAATTCAAGAATTACAACACTGGAAGAGATCCTGTCAGGTCATCTGAACTAACCTCAGACACACAGCAGTATTTATGAGCTTTAGTGCTTGTCTTCTTAAGATATCTTACCAGTTCAGGGAAAAATTGTATTACAGCCCAGAATTAGTTCTGAGAAACCAACTCTTGGAATGTACAGAAAAAGAAAAAAGAAAAAAAAAAGCACAATGATTTGCATATATACATTTTGGTGTATATTTCTGTGTACATCACGGCAAGCCTGTTTTCTCACACCTATTTGCATAATTATGTTCTCCAGCACCAACCAGGCACTGCTGCGGCACGTTCCATGCTGCCAGTACGTAGAATAATATTCTACTTCTTATTGATCCTCACCTCGCTCTCACCTGCATTCCTCCTTCATTCATTTCTGAAGAATTAGAGAACCATTATGGACACTGAGCCACTGATTTTGAACAGAATTGTCAAGTACTACAAAAAATGCCCATTCAAAACAGTTAATTCACCCAGAAAGTCATAGAATATTGAACAGACCAAGCAAATCCCAAACGTCAAAATGAGACCTTATTCAGGAATCTAGGATGACACTTGAACAGACGGATAGAAATTGTACCACGTAATTCCCAGTGATTCGGCCAAATAGTACAAGGCAAATAAAAAACTTATTATTGTGAGGAACCTATCCATCTCTACATATCCTTTCAGATATATCCTACCCCCGCCCCCCATCTGTTTTGGGCATCTTGCTAGTTCATTTATATTTAGAACTTAGCCCAAACTTCTCACAAATGTTCCAAGATGGGGGAAATAGTTTAACCAAACTATCTTCCTTACATTATTGGTAATCAGTTGTTTTGTGGTCCAGGGAGTACCAATACTGGCTGTTCCAGTTGTTGGTTGACGCTATCTTTTTCCTGCTCATCGGTCCCTAGAACTGCCATCACTCAGTTTTGGCTTTATGGGGAAATTTCCTATAGATTGGTGTTTCTCAACTTCGGCAACTGTAAGATGTGCAGACTTCAACTCCCAGAATCCCCCGGCCAGCATGCTCGCCAGGGGATTTTGGGAGTTGAAGTCTGCACATCTTACAGTTGCCGAAGTTGAGATATGCTGCTACAGATGATGACAACTTAAACAACTTAAAACTAGCACTTTCTGTCCTGAACCTGGAATCCAAACGGTTTAAAAATGTGCCCGCTGAAAACTATGTGTTGAGATGACTATTGCTGGCAAAATTAAGTGGGAAGGATATTTTGATTCAGCACTCCGTATCAACCCATTTGGACAAGTGGCAATATACTTTTTTCTCTTTAGCCTTATAAAAGTGGCCATCCTCTAAGCTTCTACTTCTCTATAGACTGAGCTAAAAGTTGTCGATTTCCCCAAGGCCACCCATTGCTTCAGAATTTGTCAGTTGTTCTCTGAATCTCAGTCCAGCTGTATTGGTTTGGATCTATCCCTTCCAGTCTGTCTCTCCTCCCCTCAGGTCTACATCCTCGGACACAGCCAGTCGTGGCAGTGAACCTGTGGAGATGCGCCCAGCCAAGAATAAGGCTGCACGACACAAGAGGCTTTCAACGCTGTTCCAGCGAAGTGGAGTGGGAGGGCCCACTGGTGGGGGTGGAGGCCGCTGGGCCAGTGAAAAGAAACTAGCTGATCTCATTGACCCTCTGCCTGAAGACCGAGTCAAACCCCCGTCTCAAGGAGAAGTGCCGGGAGTCTTGAAAATCTATGGAGGAGACATCTCCATGGGCGCCAACTACAAGAGCGTGCTGGCAACCGTGCGCTCCACTGCCCGCCAGCTGGTGCGGGAGGCCCTGGAGCGTTACGGGGTGACACAACCCAATGCTGAGGATGCCTACGTGCTGTGTGATGTTGTTGGCAGTGTTCATGGCATGGATAGCTCCTGGCAGGCCCAGTATCTCCGGGCGGTTGGTGATGCTGAACGGCCACTTGTGCTGCAGGACGTGTGGAAGCCCAAGACTGGTTGCACTCGCCGCTTTGAGATCCGCCGCCGATGTGATGTAGAAAGGATGGTAGAGGGGGAGGATGAAGATGGAGGTGGTGAGTGCTGGTCAGGGTTTCTACTCCACAGGCTCACGAGCTTTCCAGATTTTTCATACATTTCCCTTTGTTTTCTGAAGGAATTCACATTTCTGGGCCTTCTGCTTGTGTGGAATTTATTTATATTCTTGATTTATATCCCATCTTCTACCCATGGCAGCAACCAAAATTAAAAACCAAAACAGAATATATAAAGCTAAATAGCAAATTAAAGTTAACCCTACATTTTTATAGCTAATAAAAAAAAGTATTTTTTTTGCCCAGTACATCATTAATTTGTGGAATTCATGGCCACAGGATCTGGTACGGTAGCCTTGAGTTTAGATTTGGTATATGCCTGGCAATCTATACCTACTAACTAACAGCCATGAATTAGCCAAGAATGCTGAAAATGGAATTTCACTCGGTATATTTTTGAGTCCCAGATGCTGGTGGGGTGGGAGTGGTAGGATGTATCTGCCCCATCTTGCTTTGTTGATGGTCTTCTCCGGACCATCTGGCTGGCTATCATTAGCTGCTAAAGCTACTGCTCTTGTAATGAAGAAAAGAGTCTCCCAGAGCTGTTATTTACAACCCCATAGGATGTAATGTTTTTCAATGGCCCTTGGTTTCACTCAGTGCTGTGCCCCTGCAGTCTTCTTTCTTCTCAAACATTGGCACAACAACTGCTCCGAGTTCTACCTGTAGCCACAGCTGATAAACCTAAACTGTAGCTCTCTGAGATGTCCAAACTACAGAGCCCAAGGCTAACGGAGTCTCTCTTTTCCCTCATTCCTCACATGCGAATGGAGCAAAACTCCCTTCTTTTGCTTCATTTATCCACAAAAAAGGGTGGGAGGAGAGCAGTAAGGAAACTCCTTGAATGGAAAACAGGTTCTCTATTCTCTATATCAGTGTTTCTCAACCTTGGCAGCTTGAAGACGTGTGGACTTCAACTCCCAACCTTGCTGGCTGGAGAATTCTGGGAGTTGAAGTCCACACGTCTTCAAGCTGCCAAGGTTGAGAAACACTGCTCTATATACTGGGGCAAAGGGAATAGGTGCCTAAAGCAGTGACACTTTCCTTTTATTCCTTTCCTTGCTTGGCTTCAGCCACGCCAACCTATTTCTAGCTATCAGAAAAGATGGTTATACAAAGCAGATAAGTCTGTACCGTAGCCGCTTTTCTGAATTTGGCATGACTCAACAAACACTTTGAGTTTTATTGCCATAGGTGATTGGGGAGGTTGTAGCACAAAACCCCTGCACTGCTTCTCCTGGTTTTAAGTCTTCCTCTCTCCACCTCTTGTAGGTATCAACTCTCAGTCCCGCCGGCAACAATCCCGCCGCTCTCGGGCTGCTTCTGGGGGCCACGTGGGCCCCAAAGAGAGAGCAGACAACCTCTCACTCCGGCGCAGTATCAGTGAGATGAATCTGAGCACTAAACGCCGCAGGGACCGCAAAGGGGTGCTCAGCATGGCAGTCGGTGAACCGGCAGAAGGGGGTCCAACTGATGAATCACGGCTCAAGGCAGCCGAAGGGGCTGAGGGCACCTCAGCTCCTTCAGCCTCTGAAGAGGAGGCTCTGGATGTGGCCAGCCTCGAGCAGCTTACGCAATGCCTCATCCAGCCCCCAACCGAACACCCCTATTTTCTGCAGTTACTGGGTTATAATGAAAAGCAGGTAAATTCACCTTCGCTGGGTGGGGTTCATTCAGCTTTTCACAGAACCCAAGAGGGAGAAAGGGCCAGGACAGCTTTCATCCAATGGATGTCCTCTGGAAATGCTGAACTTCAGCTCTCATCATCTTCAGACGTGCAGATTGGGGATTATGAGATTTGAAGTCTAACACATCCAGAGGATACCAGCTAGGGAAAAGATGGACTAGAAATTCCTAATTAGCAACTACATCTGATGTCTTTGTTAACACACACACTTACACATATCAGCATTAGAGGGGCTTAGAAGCACCTCTTCCCATACCACGGAGAAAGAAAATTCATACATACACACCCATTCACACACACACACACACACACACACACACACAGAGAACTTTCTGGCCAAGCTTCCAACTGGTGTAGCCATGCTAAGAGAGAGAGAGAAAGAGAGAGAGAGAGAGCGCTTAGGTCTTGAGACAGCAGGAAGGAAAGAACAACTAAGTTTAGACTGCCAGTAAGAATCCATCTTTTTAATTTTTTTCCATTATCTAAAAAGCTTTCTGTATATAACAGCCTAGTCAGCACATCACAGAATAATTTTTCATGTGGCTCATTCCTGAATCCCGAAGTGCTCATGTTTTCATCTACTTTCTGTTGTTTTTAATATCAGGAAGAATTCTAAAATGATATCCCTTCCCTTGAAACCTGAAAGTTCAGAATTTAATCATTTCAAACTGCGATGTATAGATGTTACATAGCCCAGGTTCAGGGTGACAAGATTGTTGAAGTGGAATGGAGAGCAAACCATTCCATAAGTCCCTTGAGACCTGGCTACGTGAGCAGGCCTGGGGTGAGTCCACAGGGGACTGGGGAGATTTTACGATGGCTCCCTTATTAATTTTATCCCCTCCTGTTTTTGTGTGTTTTTACTGTTTTTTATATATAGTTTTTTATGTATTTATTTTTTTAATTGTTGTACGCTGCCCAGAGTCACCTTGTGTGAGATGGGCGGCTATATAAATATGATAAATACATACATACATACATACATACATACATACATACATACATACATACCCATAGCTGAATAGCAGGGGAGTCTTCCTCATCCCATTGGCGCCAGACTTCTTATTAAGCAGACTGAGGAAGTCAACCTTAGAGAACTCATTTTAGTACCATGAAAACACAGTCAATTGTCAATTGTCTAACTTTTTACTCAGTGCTTTTCCCAAGGAAGAAAACCTGTGGAATCTTGGGATTCACACAACACACTAGGACAACATGCTGAACCACAAAGCACTACTCAGCCCAAAACCGTCTAGCCTAGAGGCCACACAAGTTATATAGTATATAGCTGATAGTGCTCAAATTGAGTGCCCCAAATCCTGAGCATTTGCACGCTCAGAGCACCTCACTGACACCGGCAAAAATCTTGAGTCTTCTTTTGGGTTTGTCTAGCTCCACTGGATGGTGAACCAAAGAAGCAAAAACCCACACAGATTTCAGAAAGGCATCTTTAATGCTGGTCTAGAGTAAAACATAGCCTTGAAAACTGTAAGAGTACATTTCCATCCACTTGCAGTGAGTTAACTAAGTTGAGCCATTTCCTTCCCATAGCTTTCACATCTCAACTGTGTTGCCTCTTCTCACCAAAACTGCACCCTTCCCGCTTTCTCACACTGCTCTGCTCCATTCCTCACTTTCTGCAGGAGTTTGTGATCCATGTAATGACACGTCGCCGCCACATCTTTGGACGCCCCGAACGTCGCCCAGCTCCAGACCAAACCAACTTTGTGGACACCTTCTTGAATGCCCCTGACATCTTGCCACGGCACTGCTGTGTAGTATCCTCAGTGCCCCCCACTGATCCCAGCCAGCCCCGGAGTTCAGCCATGGTGCGGCCTTTCCGGGGAGCGTCCATAACCCACAATGGCGCCCCGCTCCATCGCCAGGTGGAGTTGGCTCCTGGAGACTTGCTGGGCATGGGGCAGTATTTCCTCTTCATGTACAAAGATCCACGATCTGCCACAGCACCTCCGGCTTGGTTACCCAAAGCATGGGTGTCTCCAGGGCTGGTGGGGGCCTTGGCTTGCCAGGCCTGTGGTCGGTCCCTGCAGGAGCGTCAAGAAGCATTCCGGGCCTATCTCAAGAGTCGAGAACCTCAGCTACGCTACCGCCCCCAGGAACAGGAGGCCCTTTTGGCTGAAATTGTGAGGCTGCAGGAAACGTCCACTTGCAGGCTGGGACCCGCCTTCCTCTTTGGGCTCTGCCTGGAGCACGCTGCTCGGGAGCTGGAGCCAGGACATCTGCCCAGGCTGATAGCCAGGATTGCTCAGCTGGTCAAGGAAGCTGTTTGGGTAAAGGATTTTCTACTTCTTTTCTTATGCCCTGTGGCTACAGTGACCAATAAAGGACAATCCTTTATTTCAGAAAGCTGTCCTTTAGCTTTATTTAATTTAACTATTTATTTTCTTGGTTTCGCCCTTGTATTTTCCTTTGTGAAGCAAAGTTAAGAACATAAACAATTACATTTTTTATCCTTATGAACCTCTTTCAGATTTGCCTCTTTTTCAGGTTTGCCCTTCCTTTTTTTCCAAGAAAGTATGGTCACTGTACCTATGACCCATTTAGGATCAGTCCTTATTTTTGTTGGAAAACCTATGGCATAGCTGCAGGTACCCCTACCACACCGCCTCCAAGGATGCTGTTGGGGTATAACATTTCATACATCAGAAGGAAGAGGTTATTAGATGCATAAGGAGGTTTTCACTAACTGTATGTAATTACATTTGTATTTGATCAAATTTAGGTTTTGCTCTGGGCCTGCCCACTTTTTGGAATGCTGCTCAAACATCAGTGGTGGCATTGTCCTGAAAAAATTGCATGCCAGTGTCTCAGAACAACCACCCCCCTCTCCTTCCTCTATTCTGAGGCCTCTTAATTCAAATCTGTGTAGTCTGTGTCATGTTGTATTCATTGTTATATGGCTATGACATTTTGTCATGGAATGAAAGGCAGCATGACTAGTTTCATTAAAAAAGGAAATAGGAGAAAAGAGTACTGCAAGATGCTGGTTCTAAGGAGTATTTGCAAGATGTTGATTCTCATGGCTCTACACAAAAAGTTAAAATTTCTCCATGCTCCTCTTTCTTTCTTGTCTTCTACTATTTTCTCAAAATAATCAGGAGAGAAACTAAATAGCATGAATGTAAAATAAAATCTTTACATCAGTAGCTAAGCAGAATTATACAGGAGTAGAACCTATATGGGGAATCTCCATATCTGACCTCCATATCTGATCTCTTTAGAGGAAGTAAATGTAAAAAATACTTTTTTCTCCATCTGGTCCTCCACTAGCTGTAGACTTCTTTCTGGCTCTCAGTTATGGAAATGGTTTGAGACTAACCATCTAGTCCTCCCTAATTAATTTCATTTTCTTCATATTCTTCTTCCTAGGGTAAGATTAAAGAAATCAGAGATCGGCAACCAGAAAAGTAAGTAAAGACTATGCTTTTCAAGACAAGTCCTAATATTAGACTTAGTCAGGTAGCTGTTTTGAACTACAGATGTTGAGTGATGTGGAAGGTACAACAGAGAAATCCCTAGTGATCTCCTTTTATTGGGGAGCAGAGCTCTGGATTCCTGGCAGCTTAAGCTTGTTTGTACCCCTTGAGAGCAGTGAAAAATGCTGCCCCATCATCAGTGGTGAGTAAGGTTCAGCTGCTAGTTCAATCAAGGTCTATTTGTGGAATGTTAGGGAGATCTTACCCTTTGTTTTAGATGGCCAAAATGGCATGAGCATAGCGCCAGGCTATTGGGAAATGCTCTAGTTTCAAAATATGACCTTAAACACCTCCATAAGTTTGTCCCTGAGGATATTTAATATTAGTCTAGAGTCTAGTTTAGAGTGACCAAAGAGCATAATAACCACTTTCAGTTCACTATTGTCAGTCTAAACCAGTCTTCCCTCCAGATGTGTTGAGACAGTATCTCCCAGAATTTCCAGCCTTGTAGAGGATACAGGATGGCAGAGGCTGATTTAATTGATATGTTGATCTAGACATTTTTCCTGTCTCTGTTGAAGTGGCAGACTTTCTAAATTTGAGTGAGCTCAGCAAGCAAGTTCAGTTTGCTTGCTCAGCTTTCTTGGATGCTGGGATGGAGTTTATCCTTCTCCGTCTCAAGACATCTAGACAGGTTGAGGTAACTCTTACCAGTCCCAGCCAGCACTGATATTTAGGCATGTTGACTGGAGATTATTGGAACTGATCATCAGGTTGGGGGAAGCTGGAATAGTAAATACTTTTCTTCATTTTAGAAAATATCTGTTGGGTTAACAGTAAATGCAGAAATGTTGAGATAAACAACAATGTCCAAGTAAAAAGGACATCTTTGCATGGATTAGTTTTTCCCATTTTGGCATGATTTAGTTCCTCCCATCCTTCTGCTGCTTAGCTCCTCCCATATCTGTAATGTTTAGTTCCTCCCATTTAATCTAGGCAACTTCATTTAGTCTTTGCTAAAACCACAGTCCATTTTCAAATCAACAGCATATCCGGGTCATACATAACAAATAGCAAGAGACAGCAGACTTTGTGGAGATCAGCAATTACTCTATGTATGATCTTTCCTCTCAAGACACAAAACAGCGTATCTATCTGCTCCAGCACTGGATGGGGGAAAGTACAGGAATTAGAGAAGAATAGAACTTTTTGTAATACACAATATTACTCAACAAAGCTAAAAAATCACAGCACTCCTAAGGTCAATCTTGTGTCAAAAAATAGTTGTACAGAACAACTGCAGATTGGCTGCGCTGAATATGTGCTGTCCAGATAGGCTGTACAAAATATCCAGAAATGCATAACTTCTCAAAGAATGCAATAAAAAGGCCTTATCATGAGGTAGCAATATTAACAATGTGAAAGGCAAATTGAAAACACACAAGTGGAAATCACGCACCTCTGTCCTTTGGAAGCGAAGTTCACAATCATCAAGAAATGCTGAACTTGGCGTGAACTCTGAAAATGTGTAGAATGGCTTGAATTCAAAATATCCAGTCCAGTTGTTGTTTTAATATCCCAGCCAAGAGTCAGCTGCCTCTTGATGGCAGGTGAGAACTTCTTCAACCTCCCCCATCACTTGACACTAAGCTCTGTTGCTCTGGTGTTCCTTGCAGCCAGCAAGACAAAGGAGAACCAGGAAATCTCAGCATTGAGGAAGTGGCAGCTGACCTGCGCCCCCTCATGCTTTGGATGGCTAACTCAATGGAGCTACTCAACTTAGTGCAAAAAAGAGTTCTAGACATTGAGAAAGATCTGGACTTAGAAGGTGAGCCAAGAATCATCTTTTTTCTCATAGTCAGGGGAGGATAGAAAGACAGGGACAGGCCAACCTGGTTTTTCAAAGATTCATCCCAGAACAGAGGAGTCAAGAAAATAGGACTTCCTGATTTCTCCAAGATCGATATTATAGACTCATGATAATTGTGAGATCACAGAATGGGGCTTGAGTACTTCCATCTCCTCTAAAAAGGCAAGGTTAGATCAGCAAGGGGAATCATAGCTTCTGCATAAGTAGCCCAGAACTCTAAAGACATTCTATCAAACGGATGGCTTGATATCAGCTGAATAAGCATAGCTTTTCCCAGAGAATCTATTATACCTTGTATAGCAGTCTGAAAATGCTCCATAAATTCCTAGTTTCCATTGTAGAGCAACTGTCTGTAGAACTACTACCTATCTATAATATAGGTATACTATGTCCTCAAACCCACTCTTTTACGACTGCAGGAGTTTCACACAATGCATTGCTCTCCAGTGACCTGGAGACATGTGATGAAGCAATGGCTGTCTTAGATGAAGTCATCATGTCCACATTCCAGCAGTCTGTGTACTACCTCACTAAGGTGAGCAAGCACTCCCCAAGGATCAAGTCTGACCTTCCTACCCTTCCCTTTTTCTAGTAGCCTCTGTGTCTAATGCTTTCCTCATCCGGCAGACTCTATACTCGGCCCTTCCTGCCTTGCTAGATAGTAACCCATTCACAACCACCACTGACCTGTCGCACGTGCCTGAGCTAAGCAGCATGCCGGAGGGAATCCGAGGGACCCTTGCCATCTACCAAGCAACACTTGAACTGACCCGTGACTGTGACTTGCACCCTGACCTTGTTTCGCAGACTTTTGGATACCTCTTCTTCTTCTCCAATGCCTCACTCTTCAACACCATCATGGAAAGAGGTGGGCCGAGAATAGCATCCAGACATTTTCAGGGGGTGGGGGGAACAAATTGGAAAGAATTGGAGGTGGATGGGCAGAAAAAAAGACTTCGGTACTTGTGGAAGAAAACTAGGTATGTTTACTTCCATTATATATAAATTAGGGCTACACAGTGCTTCAGATTTAAAGACAAAAAGATGCCCCTATCTACAGCCCCTTAAATAAAATGTTTTTTGCAGAGCCTAAGAGGACTCTGCCACAAGTGAATTGTAATTTAACTTTCTGCATGGGACAAACCATACTGGGAGAGAGACCGTAGCAAAGATAGAGGGAGAAGACTGGTTTATTCAGTTGCATAAAAGCTTTCGATATTAATGAGTATAGAAGCCAAAACTATCATAAGGCTTCATGTAACAAGTGTAATTTTGAACACTAAAATGGATCACATTTTTTGTGCTTGCGAACAGTTTAAGACATACAGGATAGCAAAGATGATACCACTTCCAATATCAGGAAATTTTTGGATGGCTGAAAGGGGTGGAGCAAGAAGAAAAAAAGAATGACCAAAACCAGAAGTTCTTTGGTTAGGACAATAATATGGAGGAACAGACAGGGAATTTGCAGAAAGTGGTCACCTGGCTTTTGTGTATTGAGGAAAAAGAATCAAATAAGAGTATAAGAAACTGGAAAGTTGTAAGAATTAGGAGCTTGAGGGTTCTGTGAAGGAAATGGCCCATGGTATGCCCTAAAGCTAAGGGTATTTTCGTAGTATCTGCATTCACACAATACACTACCATATTAATCCATTTTCGTAGTTCCCACAGCATCATAAACTAAACAGATGGGCTGTATGTGCTAGTTATGCTAAGCCTCCCAAGCCTCCACATTTACATTAGTCAAACTTACCATGTTCTGCAGCTACCAAGCCTTTAATTGATCTGTTAAGTATGTCATATGACTTCAGGATACTTAGATTTAAATTGCTTTTGAGACACTTTTTTAAAATTGTTAATGTCACATAACGAGAGAGGGAGTGGGGAGGAAGGAAGGAAGGAAGGAAGGAAGGAAGGAAGGAAGGAAGGAAGGAAGGAAGGAAGGAAGGAAGGAAGGAAGGAAGGAAGGAAGGAAGGAAGGAAGACAGCCTTTGGATTTTGAGTGAATATTCTAACCGGTGTAGGATTTTTGCTTGTATTAACAAGAACAAGTGAAGCAAGAACACCTTCGGTCTGACCCTCACCAAGGCCCAGGGAGATGTGAGAAAACTAGAACTCTCCCAGTTCTGTTTTTTGCTCCTGAGCTGTGAAAAGAAATAATCCCATTCCACCTCTCCCTGCTACCCAGCCTCCCCCCCCCCCCCCCGCAGCTGCTGTTTCCTCCTATTTTTTCTTCTGGTCTCTGGTGGAAGCCGGCTATTTCCTGCCTGTCCCAAAGTTCAGGGCTGCCCTCGGACGCAGCAGGAAACAAGCCTGGCCGCCGGGGCGGCTCCCTCCTCCAGACGTGGTGGGGGCGGGGTATACCGGGGCTAAGCTACTAGCCAGGAAAGCGGGGTCCAGGGACGTCAGCCAGGCTCACCCTCTCTCCCTCCCTCCCTGCCCCACCCCACCCCATTTCCAGGTGGCTCCCAGCCTCTCTTCCAGTGGGCCAAGGCGGTGCAGATCCGAACCAACCTGGACCTCGTCCTGGACTGGCTGCAGGGCATCGGCCTTGGGGACATCGCCACCGAATTCTTCCGCAAGCTGGGCAACACAGCCAACCTGTTGTGCGTGCCCAAGAGCAGCTTGCTCCAGGTGAAGGAGCCGGCTCAGCCCCCCCCAGATGGCTGGTGGGGCTGCAGCTCAGCTCCAGGCTTTCATTCACATCCAGGGCCACGAAAGGGACGACTTTCTACCAGGTCCTGGTGGTCTCCTTGGCAGGATCTGTTGCCTCTAAAGAAAATACAGTGGTTCCTCGGTTCATGAACTTAATTCGTTCCACGGCTCTGGTCGCGAACCGAATTGGTCGTGAACCGAATCAAATTTTCCCATAAGGTTCAATGTAAATACGGTTAATCCGTTCTGACCCCTATGAACATGGTCGCCAACCGAATTGGTCGCGAACCGAATCAGATTTTCCCATAAGGTTCAATGTAAATACGGTTAATCCGTTCTGAACCATATGTATTTTTTTTTAAACCACAAAAATATGACACAAAGTACAGTACGAAGAGAGAGAACGCTAACCTTGCTCGAGGCGACTTCTGGCGTGGAGGACAGGAAGGCGGGTGGGGAGGCGGTTATTGTTTGGAGGGAGAGTCCCCCTCCCTACAGGAAGCCACGACCACATGTCACGGCAGGGAAGATGGCCGCGGATCCTGTTCGTCACCCGATGCGGAGTTCGCGAACGGAAGCAAAATTTTGCGAACGGTGCTGTTCGTGAACCGAATTGTTCGTGAACAGAAGCGTTCGTGAACCGAGGTATTACTGTATGCCGGAGCATATTAAATTAGTAAAGTTTTTACCCCACTTTATATGCATATGCAGCAGCCAGAGACTTAACCAACATAGCTGTGTTTTTCTGCAGTTCCGTCCAAGTGCATCCTGAGAATCTCTGTTTTCCTTAACTCATATTTCTAGATATTGAAGACAGATTCAAAAGAATCGTCGAAGTAGTAACTTTTCAGAAATGAGATGTGTGTGGTTTGTCGTCTCCCTGTGTCCAGCAGGGCACGGTGTCCTGGTTAATAAATAATAAGTACTAAAATAAGTATTATTTATTTTTGTGAATCCATTCCTTTAGTAACACTATCCCTCTCTGTGTATGATTTACACTATGGGATCAAGTAAATCAATCACTTTGTTTTTAATGTCACGCAGTCGCTAACTTCAGTTAGTTAAAAACTTTTTGATCAACAATCAAAAAAGATGCTGCTGTTCATGTTTTAAAAATAGTGCTCCTGCAACATTTAGTATCATTTATGAAGGAAAGGCGCCTTCCTTCCCCCAGCTTTTTTTATTCATAAACAAATTTAATCCATGAATTAGTAAAATCAAATTATTGACCAGCTATGTTTTCTAAAAACACGGGGTGATAATTCTGCCTTCTTTCTCCAAGAAGATGAAGCTGCATTAGGGGAGTTCGATACAGCTAAACATTCCACTGAGAATGAGTCAGGTTTGGAGGACCTTCTTAAGAGCCATTGCACATTTTTTTATATGTTGTGTTCTCTCCATATCCAGGCATCCTGGTCCCGCCTAAGAAATGATTACCCGGCGCTGACACCAGCTCAGCTCCAGCATGTGCTCAGAAATTACCAGCTGGGACCAGGCCGTGTGTCTCCCGAATGCTGGAACCCGCCTGAAAAGGAAAGAGATGAGATGGCACACAGTACGTGAGCATTTTATTACCAAATCGATACGATGCTTGCCGCTTTTTGAGACCTAGCAGGGGTTTCTCTGGCTCTATCCCCACTTGTACTTAATCGTAACAAAATCACACCCCGATGATACCCATTTTTCCTCTTGATCTCATGGCATTTCCTTATTCTCACCCCAGCCCATGAGCGAAACAGCCTAAATCATCATTAGGTGTATCAGTATAAAAATACTCTTTTCCTCGTTAAGCCCATGGCTACCTCCCCACAGCCTCAAAGGCTATAAAACCTGTAATGCTTTGTCACCCATTCTCTTAGAGGAGGCCAATTCCAAGCAGGATGAATGGTGTGTTTGGCGAGTGCCAGGAGGTGGGAGCACACTTTTCCCCTCTGGTCACCAGCCAGCCTGTCCCCCTCCGAGCTTTTCCCATCTCCATCAGCACTTCATTTTCTAAGCTCCTTTCAGTCCTGTGGCATCTCCCTTTCCCCGTTTTTGACATCATCTTTTTTTCAAGCTTCCACCAAGTCAGAGGAGAGCAGAGTGGAGCTTCACTATTTTATCTTGGGAAGAAAACAGGGGTTTTTTTTTCCTTAATCATCTGCAACAGTACGTTGAAATGTACCTTTCCCTTCAGAGGTAGCACCCCCATTTTTTCATTGCTGTAACTGGAAAATAAGGAGGAAACCTGAGCTGCCTATTCACCAGCTTCCAAATATTTGCCTGGTTCAAGCATTTCCAGCCCTTGTGGCTGAAAGAGGAAACCAGTTTGCCCAGTGACTAGTCAATTTCAGGTTTCCTGCTCTGTAGAACTTAGCTCAGTGTTTCTCAGCCTTGGCAGCTTGGAGATGTGTGGGCTTCCCCATGGCTGGCTGGGGAATTCTGGGAGTTGAAGTCCACACATCTTCAAGCTGCCAAGGCTGAGAAACACTGACTTAGCTAGTTATACTACCATGGCCTGACCTGCTTCCCTTCTATCCAGGACTATTTCTGCCCCATCTATTTCTGTAATTCACATTATTTTAATTTGGCAGTGCCCAGATAGGGTGTTGGAAAAGGGGCAAACCAACCAACCTAGGGATGCTCAAGCTGAATCCTAAAGCCAGACTCATGCCATTCCTTGATGGTAAATGTTTTCTCTGCTGGCTGAGAGAAGCCATCAGCAAAGCCGGGGGGGGGGGGGGGGGGGGGGAATCTTGCCTATGTGAAGCACACTCTCTCATCAGGACAACACCATTCATCAGTGACTAGGAACAGGATAGGAAGTGGCAATAGGGCTAACAAATGTTTTGCTGGCACTGATTCAGGCTAACCCAAGGAGGACTGGATAGCACATGCCAAGTAGCAGTTCATCAGGTGAAGATTTTCTCCTGCATCCATATATCTCTTTTCATTTTATTCTAACCTGAGCCTGTCCTTTCTCTCTCTCTGGCATCTCTTTACCTCCAAAACACATAAACTAGGATGGGGATTTTTAAATCAACCCAGGACAGAGAAATGAAAAATGTGAAGGAAAGAAACAGGGTAATTCCACGGCCTCCACCGAGAGATCAGCACTCTCCAACTGTCTTCTTGCCAACAGCTATTCCGTCATGGTGCTTCAATCGTTTTCAGCCCAGCCGATCTTGATCAAACTTGTAATGCTGGTGCTTGATTTAATGTTTTTCCTCTTCCTTTCTCCTTATATGTAAAACTGGGGTGGGTGGCAGAGGTGGGGGGGGATACAAATTCTCCTGCTAACAATATTTGAAAGATGCTTTGGGATACTTTGGAGCTAAAGAATGGGATACTAGTAATGATGTATGTCCTTTAGGGAAACCTGACCATCAACATCTGTCTTTTCCAATGTTTATTCTCCCAGGTGATATATTTGAGAGTTTCACAGACCACCCACCCCTTATTCTTCCCTGTGATGGCTTCCGCTTGCGTCTGTCAGAGCCTGTGCTAGACGACACTCTCCATCGCCAACTTGTGCGCCTGCGCCGTTTCCTTTGGGAGCTGGAGCGCGAATCTCTCCCAGCCAATCAGAGAGCAGCCTATGGGCTGGATCCCAGCCAATGAAAAGAGGCACCGGTGCCAACATGGGGCTTTGATGGGGCTTTGACCTCGAGAAGCTCTTTTTGCAACATACTCTGGTGGGTCAGGCTGGGTAGAAGCCCCGCATCTGATTCTGGAACATGCAGAATCACCTGAAATAGCTCGTTTCTTTCCGCGCAGAATGGTCTGGCAAGGTCAGCGGTTGCCCTGGTATCCAAGGTCACAAAGAATAAATTCTTTGGCTGCTGTTCCAACTTTGCAGCCGTGCCATCTGGTGGCAGGCGCTGACTTCAAGGAGCAATCTGGAAAGGTCTTTGAAAAAGGACCAACCTCAACACTTGGTTATTATTTTTGGCCTCAGATCATACTTTGTAGCAAATCATGTATTCCTTTTTTTCCCTTGCAATAAAATGATTATCTGAAACAAATAAGTCAAATATTTTAGGATGACGGGAACTCTCATGTCATCCAGAAGGCAGAAGTGTAGGAAGCCAGATAATTGGGAAGGCAAGAGTGTGTTCTGGCTACTTCAGTCTCCCTAGAGCTTGTTGCTTTGGGTCCGGTGAGGCTGTGTGTACCTACGTGAAACGTTCTATGAGTAAAGATTCAGTGTGCTGTTCTTTGGTGTCTTTGGAGGAGGTTTACTATCTCTGGGACGTGCCTCTTTTCCATTGTCCCAGACCACAAGTGTGCTATCTTTGTCAATAGCGTCAGTTTCACGGCTGCTCAGGGAATTAATCTCTGAAATCCGAGCCTGGGGAAGACCTATGAGCTCATCCCCTCCCCTCCCTGGATGTCGTATGAAGCTCCCAGCGAAGGAACTGTACCAAGAGCTGGTTTGAGAGTAGCCTAGGGATATTGCAACCAGGGCAGGAAATCCAGAACTGTTATAATCCAGAGGCATTATAGAGAGGGAGACCAGGGTGTAAGGAAAGAGCTAGGCCAATACGCCATACGTAAGTCCGGCGTTTTAGCTCTGAATCATGAAGCCCCGTTCTCAGTCAAGCAAACCCACTAGTCCTGCTGCCCACAGCTCCATTCCCTGGGGAGAGGGACCATGCTAGATAACACAGCTTGCCACAAAGGCATAGCTCATGCATGTTGGAGGGCGGAAGAAAAATGGTATGATATGCAATAGCATACGTGTGTCAACCAACCACCTTCCTCTTTAATATCAGAAAGACAGTAAGTAGGAAAAGACTGGGCTCCTGACTAAGTGAATCTTAAGGGGGAAAGCAGATGTGTATATGGGTATTCCCTTCATGCTTGTCTGTATTTTTACGTGGGATAGGTATCTGAGTCCAAAATAGATTGTGGGATGAGAGCCACAGAAAGTAATATTGCAAAGACAAAAGAACCCTTGCTTTGCCTTCTCTCACTACCTACCCATGCGTGTGTGCTCTTAGAAACACCCACACACCCAAATGTACGCACACATACACTCTTCCCCAGTTCCTCACACAAGTCTCCACTGGGCCAAGTGAGGAGATGTCTTTTCACACGTAGGCAGGAGGGGTCAGTGTTGTTCATCCATACATTCCACTCCATCACATAGGCATACAAATGGACAGAGGTTTTGGCACACATCCTGTCAGGTTCTCATTGCAAGGGGGACACACAGAAACACACACACACAGAGGCTGCAAGTGCAGCTCCGGGGGAAGGTGGGGCGAATGTGCCAAGGGGCAGGGCCCAAGCAGGGACGCAGGGCAGCAAGCGTGTCTGACTTTAAATACCCTGACCAAAACCTGATCCGCCACGTCAGTGAAATCCAGCGCGGGCCTCAGACAGCTGGCAACAGGTGACACCTGTTGTGTGAAGAAACACTGCCTGTGGCCTGACAGTAGCCGATGGGAAAGGGCAAAGGCGACCCAGCGAGACCCCCACATTCGCTCGGGGTCTGCTCTGAAGAGGAAGGATCTCCTGGTGTGACGGGTGGCCTCTTCAGTGACAAGGGGAGTGCTGCGTCTGCATGCAGGGCGACCTAAAATCAGTGCCCTCCTGTCCGCTTTTATGCAAGGAGAAAGAACCTTGGTGTATAATTATAACGTGGTGACCCTGTACAGTACTGTTTTTTTTTTCAGGGCCAAGGGGAGGATCTGGAGCCTGCAGAGAACAAGAGTCTTGTGGGACCAACTTGAAGCACAACGTTGCAACTGCGCCCAGTCCCCCAGCAATAAAAGCGCCAGGGGTCCAGTTTGACCATTACTACCTCTTTTAAGATCCCAAGAAAGAACTGCCCTTCCTCCCTGCTTGGTTTTCAGTTTTGCTGTTCAGCTGACCCTCCTCCTTTCAAGTGGCTCCAGTACTGAGGATACTGGGGTCAGGGAGACCCCTTTGGGGCTGTTACAACCGAACTCCTGCACTCCACAAGGGAGCAGAGGCCTCCCTCCTATGGCCCGACAGAGCGGTTTGGCTCCTTCAGTTGGCCCGGTGGCTCTGTGGGTTTGCAGTCAGAGGCAACCCTTCCCTGCAGTTATGGGCAGTGCTCATGTCACACCCTGGGGACAGCTGATGCAGCCCTCCTGGTAAATGGCATTGCCTCAGCTAGAACTGTCTTGTGCATTGGGCAATCACTGCAAACCAAGCTCAAGTGGCCTGCGAACGAGGTGTTTTGCTCCTGCAAGCATAAATGTTCCACATGTTTTATGCCACAGTGCACCAAGCCAACTGGTTTCTCTCCCCTCTGCCTACAGATTTTCACTGGACATAAATCTACTTATTTCTTCCCATTTCCTTACACCACCACCACCTTCTGAGACACTGCCTGTCCCCAGCATTTGATCACACAGGCAAGGCAGAAGCTGAGATGCAGGCATCAGTGGGTGGCACCAGAAAAGCTATGGCTGCACGTGGACCTGTCTTTTAGGCAACGAATGGGGAATCCAGAGGAGGGCAGGGTGGTGGAGGAAGGAAGAAAGAACAAGGGAAAACGATACTAATAGAACAAGGGAATTGGCAAAGGTCTGAAAGCTACCACTTCAGATTTTTAGAGACACATTTGACATATTTTTGGAAAAAATGGGGGAAAGATAAGGGAGAATAGAGCGAACCTGCTAAGGCTAGCCACACAGCATCATCTGGGGCTTCAGAGTTGCCTCCAAACTCTCCCCCCAAGTAAGATTTCAGGTGTCAAAAGGAAATGATTAAATGCACAACTAGGAACTAACCCTATTGATAATTATCTGATCAAGATTATCTACCCTTGTAAATGGAATTAAATCAAAGTCACTTTTCTCTTTTGTGATAGCCTCACCTACTGCTTTCGCGGTGTAGCCAATGGCAAGCAATTCAAAGGCCACATCTGGTTCTCCTCTGCCCAGAAAAAGCTGCGCATCGCTCACTTAGGGTGAGGCAGCTACTCTGGTGAAGCACACAGCCTGGGGCACCATGACAACTTTATGATTTAATGGAGAATTACTTCAGTGTTAATGGCAGGGAAGGAGATATGAGGACTTTTCTGGCACAGCTGGGCAAAAAGGGGAAAATTGGACCCTGTGCTGTCAGGATGTGGACTCTGATAGATGACCATTCCTCCACAGAATGTTGTAAAAAGAAGGAAAAAAAATCCCCGAAAATGTCTTAAAGAAAAGCCTTTGCTTTCCTAAGAAAGAATGCTAGCCTTTGAATATTCAATAAAGATCCAAACTTCCCCAAGGGCAGTCGGGATCTTTTCGACTCGGAGATGAAATATCCCAAGTTCCTGCATTCTAAAATTGGTTCTTCTAAGCAGTTATTAGCAAATCCTCCAAAACTCTTAACTCAGATGAGAAAGTATGCAATTAAACATCACCAGGATGGCACCCTACATATCTTGGCTTATTTGTAAGTTCCTCCACAGGAAAGCCTTTCACCTCTGAAGAATTTCGTAAAGAACGCAGCAGGCTTTACATGTCTAAGGATGTAAATCCAAGCCCTCTCTGAGTGCAATGGCTGCGTGTGATCTCCAAGACTTAGGAGAAGAATTTTAAGAAAGGGCTGAGCGAGAAAAAGGCATCACTGGGTACTTGACTGCTCTGGAAAGGGGGTTTGGAAGAAATAGGGTTTGGGATTTCTTCCAAGGTCCCTGAGAGATTAGAAAAAAAAATTTCTAAAAATGAATAAAAGGTCCAGCTTTTTCTGGGAAAGACGAGCTGAACATGGATTTGAATGCGAGAAGCCAAGGCTCATGGCTCTCTGGGAAAGGACCAGGAGCATTAATGAGGGGGATGAGAACTGAAAGTTGTGCGTCCCATGAGAAAGGAGAAAGGGTTGGCCAGGACAATATCAGATGCTAAGATAGTTCAGACATCTGTGCTCCAGGGGGGTGGAGGGTAAATACCCAAGAGCATGACATTGCCATTATTACACAGACCAGTAAGTATTGCCCTACTGTGCACACTGTAGACAAACTTTTCTGGGCTCCATGGGAAAGCAGTAGCTGGAGAGAACATAGGAAGGCACCTTCTCCCATTGGCATCCCTCTCCCATCATTCCCAGCCAGGGCCTGAAGGCCCAGACCACTGGAGGTCCCCAGGCCAGGGGAGGCTGCATTAAGCCCTCTGGGGAAGGGTGGGCTCCTTGGGAGAGACGCATCCATCCAACGCCCCCGGGCTCCCCTCAGGCCGACTGTGCCCGCAGCCTGGGCAGGGAGCGGGCAGGGCAGCCGAGGGAGGCGGGAGGCGGGAGGCGGGCCGCGGCGGGGTCCTCCGGCAAGCGAAGGACGAGGCGACTCGGAGGAGCAAAGGGGGCCCGTCCCGCTGAGCCAGCAGCGCGTTCCGGGTGTCGGGTGTCGCGGCAGGTGGCACCGGCGGGGAGGGGCGGAGGGGCATGGCGGAGGCGCGGGGCCATCTCAGCTGCCCGGGGCCGGGGAGGGGGGCTCGGTGGCGCCCGTCCGACCCCGAGCGGGGGTGGGGGCAGAGCGCTCGGCCAGCCTCCCTCCGCGCCGCCGGGCTCGCCGGGCGCTGCCAGCCTCACCTGGGCAGCGAGGAAAGGCAGGAGCGCGTCGCCCCCCTCCTCCCCGCAGGGCCGCCGCCAGACCCGACCGACCCTCCCCGAGAAGCCGTCGGGGCGCCCCGAGCCAAGCGGCAGCCAGAGGAGAAGGAGGGCCGCGCTCTCTCGTCCCCCATTCGGTGAGCCGGGGCGCTTTCTCGGGCAGGGCTGCTGCGGGGGGCGCCCGGCGGACAGTCCTTGGGGCTGCGCGGCAGGCGGCGCCCGGGCTCCCCGAAGGCGAGCGGAGGGACTGCCGCGGGGCGCCAGGCGGCGAAAGCTGGTCGAGGCGCCGCTTCCCACTAAGCTTCCACCAGGGCAGGCAGAAACTCACCCGGTGGGGCCCACTTCTTCGTTTGCTAAGGCCGCCTTTCCTCTGAACCCCTGGCCTCGCCCTGCCAGGCGCGCATTTCTTCCCTCGTTCGGCCCATTGAAGCCAATAGACCGCTGAAGGGAAGTGTGCGGGGGAGGGCGGGGAACCCAAAGCTGCCAAAAAATCTGGGGATTCGCTTTTACTGCTGCTTCGAGCGAAGAGCCTTCATTTATCTGATGGGGCGAATCCTGAACCATTCTTTCCATGGAGCCCCTTCCATGGGGGGGGGGGGTGCCAGGCCCTTGCCCCCATTGCCGCCTCCTAAGAGAGGCCGTGCTCCACCTGCTGCCTTTCTGCCAGTCGCACAGCTGCTGAGTTATGATTCTGTCCTTACCCCCATGGCCGCCGCCTTATCCTCACAGCAACCTTTCTTTCTTCACGACTGCATTTTGAACGGGGCTTTCCCGCACCAAGTTCTGGATGCATTCATGATTCTTTCCCCTTTCCTTGTTTGATCCGCACAACAATCTCGTGAGGTAGGCAACCAACTGAAAATATTTCTGTGCTAGGTTTCAGTTCAACATTCTAGGGCAATTGAGAATGGAATAAATGATGATGATGATGATGATGATGATGATGATGATGATGATGATATCCAGGGTCCTCCTTGGACTTCCTAGCCTTGTGGAGATTTAAATGCCCATCTCCCATCTAAATCCAAATATCCGTCCAACCATAAACAGTCTAAAGGTACATGACCTCTGCTAAAAAGGATCTTAGTGAGATTTCTGAGAGGAGATCAGGAACCTGTTGTTGGATTATTGTTGTTGTTGTTGTTTTTATGATTCTCCTCCTCCTTCTCTTCCCGTACCTCTTCTTCCTCCTCCTCCTCTTCCTCCTTCTCACTTTCTTTTTCTTTTTCTTTTCCCCTGCCAGTGTTGCTAAATATCATCAGGGCCTACTTCACGTTAGGATTTGTAGCTCCAAAGGAAGCCAAAGATGACGCTTCTGGCATCCGAACAATCAATGCTGATTCGAAGAAGGTTTCGCTCTGGTAGGTAGGACCTGCGTTGGTGTGTAATTTCAATAGGCAAGAAGCATTTTGTACTTTTCAGTTGGAGGCCCAGCTGCCCCAAATCCCTTCCCTAACAGGCCCCTGGGCTGTTTTTTCATTTTTTTTTTTGCACCTTCAAGTCACCAGGTAATGAAACTTTGCTTTTGTTTGATTTTTGGAGGTTTGCTTGTCTCTGTGTTTCAACTTCCGAGGATTTGGGAAGCCGATGTCCTGCCATTTAACCCCTGGTTTTACTTTTCCCCTCACAAAAGTGCCTTCCCCCAGGCATCTCCTGCTCTGTAAGAGAACAATTTAGCCCAGCTTCCTCAGCCAGATACTGTGGGTGGCTGCAGAAAGAGCAAGTGACATCATGAACATCCCAATGTCATCACATTAATGACACAAATTATATATTCTCCAGATAGGCTGGGGAATTCTCAATTCTCAGAATTCCCAACCAGCACGCAATGGCAACTGTAGAACCAAGTATTGATGGCTGGTTGGTTTAAACCAGCGTTTCTCAACCTTGGCAACTTTAGGATGTGTGGACTTCAGCTCCCAGAATTCCCCAGCCAGCATGCTGACTAGGGAATTCTGGGAGTTGGAAGTCCACGTTTCTTAAAGTTGCCAGGGTTGAGAAACGCTGGTTTAAACCCTTGTATCATTGCAAGATGCAAGAAAACCTGTATAAGTCAGACCCCTTTATTATCTCTTTTGCCTGCTGTTTTCTTGGTTGTTACCTGCTGTTTTTATGTTGCAATATTTATGTTATAAATATACTTTATATTTCATTACACTGGAACTGCCCCGCAAACAACATTATAGCTCAGTGGCAGAAGGTCAGAGGACCAATCTATGGCATCTCCAGGTAGGGGTGGACAAAATTGTGCCCCAAATTCTGCAGAGTTGCAGGTCCAGTCTAGGTTTAAAAAAAAAAGTGATCTAGAGAGGTCAGTGGTTTCATCTGATCTAAAGCAGCTTCTTAAAGATTTAAAATCTCCATCCTCCAACACTTAATGAGAGCCAGTTTTTGCCTTACAGCATGTTTAGAGAAGAGTATCTCTTCTATTAAGTGTGGAGTAATTTTCCCAATATTATTTAACCATTCCACAGACGACAAGATTTAAGATCAGAGTTTTCTTCCCAACAGAATTCCAGTACTGGACATCATAATGCCCTGTGTTGTAGTGTTGCTGTAGGAACACTGCAGAAAAATCAGTGGTTGTAGAGAAAAGCCAAGAGCCTGCACTTTCAGGTCAGAGATGTCAGTTATGTCAACAACCAGTAATCACTGAGTTTCTCCAAAACCATGAGGTGCAGGGAAAATAATTCACTGAAACACAGGAAAGGCAGGAAGAAGACGTAATGGGTTTAAACTGCTTAAGTTTAATAAATAAGTAGAATAGAAACCAAATGCCAACAGAGAGCAGTCAAGTATTTAATATGGTTTCAGTTAGTTTGCAATAAAGATTCTTATCGAGCTGCACCATGCTAAATGTCTGACAGATTTTTGCCGAGTTTGATTCTAGCAGCCACACAGAGTTGGAGATTGGAGATTTGCAGTCATATCTAGGTCTGGGGATCCTTGATAGTAGTGATGGTCATGTTCTTGATCCAAGTGTACCCCAACCCACTCACCCACCACCACGCACATACATATACCTAAGCCACACATAGTGATGGCTTTATGCATGTTCATTTTCAATGAAAGAGTCCAAATGTCATCTCATACACAAGGAACCCAGGAATCAAGCTTCCATGTGTCCTTCCCTGGTTGATTACTTGTAATATGGCACAGAGCAAAAAGTACTAAGAAAATAATGGCTCGCTTCTGTCAGTCTGCTGCCCACTTAAAGTACAGGCTGGCCTTGAATTTGAATATATTGATGGTACAAATGTTCCTCTGTTTACTCCCTGTTTTAGGACCATCTCCCATCACGAGTTGAGCCAAGGTCATTCAGTTTTGCATTTAATGGAAATGGGGGTGGAGAAAGAAACAGGCAATCCACATTTATGAAGAGACTTTTGAACATAAGGCCACATGGCAGGGATGGGGGAGATTGGGAAAGGGGAAAGACCTGTCATCTTTCATTTTCAAAGATCTCACCTCTAATAATTGGTTTAGAGTTTAATTTGGCAGTCAGCTCCCGGTATGTCTCAAGCAGAATAGGGGTCTGCCTTGGTTCTCAAATCTGAGGATTTCCTTCAGATCTCAAAATATTTGTTTAAAATGTATTCACAATCACCTTTTAAGCCCCTTTTACTAGCCCAACATAGCAATTTATGACTTTCCAGTTGGGTTGGCCAACCTATGCTGATAAGAAATAGGGTAACTTCAAGAGCAGCATTTCTACATGAACATCCAGATGATGTTCATCAAGATCCAGATTGTGCCTACTCTGCTGTTGTTGAGAAGAGCCATGAAGACCTGGCTCTTCACCCAGGCCTTCAGTGAAGGATACTGGGACCCCTCATTTCATTGCCCTTGCCAACTTTTATCTTTATGTTTTATGTTTTACTGACTTTATTGTAATTTTTTTGATTGTTGTGAGCCACCCAGAGTCGTTGAGAGTTGGGCGGCATACGAGTTTAATACATTATTATTATCAACATTTTTTGTGTGTGCCTTCAAGTCAGTGTTGAATCCTGACAACTGCCTGGACTAGTCCCTGCGGTTTTCTTGGCAAGGCTTTTTGGAAGTGGTTTGCCCTTAAGGGCCTGCTTCCTAGGGCTGAGAGAGAATGACTGGCCCAAGGTCACCCAACTGGCTTTGTGCCTATGGTGGGACTAGAACTCACGATCTCCTGGTTTTTAGCCTGGTACCTTAACCACTACCATTTAAATGGCCTGTTACAGAATTACACTGTCCTTCTCTGATGAGAAACAGCAGTAGTAGTGACAGGAACATGGACAAGGTGGATGTGCCAACAGCAGTAAGCCAGGTAGGAATAGCAGAAAGAGGAAGTAAGGGATATAAGCAGCAGGTCATCCAGTATATGACCTACTATAAGTAAAATAATCGAGCAAGTGTTCCTTCCGGTGCATAACAAAGCCAAAGCAGCAGGACATTTAGATCAAAATAATATCATTCCAGCTGTAAGGACCACTTTTCCACAGGAAACCTTTAGTTTTCTGGCCCGGCACTGCTCATGAATGAAACCTGGCAGCCATTTTCTTTAAGCCAAATCTCCTAAAAACCCAATCTGCCTCTGGGTATTTCTTAATGGTTACTGTGGTGCTGTACTGAATCTTGCGTGCCTCCCCATTTATGGCAAAACATTGTTCAGAATTATTCCACACGTTTTATTTTTAAGGTATTGTTAAAGCTTCTGAAATGTCTCCATGAAAATAAGTGTTGTTTAAATGCAAGGTCAGACAACCTGCCAGCCTTCAGGTACTTTGGATTATAAAACTTGATGGCAGTATGGTATTGTTCCGATAGAAGAGAATATCTGTAGCTCAAGGCTGAACTGTGGAGCGCTTGGCGCTCTCTGAACTTGGTTGTTTGCTTGCAGACATTTCATTACCCAGCTAGGTAACTTCATCAGTGTAAGGGAGTGTGGGGTTTGCTGTTCAATAGAGACTATAAAGAACATTTAAAAGAGACAATAAAGAAACTTGGAAGGAAACAGACTAGAACGTATCCCCTCCAGCAGCCCACATTCAGATAATGGGTATGTTACGGGTTCCATCGCCTAGGGAACTACATTTGGCAAGCCCCAGGCAGCAGGCCTTTTCTGCTGTGGTGCCCGCCCTGTGGAGCCTTCTCCCCCAGAGATGAGATCAGCCTCATCACTCCTGAGTTTTCAAAGGTCCCTCAAGAGCTGATTATGTCAGCCGACCTGGGGACCCCAGGGGACAGGTGAACTAGTGAGGTGGCTTTATTATTAATATCCCTTCACCTGTTATTTTCCTTTTCTTTTTAGTTCCGTTTTTATAGTTTTTATGTTTTTAATCATTGATATATAATGGCTTTACATAATGATTGTGTGTGTGTGTGTATAGTTTTTTTGGACTGTTGTATACTGCCCAGAGTCACTTTTTGTGAAATGGGCGGCCATATAAATTTGATTAATAAATAAATAAATAAATAAGCAGGGATCAGCACCAGACAAACCATCAGGCAGAAAACAATAATCAAGGAACCACTGAGGAGGAACCCACACTCCCACCAAAACTGGCAGTTTTCAGTTGTACGGGATTATATTTCTTCCAGAATCTCAGAAACACACTTACAGTGAATTTTGATGCGAACATTTGTTCATGCTGATCAGTTGATTGATTGGTAAGAAGCTAGGGGATTGTTCCTCTAGATTTTCTTCCATGGCTTGACAAATGTAGTGAAAATGGGAATGCAGGGTGCAACTAAAAGCTTCTTTGGTCAGACACCTGGAACTGTCTACCATAAATCCCCACTCAGGTGCCCCTGTGTCCCATAGGGAAGAGCTCTTACGTTGCATGTTCTGTGGGTATCACCGCCACCCCAGTCCTTGCCGCCTCTGGCCTGGGAGTCAGGGCATCTTGTGTTTCCATCCTTTTAAATAAATAGCTAGTGGCGTCACCCCAGCTGTTGCTGACAACAGGACAAATGCCAGGCAAGCAGGGGGCACAGGAATAGAAACGCTTGGAGCAATCCCACCCTCCAGAGGTATGACGTGCCTGCTCTTGGAGGGTGGGTAATGGGGGCTCACCTATCCCAGCCTACCCGTGTGGTGCTCTTCCTCGGATAAGGGTTCCCTTCCCAGGACAGGGAGCCATTGTCCCAGAAGGAGGGTACAGTAACGGGATTTCAGTGCACCGAGAGGCTTTTCAAAAAAGAGTTCTCAAGTTCCTTTTGATTTCATACCTAGCAAGTGGAGTTCAGGTTTCCATGCCAGGTCAATCATCAAATTTCTGAAAGGTTGCCAACCAGAATGTGGAGCAGTCACATTCTGTTGCACCAGAGGGTAAGACTAGCCTCAATGGGTAGAGAGAGACATGCAGGGAAGCAGATGTTGGCTAACCTTTAGGAAAAACTCTCTAAAGGTGAAAGCTGTTCAGTTATAGAACAGACTTTCTTGGGAGGTAAAAAGTCCTCCATTCCTACTCTGGAGCTAGTTCGGCAGAAACTGGAGGCTGACTGTCCATAATGCCAGCAATTACTTTCTAGCAGCGAGCTCCCCAGAGTTAGTTTAGGTGATCTTCGAGATCCCTTCCATCTGAGTTTGCCTCCCAGCAATCTTTCTGTGCTGGTGATAGGATAAGCAAATGAGGCCAGTGATGATTCAGACCTATCTGTGCACCGATGTGGGTTTAGAACAACCAATGCACTTTCTGTTCCAGGGTCAGCATTCAGATCAGCTCTCCAGGAAACTGAAGGCAGCTAGGGAGATGTCTGTGTTAGAAATGACTGCAACAGTCATGATTCTGTCCTTCATAAATGATTATAGGAATAGTAATTCTGTACCTGATCTAAGAATTCTGCCTGAAATTCCAACTTCCTAGCCTCTTCAGAGACCAAAAACTCAAAGGATTTGGAATAGAGAAACCCCGTTGCTTAATGTCATCTTGATCCATCAGTGTTGTGAGGAACAGAACATGGTTTTTGAGCTAGAGTTAATTCCCACCCCTTCTGTAGAAAACGCCAAAAAGTCCTACAAGTGTCCCTTTGCCTGCGATGCATTTCAGCTCTTTCCCGAATTAACAGCATTTGCACGTGCCATTATAACAATCCTTCCCTAGCATTATGCTTCCAAATAATTGCATTTAAAAGAGAAATTAGAATCTTGGCTTTTGAAAGATAAGCCCTACTGTATGTATTTGTGGAATGTTCTTCATTTTTCATTGAATTGCTATTTGCATATGGACATTTGGGTCAAATGGAAAATCCACATGTTAAGAAGCATGTAATTCTGTATGTTGAGAAACACAGGTCTTCACGTAATGACAGAAGATGAAAGAGATAAATGCAGAAAGAATAAGAAAATCCAAAATTTTCTCTAATCGCTTCCATAATCTAAGCTTCCTATGTCAGCTATATTCAACATTTCCATACCTATTCCAACATGAATGCAAGCCAACAATACACCATTCCGTTCTATCTTAAGTAAGCTGATTTTCAACAGAGACTAAAAAGTTGTGCCATTGGATCAGCTCCACACATTTTAGGTATGCCAAGGGGATGCACTTGATCCCTGGGAATTCAGTCTGTAAGGCGGGAAGTCCATCTGTTGTCTTTGAGGTGGACCATATGGCCAGTCCATCTATGTAGGTGTCTTAGATAACCTAGTCATTGCACCCTAGGGATGACATACTTCTTTATGTGGGGTATGATCATAAGGAACAGTTCTGTGGATCCATCATTCATCAGCTCTTCTACATGAACCAAGCTTATGTTGTCAGCTAACCCAAGGCTGGCTGGGGAATTCTGGGAGTTGGAGTCCACACATCGGCAAGTTGCCAAGGTTGAGAAACACTGGTATAGACCATATCGGCAGAATTTCTTTTTAGTTGTAAAACTCTCCTCTAGTTTTTCATCAGGAGGTTCATTGTCAAGTGATAACAAACATGCATTTATTTTTGTTAAAACTGTCGTTTTTTTGCTGCTGCAGATTCAGCTCCATAAGGTTCAGTGTAGCAATTTATTAGCCAAAGTACATAGAATTCTCACTTTCTTCAACACTGATTTTTATTTAACCTTCTGGTAGCACTTTGAGACATTCCTTTCCAGTCCCATTTTCTGGGTGTGTATGAAAGAGAGAGTGTGCATACGTGTGAAGGTGTGGGTGCGTGCATGCGCCTGTGTCTACATTTTGCCTAAGCTGTCTCATTTTTCCTTTCCAGCTGCATCATTAGCAAATATTATATGATCCTTGATGGCATTTCCAAGTATGCCAGCCCGTCCCATTTTATTTACAGTAATGACAAAGAAATCGTTTCAGAGAAACTGTGTTGCTTTATCATCCAGGTTTTATTTATTTATTTAAAACAGCTGCATGCCTGTTTCTGTGCTTTAAAACAAGGAAGCAATTTGCAGTAAAATTCAAACAATTGCTAGAGTAGGTTTTAAGCATGGCAAACCTTGCGATGCCCAAGAGCGTGCTTTCTGTATTATGGATTTTCTTGATTTCTTAGAGCAAGTTAAGAGATATGGAGTTCATTTCACGGAGACCTAATCCAATGGCCTGCAGACAGCACTGAATTCAGTGGACTCATTTGTGTTGTCAGCTAACCCAGTTGGCCATCTAATTCTCTACAGTATAGACCAGTGTTTCTCAACCTTGGCAGCTTGAAGATGTATGGACTTCAACTCCCAGAATTCCCCAGTGAGTTGTGAACTCAGTGGACTCACTTCTCACCCATCCTCAAATAGCACCTTTGCCTTGTCTCCTTCTCCAAGTCCACGTTCTGCACTGTTCATGTTCACTCTCCATCCTGTTCTCTCCCTTTCTGTCTTTTAGAAGGGACAGCCTGACATGCCAAAAAAGTCAAGATGACAACCTGGATTGCATGATTGAACTTGTGATGCGGTCAAAGAGTCAGCCCTTGATTATATAGGGTTGATCTCCAGCTTGACTTTTCTTATGGCACAATGGGTATAAATAAAACATTACGAAGAAAAAGCAGAGCAATATCCCATAGTTCATTTTAATGTGTTTTGTTCCTTGCTAGTTTGCAGCTTGAGAACAGGAGGTACAGAGTGTCAGCCCTGCAAGGTTGATCAGACTAGAAGACTAAAGTTATTGAATGTGAATACAGTACTTTTGTTATAAGGTTACAGTAACGCAGTGATTCTCAACCTTGGCAATTTGAAGAAGGTTGGACTTCAACTCTCCCAGTTCTGGGAGTTGAAGTCCACTCGTCTTAAAGTTGCCAAGGTTGAGAAACACTGCAGTAACAGAATCTTGTCTGTTATACGTTTCCCCCTTCCCTTCCTTTGTCTCCGTGAGAACTAGGGAGGGTCTTCTTTCTCAAATTACATTTCTGCCTCGGACTCAAATTTCTTTTATCTGACTGTTGTCTTAGGTGTGGCTCTTCGTCCTGTTCCTCAAGGTTATTCCTACTTCCCATTACAGGAGGGGACTGTCTTTATATCTGTCATGAAACTTGGTGATTCTGTTGGTGTCTTTGGGGGTGTGATGAGGGAGTGATGGAACGGCCAAGCAAAGCAGAACATTATAGAAGAAAGAAGGAAATGGGAGGATTCTGAGGTGTAAATGGAAGGACAGGTCAAAGGCTCAGAGTCTAGTCTAATATTTTAATTTTTTATTTATTTTTTATTTATTTATTCGACTTGTCCCCGCCCATCTCCCCTACAATGGGGGACTCTGGGCGGCTAATTAGGTATGTGTTTAAGTGTATATAAGTAGATCTACTTATTTCCACAACAGTCCTGTGAAATAGGCTGGATGGAGAGAGAGTGCCTGATGTAAAGTCATCCGGGGAGCTTTTGTGACTGAGGGAGGACTAGAACCTGCATCTTCCTGCTCCTGCATCTTGACCACTACATCACACTGGCCTCTTCCTTCTAGCCTAGAAAATACTCCCAACTGTCCAGCAGGCAGAATTAGGAATATATTTAGTGCAAGGCTAGGCCCGTACTGAGTGGCTATCGATACGCTGTGGAATCAAGCGACTCCTGATAAACCGTTTTCAGTTATTTAACAAAAGGCAATTTGTGTCTTTGTTTAAATGTTAACCAAGGGGCTGGGCTTTCCTGTGTCTTCCCAATGTTTCCTGGACATAAAGAAAGAAAGGGGGGGAAAGAAAAGAATTTCTTAATCAGAACAGGGTTTAGGGTTGCAGCAAGGCAAATACTGTACATCCTGTAGAGCAGGGTTCCTCAACCTTGGCAACTTTAAGATGAGTGGACTTCAACTCCCAGAATTCCCCAGCCAGCCTTGAGTTGAAGTCCACCCATCTTAAAGTTGCCAAGGTTGAGGAACCCTGCTGTAGAGATATCCCAGACTTATCTGGGTTTGTTTAATTTTAAAGGCCAAAAGAGAATAAGGAGAGGACACCCACATTCAGAAGGGTATGTGACCTGTGGTGGAGAATCAGTGGAAACCAGTGCCATGAAGACTTGTGTGGTTATGGGACCCAGGTTGACCTCTCTGTGTTAAATGGAAGGGCCTTGGATCTGCAGATCTCAATTGTCCTTGCCCCTAAATGCCCTATTTCGATGCTTACTGCTAGCAGAAGCATTGCCAGTGGGAGATTTATGCCAGAACATGGTGCAAGCAAAACTAGCCTCTAGAGTATTGCTTCCCACGCCCCCTCCCCCCCCCCCGCCCCACCATGGTAGAAGTCTCTCTGCCGGCTGGCAGATGGATGCTTCAATTACATCTTCACCCCACTTGGACAGCTGTCGAAGGAGATTAATGCTGCTCTCATCGCTAACTTGTTTTCATTTGCTTCCTTTGATTTGTCTGTTTAATTTTTGCTTTTAAAATATTAAATAGTGCTGAGTAACCTCACTTCAGTTCCATTTAGAAGGGGATTGTTACAAGGCTTCCCTCTGAGCCTTCAGGAGGAGGGAAGAAAAAGCCTGAAATGTTGCAGGGTTGATGCATGCATTCTGAAGGTGCTGGGCCCGTGTACCTTTTCATCACGTCCCCAGCTTTTGCCCTGGCAGGGAGCCACACGGAGCCACAGCTGCCTGATTGAGTTGAATTTAGCATGATGTATTAAAAAGAATCTTCTGTGCCAGCCAGACTCTACCAGGCAGCAGGTGTGGGGAGAAAGCTGAATACATGTATGCACAATAGCAGCAAAATCTCTGTTTTACATTCTGAGCTGAACTTTGGGGGTAAATAATCCTCAGCCTGGTAACACAACCCAGTATTTACCAGTAGGACAGGCTTGTATTTTTAAACACTGCCACCATCATTTATGACTATCATTTACACATGGTGGCAAGATCACTGATCTCAAATCATAGACCAGTACTTTTGCCCTGTTTTGGGGCGAGTTTTCAGGGAGTCTGATTTTAGAACGTACTTTTCACTTCTTGTTTCCATATGCCCCTTGGCTGATACAACCCACCATACCATACTGCAGTAGCCCCTGCTCTTTGGAACATCCTGCCCCCGGAGATGCGATTAGCCCCCACACTCCTGGCCTTCCGTAAGGTTCTGAAGACCTGGTTCTGCCACCTGGCCTGGGCTGGGGTGGGAATACCTCAAGCATGGGGATGGCTAGCCCCATAGAGGCCTCGGCCTTCAGCCTCAGGTTTTCATCCCCTTGGTCTCTCCTTCTTCTTTTTAGTTATATTTTAATTTATGGTTTTATGTGTTTCTATATTTTACGTTCTAATGTGTATTGTGAATCGCCCAGAGTTCCCCCATTGGGGGGAGATGGGCAACTGAAAAATTTAATAAATAAATAAATACCCACAATACACTCCTTGTTGCCTCTCTGCAGTGCTCCAGATGCGAATGCAGCATCGGCGGTCCCAAGAACAGCTCTCCGAACGACACTTAATTCCAGGTGAGTCTCTAAAAGGCCAAGAGAATCACATGGCAAACAACCTTCCAGCACAGGCACGGGGGGAGAGTGCTAGATGCCTGGGAAAAGAGCTGGCACCAGCATCAGAATATTAACGGGGAATGCTTTTCCTGCCATGAAGGGAAAGCTGCACCTGTTGAATTTCTGCACACTACACTTCCCTAACGGATTTCAGCAGGGAAAAAAAATCAGTAATAGCACTGCTTGAATACCTTGATTTCTGTGGTATCCCCAACAGAGGACCTCAGTTAATGCATGAAGGAGAACGTTCGGTCGAGGCATGTTTTAAAAAGTTATAATTCAACGTTTGCCTCAATGTCTGTAACGGAAGGGCCATAGTGCATGGGTGTCTCTCACCGAGAGCCATAACAACGGAAGAGCTTGATCCAAAATGTCTAGTAGCATAATGCTAAATGGATGGAAGGGCCTCCTTTTCGCCATGCATAATAGGGCATATTTTTTACAAATGACATTTTAAAAGAGAACCCCCAAAGCAATCAGTTTGGTGCCAGGTACCAGATTTTGCAAACAAGTGCAATAAAATGCTAAGCCTAAAGGACATAGCTAGCCTTGAATAACTTCATAGTTGAGAATACCAAAGTTGATTGGTGGAAAACATGTCAAAAGACTCAGCTGGGGGTTGAGTCCAGGCCTCTCCATTTTCTGGAAGGATCGGGCTACCCTATATATGCTCCTAAAGTAGGAGGAGGCATAAGGATGAAAGACAGAAAACTTCCTCTAGGGATCATCTGATGTTTTTCTTTTTTACCCCTCCAGCGCTCAACAAACCCCTTCCAACTTTCTCGCAGCCCAGTGGGACTCAGGGGCAGACCAGGGTGAGTATAAAGGGGATTTGAGAATTCTAGCAGCATGGAACCATCACGGGCTGTCCTAACTTGCTTTCAAGGGTTGGGCTAGCTGATGACAAGAGGGGCATCTAAGCAGAGATCCACGTTCTGCATCAGCCACCATCCTTAGCTGCTGGCTTACAGAGAAGTGTAGATAAGCCTCTCACGCTCTGTCCCCTTTCCCAACATCCCACCATAGGACAGACAGACAGAAGCAGATATGTGCTGATTCAGGCCATTGGTCCATCTTGCCAAATATGTTTATTTCTGCCTTCTCCAATAGAGTGCTTTCCAAAGGCAATGGATAAGCACCACCGTTCCCACCTGACATGGACCAAGGTGAACTCTTCCAAGGGAAGATAATTGTCCTTTAGTATCACCACTCTGAATTGCTACTCTGACCAACAGTGCATTTCCAAAGTCTAGGACAGAGGGAGATGGTTTATGCTACCTATGGGTTGGAACTGCATGGAATCGCCTTTATCCAAAACTTCTCCCATTCAGTTCCCAGGCATGTTTCTGCTAGCTATGATATTAGATCTGATCACCAATGGTAATCTAAATCTCTTTCTTTTCGAAGACATGCAGAATTGGAGTGGCATCATCCAAATTCAAAATCTTACCCAGAATTCCATCTCTAAAATAGATAGTTATAGAAATAACCAATGGAGGTGAATATGTGTAGCTCAGGGTTGAACTGTGGAGTCCTTGGGGTTCTCTGAGCTTGGTTCTTTTCCTGCAAACGTTTCATTAAATTAAGTGACTCATTGAGTTGCATGATAGAGCAGCCTGCCTGGCGTGCAAGTTTCATTCATAACTTGGTTTACTGAAATGGGATATGCTTGTTTAAACATGGTTACTACCCTGTTGAGGAGACCTTACACTTGACTTTCTAATTCTCTTCTCTTGATTGTCCTAGTGAAATGTTTCCAAGCCTTGGCAACTTCCAGATGTGTTGGCTTCTATTCCCACAATTCTCCAGCTAGCTTTGCGATTGAAGAGAGTTCTGGGAGTTGATATCTATAGATTTGGAGGTTTCCAAGGTTGGGAAACACTACTGTAGGGTGTTAGCCACATGCCCAAGATACCCTTTGGGCTAAACAGTTGTTTCAGCTCAAAACTCCATGATTGAGGAATATTAGCAGAGGGGAAAAGCTCTACAGAGAGAGGGAAGATGAGGGAGGTTCTAGTGATGAATGGCTGGGCATATCGGCAGCGTCAGTGATGTTTTTCCTTTGCTTCCCTCAGGCCAATGAGGCTGCTAAGCTCAAGGTTTCACCTCGGCCTCACAAGACCACCTCTGCTAAGGGCCAGCAGGCTGAAGGTAGGGAGAAAAAACCATTTCTGTCCAGGTTGCAAACATCTCTGCCAGTCCTACATTATAAACTGAAAATCAAGATGTCGGGTTTGTATAACATACTAGGAAAGGCTCAACATGGGATGAGTAGTTTGTGGGTCAGTGTGTTGTGGGAACACAACCATTGTCTTAGCATGTTGTGTGACCCAGGCCAGCACATTAAGCTGTAATATTGGTTGTTTGGGCATAGGATATTACGTGAGCAAAGCACCTGTGTTTTGTTAACACACAATAAGGATCTAGTATGTTGTGCAAACCCAGGCAAATAGTCTTAAAACTCTGATACAAAATCCCAATCCTTTGGGGGATCCCATTTTTCATCTACTTATCATCCTCAGAATCTTGCCAGATCCCCCTTTTCCTTTGTTTTTTTAATCCATGTCCAGGAGGGAACTCTCTTTTCTGAGGCCTCAAGTTGCCCCAGAGTTCTAGATGGAACATTTGTATTTGATTAGCAAGTATGGGGATAAAAAGTATGGGGGTGGGAGTTGGGCATTGTAGTGCCAAATTTTTAGCAGCTCTGGCAACATTTATAAAACCCAGAGGCTGGGCAATCTACTTCTGTAAAAGTACCCTCCTGCTTTATTTCTGTTTTCAGACATTTGTTGTCACTGCAATTAGTGATTCGGGGGCCATATTGTCCCAGTCCCCTTTGCTTCAAAGAAAGAATTTTTCATCAAGCCCCAGCTTTCCACTTGTGGCACTGTTGGATATCATAGCTCTGGGAAGCGCTTAGGCAGTGAGACCCATTCTCAGCACAGTCCTGACGAAATAAAGATGTACACAGTTATAAATAAATAACAGGGGGAGAGATTTAGAAAATAATGAGTTTTGCTCTTAATTTTTGTGGGAAAAAACCCTCCCCTTCCACCAGAGTTCTCCATATTCTCCTCCAAAGAGTGCATGCTGGCTGGGGAATTCTGGGAGTGGAAGTCCACACTTCTTAAAGTGGCCAAGGTTGAGAAACACTGCTCCAAAGAATGACGTTGAGAAAATAAGGCACTTTGGGCTCAGAATTATCTGCATGGTTTCCACTCCCGCCTCCCTAATGCTGAAAATGAAAAGATCTCCCATTCTCCAAGCTCAGTGATGAATCCTGATTTCAGAAATCTCTCCCCCCAAGAGAAAAACATGCTTCAGAGGGTGTGGGGGAGAACTAACTGAGCCTCTGCTAGCAACTGTGCCTTAAGGAGGGGATGACAGGTGCTATGGGGACCCTCCTGTCCTTTTCAGTGCCCCTTTTCCTCTTCTAATCTGAAGCTCTGCATATTCTCTCTCCTTCACTTTCTAATTTGAACTTGCTCAGAAATTTGGAATTAGCTCAGGGGAAAATTAGCTCGTTTTTCTGGAATACAGGTTATTTTTTCTTAAGTTCCTAATTTAAACTAGAATCCAGGTTTATGCAGCAAGTGCTCACTTTGAGTCAGTCTTTTTTGCAGCCCAACTTGACTCATAAGGTGGTTCTGGGAAAAATTGGAGAAGAGATCACTATGTGCACATCTTGAGCTCCTAAATGAGAGGCAGTTTGGAACATCCATCCATCCATGAACGAGCACATCAGTGTTTCTCGCTACTTCATCAGGAGTGCAATTAGGTCTTCCTCAATCCACAGCCCTCTTCATTTCCTCCTTGCTTAGTGAGGGTACCATCTCTGGAGAAATCTCACTAAAAACTTGTGAGTCCTCCAGTCTTCTCTCCCTGGCATTTTAAATGGATGAATGAATGAAGGAAAGGTCCAGTCCCTCTTGAATGAAATCTTACTCAGAGACAGCCAATCAGATACTCAGAATAATCTCCAGGGGATGATTAAATCATTTGTACCTGTTGGTGAACATCTTGTTTTGGAGCCAGGCTTCTAAATGAGGTAAAACTCCAGTCTGATCTAGCCAGGTTGTTCTTATCTTACTTCATCTGCTTTCCATGAACACTGAGTTTCCTCTGGTCCTCCATTTCAGTGTCTCGAGGGGACCGTTCCGAGTTGCAGGAAAAGAAGGCTCGCTTGGCCGAAGACCTGAGCGAGAAGATCTTGCACCGCCCTGGGCCACTTGAGTTGGTGAAGAAAAATATTCTCCCCCTGGATCCTAGTATCAAGGATATTGTGGCAGGTAATTACGTTGTTAAGAGTGCTCCAGAAGGGGGAACACAGCCTCATGCAAGCTTCATTCTTTAGGAGCTGTGCTGGAAATGAGGAAGGCTGGATATAGGAGGACAAAAGTCCCCAAACATTAGGATTCTGGGGTACTCCAGCAAGTAGTATCTTGGTAGGACAGGACTTCAAAATGGAGAAGTCAGTACCGAAATCATCTCTGCCATGCTACATAGCCTTCTCCTTCATCATTTCCCATCTACAAAATGGAAATATCAGCAATATGGGATTGTAAGGGAGAAAGCATGTTTAAAATAGTGGAAACATTGGGTGTAATGGCTTGGGATGATTGGAGCTACAATCTTGTGCTTCAAGAAGGCGCCAGATGTAGCAAAGATTCTCAATTACTGTGGCTCAGAGTGAGTTTTGGTGATGGTGAGATCTTCAAGAACAGAGACCAATTAGACATTTCTGAGCTAGATGAATCAATGATCAAGCTCAACAGTTATATGTCAAATGAGATAAAAAAGGAACAGGACGGTATTATCCTTTCATTCTACTGTGAATCCCGAGCAACTGGCAGTGTCTGTCTACCTCTTTTTCTCCCCATCACCAGCTCCAGATGCAGCCCATGGTGGAGCCCCGGATTCCTTCAACTTTGAGGAAGATCTCAGTAGTTCCTCTTCCTCCTCCTCGCCATGTTTCGCATTGTCTCCAGGAAGTGGCCAAGGAAATCCTTCCACTTCAGAGGCAGTCTTTCAAGTAAGCAACTTCTATACAGGTGTGTCTGGGTGTGAGTTGTTGAAGTACTATTAGATGAAAGTGGAAAAGAGCACTGCTATCTCTAGGATACAGTGGGAGGCTCCTTGGTACTTGGAGAAACTGGCTGAAGTATACCAGCATGAAACTACAAGCCAGGATGGTGACTTGATGGGACCCCACTTTCTGTCTTCCTTGGCCACTCATCATGCTGCCTGGGACTAATAGGAATTAGAATCCAGTAACCTCTGGGGACCACAAGTTCCCCACTCCTGCTTAAACCTGTTGGAGATCAGCAAGTCAGTAGGGCCATAGGCCCTAATAGGTTTGTTTATTCAGTTTATGATCATAGGCCAAACGATACAAGATAAAAGAAAAATGTGTCTTACAGGTAGACACATAGTGTGTCTTACAGTATAAAACCCAGACGGGGGGGGGGACCCCAACCCTAAAATTCTTGTCCAGGAACAAAGTATGTGTGTTGCTGGGTCAGAACTGGACTTTGGATCCTGAATACAGTGTGACAGAATTTGGCCACTGCCAAGGATGTAGAGTCATAGTGATCAGCCAGCAACAGTTGAAGATAAAAATAACCAGCATATCCTGGGAAGTCCGTTAAGAGGTGCATTATACCAATTTCTAATATCTCTATACAAGAGGCAGTGTAATAAACACACACACACACAGAGCAAGAGTCACTTGCTGAGATGGGCGGCTACAGAAATCAAATCAATAAATAAATACACGCCTGTACCCCCACTCACACACATACATACATACATACACATACAATACCTGCACATATATGCTGCCTGGCGCTCAAAATCCTTGATGGTTTATGCTAATAGGATTAAACACATTTCCAATCAAACAGCCAAAATGTAACACTAAAACCATACACAGCAGCAACTTCTAACAAAAATAAAGCTGGTCAGTATAAAAATCGAGTAATAACGTTCAGAATCAAACTCCAAATTCCAAGGGAAATCTTCTTAACAGCTTTGCAGAGTACCGGTGGGGAAGTGCCAGGTGTGAATGGCAAGATGCTCACAAAGCAGGAGCTGTTGTAGAATGACCTTTCTGTGCCCAGTGAATAGAGAAGGTCAACACCTAAAGAGAAAAGTTTATCCAGCAACAATCGTTGGATCTGTCCCACAGGAACAGTTACCAACGTTTTGATGGTTACAGATCTTATAACTCTGCATAGCAGAACGTGTCCGTTTCTCATTGGTTTAATGCAGTGTTTCTCAACCTTGGCAGCTTGAAGATGTGTGGACTTCAACTCCCAGAATTCCCCAGCCAGCATGGCTGACTGCGGAATTCTGGGAGTTGAAGTCCACACATCTTCAAGCTGCCAGGATTGAGAAACACTGGTTTAATGTATGCATTTGCCTTATATGGTTAAACTTTACATTTTTTTCCCATAAACAAAGGCACTTTGTGCCCTCTGTAGTCTTTTAAAACATAGACCAGTCACTAGAATATCGTGCCATATATGGCTTCCTTGCATATGACTTGTTCATTTAAAGATCACAGAGAAAGGCCTTTATTTGTGCCTACAGAATCCCCAGAGAGAATTATTGCTCCGTATTCCCTCAAATATATGCCCATAATTTGCTCTCCTTGCTTCCTCCCTCCCCCTTTTTTTTCTTTCTATTATTAAAAAAAAAATTGAACCCAAAATAGTGGTAGCGTAGCTGGCTCAGCTCACTTTAGCAAGTATGATTCATGCATGGGCTTTTCCGACCTTCACCTTTATTAAACAGCCACGGTTCAAATTGTGGGGAAGAAGATAAATGCAATGTGATATGGGGAGAAGACAATCCGAGCAATAGCCCTTGTGGCCTCTGACATTAATACAAATGATTGAAATGATTGAAATCCAGACAGCAGCGCAGGTGGGTCTCTACAGCAAAATGTTGCACTATGAAGTGCTTCCTATGCAGGCTGCGACAATCTCTTCCTTCTTAGTTTTCTGGAGTTCCCAGTCACCGCTTCAGAGTCAGCATCCTATGAATCAGAATAATCTTGCTGTTCTCTGTGATGTTTTTAGAGGTTTTCCATTTCCTTCACCATTAAAAAAAAGAGTAAATCTTGCATTCTCCCCAAACTAGCCTAATATCCTTTATGTGCTGTGCCGCTGTTGCTTTTAATGCCTATAAGCAAAGACACTGACAGTCTGAAGATTGGAAATAGAATAGTATCACATCCTGGTGAAAATGTTCTGTTCAGCTGCAATTTCTCAGGATGTTTTATTGAATAAGCCACATTGAATTGTTACTGTGTTTCTCTGTGGTTGAGAGTTATAGGATTCTCAGCTCGATAAATAGTTCCAGTGGCACTGGGGGGAGGTCAAAAAAGTCAAGATGGTGATTGCCACAATACAATCAAAGCCTCTCCCCTTCGTACATGCCACACAGGAACCAAAGGGGTGGGGCTTCAATTCCACTGCTGCAACCACCATCTTGACTTTTTTGACCCCTCCTGCAGACACCACCAAGTCCTGTTCACCACAGACCACAGAGAAAAAGTATGTTTTAGGATGGGACTTAAAAGTATGTGGGATGAATACCCAGCAGTCAGAACCAAATTATAGACAGCTCATGTATTTCAAGTGATTATGATTGAATCAAATATGAATAAAGGAAAATAAAGTACTATAACATTTTAAACTGCCTAGTGTCAGTTACAGTAGTTAGGCTACTTCTTCCCATACATCATCAAGAAGAGACTCCTAAGGTTCATGATTTACTTCCAAGCACTTGGATATTAATTCCTCTACATTTCTCCATTTTTGATTGATTGATTGATTGATTGATTGATTTTTCTTGTGGCTGTGGCTCTAATCTGCATAGAAATGCAGCGGCTGGGCTCGGTTGTCAGAAAAGCCTTATGGTTTGGTTCAAGTTGAAGTTTTGCTTTTTTTTCCCCCTCTTGTATCAAATTTATAAGGCTCCCTGACTCCATAAAGACTCTGGTGGCATCCAGCATTAAAAACAACAAAAAAACAGTACAACAAAGAAAAGAAGAGGAAAAAAATTCACACTGACATGTAGAATGAAATAAGAGCCTAACCCAGTGTGTCTCAACCTTGGCAACTTTAAGATGTGTGGACTTCATCTGGCTGGGGAATTCTGGGAGATGAAGTCCACACATCTTAAAGTTGCCAAGGTTGAGACACACTGGCCTAACCCAAGACCTGGGGAGAAAGCCAGGTTTTTAAAGACCTTTTAAAGACGGTTAGGGTAGGGGCCAGATGGATCTCTGGAAGGATGCTGTTCCAGAGGGCCGGTGCTGCAACCAAGAAGTCCCATTTCCTGGGTCCCATCAGATGACATTGTTTAATTGGTGGGTCCCAGAGCATGCCAACTCTGTCCAATCATACAGGTCAGGCAGAAACAATTGGAGAGATCCCTCAAATAGGTCAATTTACTCATGTCTTCAAGTTCAACTCTGCACAGATAAATAATGAGAAATCAAGTATTTTTAGAAATACTTGGGGAAAGGGGCCTGTAGCATTGAAGGATACATTAGGTTTGTGTGTTGTGTGTGTGCGTCTATGTGTATGTGTATACGCAGTGCTGCTGCCCTCTGCAGGACACTTTGGAATATTGTTGGACTCAATGCTAAGATCCCCAACATGGCAGATGCCTCCTTGATGTTCACTAGGTTCCCTACCCTCATCTATAATCTTCATTTTCAACATATTTTAATCTTAAACAAAGTTAATAAGGAAGTTGACATGCTGCAAAAGGAAATATTGGTATTGAAAATCAACTCAATTTCCAGGGACATTTTTGGATTCCATGTTGCCTGTACACATGATTTAGAAAATAAAAATGGCGGGTGCGGGTTAGTGTGAATGGCCATGCTCACTGGGGCAGCCGTTCTGTGACTGTGCATTCACTCCCATGGCAGCCATTTTCTTTGAGCATCCATGATGTTCACCATCTTAAACTACCATATATGCCCACTGCCCCAAAAGGTTGAGGATCCTTGACATGAAATAATAGCAACTAGTGAATTTAAGAATCCTGGGATGTTAGGCTTCCAACATGGGGCCTGTTGGATTCTTACGTTATGTGAACATGCTACTGTGGCTTATTCACCAAACCATAGTTTAGAGAACAAGGTTTATGTCAACGTGCAGACCTCAGTCCTATATACATAAGAGCTGGCACTCTTAAGTTTTATCTTTCTTCCTGCAGCTGGACCTGCCCCCAGTCCTGGCTGATCAACAGCCTGCTGTCACTTCGTCTACCTCTGAGGCCGAGTTCTTTCTCCCAGGGGGAAACCTCCTCATCAAACCCTCAATTTCGCTCCCCAAGGTAGGGATGGATCATTGGCAGAGGGGAGCCCAGGAAGAAAATAGCTGGGCAAAGTCTGTCCCACCGTTTTTCACAGAGAAAGAGATAAACCATGGGTTGTGGGCACCATTTTGCAAAGCTCTTCAATGTCAAGTTCTAGGCTTCTGCCAACAGAAATGGGGCTCTTGCAACCAGGGGCATCTGCAGGGAGGGGTCAAAAAGTCAAAATGATGGCTGCGACTGCACCGTCAAAGCTGCCCCATCTTGATTTTTTTTTACTCTCCCCGTGGAGGGAAAACTACATGTTCTCCTTCCCCTTGTGTTCACTGCCTCATTTGCAGGCAGAGAAAAATGGGGCAAATGTGCAGTGGGTAAAATTTAACACATTTTAGTTAATGATGGCAACGCCGCACTGATTTTTAGCTGGCGCAATGCTTTTTTAGTTCTCTCGGCATGGAATATTATTGAGAAGGTGTTTCTGTATAGGAAGAAACAGCAGCTGCTGGCTAGGAGTAGCCACGGGGAGGAATACCGCTAATTCTGACCACCTCTGCAAATCAGTTAGAAGCCATGAAAGGACAGCAAAATGGGGGGGGGGGGGGGTAATTATTTTCGGCTGATTTTGCCTTAACTGCCCTCTCTTGTTGGCTGAATAATCCAGTGCTCATTCCAAATTGCAAAGCACTACATTAACTAGAATAATTTCTCCAGCCTACAGGGGCCACCTTTGTCCTGAATCCTCCCTTACATTTTTTTAAAATTATGGGGGCTGAATAAGCCATCAGTACTGCTGAGCTACACTTCCGGGCAATCCCAGGCAGCATGATCAGTTTTCAGGGATGATGAAAACAACATCTGGGATGCCGCAGGATTCGCACTCCTGCTAGGAAGTGGTTATCTATCGGCCCCCTTCCTCTTCTCGGTCCTGCTGCACCAAAGTCAGACATTCAGCCTCTGAAGCTTTCTCCAGCACGCAAGAGCAGCCAAGGACAGGAGCTGAGGCTTCACAGGCTGAAGCTTTGCCTGTTTGGATCAGGCTCGTGTATTATTTATTTATTTCAAAGGATACCCAGGCTTTCGACACTCAGGGCAGCGAATGGAAAAGGCCAAACATTAAAAAATGGAGGCTCATCAAAATGTGTAGTTGCAGTATTGTAAATGCCCTAAGAACCATGCCCTGGCATTCCTCTTAATATCAACTCACGCTAATCAACTAGTATGTCCCAAAATATGCTTTCCGGGTATCTCCAATGTCAATCGGTAGTAGGTGTGTATCAGAGAGGGTTACTTCTTTAGGATGCGAGGAGGAGCCTAATGAGGGAACTTGGGCCTCAGGAAAGATGTGCTGGCAGTTATCTTCACTACAGGTTAGTTAAATCTGTCTTGTGAGCAAATAAAAAAAGATTAATTCACTGCCTGGAACCATTATTTTGGTCCTTATTCTGCTGGCTTTACGTTGCCCGTGAAATCTGTTCCACAGATGGTTATAATTTCTCTCTTATTTTGTAGACTTTGTAAGCTGCAGGGCCATCTCCAGGAGAGTGCCAAAGTCTGCAGGATGGCAGGTGCAGCGTCAGAACTGAAATTTCCCCCGGTGATCCGCACTTGTACCAAAGGGGCGGGGCTTCAGTCATGATGCCACACCTGCTGTCTCGCAGATTTTTATGCAGGTACACCTGTCACGTTCAGCCCAAGAATCACAACGAGACAGTCCAGAAATCAGTTTAGCTTCTTTATTAGCTTGCACCTAATAGATAGAATCTCGCCAGACTAACTCCAACCCCCAGCGACAGCAACTATAGCCCTGATGCCCTTGGGGAGGGACCGGTCTCTTTCTCTTGACTTTCACACAGTCCAGCTGGGGGCTGAGGATATGCTTCTCTTGGAATCTCTCTCCCCCCTCCCTGTAACCTTGAAGCTCCATTCCAGAATCCTCCCTGCTCATGCCTTCCATCACAGCACCCCAGGGACACCCCTGGCTGCCTTTACAGTTAGAGTTAGCATAGAATGGCTAATCAATAAAGGAAGAAATAATCCAGAAGAAGGGAGAACGTCTGCTTTGTCCACCCTCTTTCTACTGAATGGTGGCAGAAGGGGTCACTCTTACGGAGTAGATGGGACCGTTGGTGGCCCTTCCCTCTTTTGCTGATCAGAATACAAGTCCTTCCAAGAATCATAGCATCATAGGGTTGGAAGGGACCTTGGGGGTCTTCTAGTCCAGGGTTCCTCAACCTTGGCAACTTTAAGACGGGTGGACTTCAACTCCCAGAATTCCCCAGCCAGCTAGGCTGGCTGGGGAATTCTGAGAGTTGAAGTCCACCCGTCTTAAAGTTACCAAGGTTGAGGAACCCTGTTCTAGTCCAACCCCCTGCCCAAGACGGGAGTCCTCATACCATCAGAAACAGAAATGCAACCCCTCTTCCTATTTCTTGCCCCGCCCCAGACTCCACTATCTTCTCCTAGAGTCTCCCCTTGTTCCTTCCTGCTTCTGCCCACAGACAGCACTTTGCATCTTTTCTTCCCTTCCTGCTTCACTTCTGCCCCCAGGTCCTGCACAAAGTTCCAGAGGCCAGAAAAGCCCCTCGACCCAAAAAAGCCAAGGAGCCACGCCCCAAAGTGAAGAAGCTCAAATACCACCAGTACATGCCCCCCGATCAGAAGGGGGAGCAGGCCCCCTTACCCATGGACGCCGCCTACGCTCATCTCCTGCAGCAACAGCAGGTCTTCCTGCAGCTCCAGATCTTGAATCAACAGCAGCAGCCGCCCGTGCCAACGTCCCCAGCAACCTTCTGCGTCCAGGCCCTTCACGCCGTTCCTGCCAGGTAACTCTCTGCTTTGCACCAAGAATCCCGTGGATACGGTTTGCAGGCAGGGGCACCTGCAAGGGCATCAAAAAAGTCGAGAGGATGGCCTCAGCCTTGCAGCTGAGGCCCTGTCCCTTTTCTATGTGCCTTTAGAGATGCACCACGCAGTCACAGCCTCCATTGTCTTGACCACACCTGCCATCTTGTGGAGGGTGCCCCGTTTGCAGCGGGCTCACCCTTGACTCATGACACAATGTGCTGTTGGGTGCTGCTCAAACATTTATAATGTCTTCTGCTAACATCCCCAGAGACTTGCCACTCACTCTGTGCTTCAAGGAATTGCTCTCTGTTCAAGATTAAAGTGTCTGTTGCTTTCCAGTTAAGCAAGGAACGTACCATTAGGTATGCATATTCCTTGCTTAATTGGAAACACGTGTGGCTCTCCTCCTCTGCATTTGATCGTCTCAGTAATCCTGTGAGCTGGGTGGAGAGCTCCTGATTGGTTTAAAAGCAGCCCCTTGGTTTCTTGACTAAGTGAAAATTTAAACCGACGGCTCCCAGTTTATGCTATCTCACATAATAACAATTAATAATTTATTAAACCTGTATGCTGCCCGACTCTCAGCAACTCTGGTCATGCATCACGTGGACTAATATCATGTCTTTATCGTCTGAGGCAAAACTATCCAGGAGCAATAGCTGTTATTTATTTTCTCTCTCTCTTTCTCTCTCTCCTTCACCCAGCAACGCTCCGGAGCAGCTTTTGAATTTCCCCGGGACTCCAGCTCCCACAAGTGGGCCTCCAACACTCCCTCTTCCTTCTCCAGCCACTCCAATCTCCCCTTTGCCACCGAAACCAGAGCTGTTACCTGCCAATTTAGAAGAGCTCACGGTAGGTTTAGACTGTAGAGTGGCAAGTGGGTTTATCAACTCAAATCTCCCAGAGTGATGTTAGGCAAATTACTGGCAAAGTACTGGTTAAAAGCCCAGGAGCTATCAACATGGAAGACCCCACCCCCACCCCCAAATACACATTTCCAGCTAAGGGAAAGGAGCTGGTAGAGGTGTAAGTGGCACATAGGTCCTGGGGGGAGAGGGGCTTAGAGGGTAATAGGGAACCAAAGAGTAAAAAGCCAATCTGTCTTTCCCTTGCACTGAGGACATTTTCCAGCCACGGTTATCATGGCATTGCCTTCCTGATCTCCGAGAAAAAGCAAACCAGGTTTGAGGGCCAGGGGGCTGACTTTGGCCCCTTCAGGACCCACTGGGGAAGGGAAGGGGATCTGAGGCAGGACCAGTGGCTTTGCGCTTCCCCTCTTTCTCTTCTCTGGGGAAAGGCATGACCAGGAAGAGACTGGAAGATGCACCAGAATGGGTATTCCAGCTACGCCTGCCATGGAGGAAAACCAAAAACCCAGCTCTCTGTGAAAGAACATTTGTGTGTGTGTTGGTGTATCGGCTTGAGCGTGCGTGTGCTTGTGCCACAGTTAGATTGCAGACAGCAGTGTGAAAGTGCTGGTGGGTCTGTCCTGCAGTGGAAATCTCCAACGTATGTCGGGCCATCAATGACTTGAGACAGCTCCACGGTTACTGCGGAGGCCACAGACTCCTGAGCCTCCCTGGTCTCAGTATCGCCAGGTGTCAGATTGAAATCCCCAAGCACAATAGCTTCAGGGAGTCTATTACTAACCCAGCAACAGAATCCAACAGCTCAGGCAGAGATGCCGCTGGGATCAGGGAGGCCGGTATACCAGTAGCGATCCCAACTGTTCCCTTAAGCCCACTTCAGCCAGAGCGCCTCACATCTGGTTATCTGCAGAGCGGAGGCCCTGAAAGCCTATTATGATTCATGGATGACAATAGCCATCACTCCTCCCCTCCCCTGGGCTCTCAGCCGGTGCAGAACCTCCTCCAAGTTCAGTTTGTGAATAGTGGCAGCTTTGTTATACGCCCACCTGGCATTCTGTAGCCACAGCGATAGTCCAGGGCCACTGAGGATCTGATAGCAGGCACTGAGGGTGGAAACCAAGGGTGGGACAGCGGGACCACTTTCAAACATCGGGCCTGGTGAGTGCAGCCTGCCCTCAGATTCCCACCATATTTCCCTCTGCCTGTCACCTTCAAGATGGTCCTGCCTGCTCACTTTTGCTCTGTGCATTGCAGCGGTCCCATAATCATAGAACTGTGGAGCGGGAAAGAGCTGCAAGGCTCCTGTACTCCAACCCTCAACAGTGTGCAAGAAAATCAGTTAAGCCATCCTTAGAGAGGTGACAGTCCAGCCTCTTCTTAGAAACCTCCAGAGATGGAGTATGTTCTCCTCCAAAAAAAGGCAAATCTGGGATTTTTTCACTACTCATGGAAATAGGGAGCACATGAAAATACAAATATTCCTCGCTTAATGACCACAATAGGGACTGGAAAATTCATTGTTAAACAGTGCGGTTGTTAAACAAGGTGTCATGTGACCACACCAGATTTTACATTTTTGTGGCAGTCGTTAAGTGAATCTCCATGGTCATTAGGTGAATCACATGGTCGTTAAGTGAATCACATGGTTCCCCATTGATTTTGCTTGTCAGAAGCCAGCTAGAAAGGTCACAGATGGCGACCATGTGACCCCGGGACACCACAACCATTGTAAATATATGTTGATTGCCAAGTGCCCAAATATTGATCATGTGATCACCGGGATGCTGTGGTGGTTATAAGTGCGATGACCAGTCATAAGTCACTTTTTTCAATGCTATCATAATTTAAAATGGTCGCTAAATGAATGGTCGTAAATCGAGGACTACCTATATGCCATCAAGCACCAGTGCTTCATTTGGCTTCTCACTCCCCTTCTCTAATCCCTTTTCTTTTTATGCCAGGGACTCTACTTTTGCTCTGCAGAAAGTTTTTAACTGAAAGTGGGATAAAAGTGCCTGAAAAAAATCATAAATAACCACTTCTCTGTGCATGTGAGTTTAATAATCCACCACATCTTTCTCCCCTGAAATTACCTGTGGCCATTCTTTTGTTTCTCAGGTCTCTGAACTCCGCCAGCAGCTCCGTAAGCGGGGCCTCCCTGTTTCAGGCACCAAGCCAGCTCTGCTGGAGCGTCTCAAGCCTTACCAGGTGGCCCGGGTGAAGCCCCCACCTGCTCCACTCCCCAGCGCCCGCTTAGCACCTTCTGAGCTAGAAGAAGAACCCCAGGCCCTGCAGGAGAAGCAACAGGTTGTTGAGAACCTGGCGTTAAAGCTCCATCGAGAGCTGAAGCACCACGACGGTGACCTGCGGGAGGAGCTGGAGGTGCAGAAGCAGGTCAAGAATCGCCGCAAGGGAGCACTGCAGTCACCCGGCCGGCAGGAGGCCCCGCCCCCTCCTTACATCCCCAAGAAAGAGTGCGCCAAGGAGGGAGGGGGCACAGAAGATGGGTTCATGGTGAGCAAGCCAGCTTTCCTTGACTAGCCTGAAAGGGAGCCACATGATAGGAAAATGGGAATGGCCTGTAAAAGGGATGGCACCTTAATGGATCAGGGCAGTGTTTCTCAACCTTGGCAACTTGGAGATGAGTGGACTTCAACTCCCAGAATTCCCCAGCCTGGCTGGGGAATTCTGGGAGTTGAAGTCCACTCATCTCCAAGTTGCCAAGGTTGAGAAACACTGGATGAGAGAGAGTGGTGGAAAACAATACCTGTAGAATGAAGGGTTGTACAGGTCTAAGAATATCAATGGGACTCTTGAATCAAAACAAAGTCCCACCTGGACAAGCAGCCTGCTTCTTGTGATCCCAAAATCAGGGTAAGACATTAACCACCACCACCCTCCCCACCCCACATACAGTACTCTATTTAACATGGAAATTTCATGTCGTCATGGAGTATAAAGATCATCCATTTATATAATCCCTTTCAAAACCAGACAGAGATCCAGTGCCTCATCTTGTTGCAGGGAATCTACAAGGTTCTCTTCCTTTGGGTGCTAAAATCCATTCATCTGATTGAATCTGCTCGCTTATTCATGCCAGGGTGCTTCAAAGAGAGGAACCCAGAGGCATCCGCAGGGGGGCTCAAAACAGTCAAGATGAATTTGTTTTTAATTGTTCTCATTTATTTTAATTAGGTAGGCTGCCAAGAGTCATCCGGGAGTCGGGTGGCCTTCTAAATCTAATAAAATAAATTAATAGTAAGAAAGATGGCAGCCATGACCATGTGCTTGTACTGCGTGTAAAAAGGAGCTGGGGACAGGGCATCGTGCCTGTCTTGACTCTTTTGATTCCCCCATGGGTGCCCCTGGAAGAATCAACTGGCACCCATCTTCTCTCTGAGCTGAAAAGGGACAGATGCTTTACGCCTTCCTGCTATGCAAATTCTTTGACTGACTCATCTGTTCCTCTCCCACTCCTGGAATTACATCCTCTTATAACAGCTTTCCCTAGTTTGGTGCCCCCAGATGTGTTGGACTTTGGCTCCTAGCCAGCACACCCAGGGAATTAGAGTGTTGACTGAACACGTCTGGAGGGACTATTACGTTTGCTATTTCATTAGAAACGTAAGACAATTAAGTAACATAAGCAGATGTAACACCAAATACCTTATAGTCTAAGTCAGCAGATGAGTGAATTTGAACTTGCAGGTGCTGCCACTCAAACAAGACTATTTTCTTACAAGTAAGCCTACTTCCAAGTAGCTCAGTAGACTCCAAAGAGGTCCCTAATTGGGAAAGGCTGGCTCATTTTTACTTTTTCTCAGCTTGTGATAAATAAATTATCCGTAACTGATTCAGGTTGTGGAAATCTCTGTTCAGCTGCTGCTCATAGGTGTCCATAAGAAGCTGTGCTGATGCCTTGAGTGCCTGGACATCTGTGTGCAAACAATGCAAACCACATAATTCACGTCACTTGTGTGATGACATTATGGTGCATGTGTTGTCACTTGCCCATCCCCTATGAATGCCCATGTGGCTTCCCCCATTGTATCTGATGCCCAGGTAGAGCAAATTACACCTTTGGCTATTTCTCTCTTCCAGCCAAGGGGGAACAAACCTAGTCTACCCCTACTTATCTTAGGAAGCTTCTAGCTGTACAGGAATAGAACTGCAAAGGTGACCTCACCTTTGCAGCAAAACATTCATGGCCACAGAGAACCACTGCTTGCAGAACTTCTGTCATTTGGCAGGGGAAAGTTTAAGGGCTGGTAATCCACATTATTTATTTATTTATATTTTATTTTATTTACCTGATTTATATGACCACCCGTTGTGGGCAATGCCCATTGCAGGTGAGCTCCCAAAGAAATTATGAACGACAGAATTACAGTAAAATACAAAGTTTGTTAAGCAGAGTAATATTAATGAAAGCAACATATAGGTAGTCCTCGTTTAGCAACTGCCTTGTTAGTGACTGTTCTCAGTTATGACGGTGATGAAAGAAGGACTTTGCAACCAATCTTCACATTTATGACCTTCGCTGGTCTGTAAAGCAAAGGAAAACTGAAGTACGATCATAAGCACAGTCGCAGTTTCACTTAGCGCCTGCTTCACTTGATGACCAAGTTGCCAGTCCCAATTGTGGTCACTAAACAAGGACTACCTGTACTTACATAGGGGAGCTCTCATCCCCTTCAGCCAAGATATTGCTGGGAGAAGACACTTACCATGACTTGTGTCTGTACTTAAGGGTCATTTAGTATCCATGTTTATAGTGCCATGTTTCACTGCTTGGGGAGAAACAAACTCATGGAGGATCAGTTGGGCAATCCTCTCTCCCATCCCCAGGTGTGAAAACCCCATTTGGGCTTTTCAGGGTCCAAGTCCAGGAGCACTTTCCCTTTGCCTTGATAACCAGGGTCTAATACCCCCACCCCTTACATTTACGCCCTGCAGAGTTAAAGCAGCCCGCAGGTGTATCTGCCCATAAATCCCCAAGGCATCTGCACTCCCAGTTTCAGCAGCCCAAGCTCCTGAGTTGACTTCCAATGGTGTTTGTAGTTCTGCCCCTGCAGCACTGTCTGGAGTCACCATAGTCAAGAAAGCAGCAGGTTCCAGGTTCCAGATATGGACCGTGCATACCTATTCAGCGGGAGGTTTTGATGCTGGACGTAGATGGAATGTGGTCCCCGAAACCCCTAGTTCAGCATTAAGGTGGCCTCATTCAAGAGTGGTCTCCACCCCTTCAAGGACTTAGGTGCTGAGAGGAGGCAGACCTGCTGTTTGAGAGATCCGTACCCATCAATATAAGAGATGTTCCCTAGGAAACCTCTCTGGGTTGCCATACATTAAAGTGCATTCCCCTCCCGTATCTACCAGAGCCAAAACTTTTTTACTCTTTGGTGACCAATAGAAGTGATATATGGTCTGTGGTTTCCATAGTGGGACCCAGCCTTGTATGGGCTCCGGACTCTTTCCCAGTCAAGCTGGTAAACTGCTGCCCTTCCACATTTTGAGGATGGGTCGGCTGCTTGTCTGTCTACTCTCTGGGGGCACCAGCCTTAATGGGGTCAATCCACATCTGCCTTCTGCTGACTTTGACAGCCCCTTGCAACCCATGCTTGGCTCGCTTTACCTGTCGTGCCTCTGTTCACTCCTCCTGTACCTAACCTAGGTGGTTAAGTGGGATTCCCACTTCTCAGACCTACTGCCCTATTGTGGAGCAGAAAGGCTAAACAAGGGGAAGCCGTGAGCTTCTTTTGAGAGCTTCATGGTGCAGAGAGGAAATGCACAACTTCCTTGAGAGAAGCAGCAAGGAGAGGCTATCTTGACCAGTTAAAAGTTCAGCCACTGGTGAGCCTTTCAGAATAATTTTTTATTACCGCCCAGCTCGCCAAAGAGAGCCTGGGCAGCTAACATAAAATTAAAACAATTAAGGACAATAACTAATAATAACACAGATAAGGTAGAACATACTTACTGGGCCATCAGATCCACCATGCTCCATCTAGGACAGAGATATCTAACAGCCCAACCCAAATGCCCAGAGGAAAAATTGGCTAACAGGGTCATTCCAAAGAGTGGGTGCTGCCACAGATAAGGCACGCTTCCTAGGATCTACCAAATAACACTGACACAAGGAAGAGACCTAAAGTAAATCCAGTCTGGAAGAGCATGAGATGGGCCAACATAACCAGAGACAGATGGTCCCACAAATAGTCTGTTCCTGTGCCATGCAGGGCTTTATAGTCAGCAGCTTGAATTGCATCTGGAAGCCTATTAGGAGCTTGTGAAGTAGTAGATGTAATGTGATATGCCCCTAACTACCTGTGCTGCTGCATGTTAGACCAAATGCAGCCTCTGGATGGTCCTCTAGGGCAGTCCCAAGTAGAGTGTCTTACAGTAGTCCAGCCAGAAGTTGACTAACACATGGGTGACCATGAGCAAGACCTCCCAATCCAAGAATGGGAGCAATCTTAGCACAAGTAGGGAGGCTGCTACACAACAGGGATGCTGGTACAGTAGCAGCAATTCCATCTGATCCCAAGCACCCAACTTCACAAAAGGGTCTCATACCCAGCCATCTGCAGGGCAGTGCCCCTGAACTCGGAGTCTCTTGTATAACAAAGGCCATTCGTTGTCCCTACCCTGAAGCCATGGCACAATTGAAACCCAGGTGGGCACATTTCCACAAGGGGAACCGCCATCCCCTGTGCCTAGCCAGGTCTCATTTACACATGCCAGGTTGATTCTCTCATCCATTATTGACTCATGGATGAGATTGGCTTATTACTTTTATTATGGACTAAGTATTGAGTGACAACAGCTGAAACCCAGGGCTTCCTAAGGCTCAATGGCCAGATATTGGGGCAGAGCACAGGCGGCCAGAACACAGGATTGGTAGAAGACACAGAGACCATGCTCCCTGAGAATGGTCTGCCCCCAACTCCTGCAACAGCTCACCCTACTCATCCCCACCATAGTGTTCTCACTTGCCCCTCATCCCCCCAACTTGCTAACCATCCCTGTTCCAGGCCACCTCTCTCTCTCCGGCCCAAGGGTCCCCTCCATACACAGGATCCCAGGACCCTCCGACTAGGCCACTCACCCAGTGTCAGGCACTTCTCCCTAGCACCTCTCAGAGTCATTATTCATCCATCAGCTTGAGACTAAGTTTCATTTTTTTCATGAGTGATATAAAATCAGTGGGACTTTTTGCCAGACCCAGAAGACATCAAATTGAACTCTTAGCATTTCTTCCCCTTTCCGACTAGGTTTTATGCCCTCCATCGTGTGAGCCCATCCATTCAGATATGGAGCTGCCCCTTGAGATTACAGCCAGCCCTCCTGACCCAGCCCCAGCGACCCGCTCCCTTGAGGAAGAACTCCAAGAGGCCATTCAAAAGGCTCAGGTACTGTGGGGCATCTCCTTCAGCCTTTCTTCTGTTGCAGGCTACCTAGGTTTGCTTTGCACACGGGCTGTCTTAAAGGAAATGGCTACTTTGGCCTGGCCAAGTTCTCTGTGCCCTTTAATTCCTTGTTCTCATTGAAAGAATAGCAACATGAAACAAATGGATGGGCAGCTCTGGAACAATGAATCCTTCTGGAGTCCTCCCACTCCTTTCAGAGTTCCTCTGTCTTCCAGAGAGAAGGAACAGACTTCTCCTCTGCCGTTAGGATCAAAGCCTGCCTTGACTTGAAAATCAGTTTGGAAGCTCAGCGCTGACACTTGTACCAGAATAAGTTCTGGTTTTGTTGTTGAAAGAGACACTGTTCCAGCCACTTTCTCTTTCTTTCCCTTTCTATAGCTGGTACCAAGCCAATCTATTGAGGAGATTTTAGAGGAACCGCTGATGTGTACAGGTAAGACGGTGGCTCTATTTTCTGGGTTACCATCAGGCTGCAGCCTGCAGTTAGGACTAGCTGATGGAGGAATGTAATAACAGAAAAAGCTGTCAGGAACAAAGATGGGACAATATAGGTTTTGGGAAAAAAGGAGCCATAAGTTTGGGGATGGTTGGGTTAAAGAGACAAGTGCTCCTTACATGGCCACGTGTTCACAACCACATGATCCAGGTCAAAATCCTGGTGTGAAAGCTGGCTTTGTTCTGTGGCTTTGTTTTTTAGCACAGAGTTAGGAAGATTGGAGAGTGGGGGAGCAGTATTATGTCAAAAGGCTGTATCTGTTTTTCGGCATCTAGGTGATATTCTTCAAGCACCTGCCTTGACCCCAGAAGTCCCTGATCAAGTTGCCTTGTCCCCATTGGTCCACCAAGAAGCATCACCACCAAAAAAATCCTGCTCCAACAGTGAGCCACCTTTGGTGTCTTCTGCCATCTTTGATTTTCCTGGACCCTACGATTTCCTTTCGACAGCCTCCTCTTCATCTGCATCACTGGATTCACTGTCCTCTGTTTTCTCCCCTGACTCTCTGGAGATGCCACCATCTCCTCCAGATGCCTGGCAAGGGAGTGGGACCCGTGCCGGATTTGATCCTGTTGATTGGCTAGAAGCCTTGACCTCAGGTTCAGCATCAGGTCTCGGCTCTGCCAGTCCTGTTGGTAACAGTATCTTCTGCACAGACCTTTTTGATTCTTCTGACCTGGGTGTCAACCATATGATAGACCTAATGGTGGAGCAGTGGTAGTAAGGGCACTAATAGCAATCTGGTCCCCAACGCTTGACAGAAAAGGGGAAGAATCCTCTTTTTATCCTAAAAGGTCATCATGACACTAGAATCCAGCTTGATTGGGCAAGAATGTCTTTCTTTGAGTTGCTAACATCAAGCTTCATCGTGTATGGTCTTGTTTCTGTTAATGGCATGTCCCATTGCTCCCTTGGAAGAATGAAGTCACTGTTGTCTGGATTGTGTCAATGTATGCATCATCTTCGATTGTCAGACATGCCAGAAACTCTGGTGTTCACTTTGAACAGATAAAACCAATGTTTGGAAGATCAACAACCAGTCAACAACTTCAGATTCATAAAATTATGGCTTAACACCTAACTACTTCACCTTATTGTGAAGTAAAGCAGTCGTTGGTTTTCTATAATGTCAACTTCTGACATCACAAAGTAATTAAACAAGTTTTAGAAACTAGATTCACTGAAACAGTTAATACTCAGGTTCTTAACAACTTTCTATGCCACTTTTGGATTTAAAATATTGTGTACCCGTCTTGTTGGTTGTATCTGCTACATTGAAACTTGGTTAATTTGCCTGATGCCAACTTTAGAAACCATTAATAGATTGGGAAATTCTGGGGTCCCAAAATCATGACATCTCCAAGAGACCATTTTGGACCAGTTGAAACATGAGGATAATATCATTTCTACACACATCTGGACAGTTATGTTGATTTAGATGCTACGTACCTGAGGATGAGAAGCAGAGATTCTAGCTTGATTGGGATACCATCTTGTTTTGTTCAGTGCCAAATCTGAAAAAAATGGGATTGTTCCATCTTCATTTCCCATGGTGATGGAGAAGCTTTAATTTCCAGGGGCCACCCTGAAGAGACTGCACCATGAGCAGCAACCTCATGTTTCTTGAAAGTATGGCACGGGGGGAGGGGGAGGACATCTTCTCTGTTAGGGACTATATCTTATTTTTATAGCTGGTCATAAAAAGATGCAATTGGAAGAGGGGGTGCCATCTTCAGTGGATTGTGCCTTTCTAACCCTTAAATTCTTTTCATTTTTACTTGGTGTTATGAAACAGAAGGAACAGATACTTAGATACATATATACACAGGCTCAAAACTATTCTTTGGACTGTGGTAGTGGAACAGCACCCTAAGGGTGCTACATACATGGGGAGGTCCATTTTTTCAGGGAGATGGATGCCGTTGGTGTCTTATGTCCCAGTAGCCAAAGGTTGTTGGGAAATTTAGACCAATGTTGTTATCCAAGCATTAACATCTAGCTGTGGCAACTGCTCATGCTGTGTGAAAATGTAGGGGGCATCAAAACATTAATCTGGTTGAATTATCTCTGCTAGAATTTCTGTGAATTGCAGTTCTATGAGAAAGGTCTTGGGCACACTATCAAAAAAGTCACACGAACCTCCCCAAATTACATTTCACAAGCTTATTTGGCAGGAACGCTATGGAAGTTAAACAAATGAACAGTCACTAAGCACTTTTTTAAAATGGTATTCTCTTTAGATATATTTGCACCTGTATTCTCAAATGTTAAAAGAGAGCTTGGGTGTCCTCCAGATCTTGTTGGGACTACAACTCCCAGAATTGCCAGCTAGTATTCATTGGCTACTCTGGTTGGAGGTTATGAACTGTAATCCCAACTCTTTGAGGGAGCCTCAGGCTTGGGAGTGAGATCTGTAACAACAGGAGTTTTTATTGTCTGCTCTAGAACAGTGTTTCTCAACCTCAGCAACCTTAAGATGTGTGGACTCCAACTCCCAGAATTCCCTGGCCAGAGTTGAAGTCCACACATCTTAAAGTTTCTCAAGTTGAGAAACACTGCTCTAGAAGATACACTCTTGACCATTCTTGGGGTCTTGCAAATACAATCATACGGGATTGCATTTTCCCACTTGTGGCAGAAAGGGAGATGAATGCCTTTCTGCCACAAGAATGGTGAATTCACAAGGTAATGCCTTGCGAATTATCTCCTCTTTCTTCAGAGCAGTTTTTCAGCAAGAGATCAAGGAATTGGGCTTTGTTTTAAGACATTAACTAGATGCTACATAATGTGTGAATGCAAAATTACCCAAATTAATCAGAGAAAGAAAACAGCCCTGGGGAGGAAAAGGGCTCGAGCTAGCAAGAAAATCTCTGTTGCCTATGTTTGTAGCATGTTTGTCATTTGGAAGAATAATCCAGGGAGAAGCCAAACCCATTTCAGAGGGACAAAACTGCTGCATCAGGTTTTCTGGACATCCGTAGCAATCCTGAGACTTGTTTGATGTAGCTCTCAAGTCAGTCATAACATCCTTTATTTCATCCACAGTTTATACTGTACACCATTGGCTTCTCCAGCTGGGTAGTACAGAAGCAAAATGATTTATTCGTGTAGTTTGATAGTGACACGACAAAGCAGCCTTTCTCTTGGCACTGCTGTATGGGTTGGGACTGCAACTCCCGACTTTGGCCACGTTGGCTGATGATTCTGAAAGCTGCTGTTCCAGCACATCTGGAGGACACCAAGATGGAGAAGTTTGGGACAAACATAGCCCTCCCAGCTCATAGCCTGTTGCCCAACCAGCTGCCTGTGACTTCTTCCCCCTCTTCATGATGACACCCTGATTTTGGTCAGTTTGAGGCTGGGGAAGAGAGGTAGCACTCAGCAGGCAGAACTGCAAAGGTTGCTTGGTTAAAACAGACTTGAACTAGTCCAGCTTTCCTGGATCAGGAAAGCAGGTTGTCTCTTATGCTTCCAATTTGCAGAGGTTCAGAATTCAATCCTCCCTCTCCTATTTCCCAGTTACTCTCTGAATAAACACCGTTTCTCGCTGCCCAAGTGACGTGTGGATGTTTGTAGGGGCTTTGTTCTTTGTTTTACTATTCGGTGAAGTTGTCTTATTGAAGACCTCACGTAGAGAAGTAAGTCAAGAAGCTGGCAAAACAGGTGAAGCCCAAGAGGCTGCTGGTCGGGGAGGGGAGGTTATTATTGGAGCAAGACCAAAAGATCTTCCCAGCCTGTGGCAGCTGTGGCAGCTCCTTGCAGGTGACATATTGAAGGGGGGGGGGGGGTGCTGAGTCTCTTTTGCTGCCCGCTATGGCTCTCACTGGCACATCCTCTTGGCATCAGCTGGATTCTGATTTTTGTTGCGTTTTCCTTCCGCCTCTGCATTCTCTGTGCTCTGCTCCCTGTGCTATGCCCAGGCCTGACTGCAGGTGGGCTGTTTTTTCTGTGTAAAACGGGTGTCCGCAGGGTGTGGTCAAAAAAGTCAAGATAGTGGCTGGGAAGGTACAGTCAAACTCCACTTGCTTTTGTGTGTGTTTTGTGGACCCTCCCCCAAAGGAGGATCGGTTGGGGAAGGGTCCATTTGGAGCAGCAGATCAAGAATGGCTGTTTAACCCATTCCCTACTTGTTTCCTCTTCTGTGACAATCTTTTTGTCTTATCTTTTTAAGAGGTGCCAAATTGTCCCTACCAACTCTGCTATTTTTTCTTCCTCCTGTAGCATGTGTGTAGAAGTCATTTCCAAATACTATTTAAACTGGCTCCAAGAAGTTGGAGAATTTTGTTTTTAGTAGGGATGTATAGATCCATATAAACCAAACCCATTTTACCATCCACGAGAGTAGGACTGGATAGACATTTTTAAATGATTCTATTCTTCTCTTTTAAAAAATATCAGCTTTAAGTTGGTTTTAAAAAATCAAAAACTCTGCAATTGTATTTGTTCATTACTGTCCTTATTTGATGGGGCTTTGGGAAAGAGAGTCCACTTGGAGTGGGGGGGGTCAAAAAAGTGAGGAGAGCATCCATGACCATGCAGTCAAAGCCCCACACCTTATTTACATGTGACACATGTAAAAGGGGGCAGGGTTTCAGTTGCGCAATTGTATTTCCTTGACACACACACCCCATGGATGCACCTAAGCAACAGGATGGAAGGAGAATCCAAGTCGGGGAGCAAAACTGAAGAATCTTTATACAGATTTTTCAAATATGATTTTTGTAGAAAATGCTCATTTCTTTTTTTTAACTGTTTAAACCAGTGTTTTCAAACTTGGCAACTTTAAGATGTGTGGACTTCAACTCCCAGAATTCCTCAGCCAGCGTGGGGAATTGAAGTCCACACATCTTAAAGTTGCCAAGTTTGAAAAACACTGGTTTGAACCATTTTTGCATTCATGGAAACAAATAAGAAGGGCCAGGATTGGGGACAGATCATCCTGGAGTATGTCTATCTATGAGGTCGCTAAGAGTCAACACCTAATGGCCTCTTAATCACCAATCAATCAGAAACATACATCTTTTTCAGAACTTTATTTTTACAAACACATGAGAAGATTTGACTCTGTTCAGTCCTGGAATAGAAAGAAGTCAATTTTGATGAAAATTGTAAATCCTCTCCACTAGAATCTGTGGCAGATTTCTATTACATCCTAATTAATCCTTTAGTAAAGTAAATCCACTGTCTTTTATGAAATCCAGATAAATATATCTAAATAAGACTATAAAAATACAAGATAAGGCGGGGGGTGCTGGCTACAAGTAATTTAAAAGGGGGAGGGGACATTTCACATTTCCACCAACTCTGAAGATTCACTGTCACTGTCACTCTCATCTTCATCCTCTTCATCATCATCATCCTCATCTTCCTCCTCCTCTTTCTTAGCCATATGACGATAATAACATAAGCTATCGGGAAAAAAGGGATAACAGAGTTGGGAACGAAGCAGAACTTAGAAGCAGATTTCAAGATTTCTAGCTCTGTCAAATTCCACCAGCAATCTCTTGTTTACTGGTGAGGCCCTACACGCCAGCCCTGGAGGATTCTAGGAAAAATTCTAAGATATGCCCTTGATTCATCTACAACACTGGCTGTTCCTGCAGTCCCTTATTATTACTTTGCCCAAATTGCGCATCTTCCAATAGTGAGATTGGGGCGGGGGGGACTCAGTCTTCTGCCTAAGATGGATTGCATATCCTGGGTATAAGCGCAAATATTTGTTACCTTTAAAAAAGCTACTCTATTAAAGTCTGTCTGCCATTATGGATTTTTCACAGTGGTCTCACCTGAAATTGGCCCTTGTTTCATCCTTCCTCACACTGATGTCCTCCAGGAAGGCTAAAAATACATCTCGGGGAATACAGATACACCTGAAGGACACCACTTGGAGAAAATTGGTCTTATAGTCTCAGCTATGACATTCTTTTAAGGATGCCAATAGTTACATAGATGTGACTCTGATTAAAGGAACCTTAAAGAAACTTAAAGAAACTAGCCACTGGGGAAATTGAACTACAATTTCCTTAATCTGCAATTGGTAGCTCAGTGTAGGCTCAGGATGATATGGTCCAACCTATCTGGAAGCCCAATTCTGCTTTGAAAATTACCACAGACATAGACCAACTAACAAATAACTAAGGAAGGTTTGTTTAGGACATCATACTGTTTATTTTCAGATTTCTATGGACGTTTCAGAGATGAGGCTCTGGAGACAGGGCTGGCCCTGGCATCTCCTCATGCATCTCCTCTTTTCCCACCAGATGCTGTCCAGATGTATTAGCCTTTGAGACTGATAGTTCCCAAGTATCTGAAGGGTGCTAAATGTCCTAATGTGATCTATTTCCAGTTATCCCCAGAAAAAGGCAAATGAGGCTACCTAATTGTAAAGTGGGTGGGTGGTGAGACTCACAAAGCAGCAACAATGAAGAACAGCGCTCCTCCTGTAATCCCACTTATTTTCCAAGCTGTCCAATCAGCTTCAGGGGGTGGAGCCCTGGAAGAAACCCCTAGGGTCATAGACAGTGATGGTGGTGATGACAATAATGATGATGATGCTGGTGACAGTAATGGTGGTGGAACCAGTGGTGGGTGGGTAAACAAGGTGATCTTCTCTCTTGAAAGTAGCACTGATAGAAGAAGAGGGCAAGATGGGAAATAAAGAGACATCAGGGTAGGGATTAGGAGTTTGGGCTCCTTTTTCCAGAGTGGAAGAGCAGTAATTCTATCTCTTTAACCTTCAAGCTCTAGACCAGTGTTTCTCAACCTTGTCAACTTTAAGATGCGTGGACTTCAATTCCCAGAATCCCCCAGCCAGCATGCTGCCCGGGGAATTCTGGGAGTTGAAGTCCACACATCTTAAAGTTGACAAGGTTGAGAAACACTGGTCTAGTCAATTGGTTAGGTGAATGGCTTGAAAACTCTGACACAAAGCAACCTACTTTAAAGGAAAACTTATCGGATATACAAAAGGCAGATGGAGGGACACCACCTTAGAAAAGAAATGTTCTCTTCATTATCCCAGGTTGAAAAGGAGTCTCTAAAGATGGCCCAAGGGGTATTTTTTACATTGCAATGCCTGCAAAAAAGGGCAGGGCTTCAGTCACATGGTTGTGCCCACCATTTTGATTTTTTCAACCTCCTCTCTGCAGACAACTCTGAAGGCGGCAGTCAGCTGCAGGAACCTTTGCACAAACCATGTAGAGATGCCTTGTTTACTTTCCCCCTTCAGAACTCTTAATGAAAGACAAGGAAGTGAAGATTTAATCAACCGTTAAAAACCAGTTCCCTAGAAACCAAAGTTTGATTTCACAGACTAAAGCTACAAGCTTACATCTGTGCTAGGAGGCAGGTAGGCAAGCAATGTGTTAGGCTCTGGTGTTTTGCATCCAGGCAGTCTCAGCTGCATCTTTTGCTGCTCAGTGGATTCATTTTCACTGAGAGGGGGATAGGGTTGCAGCCTCTCCACAGTCACAGTTTCTCCATTTCTAATAGAAATGAGGAAAGAGCAACTCTCATGGGTGGCCACTGTATGTACCCACTGCCCACTCACAATCTGCCCTGCTAACGAATGTATGTACCCTCCCAAGAGTTTCACAGGGACCATAAAGAGAGTGACCACTAGATGGCAGCAAAGGGTTAGAGTTTTCAGTGTCTCTTTGCTGACACCTAGTGGCCACCTAAATGTCTGCAGCCCAGGTATCATAGTCCTAAGGTCGTCACCCATCCCTGTGTAATAGAATGAGTCTCACTGAAGTCGGTAGAGTTTCCTTCTAATTAATATTGCTACATAGCATGATAGAGTTTATCTAGGCCCGTATGCATTGCAGGAATATTACAGGAAGCTGCTTTGAACTGAGTTATTCCTAAAACTGGCAGCAGCTCACCAGAAGCTCACTTGGGGGAACTCTTACTCATTGCCTGCTTATCTGGTCTTTTACATTGCAGATTCCTAACCCGAAACTGGTAATAGCTACTTATTAGTTTGCACCTAGCAGCAGCATGGATGGGGGTGGTCAACATGAACAAGATGGCAGATGCGGCCTGCCCTGCAGTCTGCATGTACAATAAAGGCAGGACTTGCATTGTGAAGTTGCACCCCCTGTCTTGCCTGTTTTATCCCCCTGCTGGTTGCATCCCCAAAGAAAGTATATTTCAGGACTTCTTAACACCCATTTGTTATGTTGCTTCTGTTTAGTAAGTGCAATTTTCAAATAACAGGAAATCAGTGATGATGATTGCCCGTTATATGGCACAAATAAGAAACATGGCTGCAAGCGGCCAATATGTTTGTTTTGGGCTATATTACTTACTTAGAAGTATTGGACTGCAATTCCAGTCTTGGAGAGCATCTAGTTGGGAAAGGCCTCCAACTTGCTCCACCAACTTGGTCCAGACAATTGATATAGCTTTGCAAGGGCATTTTGATGCCAATGAAAACAGGATTTGGGGCATGGATAACCCCAGTATGACTCATGACCCTATCATGAATTCTTTGAATATGTTGGGGGGGAGAAGGTTCTCTGAACCCCAACTGAGATGAAGTTTCTTGGGAAATTTTCCAGCCCTGATTCACTTCACTCACCTACAACTTGAAATTCAATCTGGCTGGCAGTATATCCCTCTGCATCTATCATTTTACATCGGTATCTGCCTGCATCTTTCATGCTGGCTTCCTTCTTGATCAGAAAGGAGTCTGTACCACTGGCCATCAGCTGCTCTTTATCATTCACCATCTGAGAAGAATAAGACCTGAAAAGAGCTAGAGTTCACATCATTTCTGTGTCAGCCTAAGAGGGTTGTGGCCATCCAGGATGAAAGAATGGATGGCAATACAAGCTCTTCATTGAAGAGCAGGATAATTCAATATATTGGTTCAGTGTGGAAAGTCAACATTCAAGAGCTAAGGAGACAAAGGAGATAGGGAAGTAGGCTTGTGTCAGAGAAACTGCTTGTTGGGGACCGCGCCTACCCGGAAGAACTCATATGTCTTCACTCCGTGGCTTGCCTTATGCCATTTCAGAGCACAATCCAAAATCAGATCATCATCTGTTTCCACTCGAACGTTCCGTTCTGCAAAATCCAGCATGTTATATTCTACTGTCAGGCTGTGCCAGCTGCTGCTACCATAAATTGAATCTATACATTTATTAAGCTTTCTTGACCAGTTACCCTACCTGAAAGTTTCGTGGGCCCACAATTTAGACTGGATGTAGACTGGATTCTATACCTCTCAGTCCAGCTAGGCCCCATTATCTACTAACCCAGCTCAAAACGGCATGAGCCAATTTTGGGTCTGCCCTACCGACGCTCACCTCCACAATGGTAGTTCTTGGAACATGACTGCTGATTTGTCTCACATGAGAAACAACTGATAAAAGTGTACACCATCCGACCTGTAGGATAGGAGTTGAATCAGAGGAGGAAAAGAAGAGAGAAGTGAACTTGCTGGGTGTAAAGCAGAAGAAAACCAGAAAAGTGGATACAAGGCAACAGGTAGAAAGCATAGACAACTGCCTTTCCAAATGCAGGGTTTTCCAGGTGTCCTGGAATTGCATCTATTATCCCTAATGAGAATGGTTGCAGTGATGGGATCTGTAGTGATACACATCTGGGGGAACACCAATTTCAGCAAGGCTAGCCACCTGGATGTCAACAAAAGGAGGATGCAACCTGAAATGAGCAGTGACGTGCATGTAGAGATGCCCGTTTATTTCAAGAGATAAGGACACAGAAGTCTTCAAACAGAGGTTGAATAGTCTTCAGAGATGTTCTAGTGGATCCTACAAGGAGTAGAGGACTGGACTAGAAGCCTCTAAGTCTGGTTCCTCCCAATTCTATCATTCTATATGCAATGGATACTCTCTTCCCCAGGCTGTGCCTCATTCTTGTGCCTTGGAAAGCAAATTGCTATGCTGAAATCAGCATGTAAAAAGTCTGATGGCACAAACACATCGCTTCTCCCAAGCGTTGGTACATCATCCTGCTGTTAAAGGCAGAACTGCAGGACTCAAATGAGCAGTTAGCAGACCTAGTAGTATCATTGCAGAAAAGCCTTGGTCACACTGCTCAGCTTTGGATACAGAAGATCCTGGGCTCAGTTCCTCCTACGTTTTGCTAAAAGGCCATTTGCAACTCAAAAACTGTGTGTAAAAACACATATAATGACAAACTATGCACCAAAATGTATTATATTATGGGGGAAATCACTTGCCAAAATGTACAAGAAAATGTTGAGGAGAACCATATACAAAATGGGTACCATTTTTCATTCAGAACCCTTCTTAAAAAGCTGGTATGTACACTGGGCGAAACAAAGTAAGTTCAAGAAAATGAAAAATGGGACAGCAAAATTTAGTGTGATAGATTTGCCTTCCCCATTGAAGACTCTGGAAGAACAATGCCATTTGTAGTGGGTGACACTGAATAAGATGCACCAGTATTCTGACTTATAACTGAACTGGAGATGAAATGAATCTACCTATCTATCCTTCCTTCCTTCTTTGCTGCTGTTTGAAACAGTTCTAATTCTGTTCAGGACTGAATATAGAATAAGATTTGGGTGCGGGGGACAGCTCCTAGCCCTGATCAGATGGGGAAAACCACACTCCAAAAAGAGCCACCAATAGCATTCCTTTTACCCAATGTGATACTCACCACAGTCATTGCTGCAATAGACTACAAGGCAAAAGGAGAAAGAGAGAGAGAGAGAGAGAGAGAGGGAGAGAGAGAAAGAAAGAAGGAAGGAAGGAAGGAAGGAAGGAAGGAAGGAAGGAAGGAAGGAAGGAAGGAAGGAAGGAAGGAAGGAAGGAAAGAAAGAAAGAAAGAAAGAAAGAAAGAAAGAAAGAAAGAAAGAAAGAAAGAAAGAAAGAAAGAAAGAAAGAAAAGGTCATTAGCAACAAATGGTTGGTCTCTTCCAGCCCCAATTCCCTAGCTAGTGCTGATAAAGCCAAACTGATCCTTGAAGTTGACATTTTAACATCAGTTGGAGCACATGATGCCCAAGCAAGCAAATAACCAAGCTCAGAGAGCACAAAGAATTCCACAGTTTGAGTTTACGGTATTAAAATGTACGGTCATAGATCAAACAGAGGGAGAGAGAAAAGCTAGGATGGTTTCTTTGTTGCTAGAGACCTGTAGTTGGTCTTCTGCTGCCCGTAACTGCCATGAAATGAAGCGTTCACCATCAGTCTGCTCTCTGCTGCCCCCCCACCCCCCAAGCTCTCATTTTAGACAGAACCCCAGTTCTGTTTCATTGCAGAGGCAAAAGAGAGGGTCAAAGTATACCCCACTATATTTTGTGCCCACCTTCACCCTGGACCACCGCACCTGAGCACTATTGTATAGGAGAACTCTTAGTACAATTGGGTAGGAAAGTTTCAGGATTTAAGGAATTTCATTTCTCCTTTGGAATGAGCCAATTCAACCATTTGGTGGTGGTGGGAACCTCATAAGTTCTTGGAAATAAGTCATAAACAGTTTTGGAAAGTTTACTTTCAGAAAGTTATAAGCCATATCCAGAATGGGCAGGTTGGCAGCAACCAGCAATAAACAGAACATTGTGGGGAATCTCGGGTTATGTTGTATGCAAAACACAGAGGGACATGATCATTTAAACCTAGAATCACTTCCTCCTTTTTTCTTTTTTAGAATTAAACATAGTTTACGTTTTGTAGATTGTGGCATGACCTCTTCAAAATAAGATACCAGTTTCTGGAGGCTCCACATCATTTCATTAAAAAGCTGGTCACCTGCCAAAGAGAAGGAAGATGCTGAGAGGGTGTGATGGAAGAGTCGTAACCTGGGCAATGGGACCAAGTCTGTTGGTGACAAGGCTGGAGCACCCCATGAAATAAATTGAAAGCCAGGGGCAGCCCGAGAAAAGACCTACTGCCTGACACGTGAGGAAAGACCCAGGGCTTCTACCCTTTTGATGAGACTCCCACTGCTTTGTCACTTGTGTTGTCTTATACACTTTTCAATTTCAGGGATATGGCCAGTCTCCCATGACCAGTCAACTACACTGCAGGCATCCATCTGAGGGGTTACTCAGAAGGACTCTATGTGAAATGGCTTGGGGTATCCCTGGGCAAGGACAAGAAAGTCAAGATGGTGGCCGTGACCACATGAACAAAGGCTCACCCCTTTTAGCAGACGTTGCATGTAAAAAAGGGGTGAGGATTTAATTGCACAGTCTTGGCTGCCATATTAACATTTTTTTACACACACACCATGGATGCTCCTGGAACGGCTGCATCTATGGCCGTACAGATAGTCCCCATAGGCTCTTCAGAAGACTCTGCCAGTTCTTCAGAAGACGTCCCCCACTATCACCCCCAGAAGCAGCATATAGAACAAGGAAGCTAACAAAAACCTTAGACCCCATGGAATTTATTTATTTATATATTTATATATCACATTTACAGTAGCTACTCTGGGGGCATAGATTGGAAGACAGCAATGGCAGGGAGACTTATCCTCCATTTTCATCTTGTGCTAGTCCACTGCCCGAGGTGACTGCTTCATTCTGCTCAATGGTAGCCTTGGCCCTGCCTAGAGTGGGACTCAGATTCAGTCTTGTCTTTGTGACTTCCAGGACTAAATTCTCTTATTCATGGCTCCATCTTGAAAGAAAGTTGGGACAGATATCCAGGGTCCACTCAGTGGAATGAGCAGGAGGGCGTCACGCCACAGAAACTTCAAATTAGGTAACTCCCTACTGCTTGTTTCTCAGCGCTAAAACAAATACATGAGCTATCCTAGAGATTCTACAAGTAGGGCTAAGGGAGCAACAGCGAGAGTAATGTTATCGGTGAGTAGCCACCATCTTAAATGGGGGGGTTTATGGGCATTTTTAAAAGGAGATTTTTCGTTGAGATTTCTAAAAAAAAAGAAAAGTGCAGAAATTTTTGTCCTGGTATATGAATGGGGGAAATCCTTTCTTCCCTTGGGTAAGGGAAATTCACAAAACCACCAGATGGTGCTGCTTAACTAATTCCAAGAGAAAAATATTGTATTGGAATACAGTATGATGATGACATGAGAAAAAGCAGGGAACACGTCATGGGTGGATGAATTTGGCAGCCAAAGCAAAGCTTGCTTGAGGTTTATGGAGGACCGTGCACAGATTCACCCTGTTCTTAATGGATTGTCGTATATCTAAACTCAAAATATTCCTAAGTGCCCTTCAAGAAGAACCAGTCTTATGTATTCCTTTTATGCCCATTGAGTATCATTCCTTTTATCAGGTCTCTACCTTCAAAGTGATTTTCCTTGATCTGGTTCAGAGAGCGTTTGAAGTAGACAGTGAGTTTTTTTAGCGTTAATTCATCTGAAAATAATGGAAGAGAGGAACAGTTGTAGGAAAAAGAAAGTAACCAGCTTCCTTCCTCCCTGATCATGCATTTGTCTTAAAAAGCTTTTTTAAAATCATTTCTCCATATCTAATCTTCATCCACAACTTCCAATCAATATGCGCCTTTGTGAATTTTGTGGTCTGCAAACATAAAAGCTATCTCCAAAACAGTTTTCTGGTTCACACAAACATGAAACCCAGCATTGCTGGATTCTTTTTAAGATAGTGTGATGCGTACCCATTATAGTTGATGCACAGTCTGCAGAAAAGGCCAAATCAAGGTTTAAAATCATAGATTTGCATTATGTGTAACTGTCTCCAAATATTTCCTTAAAGATTTTCATGCAAAGCCTGAATCCATTAACGAATTGATTATGAACTTTACTAGATCAGTGTTTAGCGCATTTTGAAGCACAGAAGTTTTATCTCACACAGGCACACAAACACATGGATATACTTCCAGACATGCGTGCATTACTTTTCCATTATTTATAACCTCAAAGAAATTATCACACTGGTTAAAATGCTCTCATTGAACACAGAGATATAAAATAAACCATCAATTCAGTTTACTGGGTTTGATCGCAACCCCGTGGTAGCGCACAGACAGTTAGATACTGAACCCAAAGCTGGGTTGGATCCAGATCTTGTCATACTTAAGACCTGTTCAGTTAGGATGACTGACTTCAGTTCCACATCAATGTACACATGGGTGAGGCATCATACCCACCATCTTGCAGATTTTGACACCTCCCCCATGGAAGCTCCTGGTTACGTTTATTTCAGTTGGCATTCTAACCATGATTAGATCTCAGTTTGATCAGGAGCTTTAACAACAGCACATCTTCAGTGAACTGAAGCACACCTTTCAGTGCTAGAAATGCAATCCAATCCTTGATGCAAAATTACATTATTTAAATTGCTCGCATGAAATAGGAATATGGTCAAAGAAAATGAAAGGAGTCTCCAGCCTGCTTCTTTAGGTACTCATTTCTGAATTCGGTCCCCCAAAATGGCCCATTTTAAAAGCTTTTTCTGTCACCTCATTCACCTGCCAGAGCAAGAGAAGTCCATCAATATATCTTCAGCTTGTTTTCCCCCTTCACTTCCCCAGGCTCAAAGCAAGTGTCATCAGGGTTTATGTTTTTGAAGCTTTTATTTTCAGCCCGTCAAGGTAGCTCACCCTCTGACTTTCCACTTGCCCTTTCTATTCACTTTTGTTTGTTTATTTATCTAGGGAACATATAAGGCCACTCATCTTAAATATATAATTCTGGGCAGCTAACTACCCATTCACAAAAAACAATATAAAAGCCTCTAGCAGAGAACAATTAAAAATAATGCAATAAAAAAGAAACCAAGGACTATATAACAAACTCATACTACGTACACATGTGTACTGGGCTCCTCTAACATCCTGGTCCACCCTGTGAAGACCCAAGGGAAAGGCCGGGTCTTTGTGGCCTTCTCAAAAGCCAAGAGGGTCGGGGGGAGGCTGTTCCGTGGGGCAGGCACCGTGACAGAGAAGACACGTTGGCTTGGTCCCACAAGATAACACAGTTGAACAGGGGGGACCTGGAGCATGCCAGCCTTGTTGGGTCTGGTAGGACAAGCGGAGGCAAGTGGTCCTGCAAATAACCTGGCCCCATTTATAATATATGCCTGTAAAACGTGGGGTTTTGTCCCCACCAATTTCTCTGACTTGGCCCTGCCAATGTTCGGGGATGTAGTTGCCCTAGCATGACAAGGCAGCCTTCAGTTCACAAAAAGATTATGCCTCCTGATCTAAAATATTAATCTTAAAAATCAGCATAATTTGGTGACATGACCTCTTTGTTCCATATACAGGTTGCTGCGTAAAATTCAAATTCTGCCCTTAAAAATGTCCCTAGAACCTATCATTGGACTTGGATGTCAGGGTGTGGACTTAGTTACTCCCTTAAGAATGGCTCGGATCCACTCCAGAAAAAATTGAATCTTCTTGGAGAGCTATTGGAAGGAGTGCGTTCGTACCAATAATACCCATATATTTTTTCGGATGTATGGGTTGATTCGATAGCCTCTCTATGACATTGTCCAAGAGCTGCTGCAATTTGGTTTTGAGTTGAGGGTCCTTTTGGAGTTTCTTCTCCAGGTAGCTATTTCTGAACTCTGTCCGAAGCGCCATGGCTTCTCTGCTACATTTTAAGCAGCCAGAAGATCCCATGATGACCACAGTCAGGAGCCCAAACTCTAACCAAGACATGACAGTATGCTACAGCTGCCAGAGGGGGCCTTAAACAGCAAAGCAGTGACATCATAACTATGACCTCACAAAGCCCACATGCTCTTCAAACAATCAGAAGAGTAGGTGACTCTTCTGCTGAAAAGTCCCCAGTGTGCTAAACTGTGGTTCGTTTAATCATAAATGACTGAATGAATCACAACGGGCTGGCTTCACTCATATGTAATGGAAACAGAATATAAACCACATTCTGTTAGCACAAGGTGTGAACATGGCCACAGCAGAAATAAACATTGCAATGGCCAGAGAAATGCAATCTGCGGTTCAACTTCCAGTTAGCATCCTCAAAAGTTTTTTAATCTGAAGATGTAGGCAATTTAGCTTCTCTCCTCTCTGATATACTTCTAGGGCTGTCCTTCATATTTAATGTCATATCTCACTAATAAAACCCTAATGCATAACCCCTGTAGACCTGCATTGGACTATAATTCCCATTTTCTCCAGCCAGCATGTAGACCACCCTGAAGAACACGAACCTTTGAGCCTAACGTGGAAGCAGGTTCCTCCTTGCAACTGTTTAATAGAAAGGGGGTTTTTAGTGTTGAGTCATCTGAAAATAATGGAAGAAAGGAACAATTGTGGGAATATAAAAGTCATCAGCTTCCTATCTGCAGCCAGCCGTGGGTCAGCCAAATGAGTGCGGATTATTCATAAGTGCTTTCAGTGTGTTGAAGTTGACAACAGTGAAGACAATTCTGGCACTTTAAAGCAGCTGCCAGGAGTTTGGAAAGGGAGAAGAGTTTCAGTGTAGAAATGCTCCAAGGTACTAATTTGTGGGCAGGTGAGTGTGTTTGCAATATCTTTGTAACGGGGAGATAAAGAAATATTTTAGATCATGAAATAAGTGTGCAGAATCAAATCATAGTCAGTTTACAATATTAATGACCCGATAAGAAAGCCAGAAATCATCGGATTTCCAGATTTTCACTCCAAAACTCTTCTTCTTTTTCTGATACTGGTGTTGTCATTGTTATTACATTCTGCCTTCATTCCCCAAAATTTAAAGCTATAGGGGCATATAGTTCTGTTCTGCCTAGTTTATCTTGAAAACAACCCTACAAGGTAGGCTCGAGTGAGACAGCCTTAGAAAACTGAGTGGAGATTTCAATACTTCAAATCCTAGACCAATGGCGGGCTGGGGAATTCTGGGAGTTGAAGTCCACATATCTTAAAGTTGACAAGGTTGAAAAACACTGTCCTAGACCAACATACCAGCTACCCTGTTAGCACACAGATTCCCTCACTTTCTGATCTGGGCAAACTAGCCTCTTCAAAGGGCAAAACCTAGGATCACTCTTTCGCTGCAAACCGGAAATGCACATTAGGATTTGAGCCTGGTTTATTTGCATGCCAAGTGATCATGGAGCTGACAATAACAGGAGAGATCTGCTGCACGTAGGGAGGGAATGTAGGGTGAGAGAAAAATCTATCAGGATTTTCTCATGGGAAGAAGGTCATCCCGTTAGCTATACAAAAACAGGTGTGAAGATTATTCTATGAAGCTAATGTAAACAAAGAATCTTGTGACCCTGTTATGCTTTTTACTGCCACCTACTGTAATGTGTATGTTAGTTATGCAGTGGGGGTGTACATGCTGGTAATATAATGGGAGGGCTAAATGCCCAGCCTGTCAGTTAGTTCAGTTTGTCTTGAAAAGTTAACCATGTAGGTTTTTATAGGTTATGTAGTCTTAACTAGTAACCAAGTAGTGTACCTCTTCTCTGAGAGTGTTTTTTAGCTAGAGACTTTGTTGTGGTTAAGTCTTGGAAGCTAAGGTGAGAAGAAGTCTTTGTTATATCCTATATTTTGTATGCAACTTGTATTTTATGAAGTTTTGCATTTTTATCAATAAAGACCAGTTAGTTTATATTTTCTGACTGGATTTTCTTTGGAAAGCTAACTATGGATATTGCATTTTGCAAGCTCTCATGCTGATGTGTAAGTTACCTGAGAGCAGGATTTTTGGGACCTTTTTGCTGCACTCTGCGCAACAAAATCGCCATAAGGGTCACATACATTGAGTCAAACAATGGTTTGGCTTCTAACGTAGCTTGCTTCCGAAGCGAATCCAACTTTCCCTTAGTCTTCTCCCCCCCCCCCCGCTGACCCTGAGAAGGTCAACTCCCCACAGCCTCCTCTTTCTCCACTTGGGTCCCCTCACCCGCCACGCCTCATAATCTTGTAAATTCCTGGGCTGTGTCCCTCTTTCATCACATCTTGTATATCAGGACTCTGGGGCCACCTGGCCATATGGGGTCAGAATAACTGTGGTCACGGTCTGCTCTGCATTAATTAACCTTTGATCCTTAACGGGCACCCCAGGGAAGAAGAGGTGGGGGAGCCTCGTAAAAACAACAGGGAGATTAATGGCGAGCGAGCCAGCAATTTCACTTTCAGAGCTTGGGAGAGCTGGGGGGGGCGGATGTGGTGGGGGGGAGCTCACCAGACGGGTGGGGGTGGGAGGGAAGAGGCAGTAATTTGGGAACTAGGCAGGGGGGCATCTTAGGCTGAAATGGCAGAGCAACTGCACTGTGAGAGCTAGAGCGAAAGGGGTTAAGCACGTGCTCTTATCCCCAGAACAGAGAGGAAGAGATAAGAGAATGAGACTGGCACCTCCCTAAGGAATGCAGGATGTTTGTGGGGTGACCCTGGGAATTGCTCTCACTCTGAGAAGATTCTGTAACGGGAGTGAAGCCAATAAACCTTGCTGGATTGAATCTGTACTGTCTCCTGGAGTTTCATGGGCTAATCCTGACATGCACAGAGGGTTGCCAACTGCTTAAGGGGAAAACCAGCCAGTGCCTAGCAGTTAGATCTGCAGGAATTGTCAGACAAAGCTTTTCTCAAAATAGAAATAAACTTCACCATCTGCTTAAGATCTGTGTTTAAGGCTCAGAAACAGAGAGTGAATGAAGAGTGGCAATTCTAGCTGTGAATCCAAATTACAGGGTTTCAGTCTGCGGCACAATTGAAAAGTTGCTCTTAAATTGTGTGAAAATTGCAAGCTTCGGAACACTTGACAAGTGTCTCGTGTTTGGGATTCAGATCTACTGAGTGGATCAGAATATGAATTATTATTAGATGGATATGTGTAATTGTTAAAAATATTCTTTTTTGTGCCAGAAAGTGATTATTAAACATTTGGATGTTGAGGTGGATTATAAATAGTTGTCAAAGGCAACTACTTGCTAAATAAAAAGTCATCATTTGATTAAAGTTAAGGTAAGTCTTTTATGCATTACCAAATGAGATGTATGTCGCAAAAAGGGGAAGAGGGTAAAAATGACACAGATTTACATAATATTTGCATACAAACCGATCTACATACTCTCATAGAAATAATTTATATGAATTAAATATATATTATCTTCATGGGGAAGACTCTTAAATTACAACCCTTCTCTCCATATACCAACTTCAAGGCTTCAATGCCCCTTTATAATAGCTCTTTATATTAAAATCTGACATGGTCTGGACAAGTATTTGTCTTCAAAATATGGAGGACTATCCTCTAAAGTAGGACATCTATCCTAAAAGGCTTTTATCGCAGCATCAAGCCAGCTGTCTTCATTCAGAAATAACTCCCAATATTGTCAGAGATGTAGTGGAAGGATTCATACATCTACCTTTTCTCTGTATTTCGTCCAATAACTCACAAAGGGGTGAATGCTCAAATAGTGTTAAACCTTAAGCCATGTTTACAAACAACAATAACTGGGTTTACCCAACATACGAAGCCTAAACCAACTCACCCACTTTATGACTTAGTGAGATATACGAACAGCCCACTCTCTTCTAAGTATGTTGAGCATAACAGACTTACAATCCTATACATGTCTAGCTAAGTGCAAAGATGATTGAATGCAGTGAGACTTACTTCTAGAAAGTGTTAATAGGACTGAAGCTTTAATCTTAACTGCAGGAAGGAGCAATCTTTTCTGGCTCTGGATCCCAACACACCAGCACACACATGTACAATATCAAAATCTCACAATATTTCAGTCAGTCTTACTGAAGTTCACACTATTCCATGGGATGTTGTGAACTCATATTCTGAGGATAATATTGATTGATTAATATTAATTAATAATATTATAATGTCAGGGAGTTCCAAGACTGTATCTTGGAAATCCACTAGGTGCTTTGACAAGAAAGAGTTGGCCCATTTATCTTTTATTGCTGCTTTATACATTTGGACTCTCACTTTTCATTCTGATTGCCCATTAACTTTCTTCAATATGAAGAAAGTTCAGTGTCTTGTTCTATTAACTGCCTAGAAAGTTTCACTTGATTATTTAAATGTATGAAATTTAATCAATTTATTGAATATATCCAGATGATTAAATGAACGTAATAACAAAACTGTAATACAGTCTTCTTTTTGAACATATTAAAAGACAGTTTTAATAAGCTAATTTAATGATCAGTTAATCAGCAAATGGTACCCTCAGTGGAATGAAATTTCAGCTAGGGCTTTTTTATTCTTTCAACACAACCAAATGTTAGGAAAATATATATGTATATAAAGGAGATAGGCATTCTGCCTGCATGTGTCTGTCAGCAGAATAAGTCTCTGAAGACAGAATAGAATTGGACCACATTGGGTGCAGGGGGATATAGGTGCTGGGAAAGGAAAAATCAAGTTAGAAAATGGGCTGTATCTGGTCGGTGGAGGGAAAAAAATCAAGAAAAAATGTTTTCAATGCCCCTTATGGAAAAGGCAAATGAGCAACTGCCCCATTCTAAGCCCCCCTCCTCTTCCTTCCTGGTCACATGACCCAGAGTGTGAAGATACACAACCCTCCCTAGGCTTCCCCTGAGCACACGTGCGTACATACGGATGCAACCAATTCCTTCATTTCCCAGAGGAAAATACAGATGCCACCTATGGTCATTGTTGGTGAAGAGGGAGGAAAGAATTCCAGAGCCCCTGCTTTGCTATTTTATAATATTTCCTACCATAGTAGCTGTGAACTTCCTCTCTGCCATACGCATTTTCACATCAGTTGCTCCAAGAAGTAGCTTGCTATGCAAAGAAGCTATACACACCAGTCCTTAGAACCAGCCTCTGTCTTTTAATATGAAGATGAGTTTATACCAGTGTTTCTCAACCTTAGTAACTTTAAAATGTGTGACTTCAACTCCCAGAATGCATGCTGACTGGGGAATTCTGGGAGTTGAAATCCACACAACTTAGAGTTGCCGAGGTTGAGTGACACGGATATAGATAGATGACAGACAGACAGATGATAGATAGATAGATAGATAGATAGATAGATAGATAGATAGATATAGATAGATAGATAGATAGATAGATAGATAGATAGATAGATAGATAGGCATATTAGTTAAGTATTAAGCACACATATGCTTATGTATCCAAGATGATAGTAAACACAGAGAGAGAGAAAGAGAGACTTTTACCACAACATCACTGAGAGGAAAATTCCTAGTAATTCACTCTCAGGAACTATAATTATTTTAGCCCAGGCCAGCAAATCTTATGGCCTGCTTGGGACAGTGCAAACAAGAGGGTTGTGGGATATTCAGGTTGGGCTCAAGACACTTTGTGAGCTAAAAGCCAAACAGCAAGGTGGGGTGGCCTTGCAGTTGAATCTTTTTGCACCACTTATAATGGGACATGGGCTCTACCATCTCTAAGGAGAGTAGACCAATTTATGGAGATGCAATCTCTTCATAGTTTTAAACCTGTCTTTGGTCTCCATAGCTCTTATACACCAAACAGGAGGGTCTCAGATGGAATCGCTTTGAATACAAAGGCAACCTTGTAGTATCCACCACTGGGGCAGTTGTCTCTTTCCGCCCAACAGAAGGTCCAGTTCTAGAGGTACTGAAAAGCCCATAATGCCTACTTTTCTATATTTAGCTTGTCAACCTTGCTTTGGATCTCCGACAGAGGTCTAAGAAAAATACTCTTTTCTTTAAGGGCTATGTATAATGTTGCTTGCTATCAGAAGTACATGTGCGTCGTATTTGTCTCTGAAGTGGGCAAGCGTGCTTTGAATCTGGTGTGGGTGTCTGCTCTCTGCTGCTGGCCCTTTTCCTGAACTCATCCAGTAGCTATGCATGCTCAGGGAAATAGACATTTGGTTTAAGGACAAATGGCTGCACTGACTTGTTGCCACCTTAACTCAAACGCCTGAACTTGCACAGCTACCAGCTGTTGCAGGATCTGAGGAAAAGGCACAGCTTCAGATCCCAATACTGCATAGCACTAATCCAAAGTAATATTTCCTCTAAAAAATGCCTAGTCTATGTTATAAGATTCTTTTTACCCAACAGTATAAACCAGTATTTCTTAACCTTGGCAATTTTAAGATGTGTGAACTTCAACTCCCAGAATTCCCCATGGCTGGCTGGGGAATTCTGGGAGTTGAAGTCCACACATGTTAGAGTTGCCAACATTGAGAAACACTGATCTATATCATCTTGGATATGCAAGAATAAGCATATACATTTATGTTACGGGACTAAGATGTATCTACTATTTATCTATCTTAATACCAGCTTAAAGCTGTTTATGTCCTATTCCTACAGCCCTCATGATTTCTGTCAAAGTACCCAAGAAGGCAAAACTGGAGGAATGGCAAACAGTCAAATGGTGGAGTTTATCAACTATTTTATTATACATCGACCTGGGATTAAATTGCAACATCCAGAAACCTGGAGAAAGAACCATTCCCATTAAGTTAGAATGGGAAATGGAGCCTTTTTTTTTAAAGGCCCCGTTTTTTCAATATCAAACTCTCTGGAAGGCCATCTCTCATGTGAGCAATATGGGGTTTGGGGATCACAAGAAGATATTGTGATAAAAGCAGGACCCAGCCCTGAAGCCTTTATCCTTCTCCTTTATGATCCCCTCATACCCTCTGGATACAGTATGTGGGATGTGTGCGATAGGGACTGACTCCACTGGTTTCTTGTTTTTCCTCATTCCTGTGTATAATTCTGGGGTCTATAATCTGGATGCTTTTCCTGACGGACACACTGGCCCATTTTTATTTTGCCTCTTTCTCTTTGTATTTCCCTCCTCTGCATCCTGCATGACTAGCCCACCTGTCTGCGTGTGTTTGGCATCTGTCTTGTCAGTGGGTTTTACTCCTTTTCTTTGACTCATGATGATCGCTGTTGGAAGCCCCCTCGCGTAGGGCAATGCCATCAGGAAATGTAGCAACCACAGATCAAAGCCTCCAAGATCTGGAAAAGTCTTTTACTAGCAGTTCCTCCTGGTTCCAGGACTGGGTGAGAAACCTGACTATCAAAACTTGCATAACTCATGAACACTTTAACAGATCCCCAGAGGCACTATTTCCCGTCTCTCCTCCACCCTCCACCCCCCAATTCATACATCCAACAGGATGACTGTCTAGTATTTACCCAACGGCTTGTAAAACTTGCTAAACTTCGTCATAAACTCTCAGCAAAGAGGGTTTCATTTTTAAGAAACTACAGCCTGGCTGATATCGGATTCCAGAAACCTTGGTGGATAGCATAGTGGACGCCGGCTCCAGACACAACAATTGGGGGAGAAAAGGTGGGTTTGTTCTCATCGCTCTATTGTATCACTGTATTCTTGTACTGCATTGTTATTCTGCATTCACTTCCTTAATGCATGAGAAATTCTAGCTCTGCCTATGTTTGCAGCCAACCCCCCCCCCCCCCCCCCAAATTTGATCAGAGAAATATTTAAGATGGCAAAACCTGTTGTTTCCTATCTGGGTTATGTTGGCTTTTCTTGCAAGATGACAGACAGACAGACAGACAGATAGATAGAAGATAAATAGACCCTGACTAACAATTGCAACATAATGTGGACCCAGTTATTGAAGAGCAAGATATGTGACAGTGGCACTGAAAACCTGCAATGTTTATACTGCAATATTATCCGAACAAAGCTGTAATATCTCAGATGATGCAGGCAAAGGAAATCTTATAGAGAGTATCCAAGCAGTTGAGACAGCCAACAAGCCGGTGCTTATATTGCTAAATATATCCATATTTACCGCAGGCCTTTGGTAATAAAATGTGTAATAGATGCAGGGGAATGTGAGTAGTTTTGTAGCTAATGGCTCATTTGTTGTTCATATTTGGGGGCTTAGTGACAATTTTGCAGAGAACTGGAACAGCTTTTCAAGGTTTCTTAAAATGTATGGAAAGATGAAAGTTCCCCCAAGCGCTTGCATCTCAGGACCTCACTAATCTTCCATTGCCTGTTCCTCTGTATGCCTGAAATCAGAAGAAATGCTTGAAATGTCTCCAGTGACATGTTAAAATGATTACAATTTTCTGTATAATACTTCTTAGATTACTGCAGGTCAGAAAATAAAGAAGAGCTGAGGCTGTGCCTGACTGTTATTTTGCAACCTTGAATGAGCTTTATGTTGCTGTCAACTATTTGATTTTGATGTATGTGATAGAATCTATGCTGCTTCAACAGACCTCCCAAATATTTGCTGTTTTGAGTTACACAGAAGTCATTGCCTCAAAATAGCCTCTACTACTGTGTAAGTGAAAGTTCTCCAAGCTATTTTTAAAATACACTGTTTTAAAAAAACCCACCTCATTTCTTCTACATCTGTAGAACCTAAAGATTCACGTACCTCTGAGCATTTGTGTGAAAATTCATTAAAAGCCACAATTTTTTAATTTTGGAGGAGACAGGTCATTGATTTTGTAGAATAAAAATCTCAATTTTATAGTCGCTAAAACTTTCCTCCCCACTCCCCAAAAAATGCATAGGAGGGGAAACAACTTCAAAATTCCACAAAATAATTTTCCCTGCCCTCATTTGCAACATATAGACTAGCTTCTCTTTATGTATAAACATACATGTTTATGATACATGACTAATATGCATATTTTTATCATACAGAGGCATGAATTAATAGCACAATTTACTACACATAATTACTAAATCTCACTTACCTCAGTGTTAAATGTTCCAAGGAAATGGTAAAGGATTTGTTACAATGCTACAATTCCTTACTGCAAACAAAAGCTAGAATTAAAATTTCCACTGAATTCAAAAATTGCATTGAAGCACAAGTTAACAAAATTTGAGGATCCTTGGTGACAAATGCCAAGCCTTAGCTCATATTAAGCTTGTTTTGTTTGGGAAAAGGTTTGTTCTACTTAATAAGTGTGAAAATGGGAAACACAACAATACTATGAGCTCTGAAGGTGGGCATGCCCAGCTAAACATTTGGGAAATCTTCGGATTTCTACCTTTTCCTACAGCTTAGAAACAAACTATATATTTAAGAACTATTCTTTTTTTTTTTCCTGCATAGGTCCCAAACTTATTTTGCTAATATTTTAAGCACTTTTCTACAGATATTTACAGTCTTGGTTGATATCTGTAAACACTGGAAAAAGCTTTTAAAACTGGTAGGAAAACTATTATTGAGGAACCATACTTAAGCATTAGATCTTTATTTGGTGTATTCTTTTGAACTAGCAAATACTTAACAAAATGGCTATTTATACCTGTTAAAATGCCCCAGCAGAAGATAATTTATAAGTAGAGGAATTGATTACAAAAGGAAATTGCATGTTCACAGTATGTTCTCAATGAATAGTCCGCCGTTCTTTTTTAATAGGTGACACTACCTAAAATTATAGTAGGCTGCTTTGGAAATTTTAAAGAAAAGGAGATAGTGTTTCCAAGCCAATGAGATCCTGTATGGACCTGAGATCCATTGGTACCTGCGCTATGCAAGACGACTATTTACTGCACATTATTTATCATTCGTTCACGGCAAGACAATCCCAGATTTAATAAGAATGCTTTTTAATCACAATCAAAACTGAAACTAAGATAAGACTGACCAGCAACATCAGATGAACTATGTCCCTTCCAGCAATCTGTATGCTCCTTGGTTTCAAAACTGTATTCTATGGAACTCATAAACCCCTTGTTTCTCTATCTCTAGTAATTATCAAAGGCAAACTCACGTAACAGATTGTTTTCCTTTTCTCAGTAATTTATAGCTCCAGCAAAGTATTAACGCGTGCACTAGATTTGGAGGAGACATTTATTTCTTGTGTATCTAATTGGGATGAGACAGAAATTTCACATTTTTAAACAACTATGCCTGACTTACTTGAAATTCAGACTTCTCTAAAGGTGGTAAACTACAGTTATAAGAAAGATTGTTTGCAAAAATTGTATACATTGGGCAAAACAAGGGAAAAAGGAGAGGTTTAGAAAAATATGCATATATCCACATTTTAGGCCACTTAAAAAAAAATCAAACTAGTATAGGGATGGGAGAAACAAAACTTCTAAGGGATAAATCGAAACTGGCATATTTGCATAAATGAGAAACTGAGAAGCTCTTTTCTAATGTGCAACAAAATGAGTCTCAGTTAACAAAGGCTCATGGTGAGGGCCAACCTGGTCTGATGAACGTAAAAATCAGGGTGCAAAAAACTTTCTTTGAAGCCCCCAAGTTTGAAAATTGCTGCTAGCCTTTGTTTTCATCCTTGTTATTTGTAGTACAGTAAATGTTGGGTGTTTATAGACAGTTCCTAGTGTGATAAGAAAAAAAGATGACAGAGGTGTCCAGAAAGTCGCAAAAGGAAGACATATCCCATAAAATTACATGAATAAAGCAAGAAATATACACAGTGAAATTCTTGTCTGGAAGCACCACTAGCTAGAAACTGAAAATGATGTTCTTGCCTCCAGAGACATTTACATTAGCATTAGGATATTTTAATTACAAAAGTTGGGATCACGATCCGAACAGCAAAATTCTATGCAGAATTACAAAGCCTCATTGAACTCAAGGGGTACTCCTATTCCCGAGACTGCAATTCTATACATGCCTTAATATAGGACATATGTTTAATTAACATTCATTGTACAGTAGTTGTATTTAGGCCCTATTAGTCAATGGGCAGTTTGGTTACAGTCTGAGTCCCATGGAATTCAACGGGAATGAAATGCAAGAATCCAGATCAAGAATCTGGAACCAACCTAAAGAGTTTTCTTTGGCAAATGCCATGTCTTCATAACTTGCAGTGTTTCACAGATGAAAACTGGGACATGTTTATCACATCCCTATTCTTTTTCAACTCTCTCCATCCCATTCCTCACAAATACATATACTGCTAAAAATTCAGTTCATTGTCTTCACTCAGTGCCAGCTCTTCGTTTGCTGTATATACTACATGCATCAGAATTTTATCCATGCCTTTTAAATACAACCCCCTGAGATCAGTGTAATTTACTTCCAACTCAGTGCACGTGGGATTTTGCAGCCTTTAAAGCTCAGATAGTATTTGATCTTTTGATTCAAAGCTGTATAACAAAAATCCAGTTGTCGGCCAATACATTAGCAACGCTTCGAAATTTAAGTTGCAACACCAGCGCTAGCTGGGGATCCTTTGCATGGCTCCTTAAGGCTCAGGTCCATGATTGTCAATATATGAGCTCTATCTGCTTCCAGTTCAGAGAGTAAACTTCTGGAAATTTAGAGCACTAATTGAAAAATAACCATTATAAGAATATCACTAACATAAGCTGCCCCAAAGAGAAAAATAGGGCAAGTAAGGCACCAGTTTGTATAGGAGGGGATGTCCCTGGCATTTACACATAAGTAGACACATACCGTATAGGACTGCAAGCCTAACACACTTAGAAGAGAATGGCCTGTTCAGACATCTAGGTCATAAAGTGGGTGGGTTGATCTAGGTGTTCTGAATTGTGTAAGCCCAGCCCTTGAGGTTTCTGAGCGTGGTTTACGGTATAGCACTATGTGAGTGTCCACCCAGTTGTGAATTATATGACAAGCTATGGTTAAATTGTGGCTTAGAGTGATGTATGAATGTAGCAGGGATAGAAAGAGGAAATGGGTTATCTGAACCACAGTGCTGCACTGAAATTCTGTAAAATGGGAGCAAAGGGGGGAATCATGATTTGCCCCCTTTGATGGCCTATGCATGTCGCCCAGCATAAACAGCCTCCTTGTGCACAATAATGTCCCATTTATACTTGGGATATGGAAGTTGTGATGCATTTTCAGTATTTATTTGCATTTTACCTTTATCATAGAAATGTCAAGCCTTCACAAGAATGGTAAGTGGTCCCACTTGGACCACAATCATGTTCCAACTACAGAGAAGGTATTGTGAGTATTCAGTATTGTGAGTATTCAGTATGTTTTTCTAAGCATATACAGGATAATCAGCTTTTCAGGCATCTCACCCAGCTGTCTGGATCCTTATTTACATTTATATCTGATAAGTTGTTATTTCCAGTTCTAAATATATTTTACTCAGAAAAGACTCATATAGTTCAGTGAGCTTTATTTCCTTGTAATGTATACTTCAGATTGCCGACTTCAGCAATTTTTCCTATGTTTTCCCTAGCCATAATAAAATGAAAAGAACTTGTAATGTTTTCCCCTTTTATCAGCAATCTATAGCTGCAGCCAGTGGATTTGAACACTGCCTGGAGCATACAATTGAATGAAAAGGAGGGATATGAACTGAATAAGCAAATAAGCACTATAAATTGGTTGTGTATATTTTTCTGTTAACGTCGCATTTTAAAAAGCATTCTAAAATTTTGAGAGGGTTAACAGTGATTTTATAATTTGTCATGGGGTTAAAATTTTGAAAGATACTGGCTTCTGCATTTAAGATAGATTTGAGAGTTGCTACTGGACATAATTTCAAAAAAGCAGATTTTTTTTTTTATAAGTACACTTCTTCAGAAGGTTTTTAAAACACATTATGTACATTTTACAGTTGGCTCGCCATTCTGAATTCTAGAATATAAACTGGTGAAAAAAAATCAACCCAAAATATACATATATAATTATATTTGGAAGATTTTCAAAAGTAGCCTTCTCAAGAAACTTAAACGGGCTTGGTCTAATCCAGACAGTGAAGTATTTTTGAGATAAATAGGAGAGATGCAAGCTGTAGTACCCACTTATGTGGAAGATGGAAGACCCATTGCACTCAATGTAACTTACTTCTACATAGTAATAAGTCATGTAGACAGTTCCCTGTAAATCACAGGATGTCTTACTTTGGCCGGATTGGGACTCTTTGGAGCAAAATTTCAACTGGGCATCTCCAGAGAGTTTCAGCACCACAAAGAAAAGAAAGAAAATATTTACTGTTGCAGCTCATTATTACCAAAGTATTAATAACACTAATATCAATCACTTGCAAATAAAAATCAGCCTTTCATTACTGTATTGTTTTGTGGCACATTTGAAGCTAGCCAGTTTATTACAGCATGGGGTTTGTAGGTTAAAGTCCATTTTATTGCATGCATTATGTGTTATTCCAATGAGTCCCCAAAATCTTCAAGTTCTCATAATATTCTTCTTTGTTGCTGCAATATTAACACAGCCTACATATCCAAAAATCATTTCAGCAAAAAATGCTGCTGCTTGTGGTACAATTAGGAATATATAACGAAATGGCAAACTCTTGGACCGTTTCTTAAATTTGCCCACTGGGGAAAGGCTTAACAGGAATAAATTACTCAGAGAAACAGTAAGCGTGCAATATTTGAGAAGAAACTTATGCAATATCAGCAGGGACTGAAATATCTAAAACTTGGAAACTTAGCTGGCAGGTTAAAAATAGGAAAACCAGCAGAAACCATTTTGATGGCTGTCTCAACTACGGGAATCTTTCAGTGATCAACTTGACCTATTATATATTGTCAAGGCAAAGTGATCCTGTAAATAAGCAGCCAGAATCCCCTGCATTGAACAGAGGTGTTTGTTATCCTGATTATTTTCTCTCCAATTTTCTACTGTTATGATCCAGAGGCCAAGAATCGGTGGTTGCATGACTAAATGCATAGTTAGATGAGTTGGGTGAAGGACTTTGAACCCTTAAAATGGGAATGATTGTGAAGGAAAGCAATGGTAGTTAAGCAGAAAACAATTATTTAGGTCAATGGGAACGTTGTATTTATGACAGTCCAACAGATCAGCGACAATAATTGCTTCTTTTACTGTAATAACATTGCTTACTCACAGGAGAAAGGAAAACAAAGCAAATTCTACAGACCGTGATAGACAAGGAGAGGGAGAAATGGGTTCCTAGAAGAATCTCTGGGTTCACTATATTGGTGTTTTCTAAATCAAGCTGCCAGGTTGTGAAATGATGTAAAGTGCAGCCCCTTGGATTGTATTATACCAATAGAGGTTGTGTTATTCCATTTAATCTTTCAAGGAATGTAAAGAATGGGATGGACCGATTCAGACCAAAGACCATTCTGGTCCAGCTTTCTGCTCCTGCAGCTGTCACATGGCCTTGGGAAGGCAGGAAGCAGACTCTGGAAGAAGTTTGATTTTGAAACTGGCTTTGAAGCTTTTCAAGGACAGATTTTAGCTTAGGGAGAGCGGAAAAAAAATCCTTCAATGCAGGTAGCCATTCCATGCAGATTTTTTAAAACATGCAATTTTGTTTCTATTTATTAAGGCTGCATTGTTTTATCAATTGCAACTGTCAACATATTCTGATGTAACACTTCTGTAAGAGGAGAAAAAGGGGTTAATAGCCACTACGCATGTCACCAGTTCATATTCTGCAATCCTGGTTGACTAAAAAAATATGCCTTTCAATTAATCAGCAGATTTGTTTTCATCCATTGTTCTAAAGATGGTTGTAAATACTAGAGCTTGTAAAAAGAGACAAATTGAGGGGAACAGTTTCACTGAATTTCTCCAGGGAGTCCTTGGGAAGAGAACATTCAGCATTTCAAGTCACAGCCTCATTTTTCTGAATTCCTTCTTGTTGTTTTTCGTGAGCCATTGCAAACAGCAGCGGAAGCCATTTCAGTACCAAGCCAGCTATCATTTGAATCCTTCATAATCCCTCCACCCCCCATCCCCAGACTCAGTGTTGCTCCAGAGCACTGTGTGAGAAAAACGGCAGGTAAAAATATTTGGGGGGGGAAAGATGAATTAAAAATACATTAGAAGTTGTGAAGAAAACATTCTACAAGGCAGCCTTGTCTTCCCAAGAAAGGAGGAGGAGAAGAAAAATCTCAGATATTTTATCAGAGAAAAACATATTTGGAGGAACTTTAACAAATAGTCCAGACAACATGCATGCTCTTTCACGAAGGAGTGCTCCCTGTTCTAGGATTAAAACATACATCATGTAAAAACAAGTCAGCATGTTCTCGCTTCTGATTTACCATTTCCCTGAAGATGTATGCAAATATAATATATTTGTTTTGTTTGTTTATTCATTTATAGTAACTAAAACCTAATGATGAGTAGAGATATCTTTGCTCAGGCGAAGTCTCTGCATTAAATTAAAACATATATGGGACATGTGGCAGTTTTGATATCACAGAAATCAAAGGGTTTATGTAACCTTTGCTGCTGCTAAGTAGTAGCCACGATGTATTAAAAAGTCCATATAATTTGCTTCTCAGAAGATTTGCCAGAATCCATCCTTTCCAATATTTTCAAAAAACGAAGTAAGAATATTTCCCGTGAGTTTTAAAAAAAATTCAGCCTGACTTTCTGCCTGTTTACTGAGAAATAAATCATGCTTATTCACAGGAAGTAACTTTTCAGTACATGCCACATATCATTCCAGTTCTAGGATCGAATTATATGTGATGCTTAAGTCATATACCCCCCCCCCACCTGATTTTTATATTTTATAAAATGTAGACATGGAACCTGGTACAGATAAAGGGCTGTTTTTGTGATTCTCCCACCAAATCCCCTTCTGGGCTCCCCCACTTCTACCAAGTAACTTTTTCATCCCACAGAGGAACTGAATCCCCCAGCAGTGCAAAAACACAGCAGATTTGGGGATATCAGTAACCTCTCCCATACATCCAGTGGACTTCTGGAGCAGATTTGCAAACCTCAATCGCTGCATTTTCTAAAAGGATTCTATGCCTGTGTGTGTGAGCGAGTGCGCATCTCATGTGTTTTGACTCCTGCTTTTGCAACTGTTATTCCTAACACCCCTCCCGTCCCTTTCTTATGTTTCTCTCTATTAGACGCAACAGAAGCTGTATTTCTTGACTCAGAAATAGCCCTGGATAGGCACTGCTTAAAGATAGCTAGAAACCTTAAAATTGCCCTAGAATATGTTATTATCAACAGTTCAGAATTACTCAGAGGCTGGCAGCTACAATACAGAGTGGAATACATGTTACATCTTTTTGTGCTTTCCCTCTCTCTCTCTCCCTCTCTCTATGAGGCATATTCTGAACTAGACACAGAACCCTGTGAAACAAACAGTTCATCAATTTATAGCAACAATTGTAACATGATCTGAATGTAATATCAACCTGTCTTTTTTGTGACGTATGATGCAGGAATGGGCACGCTTTGTGAATGAGCAAGGAATATTAGTTTGTAATTCAGGGAAATCTGGTAAAATTGCAGATGGTTCCAAAACATGTTGCAATTTAGAAAATGTTTGTGGAATAACCACAGCTTCTTGTTACTTTCTGGTGTTCCATGAAGAATGAGAAGAACTGGGAACAAGTTCCCATAGGCTGTTGATTACTTCAGCCCTGTTTTTGCAAAACAAATAGAGGCTCACGGAGCATTAAAGAATACCAATGTATTGAGCATCAACATCTTGAATAATTCTTTTTAGCAACAGATCTGTTAGTCTCTTGCAGCAAAACAACATGGGTATCTGTTGCCAAAAATAATTGTTCCTGCTAATGGGTGGAATGGATGAATCTGACAATTTCAGCGGCTCTCCATTCCTCATTTTCTTAATTTTAAATTCAGCACGTCCAATCTCACATCAATCTGAGATTTTTTTTAAGCTTGCACAAAACATGCACATAATACTGATGTACAGATTTTGATATATGTTTTTTCCTGATCTTCATAATTGTCCCTAATATGGTGCGTGTTTGTGCACTGCTTCTGTAACCTGCATATTTGTTTAAACTTTTTCACTAGATATATACATGGTTAGAGGGTTTGTTCATTAGAAAACTACTTGACAAAATTCAGAGTGAATTTCAGTGGTGCTTCAGCTCAAATATTGGTTCAAAGCACGTAATTGAATAAGTGTGCACCCATGGATATCTGTTTTTCACCACAACGATGCCACATTGATCATGATGCAAGCCCCCCCCCCTTTTTGTATTTGTGTTGTTGCATTGGAAGGGCAAATTTGTGTCACAACATCAGAGTGTGTGTCTTATGAGTCTCCCCTCCCCAGACATTTAAGTATATATATTGGGGGTTCTTTTACATTATATTATGATTCTAGGAAACGAGGAACAAACAAAACATGGAATCTTTTAGACAACTGTCAATTCTTTAAATAACTACGAAGACCTGTTCCAATGTTTTGCTTTTGGGGTGCTCTACAATCCTTTAAATCACTATGGGAAGAGGGGGCATGCAGAGGACAGGTCAAAAAAGTCAAGCCATGCCTCACCCCTCTTTTACATGCATAAAAAAGGCGTGAAGCACTGATCACTCAGTGGCGGCTGCCGCCTTGACTTTTAACCCCCACCCCACAGACCCCCTTGCTTTGGTAGCACCATATTTTTTGAAAGAGGGTGGTTTTATGTTAGCATGGTGTCGAAGAAAGGAAGACCCTCTGCAAGAAGGCAAAAGCAGAATTAAGGCCCTTGCCTGCGGCTGTTTCTTCCAAGTTAGAAGTTGGCTACCCAATGGTTGTAAAAGTGACATTCTCTCTCTTCACTGAGGTATTATTTGACTCTGACAAGAGTGAGGCTTGTTTCTGGCAAGGCTGGGTCCCTCCTGTGTTTAATCGGGTGCAGCAGCAAAAGGAGATGAAATGGAGATACACTGCTGGAAGCCAAGAGCCGTGTATCCTTCAGCGAGAGGCGTTAACACCAAAAAAACTGACATTATGGAAAGGATGTCATGAGCGCCATCAGCCTGAGTGAGAGGGAGAAACAGAGATGGCCCTTTAGCCAGCAGGAATCCCTGCTGCTTGCAGTTTGCTTAAGTAAAGACACATGACAAAATAATGTATCCTTCTAATCCTGAAACCACTAAGCCTTTGTTTTTACTCCGGGGAGGATATGGGATGGAGTGGTAGCATGGAAACATTAAGGGAAAAGGGGGGATCCAAACACAAGAGTATTTTCAACTGATAAAAAAGATAAATGGCCCTTAATATTTAGCAGGATGTTTTCTTCGTTCCTGGAATTTCGTAGTCGCTGTATTTAAACACCTATGCCCATAAAGATCAGCGTAGTGCAGGCAAGGAGATGCCCTGTGACATTCTGTGGAAGTGAAAGCTGGACTTTGAAGAAGCAGGATAGAAAGAGCACTGACCTGGTAGAAATACGCTTTTGGAGAAGACTCCTGAGAATACCATGAACAGCCAAGGAAGCAAACCAATGAGTTCTCAGTCAAGGCCCAAATGACCAATTATTCTACTTCACACACATTATACGAAGACCTAGCTCTCCAGAGAAGGCTCTAGTGCTGGGAAATATGGAAGGAAAGAGAAGAGAATGACCAGCAGCAAGGTGGATGGACTCAGTTATACTGGTGATGAGTACTCCGTTGGAAGACCTGAAGGACCAGCTAGGGACAGATGGTCGTGGAGAAAATCTACCTATGTGGTCACTAAAGTTGACACCAACTTGATGGCACATAATCAACCAGTAATTAAACACAATTTTAGCACTACCAGACTCCGCTATCAGTGCAACACGCGTAAAAATGGATGGGACTTTGATCACATGATTGTGGCTGCCATCGTGAATTTTTTGACACACATCCCTCCCTCTGGAAACACCCCTGCCAGAAAGAATGTGTGGGACAGAGATACTAAGGCAGAGGCTTACAACTTCTCAACATTCAGACATACTTTGGCAGCTCTATAATGTGTATTTTTGCATGCTTATATATGCTAAGGAGAAGATGTTTCATATTGACTCCCCCCAACCCCCAAAATGTATTTTCTAGTGATTCTGATAATACAACTGACTGTGAAGAGTGGCAACTCTCCTGGCCACAAGCTCTAAAACCCAAATCGACATGTCCCCAAAGAAGGGCAATGACTCATAAGCCGATTCCAGACAAGTAGAGACAATGGCTGGCAAATTTGAAGAGAGGTCATAATCAGAAGTAGCACTGAAAAGTGGATGAAACAAGACATTTAAGACATACCACCTAGTTCACTTGGGAATTTGGGGAAGACGCCATGTTGGGAAAGCTGAACTAACAAGTACTGTACATCCTCAGAGATGCACCCAGAATCTGTTGCAAGAAAAGCTATGCTTAGAACAAAAGGCTCTGAGCCAGAGGCATCTGTGTAAAAGAGCAGGTCAAAAAAATTAAGTTGACAGGACAGCTGTGCCTCCATGAGTGAAGGCCCATTCCTTTTTGATGTCAATTGTGTGTGTTGCACACTCAGTGCAAGTAAAAAAGGAACAGGCCTTCAATCATGTTGTCCTGGCTGTTTTGAAATCCAGGCCTGCACTAAATCCCCTATAATTCTAGATCACTGATTGAAAGGGACATAAGTAAAGCACACACCCCTCCATCTCATTTAGGAAACGTAATCCTCACCAATAGAATTGTTGACAAAAATTGGAATTGACACTGCATGGATATAAAATCAGATCAGACTTTTACTCTTCTACTTGGGCTAGAATTAGAAGCCCAGTTGCCCCAAAAAAGGAAGACAGGCAATTATTTTCTAAGAGATACTGGTTTTTTGAATTCATCACTCATCGGCATCAGCATTCTGGGCTTTCTCTATCAGTTTTTTGAAGCTCTTCATGGCAATGTCAGGGACTGAAATTCAGGGCTTGGGTGCCCTGTCATTAAACCGCAGTCATTGCTCATAGTTTCTTTGCTCCGGAGAAAGAATCCTAAACGCCCAAGGAAGAACTTGAATTTTCCTCTCCCCCCATGCCAAAAGCCTTCTAAAATGGTGCCCCCCTTCCTTTCAATCTTTTCCCGAGTCATTCACACCCAGCATGCTTGGAGAAGGTGACACAACATATGTGGAACGAATTAGTTCAGACCTCAGCTTCTGCACAAAAATTGATGGCAGAGGAGACAGGAGGGAAACCATGTGGATAGTCGATGGGAAGAAGGCAGTCACTTTCACTCATGATTTATGCTTCGCGTACCCCTTCCTGGAGCGGCTGAGGCTGCAGCCACCTGCCCTCTGGAGATGCCAAAGAAGTGTCAGATGGTCAAATCTACTCAACATGCACGGGACAGATCCACAGCCCTAGTTCCTGCCGACTTTTGCTTTATAGAGCAGGGAGAAAAATGGCAACTTCTTTGATTAATAGCTAGCTAGAGAGGGCAAGTTGTCTCCTGGTTCTACATTGGTTTATTTTAAGTCCTCTGAGTCTTGATGGCTTCTGCCCCTAAGGCTAAAGCAGGATGAATCCCTGACAGATTCCTGCTGGAGCTCTTTTTCATGGAGAAGAATGCTCAGAACTCAAGGGAGAGGAGAGAAGGGCTGGAATGTATCCAACACAGTTGGACTTTAACTTCCAGGCATGAAGCCGCTGCACTGTCAGCGTGACCCAAGAGGTATAGATGTAAACTGGGGGTGGGAGGGGGTAACGGTGTATATAAAATCCCCTCCAGGCTAATTCTGGGCTGGGCTGCAAAGCTAGCTGTAAACATCAGACTCCTGCAAGCATCATTTCAACAAAATACGTTTAACACAGTTGCGACACTCTGTTCAGGTATTGTCTCCCCAGACTCTTCACGCAGCCCTAACAGTGACTGAAACGCCATTTCTATTGCTGATTTTCACCTGCTATGTGAAGGTCTTTTTGGATACTGATTATATGAATGCAGCCTGCCCCTTCGTCCCCCACCCAAGAAACCGACAATTGACACCCATGCAAGGAATTCAAGAAACAGCCAGCACTGCACAACATTCAGAAGCTGGTAAATATATAAGTGTTACAGACAGAATTATCGAAATGTGTTTGTAGCTCAACAGCTTCTCTCAATAGGACAACCTAGTGACCTTCAGAGTCTTTTGGACTGTAAGGAGCTGCAGGCTGAGTGGGTGGCTATATAAACTGAGTAAACATGTATAAATCAATTAAGAAATAAATTCCCATGGATTAGTAGGAAGCACAACATTAGGATGTGGATAGGTATGGAGATACCAGCTTTCAGATTGCCCCCACTGCTGGCACTGGAAAACCCAGCTGCTGTAAGTTTGCCAACTGACTACCTTTGCAGGAGCATCCGCAGGCGGTGTCAAAAAAGTCAAGATGGTAGCCACAACTGCACAATTGAAATCCTACCCCTTTTTTACATGTGTTGCAGATGCCCGTGTTCTGTGGTGCTGTCTGGGTAGCACCAAAGGAACTTGGGTGGGGAGAGGGCTTTCTTCCAGTTATTTTGAGATAGGTCTTCCACCTTGTGGCCATCCATATTTTTTCAGGACAGATCTAGTAGCTGTGTTTCGGAATGCCTCTCGTGGATATTTTTGGTGGGCAAATGTTTTGTAGCTGGGAACTATGCAGGGCCAGGATTTTCTATTTTATCGCAGGGAACTTTGGGCTTTCATAAAAGTCACACCTAAAGGAATGTTGGAAAGAAATTATGCAAAGGGATTTAGGATTCTGACTGTCTGACTGCCTATCTGTCTGTCTCTCTGTCTGTCTCTCGGTGCAAGAACATCTGAACAGAACAGGACTAGATTTGGTGTGGGGAAAGAAGCCAGCAAAAGAAAGACTGGATTTGAAGAAGGGTCCGATCTGGCTGAGGTGCAGAGAAACAAAAATCAGAAAACTTTTTGCACAAGAAGCAGGGCAAGGGGGGAGAGGCAGTCGTTCTTGCCCAAAGTGGCAAAACTAACTTCCTGCTGTTGCTTCTTCTCTGGTGGACAGATGAGGCGACTGCCGTAATGTTCTTCCTGGGATGCAGAGGTAGCAGCTTCCCCGTGATCCTTGCTCCCAGAATGTGCTGATGTGCTGTTTTTGTTATGACAAATTGCATGCTCTAATTGGACATGACTGTATCTTTGAAATGACCTCTGCTCTGAAGCTCTTCCTTCTCAAACAAGATCTCTCCACTGATGCCAGCAAACATCCCAGGCAGGGCAGAACAACCGGCCACAGCCAGAATCAGTTAGATTTTTAACGCCTCAGTTAATCTACACAAACTCAGAGCAATTCTAGTTCTGTCCCCTTTCCAAACATTTATCTACTACTGCCTAAACTCAACTTCATTCTTCTTCAGTCGCCCTTAACCTATCAGCACTCCAGACATGTTGGACTGCGACTCCCATAATGCTCATCTTACACAGGTTGAGTCTTATTGGCTTATGAGCTTCAATACATCAGGAAGGTGCCAAGTTGGGTATATTAAGGTAGTCCTCATTTAGCATCCACAATTGGGACCGACAACTTGGTCATTAAGCAAAGCAGTTGCTAAGTGAAACCGCGACTGTGCTTATGATCTTGCTTCAGCTTTCCTTTGCTTTACAGACCTGTGAAGGTCATAAATGCAAGCATTGGTCGCAAAGTTACTTTTTCATCACAGTCATAACTGTGAACAGTCACTAAACAAGGCAGTCGCTAAATGAGAACTACCTGTATTTTGAAGCTTCTAAACAGAGAAGCCATAAGTTTATTTCTTGCTAAATATTGAGACGGTCCATGTTAATTACTGCAACTTCTGCTTTAATAATAAGCAATATATTACAAATACATAATTTGCATCACTATTCAATCAAATGTAGCAGAAGCATATGATTACATTGATTTATGTAACAGTCAAGACTTAAAATCAGAGGAAATCAATCCATTTACAATGAGAAAGTTTACCAGTTGCAATAATTATCCAATCTGAAAACAGTGAAAATAAAAATCTGAAGTAATTGACATTCTCACCAAATACGCATCAAGTCTATTGCCTATAACATTTCCTCCCTATAACAACCATAGTATTCAAACACATTTTTTTCTGAAATCTCTACAGCATTAAATTTCACCAGACTGACATCTTCAACAATTTTGCTAAATTAATACTAATATAAATTATTCTCCTCATAATCCCTCTCCCAAAGGTACTTTCCTATGCTATCTGTTTTAGATGACAGACCCAATACTGAGGTTAAAGTATTAAGCAAAATGCAATTTCCTCCCAATCTTTGGGAAGAATCCCTTGGTGCTTCTAGCAACATGAGACCAACACATACTTCCAAGACAGTTCTTTCAAAATTACTTTTCCTGTGGGGTGAACTAACAGGACGTGACCATGTGAGCCTCAAGTAATATAACTTAAATCAAGAGCGGGGAAAATACATTCTAGGCAAAGATCCCGAAGTGCTGTGAGCTGCACTGAATGATGTGGGTTGGGCTGTATAAAAGTTGGTGAGGTCACGTCAAAACCTGGACACCTTAAAAACAAAAACGAAAAGCCTTTCTGAAATCGAAAATGTAACTTTTCCCATTTTTTAAAGCATGAATAAGATAAAAACACTTGGCAGTGAACACTACTACTGCATTTCCACACTGACTTGGGGGTCTATGCAGCTATCTTGAAAGAGCGATGTGTGAACTGCAAGCCAACCATTGACTTAATACAGTGTTGTCCAAACTTGGCCACTTTAAGATGAGTGGACTTCAACTCCCAGAATTCCCCAGCCAGCATGGCTGGCCAGGGAATTCTGGGAGTTGAAGTCCACTCATCTTAAAGTGGCTAAGTTTGGACAACACTGACTTAATATCTTCTCCTTTGGCATTCTGTTATGACCCATCTCTCTCTCTCTCTCTTTCTCCCTCTCCCCCCTCTTTCTCTTCCTTCTGTCTTCACCAATCAAGTGCTTTAAAATATATATACAGTAATTCAAATGACCACTTTTTTGCAGTTGGAATAAATGACATATTCATCTAGCTAATGAAAATCACTTTTGCTCTTTTTTGCTCACCACATCTACTCACTGGAGGAATTTTATGGAAGTACCGTAAATTTAGCTTTTCTGCTGGTGCCTTCTATGGTGAGGCTCACGTGGCTGTTGTACAAACTGGATGTGTGAATTACAGTAGTCCTAGAGAAATGCAGTTCTTACTTGATTTTCCACATTGATGTTTCTGTCCCCTCTATCCCATCCCAACATTGGGTTTGATTTGCAGAAACATGGTGAAGGAGCAGTGCAAAGTCTTAAAGCCTTATTCCATACCTTCTTTAAAAAGAAAAGACTTTTGTTCTATGTTTGACAAATGATCTATTGAAATTCCAGATGGTTTCGAAACTCTTCTGCATTATGTCAAGATGGTCTACTAGAAAGGGGGGGGGGGGAAGGTGTTTGTTTTGGCACCTTAAAAAAGAAATTTGTTCCCCCATCCGTATCTCTTTTCTAAAGTGATGGGGTCAATTTTCCAACAGTAACAATAGAACAATCGATGCCAGATCCTCTCCTTGGTTTCTCCCTCTGCAGAGCAGGTGCTAAGACAGAAGGCCTGTCAAGGAGGATGTTAAGAATTTCACAGAATGGCATAATGTTTCACATGTTACAACAGAAAGGAATAGAGTATTTCTTTGACAATTAGAAGAAGTAACACCATTAAGACAGTCATGTTGGTTGACTCTACTGGGAAAATCCAGCCGTTGTCTACATCTCATTTCTTAAAAAAAAGAGAAAAGAGAAAGATCAGTTGCCCCTCTCAGCTACCTGGAAAATTTGGGCCCCCAGGTGTAAAAGCAGCAGGCTACGTGATATGAAGCATTGTGGAAGGTATTGTACTCTGCATATGTTCAGAAACATCTCCCCTTCCTTCCCTCTCAGGCTGATGGTCTTCGTTTCATTCCTCTCTTATCTCCCCAAAATCCAAATATAGACTATTTGGGGAATGAAACTTATTTTTCTTGTGTTACCTTGATGGCTTATCATACTATTTATTATAGATTATATCCTTCATTTATTACATTTATATCCTGCTTTTTTTATGGGAACTCAAATATTGGCACACCTAAGAAATTCCCCTAATATTATCCCCAGAACAACAATCCTATGAGATGGCCTGGGTTGGGCTCCCCAAGGGAACTCCATATTAAGTGAACTGTATTCCCAATCAAAGTTTAACAACTAAATAAATATTGGAGGCCCAACAACAGCATTTTCATATTTTGCTTTTTAAAATATGTATTTATTTATTCCATTTATATAGCCGCCCTACTCAACCCATAACTCACAATAATCATTTTATAACAATGTCTCTCTCTGATTATCAATCCAATTGGTTCTTTTCATTCCCCTTAGCAGTTTCATGTTGGAATAGTGGGGTGGGGTCAAAATTCACAATTACAGCTTAACACACAATAGAATAAAATTGAAGTTTTGGGGGGAAAAACAGTTTTAAACATGTAAAGGGAGCCAGTTTGGTCTAGTGGTTAAGGCCCCAGGTTAGAAACGAGGAGACTGTGAGTTAGGCATGAAAGCGAATGGGTGACTTTGGGACAGTCACTCTTTCTCAGCCCAACTCACCTCACAGGGCTGTTATTGTGGCAAAAATAGGAGGAGGAAGGAATATTAGGTATGTTCGCCACCTTGAGCTATTTTTAAAAATAATAAAAGGGAGATAAAAAGGGAGCTCAAAGCAGAACAAAATAAAGAAAAACAATGGAAAGGTAGTAAAGGGAACCATGCAATATGTTTGTATTGATTTATTATTATTTTCATATGCACACACACACACACACACACACTGCCCAGAGTCACATGGTTTGAATTGGGTGGCCATATAAATGCTTAAATAAATAAATAATAAACAACAGAGATAGAGTGTTGGTAAAATGAAACAGGACTGTGATGTCTTCCATCCCTCATACTTTGCAGAGACAGGAAAAAGAAAGATGTGAATAGATAAATAAGTTGGGGCGGGGGAGTCATTTGCCCTTTGTGGTAGAGAACAGAATGGCTTCCCCCCCCCCACCCCCCCACCAGTTCTGGGTTGGCAGTTGAATCTTACTTCAACACTGACAGGAAATACTGTCCTCCACCATACTGAAGACTGCAATTTTGGGGTTATGGGACACAATATGCGGCACCCACAGGTCTATTGATGGCTGGAGGACAAGAAGGTGCCACTGCTGCCCCTAAGCATCTGCTCTCCAAGCCTGATGCCACCACATGTCTAACGATAGGGCTGGCCAGCCATTGCTTTACGTGTCCACCCAGCATTAGCAATGCTACCCACAGGACCATCTCTATCAGTAGGCAGACATCTGGAGAGGCAGATATTGTAAGTAACAGGTCCAGCAACATCTTCTATGGCTGTTCTGATCTTCAGGACACTGTGACCTGACAGTGGTGATGCTGGCATGCTGTGGCCTGGGCTAGTGGTTTTCTCACTGGGGTTATAGACAGTGGAACTAGGAAATTCTCAATCTGCAAACAGATAGTGCAGGCCATGAAGTCCAGTAGAACATACATTAATATGTTCCTGTGATACAAGCAGACATACCACTGCAGCATCTGAGCAGAGAACAAGCAAGCAGGTCTCAGGGAAGCAGTGAGCAAACAGCAGTAAAAAGATGTTCAAAGCAGATCTTAGTGTAGGGCAGATACAGTCTCCCTTAAGTTAAGGTTAACTTAAGTTAAGTTAAAAGTTAAGTGTGGTGAAGGATGCTGTCCCACCATCAGTAAGAGTCAACCATCAACCCTTTATAGGTGGAATGGCATACGCGCCATTTTGCCCTCTATTTCATTTTAATTTCATATTCCATTCTTTTACGGTAGAATTCAAGGCCACTTTGCACAAGATTCTCAAAAGGCTCCCCATCTAGACGCTAACCAAATCTTCACTTTGGGAAACAAAATGACATGGGCCAGCCCTGAGTCTATATCATTCTTCAAGCACAGGAAGGAAAGATCCATTGATAAACCAGATGGAAAATTTCCATTTCAGTCTTGCAATAAGATGAGTTGCTTGATTGTCAATGAGGGCACGAAGGATCTATTTCTGCCATCCATGCAAAAGTTCTGAAACAGCTGAAATGTAACCCATCATCACCCAGCTGTACATCTGTAAAATGGAAGGAAGTTTCTAGTATTAAACTGGCAGACACAGAAATTTTAGTACCAAAAGGAGCAATGATTGGCCATTTCCAGAAAAGTAAAGAAACATATCTGCATCTCCAGCAACTTGGAGAAGAAATCATACATATTTCATAAAGTCTTAGCAAGTGGTCTTAAGTTCTGAACATCTATTTTTCCCTGCTACCTAAACAGCTTGAAATTTACTGAGGACAGCATAAAGAAATTCACTGATTACACAGATTCCAGAGGACATTTCAGATGAGGTGCTGGGAGAATCGTAATGAATCCAAACTCAAATCGACTCTTAGGGAAGTATTTCCAGCGTGCTAAGCCTGTGCAGTTCCCTGGAGGCATTCACACAGAGAGGTGTTTCTCAGCCTTGGCAGCTTGAAGATGTGTGGACTTCAACTCCCAGAAAAGCTGGCTGGGGAATTCTGGGAGTTGAAGTCCACACATCTTCAAGCTGCCAAGGCTGAGAAACACTGACATAGAGGGAAACAATGATTTAATAGGCAGTGGTTCATGGGCTCCAGCACTATGTTCCTCAGCCTGGTAGCCTTCAAATGGAGTGAATTTTCACTTTCATAATTCCCAACAAGATTGGCCAACGCTGATCAACACCTGGCTGTGAACCTTCCGTAGGATGCTGTAACTATTGATTAGAAGGCAAATATTTTCCCCCAAATAATGACCCGTGATTTGAGAGGAGTGTTTTGCATTCACTGATAAGAATAAGGATCCTGTAAACAAAAATTTGAACAAGAGATCCAAATGGCTGCAGATCTTCCTCCTAAAAAACCTGGATATCTTTCTAAGGTCAGTTGAAAATCAGCTCTCGGTTGGAGGAAGCTGTTTCCCTAGTCAATATTAAACTTTTTGTAGTTAAAAGGATTTTGTTCTCTTTTCTTCCATTCCCTGTCCAGTTTCCTCTTGCTTCATCTCATCTCCATCCACCTTTCTCCGTTATTCCCTTCCTAGTACAACTACTCCTTTCCCATCACCTCATTTGTTTCAATGCTGTTCTTTTTTGGTTATTTTTGCTGAAAGGAGGGAGGGGTGTGTGTGTGTGAGTGTGTGTGTGTGTTGTGTGTACTTCCATGTTTCTCTGTGTGAAAGGGAAGGATTGGTGTGTGGCGTTGGGAATCAATTATTGTTATAACAGGATACCTTATTTCACAGGTAATTAATTTTAATCGGTGGTTATTAATATATTATTTCCCCTGGCCCTACCCTTTTTGGCAATGTGGCTTCCAGCAGGTATAAATACATGTGCATACATTTATTGGAGAAGGAAAAATTTCCAGGGTTGATTTGTGTTGTGTTGATGTACAGACCTAGCCTTGAGTCCCCACTGGAAGAAAAGGAGGATATGAACAAAATAAATCATAAAGTGTTTGGTGAGAAGTAACCCATACTATACTTTGCATTGTTAGGCCATTCACTGCAACGGAATAACTGTTGCACATCTACAAATAATGAAACAGTATCAAATTAAGTGGGCTTTTATGAATATTTATTGCCATTAAGAAAACTTCCGACACATTCAGTTTGTTGAACTCCTGGCTTTCTGCATGGATCTTACACACACATGAGCAGAGTTGCATTTTAGGCCCCATAATATTTCTAGCTGCAGACCAGTTCTGGAAGAAAAAATAATATACAGAAACAACTAGTCCCAACATGTCACCAGTAGACTACCAAGGAAGGCATTCCAAAATCAGAATTTGCAAAAGAGGCAAAGATTGCAGGATGGAAGAAATTCTTCGGTTGCAGACTGTCTGAGAACATAGGGTTGCATCATGCATGACAATCAGAAGAAACCACACACTGCAAGGGAAGCACCCTCCCTGGTGGCTGAGGAATGTTCCACCAGCAAACCCCCCAAAGCAATTAGCAATCAGAGGGGGAGAAGTTATGGACAAGCTGGAGGCATCGCATTTCTCTCTTGCAAAGATGATCCCCTATCAAGGGAGAAGAAACCAGAGATCAGACTTCCAGGTTTGCTAGACCCCCAGGAGTGCCTCAGCCCATCCCATAATTGACTGCCTTGCTAAAGCCCAAGCTTTATTCAGAGCCATCATTAAAAGGCAGATGCAGAGAGATTACATGGTTTGTGGGTTGATGGCCGTTCCTCTGCTTCTCACACGGTGGGTATTTTTGGCAAGTAACACTAAAAGTGCCTTTGAATGTCCCTCTCGGTTATGTATCAGACAGGTGTTTAAGTGTAAACTGTCTAAGGGTGTGAAAAGGCAGTAAAACAAAATTTGCTAGGCATTGCCTATCAAATACTTGAGAGATCTGTCACTTGTTAAATTTTGCCCTAATTTAAGATTGAAATTTTGCCCTTAAACTCTCCACTTAAACCCCACTTAAACGCCCCATAGGCTAATCTCCAGTCTACTTTGTTCCCCCAGACCAGGATTCTTCCTCTTGCCTCTTCTCTAATGATTCTTCTTCTGGTTCTCTTCCCAAACTACATCTACTTGGCCTTGGTGGTATCTGTTCCCCTGGTGTATAGGAGCCCAATTTTTGTTTTTAAATTAATTTAAAGGTACCCCTTACTTCTTGCCTGTTGCCATTATTCAAGGCAGCATGATATTAACTGGAGGACATCTCATTTTGAAATAGGTAAAAATACACTTTATTCACTTCTGCTCTTAAGTGGCTCTCCTTTCCCTGAGTTTGTCTGTACATCATAGAAATGCCAGCAGGGTTCCTGTCACCTCCATCTAAGGAAATTAAATTTGTGAATAAATAGTCATTAGTCCCTGTGAAAGGTACATAATTTAGTTATAAGGTCACTAGATGCTAAGGAGAATCAGTCTATATGGTTGTATCTTTGACATCTTGCTAGTAAGAAAAAACCCCATCAATGCAGCTATTTTTACTTAAGCAAGACAGACTGCACCTATTCTTAATGTGCTATTAGGTAAAGTACCTGTTTGTGTTGCTCCTTGTCAGGGCAATGGTAGATATAGTGAGTTCTGCAAGCACTAGAATAAGCCAGGATTCCTGGGTTTTTGGGGTGAAGAGTTCTAAATGATTTTGTCCTAGCTTGCCACCTTATTTCATTGTTTATTAAAAGTGATAAATAGTTGGGAACAATAGGATAGACCTTTGGCACACACATGTTCCTGTTATAGGAGCCCTGAGCTCCACTGCTGGTAGCCTGACAAGAGGCAATGTTATAGAACCAGATATTTGTATAATATGGCTTTATTTAAAAACAAATATAGAGACTGGGTCATAGAACCCACTAAGGCATAATGCTGAGATCTTTTTTCTAACTATGGCTTAAGATAATTGCTTTGACCAGCCAATTTGGTTTATTTAACAAACCATAATCAAGCAAAGGAAGTTGCATGTGAACACAGCCAGAACATGGAAGCTGCACTATTAGGCAAGAAAACTTGCGGAATTCATGACCTTTCTTCTTTGAAGGACGCATCTTCCCAAACTTAGGCATTGCTGTGAACATATTTCTCTGAGACCGGTGGATGCTCGATTGACAAGAGAGTCTCTTCCTCTAAATCTCTCACTCTCTCGAGTTTTCTATCCAGAATTGTGGTCGTGATCCCCTTGGGAAACCAACATGTTTACTCAACTCTCTCGAGTTTTCTATCCAGATCAGGTTGTGATCCCCTTGGGAAACCAACATGTTTACTCAACCCTCCAGCATGCTGGAATGCAGACAAAATTGAGAATTTGACTTATCATAATCCACAAATTATTACTCCTTGATCCAAACTTCCTTTTCAAATGTGTACTTCTCCTTGAACGGTTAAGGCATCCTTTCCAGCACACGCACACACACACACACACACACACACAAGACCAAATGCAACTTCTCCTTGTTTATCCCCTTTCTTGGTCTCTCCTGACTTCTCCACCCCACCCCCCAGGCCCTTGTGACCAAGTTAATTCCCATCCGTGCCTCAACTGTGAAAAGGGAGTTTAAAGCTATTTTCTCATGCTCATTAAATTCTCATTTACTTGGCTCTTGGGTTTGCTTTCTCTATTAGAGAAGGTTGTTGAGATCAGAGGCAGGAGGGTAGGGGGAGATGTCCATGTGTGTGAATTAGTGTTGTACGAATGATCAGAGAGCCAAGAACAGATGCTATAACAACTTTCGAGGTGAGAAAACCATGTGCATTGATCTCCATACTAGTGGTGACCACCCACAGAATGTTTTAAATGTCAGAGATGGGAGGTGAATGCCATGTTGGCTGGGAATTACGGTGGCTGAACTCCTCAATGGGTGCAAATTTGTGGAGCTTTATTATGATTAAACATCTTCAGTACCATAGTCCCATATCTCTATCATATGAGCCTTAGCCTGCTGCCTCTCTCTCTCTCTCTCTCTCTCTCTCTCTCTCTCTCTCTCTCTCTCTCTCTCTCTCTCTCTCTCTCATGCCTTTGAGTCTATGTTGACTCCTGCCTGGACTAGTCCCTGCAGTTTTCTTGGCAAGGTTTTTTGGAAGTTCAGGGAGATGCTGCTTAGCAAACAAGCTGCTTGTGGAGAAACAAGGTAGCTTCATCCATTTGGGAAGGAACCTGGACTTAAGTTGGCGTAATTACCTATTTTCTGCTCTCCCCAGAGAAATAGATTCTTGGGGAGGAAGGATCACATCTCCCGGAGGCAAAAGGAAGACTGGTGTCAGGTGTTAAAACTGTTTGGTATCTGCTAATGCTCAATAAGAATCCTGTTGCTGATGTCTGGGGTCCCTTGGTCCAGCTCCTCTCTTCATAATTGCTTCCTGTTCTCCTGCCCCTCCAAGCAAACATTAAGAAGAACAGCCACAGCCTGCACACAACTGGAAGGAGAAAGAGAGAGCAGCAGCTCTCATAGGCAAAGACTGTAGAGGTGAGGAAGAACGGTGGCATTTAGGGATGGAGGACCTGTGACAGAAGCATCCGCAGAACAGAAAAAGTCAAGATGACATCCACAGCTTAGCAATCAAAGCTCTGCCCCTTTTCATGAGCACTATAAAAAGGGTTATACAGAGGTATGGCTATCTTTTCCCCCCCTATGTTTATATGGACATCTTTTAAAGATATTTATAATATACTTTTTAATTAAGTATTTGTTGGAAGAATATCAGTAAAAAGAATACAAGTAAAAAAATACAAAACATGTAAGAAGGTAAGGAGTAAGGTACAGATCGTAAAGCATGGGTGAACTGTAAGACATCATAAAGACTAGCGTGTTTCAGTGTATCATTAAGGACTTGTGATATTGTTAAATATTCTAAATCTCTAAAGAAAACCCAGATGGCATGGTCACCCATCTTGCCTTTTTGACACACACAGACACCCCAGACACAAGCAGTGGATCTTGACCAAGGACCCCCAAAACATGAAAGCAATATTGAACAAAATATTGGGTTGTGCATGTTGGGAAAATATGGTATCCCGCAACCGAAGTGGTGAGAAATCACTCACAGTGGAAGGCGGCAGAAGAGCAAACTCCTACTTCTGGTGGTCAGTAATAATGTGCTTCTTAACAGGACCAAAAAAGGAAGGGCAAATTTTGGAAACAGTAGGTAGAAGATAGGAAGAAGGGGCAGGGAGAACCTGTGACCCGTTCTCCATCGCCCTTTTTTCATATCCGTTATTCCTTCTAATCCTCCAGGTGATGCATTGAGCTGTTGACTCTCGACGTTTTTCCCCAGAGATGCTTCGCTTCCTATGGGGTGTTACAGCTCTCCTTCCGTTCCTTCTGGGCCAAACTCCCGACCCTCGTGACCCTTGCTACGATGCTAACCAGCGCCCGCGCTACTGCCTGCCTGAGCTGTCCGAACTGGCATCGGGCCGTCTGGTGGAAGTCTCCAGTACGTGCAGCAGCCCTCCTGGGCGATTCTGTGCCTTTCGGGATTCGACCGACCCAGCCTCCAAATTCTGCCAGGAGTGCCGAGAAAACACCCACCGGCCAGAGCATCTCACCGACAGCGAAGGCGATACGACGTGTTGGTGGTCTCAGCCGGCAGCCAACGCCACGCTTACTTTGGCTTTGGGGCGGCGAATGGAAATCCTTTACGTGGCTCTCCAGTTCTGCTCCCCACGGCCAGAATCTTTGGCCGTCTACAAGTCCATGGACTATGGACGCAGCTGGATGCCGTTTCAGTTCTTTTCCACCCGCTGCTGGCGGCGTTACCGTCTGCCGCCAACCACCACCATTGTGAAAAGCATGGAACACGAGGCAGCTTGTATCGAGGCTCAAACCGCGCCCAAGCCTCTCGCCGGGGGGCTGGTGGCCTTCATGCCTCTTGCGGGCCGCCCTTCAGCCCAGAGGTTCGAGTATAGTCCTGTGCTCCAGGACTGGGTGACAGCGACGGACCTTCGCATGACCTTTGATCGCATGCACTCAGCCCGGACACTGGGGTTGCGCAGGAAAGAGGCGTCCTATGGAGTAGCCGAGCTGCAGGTTGGAGGCCGATGCAAATGCAGCGGACATGCCTCACAGTGCACAGCTGGGAAAGATGGAGGGGTCCCCCAGTGTGATTGTCGGCACAACACAGCCGGCCCTGAATGTGACACCTGCAAAGCTTTCTACTGGGATAGGCCCTGGCAGCGGGCAACCCCCAAAGATGCTCATGAGTGTGTGGGTGAGACTGTGGGGGAGACGGAGCACGCCTGGCTGAGGACTTCGCGTGTGCTGCTTCCAGCAGAGCCGGGATGAGCTATTTGGGATTCTGCGGAAATACAGCCCCCTTTGCACGCGGTCCTCCCCCGCCTGAAGCGCCGCTGGAAGAATTTTGCCATGGGCACTTTTCCAAAGCTTATTCCTAGCACCCTCAGAAAAACCATCCATCCTGCTATTTGTTGGTGTAGAACAAGGGCAGCAATCTTTTCAGGCCCCGAGAAATCATGTTTTGAAGCGTGTCCAAAATCTCATGAATTCTCTACCTTTTAAGAGATCACTGAGAAAAAGAATGGCCAAAATGTGGTGCACTTCCACCAGAACTGTGTGAGAATTTGACACTCGCCTGAAATCTCATGAGATTATTTTTAGAGCCCGAGTCAGCCATCTTTTCAGGTGTTTTAGGATCATTGCTGGCTCTCTCCATTTTTTTTTTAAAAAGTCCGAAATCTCATGAGGTCAGCAATTTCACCAAACCTCATGAAAACCCGGCATCTTTATCTGAAATCTCATGAGATCTCATGCAAGAACACTGAAATCTCATGATGTGGAAGATTTTGGCCCTTTTTTAAAAAACACTGAAATTGATTGTTAAAATTTAATTTGGGATTCCCTTGATGCTATCTAGGGGCACCAAGGGTTTCTTGGTACCCATGAGCAGTGAATTGCTAATTGTTTAAAGCATTGGATCCTTTTTCACAGGGGCAGACAATTCCTAACATTGGAGGGTCATTCACAGGGGAAAAAGTCCAGATGATGGCCACGATATGACCGAAGCTCGGCCCCATTTATTTATTTATTTATCTATCTATCTACCAAATTTTTATGGCTGCCCATCTCACACGAGGTGACTCTGGGCAGCAAACAATAAAACCGACAATTAAAACATATTACAGACCGCTTAAAACAATTAAATTAATTAAGCATAAATAAAAACAAGATCACAAGAGGGTTAGGATCAGAATGTCATACACGTGCAGGGTTCCTGTTGCTAGGGGATCCCCAGGCCTGTTGAAAAAAACATGTTTTAAGGGGTATCCGGAAGGCTACCAGGGTTGGGGCAGGAGGAGGTTAACCTACGTAGCTGCACAACGTAATGCATGTAAAAAAGGAGTAGGGTTTGATCACGCTGTGGCAGCCACCATCTGGACTTTTCTGACCCATCTCCCCCGCAAGGCCCCCCTGGCTTGGAGGGCTGGGCATACTGGTGGAAGTCCAGGGATGGGGCGGAAAGAGGTTTTGGGCAGAGTTGGAGAAAGCGGCCTGCACTGATGAGCCCCTTCCTGTATCCTCAGCCTGCAACTGCCACCGCCATTCCCATCGCTGTCGCTTCAGCATGGAGCTTTTCGAACTCTCGGGGCGCCAAAGTGGGGGGATCTGCTTGAACTGTCGCCACCACACAGCCGGGCGCCACTGCCAGTATTGCTCACCAGGCTTTAAACGTGACTTCAGCCGCCCTGTGACCAGCAACAGAGCCTGCAAAGGTGGGTCGTGTCCTGATATACCCAGAGCATCTTTGCCAGGAGGGACCGCAGAAGGGGGTCAAAAAAGTCAAGATGGTGGCCATGCCTATGTGATCAAAGCCTGCTGCTTTTTTATGTGCATTGAATATGTGACACACATAAAAAGGGACGGGGCTTCAATCGCACACTTATGGTCATCACCCTGACTTTTTTGACCCCACCCGGCAGGTGCACCTTTTGTCATTCTGGGGTTTTCAGCTCTTTATCAATAAGCAAAGTAATTGTGCATCAGGTGGGGTTTAGTCTCCAACACGCTTAGGAAATGGGTTCCAGTGTGTATTCATGGAAATAAGAGGGGTGCCACTGCAAAAACATTGGTTTATCAGCCTCCTCTTATTCTCCCTGGGACCTGAAATCTGGGATATTTAAATGCTCAACCAAAAGTTTTGGGTCAGGAAGTTTTTTAAATCTCCCTGAAATCCTCACGAGAAGTCAAAAGGTTGGCCACAGCCATACAGTCAAAGCCCCACCCTTTTAAATGGGGTCATGACACCTGTAAAAAAGGGGTTGGGCTTTGATCACATGGTTGTAGCCACCATCTTGACTTATTTGACCCCGCCATGGAGACCTCTGGAGTGTATGCAGAGAGTCAAAGTCATGATGTCTGCAATGGTTAAGATGCACAAAAACCTGCCCTCTACTGAATGTTTATTTCTTATCAAGACCTGCTGAGTTGCCTTCTAAATACCGCAAGTTTATTCTCTTCCCTTGAAACTTGCCTCCAGAGCTGAAGGAATGACCATGATTCCCTTCGCTATGAAGCCATGGGAAACGTAGTGTGATGAGGGGGGTGAGGATTGCAGTGGGAGTGCCTTCTTCAGTAAGGAAAGCCAGGATGTGCTTGGTAGGCGGGCTTGCCTCCTTTTAATTTTGCTGCTGTCTGAACTTAGCCATGGTGGTTTGATAATGATTGTTTGTGACTCAGCACAGTGTTTCTCAACCTTGGCAACTCCAAGACGTGTGGACTTCTTGGCTGGCTGGCGAATTCTGGGAATTGAAGTCCACACATCTTAGAGTTGCCAAGGTTGAGAAACACTGACTTAGCAGGATGAATGAATCCTGCCATTAGGGATCCTGCTTTATGGCTTAGGGCAATGCCTGAATCTAGGCAACCGTGGCTTGTCAGCAAACCATGATTAAAAAACAAAGCCAGGCTTATCCTGATGTGAAGTCACTATGGACAGGAGAGGGAGTTTGGAAACTTTCTCTCTTAAAGCCACAGCACTGGGAAAGTTTGCAGTCCTGTACAACAGCACGCCCCTTTGAACCCAAAAGGGAGGCGCGACAGACGGTAATGGAGGTGCACACAGTATTCTCATTCTGTAACTCCTCCCACTTTTTCCTTTCCAGCTTGCCAGTGTCACCCTATTGGGGCCATTGGGGCCATTTGCAACCAGACCACCGGGCAGTGCCAATGCAAGAACGGAGTCGCCGGCCTGACCTGCAATCGGTGCGCCCAGGGCTTCCAGCAAAGCCGCAGCGTTCATGCACCCTGCCTGCGTAAGCTTTGCTTCTTCCTTAAACCTTCTCCCACATCAGCCTTTGGGGTGGCCCAGCTCACTTCTGGGCAGCGCTTCATTTCTTGGGGTCAGTTTGAGAATGAGACATCTTGGCACAACCTCCCCCAAACTGGCACCTTCCAAGTGGCACCCTCTGCCTGGGTAAGCATAGGATTAGCAGTGCCAATACATCTGTAGGGCACCAAATTGTGGAAAGTGACCTTAACACCTCTTTTGCCCTTTGGGTCAATAGGGAAGAAGAGCTGTGATGAATGAGGCTAAAGACCTACTGAATTCAGTTTCCCTTTTCTGACATTTGCTAACCAGAGGCTTCAGGAGAACTCCATAAAAACCTTTGTGTAGCATTGCAGAGGGGTTAGCAGGGCCATGCAACACCCATAAAAAAGAGTCAGTGTCATCTTGACCTTTTTGTCCCCATAGAGGCCCTCGGTGGTTAGACCACCAGTCTGAGAAGAGACACCACTGGGAACCTCTCTCCTCCCCACCATAAAACCTGATTGGGCTACTAATTATCTTACAACCTCAGGGTTGTTGTCAGAATCAAATAAGGGGCAGTGTGGGGAGGGGGAAATGATGTCTAAACAAACACAAAATGCCTGGGAGGAATGGCAGAGTGTTATGTTTTTTTTAATGTAAAATTAGAAAACTGCAGTTCACAGGTAGGCCGCCTCTGAAGATGGAAGTTCCATCATGGATAATAACCATTAATCATTCCATGTGTCTTGAATTTGTCTCATGCTCTCCTTGTCTATATTTGCTCTTTAATGCAAAATTACATTTTTCTTAACCAAAAAATTCAGGAGAGGAGCTGCCACTCTTGATTTCATTCACTTCAACAAAGTAATATCCATACGCATTTTGTCCCCCCCACACACACACACACACCATAAAATAACCCTATTTTTTTCAGTGCGGACATAGAATCATGATTAAGGGCACATTCCTCCCAGTCATCCTTCCAGCATAGCCATAGAACTGGAAAGTATTGTTTCCCATTCTAAATCAGGAGGTGAGGTCATGTTTTCCAGTAAACCCTTGATCTTTCTTACAAGGGAGGCTGAATGAGGCCATCCTAAGGCATAGCATAGACATCTCATCTCTAGTGGACTGACGTAATGGAAGCTGGGCACCCCAGCTCTCAGCTTCTGGCGATATCATTTTCAGAAGCACCAGTCTGGGGTGGGAATTCGCTGCAAAAATTTCTGGAAGATGACAGAAGGCTCAAGTTTACTGTAATCATTTGGACTGGTAATGCGCCTTTTCCTGTGGGCTGACAACTATGAAGATCAGCTTGGGAGGGTGGTGAACAATCCTTAGTGAAATCATGGAAAGTCCAACAGAATTGGGGGGGAAAGTGGCAGTGATTAGGGTGTGGACCTTCTTCATCTGTGTAACATCTTGTGCTTTCCTGTTTTCAAGCCAAGGCAGAGAAACTGATGCCCAAACACATTTATCCAAATAGGCAGACGGAATTCATTTATTCAGGCCTGAGAATGTATCATTTCTGGGGGAAGATATCAAATCCATTACTCTACATCTTGCATCCCTTAGGAATCCAAGAAGAGATGACAACTACAATTATCCCACCGCAGGAATGGAATGCAGGTGAGAAGGGAGGGTGTAAATATTATTTTACTTTTTCTAAGGAAATCAATTAATTTTCCCTTTAAAAGGATTGGAAAGCCACATCTTTGCAAGTGGAGCCCTTTTCATCTCCCATAACAAATTTTGCAACCAGACTGTGCTTATGGAGTGGAGAAAAGCATTCTTCTTAGAGGCACTGTAGAATTGCCAGGTATCTTAAAGAGGTTTACTTTGGCTCCTGACTTAAATGAAACTTGGCTTTTGATCGATCCACATAGGATCTTTGCACATTTCTAGACTCATTTCCAGGCTGTTTTGTTCTCACTCTATTGTCTGCATTCACCAGGTGAAGTGATTTCTCTCTGGCTCAGCTGTGGTGTATCCAGAATTGGAAAAAAAAAGATCATTCTATTTGCAAGAATGAAATTGCACAGAGCTTGTGGGCAACCTAGTTTCCAACTAACAGAAATTTCTGTTTCAGACAGCCTTCCAGTTCTTGGGCTTCAACCATGCAGCATGCTCTTCACGGGTCCAGAAAAGGGAATGGGGTTTGACAGCTTCACAGCTCCCCCTTTGTAACAACTGCTCAGATTTTATTTTACTTATTTTTGCATGTATCCAGAAAAAAGGCATGCTATCTAGCTGATTCCATATTAAAATCCAATGGGACTTGATCTGTGAAGATTTTTATTTAATTATTTAATTATTTATTAGATTTATATGGTCACCCAGTTCTCAAGAGCAACGCTGGGTGACTTACAATTCAAAGAAACCTGAGTACAAGGAATTAAAAATAAAGTAAAATATAACATAATATATAATAAACCTCCGGAATATAAAAAACAACAGAAATAACAATAATGACAGAAGCAACCAAAGCTAACTAACACATATCTCATTCAAAGGTCTGGCCCACTACTTAAGTGAAGAGTCAAGAGCCAAGGCCTTGTTGTTGTTCAGTCATTAAGTCGTGTCCAACTCTTCGTGACCCCATAAACCATATCGTGCCAGGCCTTCCTGTCCTTCACTGCCTCCCTGAGTCTGCTCAGTTTCATGCTCATTGCTTCAGTGATGCTATCTAGCCATCTCATCCTCTGCCGTCCTCTTCTCCTTTTGCCTTCAATCTTTCCCAGCATCAGGGTCTTTTCCAAAGAGTCCTCTCTTCACATTAGGTGACCAAAGTATCTGAGCTTGAGCTTCATTATCAATCCTTCCAATGAGCAGTCAGGGTTGATTTTCTTTAAGATTGACTGGTTTGACCTCCTAGCAGTCCAAGGGACTCTTAAGAGTCTTCTCCAACACCACATAGGGCCTTGTAGAAGGACAAAAGGGATGGGGCCATCCAAGCCTCTGTGAGAAAGATGGCCCATAGGTGCTGCAACAGAGAAGGCATGTCCCCTGGGTCCCACCTGGTGACATTAAGTCATAGAAGGAACCTCAAGCATGTCCACTCTTCCAGATCTCATGGGATAAGCACAGACAACTGTAGATGATCCCTCATGTACCATGAACGAGTTTGCAAGTGATAACCAGCACCTTGATTGTATCTGGAAGCTTATGGAGAGCCAGCACACAAAGCAATGGTGTACCAAGGTACATCCGCAACTACTCATGTCACTGAACTGTAGACCAATTGCAGCTTCTGTGTGGTTTTCATGAGCAGCCCTATGTACAGTGCATTACAGTAGTCTAGACAGGAGGTAACTAGGGTAGGAAGTGAATTGGGCTTTCCAATCCAGGAACAGTGCAATTGACAGGCAGGGCAGATTTGTGCAAAGGCCCTTTCAGCCATAGCTGCCACCTGCTCTTCCAACAGGAGCCAAGGGCCCAAGAGGACCTCCAAATTGCATCCCAGTTCTGTCTGGGGGAGTGTAAACCCATCTAGGATCAAAGGTGGAGAGTCCTCAGAGTCAGGGAACCCAAAACCCACAGCCACTCAGTCTTGCTGGGATTGAGCTGAAGCCTGTTCTTCCCTAACCAGACCCTCACAGCCTCCAGACATTGGGAAAGGACCTTAACAGTATCACTGTTGGCCTAGGGTGGAGACATATAATGGGATATCGCTGATATTGATAATACTTGGCTCCATAGTTGAATGGTGCTCTCACCTAGTGGTTTCATGTAGATATTAAAGGAGAACATTGATTGGTCCATGATGTTCTTTGCATTCAGAGGTCTAGAAAATAAAAACAATCTCATAGTCAGTGCAAAGAGTAAGAAAGATGATGTTCACAGAGAGATGCAGGCTCTGTTGCCAAACACAAGAGGTCAAAGCATTCTTTAAGTCCAGAATGTCCACATAACATTCAGAAGCAGCTCAAACACCTCCCTAATTCATGGGAGTATAAGAAGGGGGAGGAGGTGCAGCACAGTCAGACTTGCCAGATTCTGTTCTATCCAATCTCAATAAAATAGTTTTAGCCATCCTGTGGAGTTGATTTCCTGGTCTGGTCTACCTAGTGGAGCTGACAGTCAACTTGAGAACAGGTAGAATAACTGTGGAAAGGAAACGGTGCTGTGTCTTGCTGTAAAGTAGCACACCTGGCAGCTAATTCAGGGATAGGTAGCCCAGTGATTTCAAAAATTTTGGGACAACTCCCATAAGCTCCAGACAGTATTTGATTGTACCTGAGATACTAGGAAAACAACTGGTTGCCTAATCCTGCTCTGGTGAAAATAATGTGAAGCTTATTTTCTTAACCGCTGTCAGATATTGCCCAGGAGAATGATTTACCCCTCCCATCTACCCTGTTTGTTCATCAGATACCGAATGTCAGAGCCATTGTACGCCACCACAAAGACGTGTCCATATGAACTTGAGGAACTATTGCAAGAAGGATTACGGTAATGTTTATTATTTATTTGATATTATCTTTTCCTGCAGGAGCTTAAGACAGGTACTCTCTTCTGCAGTTTTTTTCCCATGAAAACAACCTGTGGGGTAAACTGCTGAGACACAGTATTGGCCCAAAGTCGTCCAGTAGCTTCCACGGCTGAGGCTGGATTTGAACCTGGGACTCCCCAATCCAACCACCTTAACCACTACAGGTAGTCCTCGGTTAACGACTGCCCTGTTTAGCCACCATTCAAAGTTACGACAATGCTGAAAAAGTAACTTTATGACCAGTCCTTGCATTTACAAGCTCATAGTGTCCCTGCAGTCACATGATCAAGATTTGGGCGCTTCGCAACCAGCAGGCATTTATGACCATCACAGCATTCTGTGGTCATTTGCATACTTCACAGCCAGATTCCAACAAGCAGAGTCAACAGAGCTTAGCAAGAGAGTTGCCAGTTTCAATTGTGGTCATTAAGCGGGGACTACTTGTACATCAAACTGATGCACCATATCTCATTTCCCCGCCCACTATTTCATTGCTTGTGAAACTGCGATCGAAAAAGCAACTGGAATGGTAAATAAACCAGGAAGTGGCATCATAACATGCCCCTCCCACACAGTCAATCCAGGAAATATACAGTACTGTGCAAAAGTTTTAGGCAGGTGTGAAAAAATGCTGTAAAGTAAGAATGCTTTCAAAAATATATATTGTAATCGTGTATGTTTATCAATTTACAAAATGCAACGTGAGCGAACAGAAGGAAAGCCCAAATCAAATCAATATTTGGTGTGACCACCCTTTGCCTTCAAAACAGCATCAGTTCTTCTAGGTACACTTGCACACAGTTTTTGAAGGAACTCGGCAGGTAAGTTGTTCCAAACATCCTGGACAGTGTTGTCCAAACTTGGCCACTTTAAGATGAGTGGACTTCATGGCTGGGGAATTCTGGGAGTTGAAGTCCACTCATCTTAAAGTGGCCAAGTTTGGACAACACTGATCTTGGAGAACTAACCACAGATCTCCTGTGGATGTAGGCTGCCTCAAATCCTTCTGTCTCTTCATGTAATCCCAGACAGACTCAATGATGTTGAGATCAGAGCTCTGTGGGGGCCAAACCATCACTTCCAGGACTCCTTGTTCTTCTTTATGCTGAAGATAGTTCTGAACGACATTGGCTGTATGTTTGGGGCCATTGTCCTGCTGCAGAATAAGTTTGGGGCCAATTACATGCCTCCCTGATGGTATGGCATGATGGATAAGTATCTGCCTGTATTTCTCAGCATTGAGGACACCACTGATCCTGACCAAATCTCCAACTCCATTTGCAGAAATGCAGGCCCAAACGTGCAAGGAACCTCCACCATGCTTCACTGTTGCCTGCAGACACTCATTCTTGTACTGCTCTCCAGCCCTTCGGCGAACAAACGGCCTCCTGCTACAGCCAAATATTTCAGATTTTGACTCATCAGTCGAGAGCACCTGCTGCCATTTTTCCGCACCCCAGTTCCTATGTTTTTGTGTATAGTTGAGTCGCTTAGCCTTGTTTCCACATCGGAGATATGGCTTTTTGGCCACAATTCTTCCATGAAGACCACTTCTGGCCAGACTTCTCCGGACAGGTGTACCTGGGTCCCAGTGGTTTCCACCAGTTCTGTGCTGATGGCAGTGCTGGACATCTTCCGATGTCGAAGGGAAGTAAGCATGATGTGTCTTCCATCTGCTGCATTAAGTTTCCTTGGCTGACCACTGCATCTACGGTCCTCAGCGTTGCCCGTTTCTTTGTGCTTCTTCAAAAGAGCTTGAACAGCACATTCTGAAACCCCAGTCTGCTTTGAAATTTTTGCCTGGGAGAGACCTTGCTGATGCAGTATAACTATCTTGTGTCTTGTTGCTGTGCTCAGTCTTGCCGTGGTGTATGACCTGTGACATGAAACTCTCTTCCACAACCTCACCTTAGTAGCAGAGTTTGGCTCTTCCTCACCCAGTTTTAGCCTCCTACACAGCTGTTTCTGTTTCAGTTAATGACTGTGTTTCAACCTACATATGAAATTGATGATCATTAGCACCTGCCTGGTATAATTGGTTAATCATACACCTGACTCTAATCCTACAAGATCCCTGACTGTGCAAGTGTACAAAGTGTGCAAGTGTAAGAATTGATGCTGAATTTGAAGCCAAAGGGTAGTCACACCAAATATTGATTTGATTTAGATTTCTCTCTGTTCCCTCACTTTGCATTTTGTAAATTGATAAAAATAAACAATTACAATATATATTTTTGAAAGCATTCTTACTTTATAGCATTTTTTCACACCTGCCTAAAACTTTTGCACAGTACTATAGTTTCAAAAAAGGGAACATATGAAATGCAAAAAGTGATGCTGTGGCCCCTGGTACATCCTCTGTTAAAGCACCAGTTTTCTGGGAAACGCTGCTTTTCCAGGGGATGACGCGCCTAGTGATGACAGCATGAGGTTGCAAACTGGAAAGTAGATGGTACTGCTTAAGGGGTGGGAAGAAAAGTGAACTTGTAAAAGGAGAGATGTCATAACTCCAGAAATAGGGCAGGATCATATAACAGTTCACTTCCTGATCGGGTTTTTTTCCTCTTTTTGGGTAACCTTCACCATACTACTGGCAGTTCTCCGGGCCCAGCTGTCGGCCATAGAGAAGTCTGGGACATGGTGGCAATTTACAGCTTCAGTCCTCACCGTCTACCGCCAGCGTCACGTGCCTATTCGTCGGGGAGAGCAGCCACTCTGGGTACCGGAACAAGATTTGGCGTGCCGGTGCCTCCACCTCCAAGTGGGCAAATCTTATCTCATCATCGGCAACGATGATGAGTCCCCTGACCCTGCCCGGCTAATCCTTGACAAAAACAGCTTGGCCCTGCCCTGGAGGGATGCTTGGGCACATAAATTGCGGAGTTTCCAGCAACAAAGCAGGCGTGGAAAATGCTGAGGCATCTGTGCCAGAGAGGTAGTGGGAAACTGGGCTGAAGAAACAGGTAGGAAATGGACCGAATGGGTAGAAATTCCCTAGTTTTACACACCCAAACTGAGTTTCAAAGCCCAACAGAAACACCCTTGAGTATAAAAAGCTGAGCCTAAACTGGAACTAATCACATTTTGATTTTAAAGTTTTAGTTCTGCGCATCAATGACCCTTTGTTCATCCTTCTGACAGACCTATAGGATGAGAGTATTATCCCCCCTTTGCAAGACGGAGGAGCTCAGCTGAACTAGAAACTTGATTTTGGATGCATTAGTGGAAAATATTTGGGCATGAGAAGCTGCCTAACCTGGCTGTAAGCTATGGAACAAAGACCTCCAGAGGGTTCTTCCTTATGACCAGGTGAAAGCTCCATCCACCAGCTTCTGAGCCAGCAGAAGACTTTCCCAGCAGAACATTTGCTACCCCTCACTAGCAAACCTTATCTTGCCACAGGGACAATGCCAGCAAATAGTACTGTCTTTATTTACCATCTACGGGGATAGAGATTGGAGAAGTCCCCTGGCTTTGTCTTCCTTCTCTCCCCTCCCATCAGCCAGCGGGAAGACATTCATCAATCACTCTCCTTAAGGTACGATAAGGCTGGGGTAGAGGTGAAGTTGAGTTTTAATAAGATGCCTAAAACATCAGCCTTAGTCATCTGTCAAAACCCAATATTTGGGGGCAAGTGTTTTTCACAGCTGCATTCAGAGGGAACCCCACTATCAACTGAGATCAGCGGAAAGTCAGATTTCGTTTGCTCATGAGTTTGGTGCTCTTCAAGGGCGATGTCTAAATTAGTCAACAAGCAGTTCTGACAATAACTACTCCTGTGAGCCCTTGAAAACAAAAAATATCAAAGTAGTTAATAATTGAAGTGTACCGTGTCTTTTAAAAAGCTGTATTATGTCAAAAGATATTTTAAACATGGCAAGTTAGTACAATGCCAGTAAAAGAGAAATTCTCAGACATCGTGGTGTCAATTTCTGACTAAAATTTCAAATAGGTCTGACCTTTCCCATCACTTTGATATCATACATTCAGGAATCTGCTCTAAATAATACAATTTAACTAAAGCTAAATTGAAACCCTTGAGAAATGCAGTGGTTTTGGAATGTAAGACTGACAGAAAAATGTTCCATATAAAGAATTCCCTTTGAGCTGGATGGCATTTCTTGATAATAAAAGGTTAGAAAATTTGTCCTGGTAGCTTGATTCAAAGAACTGAAGTCATAACAAGAAACAGCTTGATATCCCTCTTGAGTGCGGCTGGTGAAGGTGTGAGTGCTTAGAATTTTTTCTTATTTAACTCACTTCCTTTTTAGTATTGCTGATATAGTACACAGATTATTAAGACAATTTTAAAAGCTTTACAGTTAAGCAGTATCCACTGCAAACCTAACTCACTGGGTCACTCATCTACTTAGAATGGGGTTGATGTAACAAAATTTTGTGCCCCGAATCCTACTGAGCTAAATAGGCGTACGGACACATAAACATTTGGGAGAGATTCTTCGTCATAAATAACAATTATGAACATCAGGTTCTATTAAAATGGATTCAATAGACATTAAATGCTTCATTAGATGCTTAGGTCCCAACGTTTCCAGGTCAGTTAAGCGAAGCGAAAACCTCCCATTTTTCCTACTCTGCCTGGACAACCTGGCTGTCCAGAAAACCTAGAGGGTGAATTTGTCAAGAATGGGGCTTTGCCTGTGCGTGCAAACCTATCCGATGCACTCTTGCATGGACGAGAGCAGGAAAACACTTTGGGGGCTCTAAAACCTGTATTTCAAAGCATCCTGAACAGGTGACAAAAGTGGGGAGAGATGCACCCTGAAGCAGCAGAGACTCCACTCTTTCTCTCCTATTTCTCCATGCAGCATTCTCTTCCCCCATACCACCTAATTCTCCAAGTCAGGGAACAGTCCATACACCTGATGGGTGCAAGGAGAGAACCAGAATGGTCCTGGGAGGCTCTGCCCAGCAAGGACCAGAGGGGAGCCTCTTAAAGTGGCCAGTAGGCGCCAGGCTGATCCCAACCCTAGGAGTTCCCTGTCACACTGATGGAATGGTTGAGGAAGAGCCTCACCTGAAAATGAACATGGGTTGCTGCATTTTAAAGGGGAAACACTACTTTAATACCCGTATAGCTAAAACCAATTTATGGCTGCTAGGGGTCAGACAAAGGCAACATCATCGAGGCATAACAGAAGAAAGAAGCTGCTGAGGCATGTTTGCAAGTGAGGGATGCCTCTGAGTTAAGCTGGTTTAGTCCCCCCAAAAAACCAAGCAGTTTTTGAGCAGGGGAAGTAGATATACTGGAGGATAAGGTGACTGGCAGCTACTAGTATCATGCTGGATACACACAGGCACAGATACAGTCCCAATATCAAAGGCATGCTTGGGACACAACCAAAAACTACTGTGGCCCTTTTGTCCTGCTGATGAACATCCCGGAGGTTGGTTAGTTGGTTGGCCAGTGAGGGACTGCACAGGCCCCTGATCTGAACCAGCATGATGCTTCATTTTTTCTTACATTATCAGTCTGGGAAAGGATGTCTTCCCTGCTGCTACAACAAACCATGTGCCAAATGAGATGATGTGGAACTGGCTTCAGCCTAGGATAGTCTTCCTGATGTTTGGAGATTGGCATGAAAAATATATTCAGAATCATTGTGTTGTTCTTGTTGAATGTGGAGGGTGCAAAGGAAGAAAGAAAAGTGTGAACATAATGTGGACCATCAATAAAAATTCAGAGAAAATGTATGTGTTAACAGGGAGGTGAGGGTGGGCCTGGAGAGCATTGCCCAATAATTAGTTGCTTCAGGAGACAACAGCCTTTGGATCCTAGAGTTGCTTAGAAAACATTAGGGACAGAAACATTTAGTGAGTTTGCATTTGAATTTAATTTACCTAATCTGCAATTTCAAATTAATGTGCAAACACAGTCACTCACACCTTTTTGTAAATTTTGTAATGTTCTGTCTGAAAGCAGCATACAAAAATGTGCCTATTTGTAAACACACACACACAAACACACACACACACAGAAGCATATTTGGGAAAATAATACGCAAACTCCATTTTTACAAGGGAAAACGGTTTACTAAAATGTATCCAAAAATGTGCATCATTTTGTATTGACTTCTGAGAAAAGAAATCACAAAGATGCAGAAACCGAGAAAAATAAACATATGACTGAAAAAAAAAAGAATTAGAGTGAAACCAGAACTGACAAGTATATTCAAAAGATAGGACTACAGAGGGAAGAAGCGAGATATTCCTATATTCCAAGTGCAATTTCTATCTCAGGATGCAATCTAATACCCAATTACCAGGAACAAACCCTCATTAAACTCAGTGTGATATATAGTAGGTATAGGAATAAGGCATGGAAAAGGCTGTCCTCTTTATTCAGACCAAGAATTATTTTTTGTTAAACTAACTTTCAGAGCTGTTTCTCCTATAAAACATGGGCTTGTGATTTCTGTCCAAAAGGTTCAACTTCCATGCAGTGATAAAATGCGATAATTTTAATGTTAGGGCTCAGCAGCCTGATAGAGACAAAGGAGGCTTTAAGGCTTTTCTTCACAGCCTCATTAATGTGTATTCCTCCAGTGTGCAGAAAAATATGCCAGCGTAATTTGCATTACCCTGATGGCCAAGTTCTAAATCGCCCTCGGTAATGAGGCTTGCGAGTGATCTATCCATACAGCTTTGCTGCAGGACAATTTAAGGGCAACCATTGGTAGATTCCCCTGGCTGTGCTTCCCTTCCACCCTGCATCAGTTGCCAGGAGGAAAGCACCATCAACACTCTTCATATGAGGGGGCAGGCTTGGCTGAGACTGAGTGGGTACCTGGGGTGGAAGATCTAGGCCACCCTTCAAGTGGTCCAAGTGACAGGAGGTGCACTATGTCAATAACCAGTCACTCAGATTATTGCCGTTTCTGAATACAGGTCTATCAGTTTTCTGGAAACCCAAAGGAGTGGGGAACCTGTCTACATGTCTTCTAGAAGATTAGTAAATCTCTGCCCAAAAACAGTCCAGGAAGGGTGTTGGGTAAAGCTCCTGGCCATCTTCCAGCCCACCAACCTGTCAACTGGGCTCCTTTTGGACAAAGATGTATCAGTTTTTCCAAAAGACTACTAGACAGGTCAGATGTTACGCAGCAGATGCTCCCATGGAAACCAAGTATCTGGTGTCTTCTGCAGCCCAGGCTAAAATGGCCATGGGAAGCAATGACCACAACAAGCTCACAACAGCCTTACAACTAGCCAATAGAAGCTCAGCAGATATCAGCTCCTGACTGTGTCCTCAACAAGATTGTGAATGGGACACTGTAGAACATTCCTACAACAACCCATGTTGAGAGAGGATGGAAAACACTACATTAAAACTGGAACATCTAAGGATATATTTAAGCTACCTCCATGGTGGTGATGAGACAACAGTCCTCTAAGAACAGCGGGGCATCTTGGTGCTGTAGTTAGTGGGACCTGCAGATCAACCCTTAGATGGCTGTTGCTGGATAGCGCAGTTGTAGGTCAGATATCAAAGAAGGTGAACACTAAGAAAGATGTCCATGATGTTTACAATTAATAAAGATGTAGTAATATGGTTCCTATACTTACAGCATTGAAGAGTCACCCCCTCCGTGCACCACGGGTGAATCTGGGTTGCAGTGAGGCGGGTAGTCCATGGATATGACTCATAAAGGGGTTGCTTTCATTGGGCAAATTTTAGATCCCTTCAACCTCCCTCTCCCCCTACCCCACCCTTGGAGTTGCTTAGTTTAGGCATCAGCAAGGGAAGATTACATATTAGTGAGGATTAAGTGTCTGGCAGGTATTGGATTCCAACCAAGACAAAATAGGGAAATAATTATCTAATTGGGGTTAGAGCTGGAAGTTTGTTATGTCACAGCTCACGACAGTAAATAGGAAGAGCTAGTTTGTCTAAGCAGATTCTTTTCCAGGTGTTAATTTTAAAAAAATGCCATGTTGTAATTTTAATTAGGAAGTACCTCATTACAGTGAGAATAAGCATTATGTGTTAGAGGAGAGAACATACATGTAGAGAAAAAATGCAATGTATAACCAGGTATATTCCCAGCAGCCAACTCCTGATCTAAAATGTTTTTAAAATAAGAAGAACATTGATCTGGGAGGCCCCAGTTCAAATGCTATTGAACCACCTGTTGCCCTTGGGCCCCCAAATTAATGGGCCCCACGCCCTCACTTTGAATTCCTGGTGGCCAGTGAAAACCAATCCAATTTGTATTTGTACAAATAGGCTCAGACTCTTATCGTTCCCATCTGATGTTTAAATCAGCATCACCATCTGGTGGACGGTTAAGATAGCTATTACTATTTCATTTGTAATGGCTTTTTTTAACACCCACAATACAGGCAGATAACCCTGATAAAAATATAACAAACATCTTGTAGAAGAAAAAAAAAAGAGTCATGGAAAAACGAAACAGAACTTTTGGTTTTTATTTATTCCATGGTTTTAAAAAATCTCTGCATGAAGAAAAATAGCATGTGAAGGAAAAACTAAACAGAACTCTTTCCAGACATTTTTTTTTCTTGCTGCTTGTGAAACAACTCTCAGACATGGAAGCCACTACCTGGGATTGCATACTTCAGGAAAAACTACCGTTCTGTCTTCTGCTGTCTTCACATACGGGCCCTCTGGCTATGTTAGAGACTTAAGGGCACAAGGCATGAACCCACCCAGAAATCCAAAACATTGCAGAGACTTGGGATTCCTATACTGTAGTTAACAGGAGTAGAGCCTTTTGAATCGAAGATAATATTCTAGTTCACAAAGACTGGCATTTTTGGATTGCAGCATTCCCCCCATCCAAAACCTCAAGTTTCCTTGTGGTTTCCACACTAGAATTCATCCCAAGGAAATTTGATCTCTAGACCATTCATATTTTCCTGGTAAAGCTGATGGAAAGCAGCACTCTGTTCTGCAGTAAAGTGAGTTTTCCAGTCCCCAGAAATCCCTACAAAGAAAGGGAAGGAAAAAGGTGAGATACAGATAGTCCTCGCTTAACGACCACAATAGGGACTGGAAAACTGGTCATTAAGCAGGGAGGTTGTTAAGCAAGTCACCACGTGACTAGACCCGAATGTATGACCTTTTTTATGATGGTCGTTAAGCAAATCACATGGTCATTAAATGAATCACGTGGTTGTTAAGTGAATCCAGCTACCCCAATGGACATTTTTTGCTGGAATTCACTTAACGACCATGTGATTCACTTAACTACTGTTGTAAAAAAGCTTGCAAATCGTGATCATGTGAATGCAGGGGGTGGTGTGATGGTTTGCAACGGTCATAAGTGCAAGTACAGGTCGCAAAGCACTTTTTCTGAGGTTGTCATAACTTTGAACTGTCATTAGTTGTTAAGCGAGGACTACCTGTACTATGTTTTATACTGCACCAACTTCTGGAAGTTCACTGAATTGTAGATTTTCTTAAGGCTTTCTGGATTTTACCTTTCCTGAGGAAGGTGCTGATCTTTTGATCCATCACATCTTCAGGAACCAGGCTGTAATTCACCATTTTGTTGTCCTTCATCACCCCAAAGGAAGCATTTTCTACCACTGACTCAACTGCAGCAGGATCCAAATTCTTGCCTAGGAATTCACAGATCCGAAGAACACTGCCACGTAGATCCTAAATACAGAATATCATGAGGAAGAGCTAGACCTCTAAGCCAGGACCCCTAGGACAGAGTGACTCCTGAATTGGAGCAGGGCAACAAGGAAGGAAGGAAGGAAGGAAGGAAGGAAGGAAGGAAGGAAGGAAGGAAGGAAGGAGGGAGGGAGGGAGGGAGGGAGGGAGGGAGGGAGGGAGGGAGGGAAGGGAAGGGAAGGAAGGAAGGAAGGAAGGATAGATGGATGGACGGATGTTTAAATAGTCATCTACCTTTAGCATTTCATCATAGACCAGAAGGAGAAACTTTTTCTCATTCTTGTAGGCCAACCAGCTTTTAACATGATCAAACCAGGAGCCAAAGAGAACTGGGGTAAACAAATAGAGAGGAAAACATTTTTTATTTGTTTTTAACTGCATAGAAGATTTTAAGATGGTAGGCAAAACAACCCTGAAATTGGAAACCTATATGCACTTACGTAACAGTGAATCCCACTGACTCCAGCAAATCTGGCTTTTAGGTAAACGTTCATAGCAAAAGGAGGGAGCTACTACCCTCCAGATGTTTTGGATTAAAATTCCCACAATCCCTTGCCATAGGCCGTGCTGACTAAGGCAACGGGGAACCAAAATCCAAGACATCTGGGGGAAGGACCATGTTTGTTTGTTTATTTTTTATTTATGCATTTCTATAGCCACCCATCTCAATCCAAGTGACTTTGGGTGGCAAGCAATTTCAATAATTAAAACCATTAGAGCAATTACAAATTATACATATAGGCAGCTGACAGTTATCACAAAAATTACATAAAAATCAACAGTACAACCCGGTAACGGGGCCCTTAACACTTTCGGGACCCCAGGCTCAGGCACATAGCTGGTTTTTAAAGCCTTATGAAAGGCTAGTGGGGTCGGGGCCATCCTGAGCAACAAAGGAAGAACTAAGGGCAGGGGCTGCTGCTGAGAAGGCCCACCTTCTGGTCCCTGCCAGCCGACATTCCTTGCCTGACGGGATCCGTAGCATCCCCAATCTACTAGACCAAATTGGACTGGCAGAAACTATTGGAGGAAGACGGTCCCTTAGGTAACCCACTCCCAAGCCATGCAGGGCTTTAAAGGTGACAACCAGCACCTTGAACTGCACTTGGAAACATACCGGTAACCAATACAGCTCCCGTAGTAGTGGTATTACATGTGTCGCCTATCCAGCACTATCTACTACCTGTGCAGCCGTATTTTGTACCAGCCGAAGCTTCTGAATACTCTTCAAGGGCAGCCCCATGTAGAGCGTGTTGCAATAATCCAACATTACCTACTCTTGTCTGACAACTGTTCTATTAACTTTGTCACTAAAGACTACCATTTCAGCCACAGGGAAGAATGCTAAAGAGACAGCAAGGAGCTAAAAGTTCATCTGATGGAATCCATTTGTTATTATTTAACAGACAAAACAGATTGTTAGTGCAGACTTGACATCAACAGACACTTAGCACACAGGGGGACTCTACAAAGGACAGGCATTTTGCTTCATCAGAGGGCATAATTTAATTGGTTCCAGGTTAGGCAAAGCATGACCCAAAGAACTGAGAGAGGAACAATCAGATTTACCAATTGCATCTTATACATGCCAGAGGTCAATGCTGTGAGTTATGAGGAAAAGCAGTCAATTTTATGTCAAAAAATAGCATAAGCGACTCATGTTTCACTAAATGAAGAATGAAGACAGTAACGGAGTTATAACAAAGGGGCTAAGATGAGCAAGATTTTGGTGGCTGAGGCCGGGCCTACTGAGGATTTCAGAGGGCAAAATGATGATACAGAGAGGGCAGGACCCAGATGGCCATAGTCAAAATGGCCCATTTCTCTCTGGATCTGGGGTTGATTTCTTAGCATTTTTAAACCAAGTCAAATTATTTTAGGACTTAGTCTACATTTCTCAAGTACTTCCTACCTCAACATGCAGGGAAATAGCACCACCAATTTGGGGCAATTGCATTTGGGGGTGACTTCAGGGGTTCCAGATCAACCTGGGACCTTGGCTGTCCATCCAAGACAGACTTGCTCAAATAGTAGATGTGAAGGGGCAAGATGGATCATCAAGTACAATAAAAGAAGGGAGAAGATGGTAGTCAATGAGCAGCCTCTGACACTGACACTTTCTACGAGGGATTCCACTGCCTCCTGTGAACAAATCATGAGTCTAAATTTCCAGCCTCTGCCACGTACTTTTCCCTGTTGAAAATAGCTCAACGAATTCTCCAAAATCCTCTCTATACTCCAGAAATGAAGACATCTTGGCATAATGGTAGAGCGATACGCAGACATCCTTGGGGTCACGGACCGTGTAAATAGCCTGGAAGAGAATTTCCAAGGGTTGGAATGGCTTTACCTCAATGGTTCTTCCCATATTTCCTTCCCAAGGTGCAATTTGGTGGGGCCAGGAGGAAATGTCAACCTCTCTCTCCAGTTATTGGAATGCCCCACATCTGGCTGCTGGCTGATTTCTTAGCAGTGATAATGGAAGCACACTTTCTGACACACAAGGTAAGATCATGCTAACCCATAATGTGTTTCCTCTGATTTTGACTTAGTGTGTTAGCCATCATGGTTGCACACTCCATCTTAGCATGTTGAATTATCCAAGACACAATTGAATTCATAGTTAAACAAACCATGGCTTAACATGAGGAACCAATATTTTCTCTATATATACACCCAAAAGAGATATGTACAAATGGAATCACCTTAGCCTGCGAAGAGAAGAAGGTTTCTGGAAAGATGGTTGCAGGCAAATGAGAGCTTATGAGCCGAGGGCAGGGTCGGTTCTCCAAGTACTGGGCTGCTGACTTATGTTCAACCCAGGGTACCCGTTCCCAAGAAGGGACTGACTGTGAGAATGTGGGATCTCCATTGCTATAGATCAAAGTAAGAATTTCTTGCATCCAAGTTGTTCCTGGTAAAAGGACAAGAAGAACATATACTTCAACCTTACCCTGAGTCTGCAGGGAGTCTTTGAAGGTATCTACCAAATTTTTTTGTAGGAGGAGTGCAGAAAATTGCCCTAGGTCTAGGATTTGAAATGATCCAGTGGATCCATACTTAAAAGGAGTAGCACTAATCAGTTAAATAAAATCCTGACTTCAGTATTTTGGGTTTCCCCACATGTATGCACCCCTATTAACTGAGCCACTAGTTTCGGTGGGCAAAAAATATGGAGGATGGATGGACAGACAGATGGACAGAAGATACAATGTGCTGCAGAGGGTTCAAGTGGATATTCTGATCCTGGGTGCCTCAACCCTGTCACCAATGGAGAGAACTGCAAACAGTTCAGACATACATCCAGGATCATTTTTTATTTTCCAACAAGGCATCTGTGTCTGTAAGATTCTGATTCCATGCCTTTCAAAAACTGCTGGCTTTTGTAATTTTTCTGGAAAAGTTCCACCTGTTACAGTTTTATCTGTCAACATGGCCGTTAAACTTTAAAAGGTGCTTTGGCATATTCTCTAGAGAAAAAAGTAAGGCAAAGCAAAACTTGAAGAGATAAACTCATATATTTTCTTAGCCCCCCCAAACTCCAGGGAAGCAGGGGATGGGCACTTGTGGAGCTCACCAGATTTGGGATACGTGAGGTTGAAGACATCACTATCACGCACTTGGAAACACCGGTGAGCATAGCGAACGCTCTCATCGCTGTGCACAATGCTGGGAAGAGTTATTCCACCATACTGAATGGACTCGGCGTTCCGTTTGATCATTGTTCTTCTTCTCTGGAGGGAGGAAAGAGACACAAAGGAGATAAAAACAGGAGCATGGATGTGCTTCCAACTCTCCAGAGCTGGAAAGGAGGGAACTCTCAAATGGAATTAAGGGGGAAGAAGAAGAATGTGATTTCATACTTTTTCTTCCTTGCTCTTTCACAATCTACCTTTTGCCTTCCTGCTTCCCCAACCCCACCAAACCTGTTTGATTCTTCTCCCTGTCTTCCAGCCTCCTTTTCTGTCACTTCTCTCCTGACTTTTTTGGCACAGAGAAAACCCTGGCTTTTATTTACAGAAATTCACAAAAGGAGGCTTTGTTCTTTGAAGAGCAAAGAGAGCCAGCACAGTGAAATTAAGGTCACATATTTATGTTCACAATTCTCCCTGCCCCCCCCCCCACAGAGACAGCAGCAGCAGCAGCAGCAGGAGGAGGAGGAGGAGGAGGAGAATCGTCATCATCCAGACTCAGAAAAAATCTGCCACTACTACTACCAGTCCGTAAGTAACATCATTCCACATTTTGTTTTCCCACCAATGCAGTTATTGGAAAAGAATGTTGTTTTTTTCACTCAGAATTATTATTATGTTTCCCAATCCTGGAATGGAAAACAATGCATCCATCACCCTTGGCTTCTTGAGCAAAGGCCCTGTCTCCATGCCAGCTAAGCTCTGCTTTTCAAAGGAATCCAAGCATTTGACTCTCTCCCTCTACGATTGCATTTTAATTCTCTGGTAGCTACTAGAGAGCCCAGGACTCTCACTGAAGCTCAACCTCCAGATGGACAGCTTTCCTCCCTTCAAGGATCCTGTGCTGTTCATTTATAGCAGAAGTGGGCCACCTGCAGTCCTCCAGATGCTGTTGGACAAGTCCCATTATCTCCCCCTGATGGCTAAGGCTGATGGAAACTGGAATTCAGCATCATCCAGAAAGCTGTGTGTTGTTCGTCTCCCATCTAAAGAAGTACCATCTTTTCCCCTGAAAAGAGGGCCATTAGCAGATACAACATGCAAGAATTCAACAAACGAGGCTTTGAGGCTCTTAGGGCATAGAAAGGCTACATAGGTATCCCTTTCTTACCAGACAACACAAATCACTGCAGTCAGGTTGTGGGTCTAAATGACCGATCCATCCACATCCTTATGGCCCATCTTTTAACTCACAGAAATATTCTCTAACAAGAAAAGCCAAGTGTTCAGCTCCCACCCACCACCATCAAGGTTGGCAAACAAATTGACCAATCAATTTTAAATGTGTCTTTTTAATAACAGTAGAAAGAGGGAGATATCCAAGAGCAGGAGATAACCTCATCTCTTGAGATGTTAAAGGCATAGGATCTGTGACAAGTAAACAAATTGGCAAGCTAAATCTAACCTGCTGGAAACTTCCGGAAAATCCAAACCTCCTGTTTCTGTCTTCTTCTCACTTGTAACCTGTAAAGTGCCAACAAATCATTGCAAATTAAATCAGAATTGGAAGACACTGTTCATCCTCAGCTGAAGCATCTCACCATAGCTGAGGTTGCCACCAACCAAGGTGGTAGATTCCATAGCCAAACCATTTTTATGGTGAGGAAATTCTTCCTTCTATTTAACTAAAATCTGCTTCCCTGCATTTTACCCACAGTTCTTGTCCTGCCCTCTGGAACAGAGAGCAACTGTTCCACCTTTGCCATCACAAAGGGCTATCTTTACCCTTCTTTCTGGCTCGTAAAAGCTGCAGGGATGTGGTGCTAAGGCAGTGAAGGTCAGGATGGGGTCAAAAAAAAGTTGGCCCCTTTAGGCGGGTGCTGGTTGTCTGCTGGGTTTGCAGGTGGCCTGTGAGCCATTGGCTGCCCATTTCTGTCCTGTGGACTAGCCTTGAAGCCATCTGAAGATTTTTTACATATCTCACCTTCTGCTTCTCCGTGTTCTCTTCTCTAACATAAGCATACCTGTTAGATCTTCTTTTGAGGTCATTTTTCCTTACCACCACCCACTCTCTGCTGGTCCTTTTCCAGTTTATCAAAACCCTTATCATCATGGGACCTGTGAGCAGTTCAGGACCAAATAGAACAACTGCTTCTCGTGATCTGGACTCAGTGCTTTTGCTGATGTCGCCTGATTGCAATAACTTTATTAGCAGCTGAAGCGCATTGTTGGCTCTTGTTTAGCTTGCAATCTACTAAGATGCTCAAATCCTTCCCACTTGTACAGCAGCCAAGCCAGTTTTCCCTCTTCAGTACTTCTGCCCTTTTTTAAAAAAAACTAAATACAGGATTTTTCATTTTCCTACAAATATCCTTGATTTATACATGCAGTAAAATGCAGCTGGGAGTGAGCTGGTAGACTAATGAGAGAGTTAACAAAAAAAATAACTCCCCATCACTCTGCAGGGGTTTTATGTTTATTTGGTTTGGTTTGGATTCCTGTTAATGCCTCTCAAGTAAAGTTGCCTTCCAGTAAAACTCTAGCAGGCCCATCTAGTGCCATTTTCTGAATCAGTTGATATGATTCCTCACAGGGAATGTATCTTGTTTGGGAATAGGATAATCAGGAGCCTGTCTGCTAACCACCAAATCCCCCCCCGCCCCGAGACTCCTTTGTGCAACATTTCAGAGATGTTACCCAGGATCAATAATAACTAACCCAGTTTAGAAGGAACATGTGAAAATCTGAACTAATGGCATGTACCTATAAAGAACAGGATGATATATAGCTACCTAAAAATATAAGGAACATTAAGCTTTGAAGATTTATTGGAGGGGATATTTCTGGACTTCGCAGCATGCTGAGGCTTATATGTTCTCCTAGCTGCTGGCAGGTACGGTCAGGTGTCTTCCATGCGATTTCGGCACTGTCTGGCCAGCCTGGGGTAAGTACTTCTTACTAATTTTCCCCAGGCTATCATCTTCCAGATATGCAGAGCATGTAAAAGTTCCATATGACTGAACTTTTGCTACAGAACACATCCAGAAATGGCCCCACTATATTTATCCTGGACATGTCTGGACAGCAGAGCAGATTTCACACATTCAGCTGTGTGCCACCAAATGTCAACTAAGAGGCACTCAAACACTAAACGATACTCACTTACATGTGAACGGGATATGACTAGGGTAGGTACGGCTACACGAATCCAACCAGCTAGCTTTTCTTTCCCTCCGTTTAGGCAACACCTCTAGGCCATTATATAAGTTGTTTGAGTTGACTTAGTGTGTTGAGTGCACTCAGAAATTATAGTTCCTACATCATGGTTTCCAAACTCAATAGTGGTTTAAGCAATCAACTCTGACTCAAAATCACTCTCTGTCTCTCCTGCTTTATCCACCTCTGCTGGAGAAAGTAAGAATTCTGTCGCATTTGCCCAGAGACTTGACTCCACCACCACAAAGCTGCAATATGCAGAAATTCAACAGGTGTATTTGCTTCTTTCTTATCTTTCCCCCTTTTTGGACAGGAAAAGTTGAACTGCCTGACATTCTGCTTATTTTTGTTGTTCAGTAACACTGCCGGGAAAACCCTTCTTTTCACTTCATCCTTACGTGCGCACGATTTCCAATAAAACTGAGTTTTGTCTCCTATACAAACGGCTCCTGCTGTCATAAGTGCCCGGGGGTCTCCGTCTCCCCCCGCCCCCATCCACTCCATTTTAGCTCCAGACACACTTCTGTTCTCAAAAGAAAACCCGATTTTTCTGGCACGGCTTTTTCTCAACCTGCCTTTGCAGTCTCTCACTAATAAACCCCGACCCCTCCCCTAGACCGCCGCGAAGCCGAAATCGGTGGCTCTCTGCCCTTCCTTTTTCATAACCTACTAAATTTCACTTCATTCCCACCGGACTCGGGCGTCCTGATTTTGCGATAACCAATCCAAGGTGGCCAGCTCTGGGCGGGACTTCCCTTCGCATACGTTTCTCAAGCTTTGCCTCCTAACCGGGGATCTTTTTTTTTAAGGTGGCGAAATCCTCCTAGACACGTCCTGCTCTCCGGCTGGCCAGCGGCAGGTCTCCGATGCCCCTACCCAGCAGCCCTTGCGGCCAGATGGTCCGAGAGGCAGAAGAGCCCAGCCGTTCTGAAGGAGATCTCAGAAGTCAAACTTTTTCGCAAGGTGGGAAATTAATCCCCTGCAGGATTCCATGTCTCTGAGTCCTACAGTCGCCACCTGACGTCTGGGACCCTTAACACGCAGTCGGATGCCCACCATAACCTATTGTAGCAACCTCGAAAGGCTGGGGATTCCTAAAGGATGACTTCTTGGCAAAGCCATACTAGTCTGGTTCATAGGTAACATTGAAGTAATCTTTATAGTAACAAATTATAGCTGGTGTTCCTCGTTGTGCTGAGCAAGAAAACTTAGGTACACTAGCTGGATTTGTACAGTAGGCTTACAGTAAACTGGAATGTATAAATTCATTGGCTGGATGCTTCCAACACAACCAAGTGCAATTAGATGATATTATGGCTTGATGTGGGATATGGGAAACCTGTTGGAGTTATTGGCATAAACTATATAGATTTGATGGGTCTACTATGAGTACATCTAGATCCAACTCTTGAAGAGATGTCATATAATGTTTAATCTATTGTTCTAATCTCTTCCATTTTCCTTTCCTTGAAATCTCAATTCATTGCCTACTCCATTCTCTTTTTGCCTTACTAATGATTTCTCTGAACCTCAGCTTCCTACTGGGGTGGGGTTTTCAACCTTGGCCTGAGAGCAAATTTTTCTTTACCTCAGAACAAATCTCATTGATTCTACTGCTGAAACAAAGAGTCTATGAGCTGCTGGACATTACAGCATTTCAGCCAATCTGTGTCAAGGGTGTGATTGCCACCAGGGCAACGTGGCATGGATAACTGATTTCTGAGGCTCAATGAGGGAATGTCCTGTGCATGTCCAAATGTGAAAAATCACAAATGAAGACACTTCTTGGGCCCTAACAAGCCCACCAACTTATTTTGGGCAACTTGATAGAGGCGCTGCTGTTTTACCTGCTCTCAGTCCCCCTCCTTCAAAATCCTATCGTGGAAAAAGGAGGAGCTGCAGAAATATGTAGAGGCCATCTGTTCAAAAGTTTTCATATGGAAAGTTGTAGGGGGTATATCAGCAATTGCCTGCCCAAAATGAAATCATACCTCACCTGCAGAAAACATTACATTTTGTTAGATTAAATTCCACAGCTTGGAAGGGAAAACCAATATGTAATGGTGTTGTCATTAGAGCAGCTGTAGGCAAAAACCAGGTGTTGGACTACAGCTCCATTATCCCAAGCAGCATAAGCAAGGAATATGGTAGAAGATGCTATACCCCCACCCTTTGGGGAGTGTTATAGGTTCCCCATATTAAAATGAGGTTAGAACTGAGAAAACCCTGGTTCAAATCCCCATTTAGCTCAAGGGTAAGGTTGAGATAGTCCCAACTTTCAACCTAACTATCTCACAGGTTGTAGTGAGGATAAAACATACATTGCATATATCTGTGTGTGTGTGTGTGTGTGTAAGAGAGAGGGCTCTTCCTCACAGCCATATTGAGAGGTCAATAATCTTATGGGTAAAACTTCCTTAAAAACATTCTGTGTTTTCAAGCCCTACCCTTGGGGGACTTGAAAAGGGTTGGAGGGGCAGGGAGGGAGAGACCTTGAGAGATTCACAATCCACCACCAGTCATGTTTTTCTGCCCTTCCCAGACATCTGATTGTTTCAAAGTCTTTGGATGGTACAACCCACACAACTGACCCCTGAATCTGTTAGCCCTCCAGAACCTTTCAAGGAATGAACACATCTTAGGTTTTCTTGGCTTATCAACAGGAATATCAATCTTCTGGAAGATCTGCATTTGCTTTTCCATGAAGATGATATTCCCATGTCCAGATTTCCCACTCCCCAAAAGAAGAAATAGACTGCAAGTGATTTTGTTTGCTTGTTCATTGAATTTCTAGGCTGCCTGACTCCAAAAAGATGCTGGGAGAGATTCTACAGGAGTCTCTCCCACAGCTACTGTACCACCAAAATGGTTATGGAGGAGCAGAGCCCAGTGCCTGGCTGCAAGGTTTTGCTAGTTGGAGCCAAGAAGATCAGGCCGTCCAAAGGCTTTTCCTTCAGATGCCCTAGAATGACCACATGGGAGGTCTTCTTTCAGGATGTTGAGGTAAGCCCAACCTTTATGTCAGGACACCTTGGATCAGTTTCAGCCTGCCTCAGCAGGAGGCTTGCAATGAGATGGACTCCACATCATGAGGAAGGTCCTCAGCAACAGCAAGCAGGACATCTGGATGAGCTAAGTCAAACAGACACACAAATTGCAGATAACTAAACCATGTTTTGTTTGGATTCACACAACACACTGAAGTGTACATTAACCACTAACCATAAAGGCACAACAAATGTTGAGCCACAAAATAACCAACCACATTTTAGCCTAGCATGCTCTGGGCATACAGCCATATATTCTTTTGAACTCCGTGGAGAAAAGAAAAGGGAAGAGAGGATACAAACTAAATAAATAAACACGTAGACTGATCTAAGATTCATACTTTTAAAGCTTGATTTCTCATGCTGTTAATTCAAATCACCCTTTGCTGTTGCTTAGCTGTATTTTGAGGATGACAAAATAACATTTCTTTTGCACTCACACTATAGTTATGTAAAACTATAAAACTACATAAAAGAAGATTTATTTGATTGAATTAGGGACAGAACACATCCCTAATGTCCATTTTAGGGCACAGCAACCCATGGCTGGCTTTGTGTCATTCATGCCACAGTATGCACATCTGAATATTTACTTAGAACCAAAGAGATGGGTTGTCACTTCCCCCATCATGTCTTCCTTGTGGGCTCCTCAGAGACATCTGAATTCTAGACAGGAGATGCTAGTTTGGGGCCTGATCCAGTGGGAGCTGAGGTTTTAGGCACAAGGAGAACCCAAGCATGGAGAAGTTTACCTTTTTCTGAAAACTGTCCTGCTCATTCCCACTAGACCACCATCTTCCTAATATAGTCTATTTCCTCAGGAGCTGTTTTGCCCTCTTCACACATTTATGACTTTTTTTTTAAAAAAAGCAGGGATTTGATCGCATGGTTGTGGCTGCCATCTTGACTTTTTTTAAACCCCACCCCATCCCCAGGACACCCCTGACCCATCCAAGTAGAAAAGGTATTCTTTCTAAATTGGTTCAGGCCTTCAAGCTCACATTGCAGGTATTTTGAGAAGCAGTGGACAAGCACATATTTGATGCCTACACTGGAAATGTCAACTTATCCTTGGCTAGAGATTCCATTTTCACCCCAGACCTTCCATTGCTCCCAAATTGTCAAAAGGAGCTGAGAGTGCTGGCAAAACTGCCCAGGGACCAAATTTGATCCAGAGGTCTCTAGTTGGTGACCTCCAGTCTACATTCCTGTGAATCAGCTGCACACTATCTTCAAGGATGCAGCCTGAATCTCACCAACCTTTCCCACTCCTTTTCTGCCCCCATGGAGTAAGGTGACATTTTGTTGGGCGAACTGCTCAGCCTGCTCCTGGAATGACATAATGGATAAGAGAAGTGTTATCTCACTGCATCAAGGTAAGTTGAGAGCACCAGATTTCGGGGAATCCACCGGGCTTCCAATCCACCTTAAAAGATCTTCCTCCCCCTCCCTCTCTCCCTCTCTCAGTTGCATCTCTCTGGGTCCCCTGGGCGTGAGGAAGGGAAAGAGAGGAGAGAAGATCTGTGCATTTTAGAAGTGGGGGGGAGAAGGAGGGGGGAGGCGGCTTTGGCTGGGAGATGCAGAGGAGAAGGAAGAGAGAAAAAAACAGGCGAGGGAGGAGTAAGAGAAGGGGAGCCCGAGAGGAAGGGGGGGGGAGAGAGAGGGAAGGGGGGAGAGATCTGAGATAAGCAGGGAGGGTCCCCCCAAAATAAGGAGAACTGGGGAGAAAGAAGAGGGACTGAGGAAGACGGCAGAGAAGAGGCAGGAGGAGAGATTGCTGAGAAAGGGAAGGTGGAAGGAGAGGTGAAAGAGTGAGAAGGGGGGGAAGCAGAAAAGGAGGGGGGGGAGAAAGACAGGTGGAGAAAGAAAAGCGAGAAGAGCAGAGGGAGGGACAGCAGAAGGTAAGCCGGGGAAAGAAGGAGGCAGCTCGGAAGAGGCTAGTCCGCGGGGAGGGAGGGAGGGAGGGAGAGGCGGTGGGAAAGAAAGAAAAGAAAAGAGCGAGAAAGAAGTTAAGTTAAGGACGCATCGCGGGCAGCAGCGCCTCCTTCCCCCGCCACCGGCCAGCGCCAGCGCCCCCAGCCGCGTAGCGGGCAGTCCCGCCGCTCAGGCGCCTGAGGGGACGAGGCGGCGAAGCGGGGCGAGATCTTCCACCGCGCACCCCCGCGCGCGCAAACTCTTCACGGCCGGGGCTCCTTCCCCTCCCCGGACGCCACCCGAGCATCTTCCGCATCTAATTGACGTGGGCGGCGGGGGGGAGGTGGTGGTATCCCCAGGAGAAGGGGCGGGAGGAGGAGGAAGATGGAGGCGTCGAGGAAAGAGACCTAGGGAGCGGGAGTGCGAGAGGGCATGGAAAGGGCAGGGGGCTTCCGAGGATGAGGGCTCTCTCTCGGGGGGCGTAAGGGCCGGCCGCGAGGAGGCTCGACTTCCATCTCCGGAGGCTGCGGACGGGGGTCTTTGCCGCGGGATGCTGAGGAGGGGGCAGCTCCAGGTCTAAGACCCCCTCCTGCCCCACCAGGATGTGGACCGGACCAGGCGGGGGGCTCTGCCTGCTGGGATCGCTGCTGCTGCTGCTGAGAGCAACTTGTATGGCTGGTAAGAGAGAGAAAGAAGAGAGGGAGGGGAAGGGGGGAGAAAAGATTAGCCCGGAACGTGGTTTCTGGTTTTTTGTTTGGCGGGGGCAGAGACTGAATTGCTTGATGTGAAAGGAAAGGGATTTCTCTGGAAGAAGAGGATGAAGCAAACCCCAGTGGAGCCACAGTCAGGGGTAACTCTCTCTTTCACCTCCGCCCCGACCTATATACATGCACAATTTTTTTTCATTCCTATTTGTGAGCATGGGTGTGCGTATACACCCTCACCCATAAAAAGATCCCCTTATTTATGGACGCTAGTTAATAGAGATAAAATCAATCAATTGTTCTGAAGGGAAATTTTCCCTGTCACGTTCTTTCTAATCCCTCTCCCCTTTCATCCACCGTTGCATCTTTTCGGATACCTGATTAGCCACAGCTTGAAATTTCCCCAGGCTCAGATCCCACCTGTTCTTTTCTGTCTCAGCCTCAGAACAGGACACAAAGAGGCACCAATTTAGAGGCAAAAGTGTCTCTGAGCATGTGGAGAATCTTTCTCCATATTCCATGCTGTTGAACAGCTTAGATTTGTTCTCATCTCAGATGTTTCCTGGGATGTAGCCTGCCAGTCTGGGTATCAGCATTCTCAGTTTGGGTTCTGGACAGTCTGAGGAAGGAAGGAAGGAAGGAAGGAAGGAAGGAAGGAAGGAAGGAAGGAAGGAAGGAAGGAAGGGAGGGAGGGAGGGAGGGAGGGAGGGAGGGAGGGAGGGAGGGAGGGAGGGAAGGGAAGGGAAGGGAAGGGAAGGGAAGGGAAGGGAAGGGAAGGGAAGGGAAGGGAAGGGAAGGGAAGGGAAGGGAAGGGAAGGGAAGTTGGATTATCTATATGACAAGGAGTGGCAAACAGAGATGTATATATGCCATTTCTTTGCTCCTGTCCTCTCATCAACTGCCTCTGCTAATTTACCATTTTTCCTTCCATCTTCCTCTCCTCCCTCCTTTTCTAGTGCAATTTGTTCCTGCAAAGACCTACGAGGACTGGTGGGCATACAAGGAAACACTTCACGGAAGCTTTGTGCCAGGTACATAATTCTCCATGCCTGGATGATGGTGATAGAGGACATTCCAAAGAGCAAATAGTGGCTTGTCTTCTCCTTTTGGTGTCTTTCTGATGTTCTCATCCTAGATGTTCCTCCCAGGTCTGTGACCTCTTCCTGAGGAAGACACTTGCCATGAATTGACTTTTCTTGTGACTGAAACATGTATTGGGGCCAGTGAATTGCCTTCATGTTTAATATGTGCCTTTATTTTTGTCACAACATCCTATTGACCCATGCTCTATGGTTTACAAATCAATAGCTGAGTCTGAGTTAGTGTTTCTCCTCATGGCTGATGATTTAGAAGGGGGTATAGTTCAGGAGAAAACACTCGCTTTAAATACAGAAATCCAACTAAAAGGTACAGGCAGTGATTGATGGGAAAGCTTATGCTGGAAACTCTGCTGTTACTCAGCCTTTCCCAACATGGTGCCATCCAGATGTGCTGGACAATCCAAGATTCCCTGACAGTGTGGAAATGTAGATCCACACACTTGGATGTTACTTGGTTTGGGGACAAATGACCCGATCTGATTTAAAGTAGCTTCTTACATTCTTAAAGCTTGGCTAGGGGGCAGCACCAAGCCGAACTTGGCTGATTTCAAAAAGCTTAGCAGAATTGGACCTGGTTAGTATTTGGATAGGAGACCATTAGGAAATTCTAAGGATGTTGGCTGGACTGGAAAGTCAAAAAAAAGCTTCCAAGATAGGGTAATGGCCAACCACCTCCATATCATTGCCAAGAAATTGATATGGAGGTTCTCATGAAGTCAGCCTTGTAGCTTTGCTTGACATTCCAGAAGGTGAAAAGGACCAAGAAGGGAGATTGTTTAAATATTTATTTTTACTTCAGCAGTTTGGGGTAAATGGTTCTAGTTATGCCCAAACTGGGTGATGCCTCTGTGATGATAAGAGGCATTCCTCTGATTGCTGATGCTGTGGGCCACAACAAGGCCTTCCACATTGGCCTGCAAGCCCTCAGCACCACTGCCAGAAATGACCCCTTACCCTGATCTAGCTGAGTATACCTCAAAAAAAGTGGATGGGGAATTGTCATGAAAAAGGCTGTATGGAAAGATAGAAATCATCTGACCTGGCAGGCAATTTGCTATCTGCAGACAGTTCAGAGTTGAAGTATATAGAACAGTGTTTCTCAACCTTGGCAACTTGAAGATGGGTGGACTTCAATTCCCAGAATTCCCCAGCCAGCCATGCTGGCTGGGGAATTCTGACAGTTGAAGTCCACCCATCTTCAAGCTGCCAAGGTTGAGAAACACTAATATAGAAAATGACCAAATGAATGGTGAGAGAGTGAAATAGACAAGTAGGCAATTAAAAGAACAGGATTGCTGGACCATATTCTTGGTTAAGCAGAGCATTTTTTGCTCCTGTAATGACATCCTTAACCCCGATTTTCAAAGTTTGCTGTTTTCCATATCTCAGTCAGGACAAACACGAACCTCCATGCTGGTCCTTTGTAAAAGTCAAAACACACATCTTTTGTTGAAAGGGAAGGCGTGCCTTCCTCTCATCAGGTGACACAAAACAGTGTGTCCAAGGACAGGCAGTGTCTGATAATAGTTGGGGGGAAAAAGTGGGTATGGGGTGCAGGCAGGGGTGTTTTTGGGGGGAGGGGACAAAAAAGTGAAAAAGTGAAGATGGTAGCTGTGATCAAAGCTTCCACCCCTTTTATATTGTGCTGCATTTGCCACACACATAAAAAAGGAGCGAAACTTTGATTGCACGGTGGTGGCCAGAAGATTGACTTTTTGGACCCCCTCCCCACAAATGCTCCTGGGCATGAGTGAAGATTTCCCTTGCTCAGGGATGGAATATTGGCATGCTCCCTCACCCTTCTGTTTGGAAACATTGATGGGTTTCTCCCTCTCACCCCTTTTCCCCACCATATGTTCTTTATAGCTCCTTCCAGCTCCCTTCTCAGCCAGGATCAGACCACCCTCCCTTTCTCCTTTCCTCCCCAGGCTCCTGGCTTCTTCCAAACTTCCAAACATGGCAGTGGGGAAAACCAGCTCCCCGTTTCAGCTTAGGCAGATTTAGCAGATGCAAGCAAATGGGATTCAATTGGCATAATTTATTCTGAGCTCAGGAGTGGGGTTTCCTCAGCGCAGAACCTTGACACCCCTTCTAGGCAGCCCATTAGAGTGGAAGACCAGATGAGGACAGATGTCTCACGGGTGACCCTTCTCCATGTCAGAGGCTGGGGATGCCTCGCAGAGTCCCAAGGGTGGTGGTGCCGAAGAAGGGGAAGAGAAATGTTGCTGTGGTCTTCCTGCGAGGGAGGGGACGCTGCTGGGGGAGAGCGCTACTGCGCCGCGGCTGTACACAGTGCGGAGCTGAGGTGGGGGCTGGGCTCAGCTTGGCAACTGCAAGAGGCTGCATTAATATTTAATATCTCCCTTGCTTGCTCCAGCAATGCAGCGAACAGGAGGTGAAGAGAAACACAGTCACAATGGGTGGGTGGGTGGCTGGGCTGATGAGGTGGGGTTGAAAGCCATGGGGTTCTCTTCTTCCATCTCCTCATCCATTTAGCCTGCCTGGGGAAGGTGGCAAAAGGAAGAACAGGCAAAGCCCTGATTGGAAAGGGGGGAAAAAAACAATTAAGTGTACACATATAGATGAGGATACAAAAATATGCCAGAGCCATTGAGGGACTGGGGATGAATCAAGCCTGCAAGCACACGTACAAAAAGAAGATACGCCCAGGAAAGGCGGCCTAGAAATATTGTTTGACTAAATGGCATGCATGCACATTTTCTCTCCCTATTATTAAAAATGCATCAAGAGAGAAGGAGGATACTAAAATCTCTATATTTGTGCACGCACACACTTACTTATGTGTGTACATTATGTGTGTATTGATTCTAATGCACCACCTGATGACAATTTGCATTTACCAAAATAGCACAATTTTGCCCATCCTGGGGGATTATGACTGCCATGATCCCTGGCCTGGGGATGATGAGCAATGTAGTCAGCACATCCAGAGGGCATCCAACTGGGATTGACCGAGGCAACCCAAGAACACATACAATATAATGCCTATTCAGTAATATCCCATAAGACAACTCAGGAATGGCCCTGGGAATTAGAGACACACATTTGCCCTGCTGATTTTATGCTTGCAAACACAGGAGGTGCTTAATGGGAGGCTGTGGCCATCTCCAGAATCACTGGCCCTTTGCTCTCCCCCAGTGCATCAGATTTAATCCTACCCTGATTTGCAGTTCCATCCAGCTTCTCCTATATTACGTTTCTTTATCTTAGCTATGCGCGCAGATGCAACCAGTTGAGAAAGAAACACACTGAAGTGCTTGTAATCTTCCTTCCCCCCACACATATACACATTGGAGGCTGTTTTCAAACAAATGCACACAGGCGCACACACACAAAGAGGTACATTTGCTGAATGGCTCCCCTGATGCTGACACTCTCCCTTGTCTGTAATTGCACCCTGGAGAGCCAGGGATAAAAATATTTTCTTGGCTGGGGGAATATGTTTGTTTTTTATTGCTCTCTTTTAGGTCCTCCATTCTGGGGTCTTGTGAATTCAGCGTGGAGCCTCTGTGCCATTGGCAAACGCCAGTCTCCAGTGGACGTCAACACAAGCCAAATGGTTTTTGACCCTTTCCTCCCTCCGCTTCGACTCAGCATTGGTGGAAAGAAGGTGCGTCTGGGTGCACACACTGGTCTCTAAGGTTGATGGAAGGTAATCCCCAGTTCAGCCTTCCTCAACTGAGGCTCTCTGCTGGAGGTGGAATTTGGGCATTGCCTCTCCAACCCATCTGGAGTGCCCCAGGTTGGGGAAGGCTATTCTAGCAAGCATCTGTGATCAGGAGTGCAACCATTATCATAAAACAAAGTGAGTTGCACTAATGGCTAATTTCAGTAGCACCTAAGTGTAAGTAACTTCGCCCAGCATTTGAAACATTTGGATTTGTTCCAGATTTTATCATATTATTTGATGACAAAATCTGAGATCAACCCTTTTGTTTTACCCTCATCAGCCAAATCCCCAGTGACAGATTCTACTCCTGACAGTAGTACAAGTGAGTGTACTAAAGTACTGCAAATATCCTTCCCAATTCTCCATGTGGCTCAGAATTCCTAAACATGTTTTGATTGCCCTAAGGTTCATTTCTTTGGAAATAGGTCATGGGAAAATGATGGTATTCCTGCAATAAAGGGGAAATTTATACGTATATAATATACAGGATGAAGCATGCTAGAAGGAAGGTACATAGCAGTCATACTCTGATCTAGGGGCCATCTTGACCTTTTTAACACCCGTGATCTCATGGGCTGTCAGTAGTCTCCCAGATCAATTTTAGGTAGCATGATTCCTTTTTTTCAGAAAAATAAAATTCAGAACTCTCAAGAGCAGGCAGCTTCTCACATCCTTGCCTGCAAGCCCTGGAGCCTGAATGTTTATGAAAGGATGGACCTTCTCTACCACAGCATTTGCAGTCAAGGTCAAAGTCAAATCTCTGCCTCTTCTTCAAACCCAGTTCCTGTACAGCCTCATTTTTAATTATACGGTGGCTGGCTTCAACAACATGCTAAGCTAGATGAAATGGGGTTGGGTAATCAGGGTTCTGTGGGTTGTGGGAAACCTAGCCATTGTCTTTAGTAGATTGAGTGAATTGGCCCATCCCTGTAAGTTGTAATATAGTCAATTTATTGACTTGATTGATTAGATTTATACCCTGCCATTCATTCAGTAGCTGAAGGCAGTGTACGTAACATCCCTCCTTCCATTTTTCCCCACAATTACAACCCTGTAAGGCAGGTTGGGCTGAGAGAGAGGCACTTGCTCAAAGTCCCCCAGGGACCTTGTATGGCTTAGGGGGAACTAAAACCAGAGTTTCCCCTCTCCTAGTCCCACCTTCCCATGGCTGGCTGGGGAATTCTGGGAGTTGAAGTCCACACATCTTAAAATTGATAAGATTGAAAAACCCTGGTATAGCATACTATGTAATACAACAACTGCATTTTGTTAAACCAAGTTTAAGGTTTAGAGAGTTTTGTAAGTCCAGTTATCCAGGTTTTCTTTGCCTTCCACCTGGCTGGTCGGGGAAAGAAAGGCACATCTTTTCTGCCCTTGCCAGAATGCTGTTAATTTTTTTTTTTTTATCACATCTTAAGAGGCATTGGGTCTGTTCAGAGGTCATGGTAAACCATAAACTGGGATTATTTAGCAGCAAAATAAACATAGACACCCAGTTTGTGATCTGTAACCAACCAAAGTTCTGCCATAAAGACACAAACATTATAGAAGGAAGTTGATCAGTAGAGAAAGTGCTACATGTCTCCATGGACCGTAGAGCATGAAACAGATTGCAAACAGGGTGCAGAGAGAGCTAGCCTTCGGTCATGTGGAAGGAAATGATTTTTAATAGATGATATCATCCTCAGTAATAGTAATAATAATAATTATGGATCCACTCAGTTTCCAGCAGGCCTTTGGTTCTCCCCCCCCCCCCCAGCCCTATGGAGGGCAGTTCCGTCATAACCCTCATTAATCTCTGGAATGGGGAGGAGATGAGGGTGTGGATCAGATTATACCTAAGTGGCCTCTTTCAGTCCACAGCCTGGCAGGGCTCCGTGGTTATCAAGGAGCTCTGCCAGGTCCAATCCAAGAACAGCGAGGAAACAGTTCATCCAAATTTAATTCCTTTATTGATTACACCATATAGACAGAATCTTGCCAGACTACATCTATACTACTGCAACTAGTGGATATACTCTGAGAGATTCTAGGGAGGGGCTATCCTGAACCTCTTATGCTTCCCACGCTCCATCTCCGGACTGTGTTGTCTTTCGTCTCCTTGCCCTTCCTGGCATGCAACCCCTCCTTGCTCTCTACTGCAGTCCCCCACATCACCCTCCCCTTCATAGATACATTTCATCACAAGCTCTGGGAGATGAAGCAGCAGAAATGATGGCTGGAGCGCAGATGGCAGAAGACAAGGAATGAGTGAAACTAAACATGGGTACAAGCTTGTGTTCGGGGCTACATGTTGTGATAAGAGTGGCAAAGTGGAATGCCTTAGACTGGCCCTTTTTAAGGTAACCTGTACCCTTCGGGGGCAGGATGGGACTGAAGATGTTCTTTGGGAGCGCTATGACAAGTTTGCCAAACATTTCTCTGACAAAACCAGCTCATATGCATTCCACATTGATAGAAGGCAGTAGGACATGGTCTTCAAGTTGATCTGGAACTCTCTTCAGCTTTGTAGGCTGATGCTGGAGTCTGACCACCTGCAGATTGGGTCATTGCCCCACCTGGCTTCTTCAGATAGAGTTGGGGTAAACAGTTGGATCTGGGAGGTGATTAATGTCCCTGAGGAAGAGGGTGATACCTGCTTCCTTGAAGTGGGTGGTGATGCTCCTTCCCTTTTATCCAGACCTGGTAGAGAACTTATCTCCAATCATCATCCTTCCTTTTTTAGGAAAGGTTTTAGACAACTGCAGCTACAGAGGATCCTGGAAGGAGCAGATTATCTGGATATCATGCAGCCAGAGGTCAGCCCTGTATGTGGTATGGGAACAGCCACTATTGTCACTGTTGTCTCCTCCTGCAGATTAGTGGAACCATGTACAACACAGGCCGGCACGTCTCTTTTCGTCCAGATCCGCTACAACTGGTTAATGTTTCGGGAGGGCCTCTGCCATACAGTCACCGGCTCCAAGAGATACGGCTGCATTTTGGCAGTGAAGACGGATTTGGCTCAGAGCACCGGATAGATGGTGACAGCTTTTCTGCTGAGGTGAATACAACTGTTCAATCAGGACCAACACCAATGAAGGCAATGAAGGTGTCCTCTGCAGATTTACTTAAGGTTTCATCAGAGATGTTGACGGGAGGGTGAGAGTGATCAAAAGCTGCAAGATGGCAACTGTGGCATATTGAGTGAAATGCTGTTGGAGAACGAGAGTCCCATTTTTTTACATGGCCACTTGAGGACTTTGCCTCTCTGTTGGGAGCAGGAAGAGAGAGTAGCTAACCCTCTGATAGCCCTCTCTTTTCTGTTTGCATGACTCAACTGATGAGGAAGAGTTAGTTTAGTCTGAAACAACCTCAGGGCTTTGTGGGGCTAAAATTAATCTCCCATGGCTTTGCAGTTGACGACATTGTGGTGTTCAGCTCCCCATCAGCCTCAGTCATTTAAATGGGTTATGCAGACAGGGCCAATGTGTATATACGAGCAATGAGGTGAAAATTAGTATAGCTTGCACTGAAATGCAAACTTATCTAATTTCACATTTTTTTGTAAGCGGTACCACAAATCAGCTGCATACCATCTGCTTCCTCCTGCTCCTCGTCTTCATCTGACGAGGGCTTTTAAGACCAGGCCATGATAGCAAAAAAGTGCACTCTATTAGGAAGAATTGTTTGCAATAACTATATTAGGCAAAATTGTAAACAAGCATGCGTGTCGCAAGAAATGTGCATTAAAAAGACATACAAATTTGGGGCGAATTTTTAACAGTTCTGAAGCTTCATGAATTGAACTTGACAGATCTGCAGAAATGAGAAACTAAGTAAAACCGGAAAGAATCACTTTTTACTTTTCCTTGCCCTTAGGTGCAGCTGATCCACTACAACCAAGAACTCTACCCCAATATTTCAGAGGCTTCACGCAATCCCAACGGTTTGGCTGTCATTTCCATCTTTGCCAATGTAAGTGTGTTGCTGTGGCTGCTAGGGGACACCAGGTGGGCCTTGACTGGGCAAGATGAGATGGGAAATTAGGCAGCAAGGCACAATACCTTGGATGGATTTCCATTTGCAGATTGGACCAAATCCTAACCCTTTCCTGACCAGGCTGTTAAACAGAGAAACTATTACCCGGATCTCATATAAGAGTAAGTGGAGCAAATCTGAAAGATGTGGATCACATGAGGAAGCTGTATGCAAAGGTGGCTGAGAGTTGAAAGCTTAATTTTTAAGATGGGATGGGACTGAGTAGTATGATGGGAATTCATGCAATATAAGGGTTCCTCTTGCAACATTGATGTAAGAATTATTGCAAGATTCGACTGTGTCCAGTAGATTGCTTGGCTTCAGCAAAAGATTTATGGAGGATAAGACTGTTGAATATGACAGCATGAAATCTTTGAATATATGATTCTGTGTCCAAATGGTAGGAAAGGGTTGCTACTTTTGATTGTGTTATTTATTAGTTTCTTGGAAGTATCAGAAAGATCACAACTGGTAACTAAATGGATCTAGCCATCAGGGCTGTTCCCATTTTCTTAAGGTAGGCATGCACGTATGTACCTATTCCAACAGATGATGCTTATCTTCTACACGACTTGAGCCTTGAAGATCTTTATCCAGAGACATTTGGTTTTATCACTTACCAAGGATCCATGTCAACCCCTCCATGCTACGAAACAGCCACCTGGATCCTCATTGACCGCCCCATCAATATTACCTCCGTTCAGGTAGGTCTCTGGGGCCCCTCAGTGCTGGACAAATTCTCTTTAACCTCCTTTTGGTCATTCCCCCAAACCTGCCTTCCCTTGACCTCTCTGACCCATCCTGGTGTCCTATACCAGTCCTGAGCACTTGTCTCCCATCCCTCTGTTCTCCAGATTCACTCCCTTCGTCTTCTCAGTCAGAACCTCCCTTCTCAAATTTTCCGGAGCATGAGTGACAACTCGAGACCTCTCCAGCCCCTTTTACACCGAAGCCTTCGGGGCAACCGAGACCCACGGCGCCCCACTAAACGTTGCAAAGGAGCCTCCTACAGGCTACATGGTATGCAACCCAGGAACCCCATGTTATGAGCATTTCTGTTACACTCCCATTCCACTTATTTAGTTTCAGTCTTTCTTCTTTTTTTAGTTGCTCAAAGTTGCTCATACAGGAAGATCTTTTCCTTTCTACCCTTTCAAGTCCCCTGTGAGTTGGATTTGGTTGAGTGGCAGGGACTAATGCAAGATAAGCTAGTGAGTTTTATGGCTGAGTGAGACCTAAACCTGAGTTCCCCCCAGTGTTCATACAAATACGGCTACTGTACCTGGGCTGCAACTATCCGGATGGCAGAAAAGAGACGCAGAAACTCTTGACACTTCAGTGGTCATCCACATGTTTGCAGTCCAGAATTTGTGGCTCTAGGTCCAGGACTATAACACTATGCGGAGTGTAGCACAGCCTGCCCTGAACCCCATAAGCCAGACTGCTGCTCTCAGATGCAACGGTGTCACCATCAACATTGTCACCTTCAACAGACAATTCAGTTGGCTTGTGAATGCAACAGAGAAGGGGGAAGCTTGTTTTGTCCTTTAACTGGGGGAGTAAAATGGCTTATCCCAGCTTGAACATGAGAACAATTGGGAAATAAATTGTGGGCCCCGTAGTACAGAATGCTTTGATCACTCTGCCCCACCAAAAGCTGCCACTTTGACCACTCTGCCAGATTTCAAAAGCCTTTGTGAAACCAGGGGCAACCAGACATAGGGCTTATCCACATGTCCTGCTTGCCTTCTTTATCCACCCTGAGCCCATCGGAAGGGCACCTCTGCCCATCAAAGGCAGGGTTCTCCAACCTCTGTTGGCACAAGGGGGAGGGGTCATCTGCCCTCTGCACTTCATTTCATTGTAGGCAAACGTACGGCTAGTGTGTGCTATTCCAGGCACACCTCCACTGCCTCCAGTCATTGATCATGATCCTCCATGGCGATTTCATCCTAGGCTGCTGAAGTGGGGAAATTATGAACTGTCTGGAGATTTTTGTGTATTTTCTTTAACTTATCCACTTTTTTTCCTTTTTAAATCAGCCTCATGAGAATTACCAAAAGCAGGGAAATGGCAGAGGGACAGGAGGCTGGGAGTGGCTGGTAGGAGAGGCTGCAAGAAGGCTGTTTGTGTGCATATATGGACACACTCATGGGGGCAAGCACAGCAAGGAAGCAAACAAACCCTAAACTTCTTGACAACTGTAAAGAAAAGGAAGAAAAACCAATCCCCCACCCCCACTTTCCTTCTCTCAGTATGGATGTACATCCCATTTTTCCTGGACTAGAAACCCAGGAGGTTTTTGGCTTGCTGAAGCTCTCCTACCAGCCTTGCAGGAGCTAGAAGAAGACATCTTTTTGGACTGAGTGCAAGGGCTGGGGTGAAACTGCCAAAAGTGAGTCAGTTTTCCTTTCTTGCTCAAGCCAGAGCGAGGACAGTGAAAGGCGTGAACCATTGTGAGGAAGCAACTCCTGCTTTGTGCAGGGAGTTAGAGGAGGTGATCCCTAAGTTCCCTTCCAGTTCTCTTATTCTGTGACTGCTGGTTGTTGTGAGCTCACACAAAGATGAAACACACCCTCAAAGACACACACACCTCCCTGTCCCCTGGAAAGGAAGCCCACTGGCATTGGCTTTCAGGATTGATAAGAGGAATAAGGAAGGATAAGGATAAGATAATGCCATTGGGATAGAACACCGGGCTAATATCATTGCCCAACCCTGAAATCCAAACGGCAGTCTCTTCAGCTGGCTTCATTTCCTGCCACAATCAGCATGGAAGCCAAAGGGCTTAAGGCTGCCGTGAAGAATTGCTTAGTGACTGAAAGCCATTTGCACTCCCAACGGGTGCTGTGGCCTGGTGGAAGATGCCCTTCCTCCTGTGACCCCATCTTGGTGGAAATCATTCCTCAAAGTGTTCTTTCTGATTCTCTTCCAAGGAAAAAGCAACTTTAGCTGTTCAAAAGTAAAGCCACCCTACTGCGTGGGGCGGGGTGGGAAGTTAAAAAGTGCCCCAAACAGGGAGGTATTAAAAAGCAGAATCAGCTACCCCATATTTCTGGTGCAGAAGGAGGTTCCTTCCTGCTGAAGTGAAAATAGTGCTAAACCAAAATATTCATCACAGGTTTGCATGTTAAGATTCAGGAGGTTGGTCTTATGTAGCCTTCCCCAATCTGGTGCCCTCCAGAGTTCTCAACCAGTGTACACTCTGAAGGGCACAGCTTATCTATAAATAAGTCAGGGTCAGCTTTCTCTTTCTTTGTTATTATTAGGCTGGGTTCATACAACCTGTTAAATCTTTAGCCTTAGTTAACAAAACACAGATGTTGAGTTGCCCTGACAAAGAAGCTTATCAAGGCATACAGTGCTGGCCTAGCCACCCAGTATGTTAAGACAACGGTTAGGTTTTCACAGCTCGCTGTGCTGCAAACAATCCAAGCCTTTTTTAGACTAATATGTTTTTCTTTTCTGAACTAGACACAAATCAGTCATTCTTCCTGCTTCTTCAGAGGTCATAATAATTGGCTTGAGAGTTTTGGTGGGGGGGCTGCCCCACAAAGAACTACAGTTGGGCTCGGTTTTGTGGTCCCTAAAATAAGTAAAAGACCCTCCCCCAGCATCATCTGAAAAATATTCTCAAAATCTGTTTGATTTCAAATGTCACCACTGCATACACACGTTCACATTTTTGCGATGGATAAGAAGCCCATGAAATGGGAGACGGGAGCACAGCAGAGGGGTGAAAAACCAAATGCATTTAATGTAATTTGAGCCATCTTTGTAATCAGAATTATACACTTACAAAATTAAATGGAGCAACTTGGGCCACTGAGTCCACCCTCCCGCTTTGTGGGGAAATCCAGATTAAAGCAACTCTGACAAATGAGCGAGAAAATTATTTTCCAAAGTAGGGGCAGGCAGCAGGAAAGATTAACCCTGGAAAATACAAGTGGAACAAATGAGATAGTGGTGGCCAGTTCTTTCCTTAATCGGTCTTCTTCTCCTTCTTTCTCCTCCTTTTCCTTTTCTGCAGTTGATGGAACACGGGCTCCCAAAACAGCCATGTAGTTCTGTTGCAACCTGTTTTGTCCTCCTGAATGTCTGAGTGCGACCATTGCTCAAACTTCAGTGTCCGACTGAGGAAGCTACAACCTCCCATCTCTGAATGATTGCTGTGGCTTCCATTGTGGGAAAGGCAACGTGTGGGGTACCAGGGAACCAGGCTGGAATTTCTGCCTTGGGGTGTTTGGAAAACAATGATCACAATATGGTTGGGTTGCCAAAGGCTTAAACAATGAAATGAGGGCTATTAATTTGCAGAATATGGCATGTCTCCCCCAATGGTATAGTCTAGTGTTAAAAGAAGGCAGGGGTATCCAGAAATGTGAGGACTAGAACCTTCACATTGCCTCCCTGTGTCTCCTAAAGCAATGCCGTCTGTCCTGGAGATCAAATATATTCAGAATCTTTATCAGTCGTAAATGTTAGGTGGAGGGAATTCACCCCAAATTATAAGCAGAGCAGCTAAGCTGTATCAGGCAGACAGCTGTATTCCAAATACTGTATGCACCTTAGACTGTTTGGCTGGAAATAGAAACGCAGAGGAATATCCTCATAATACCCTAGTGAGCCCCCAATATGTTTATGGGGCATTCTGGATAGTTTTCTCAAAGACTTAAAATGCCACGCATCTCAGGAAGTTTAAGAGGGGGGAACAGCATTACATGGGCATAACCCCACAAACTCTAAGCTTCGTATGTTATTTTTAAGAAGAGTTAATACACTTGGAACTTTAATCTGGGTAAAACTTGAGAGAATCTGGGGTGGAAAAGAGAAATATGATCTCCCTCCCAAATCTCTCTATCCTGGGGGGTTTGGGAGAACAGGTAAAATAAGGGATCTGTGCTTATCATTTCATTCTGAATGGCCTTCAACAGCCCTAACTGTGAAACAGGAGGGGGAGTATTTTTATTGCCAAAAGAACCCACCTTTTGAATATTGATGAGTATTATTAATTTAAGAAAAACACTGGTTTTCCAAACAAGCTTTGTTTACTTTGGAGTGAAATTATTTCATTGAGACAAGGGCCTAATCTGTCACTTTAAGTGGCGGGGCCCAATTCACACCATGTTGGAATTGTCACATAGGTATTCAAGAGCGGTCAAAAAAGTCAAGATGGTGGCCGCAACTGCATGATTGAACTTCTGTCCCTTTTTTATGTGTGTGGTATGCACCACAGTGTAAAAAGGGGCAGGGCGCCTTCATCTTGACTTTTTTGACGACACCACCCCCTAGTGCCCTGATTCATCATATAAATAGTGGTGGCAAAAGGAATTGGAAGAACATACTGGAAAGAAGGGGGAAGGGATCTAGCCCCCTCTGCTCTCTTCGTCTGCCTGCATCTCCACCTGCAACCATCAGACTCACATTTGTGGCCCCTGATGCCACAAGAAGGCTACCAACGTGATCATGAATGCTCAGAGATGCAATTTCTCCTTTTTCAAATGAAACAAATTCAGCCCTCAACCAGTGGGATAAGCCTATGTTAGGTTTAGCAGAATTATTGCAAACAAAATAGAAAATCTAGATTGGTGCCCCCAGGTGGGTTCCTGCAGCAAGGCATTTGAGGACATCTTCCTCCTTCATCTGTAGGACATCAAGGCCTCCAGACATTTTGAAAGTTTCCTTTTAAAGCAATGACAGGAAATCTGGTGATAATGCCACCATATGGAGTCCTCCCTAAGGTCAGAGAGAAGCATAAACAAAATATGCCACATGAAGCTTTCATCCCCCAGGGCCAAAAATTTACCACCACTCCAGTGATGTCACTGCCATGTTCCTTCCTTAGAGGAATGTAGATATTTACGCACAGGCCCATATACGTACACATACATGCATACATAGGGAACCCTGCAACACTCACGCTCACACACACACAACCAAACGTGTGCCTTCCCCCAGAGAAAGTCTACTCATCCTTCTTCCAAGACAGAAGTCTTTGCAGATATGCAGACACACACAGTTTTTCAGTGACAGCCGTGTCCCCTACTCAGTTCAGAATTAAGACTCCTTATAATCGCTCCATGGAGAGTCATTTCTATGGATAAACTCTATGCATAAACTCTGTTGGGTGTTTGGAGATCCTGCAAAATATCAAAAAAATCCACCAAAACTCAAGGGGACCATTGCAAGTACAAAATTAATATACCAGCTCTATGGCTGTAGGCTTTTTGCTTTAAAAAATTTATATGCTGCCCTTCTACTAGTCTCCCAGAATGATTGATAAAATATTATTTTAAACCCACCCCCTCCCCAATGTTGTATAATGAATGATAGAAAGTTAAAATGATAATATAAATCTCTCTTTCTGGCATCTAAAAGATAGGAATGATCCCAGATCTGGCCTTCTGAGTGTTTGGCTGCTTGAGGCAACACATCTGGAATCTGATAGAACTGGCAGATCAACCAAACTTCAAAACAACCATAGGACAGCCTTTTTCCCTAGCTGAGGGGGTGCTAGACAGACCATGTGGTATCCCCTCTGTGTTCTCTATCCCCTTCTCTCTGTTTCTCAGCAGCTGCATCTGAGGCAACTGCCTCTTCTTCCCTTAAGAGTAAGGCTGGTCCTGATGTTGGCAAACATCTGGGTGAGAATTCATATCTTCTGTTCACTCTACCACAGCCCTCTCTCTGTTAAATACTCATCCAGTTTACACATCTGAATTTAGCCCTGCAAGTAAGCATATGGCTTCCTGAAGTACTATTTGATGCACCTCATAGATCCATAACTAAATAATATTTTTAAAGGCCAAAGCACAGAGGTAGAACTCTTGTTTTGGAAGCAAGGCAATTCCAAACTTTCACCTCTATTTTAAATCTGGGATGAACTGAAGGCAGATCTGGATTAGTTAACCAATCTCTGGGTAATAAGCAGATGATCAACAAGGATTTCCGACTCCTTTTTTAGCCATAACTCATTTTCCTCAAAGAACTGCAGAAAACAGTTCTGATAATCCAGAAAGCATTTCTACCTGGAAGGACCTTGAGTTCTGCTACTTGAAGTACATTACTGAGAAGATAAATCTTTGACCACCTAGTTAATGATTTTATATCTGACTCTTGCTGGTGGTACTTAACATTTGAGGTTATAAAAGAAAATCTGACCCCAAAGTCCATCCACCATGACTGCATTAAACGGAGCACAGGTGAAAGAGCTGGGATGAGTTCTCAGTGACCTCTTGAAAGGCCACAGCTGTTGCAACAGAATAGAAATGAAGTTCTTCCTTTGGAGTTAATCTTATCTCCATCAAAACCAGCTATTAATGGTATTCCATCTAGGGATTATCCATTTTTAATTGTGCAAAGCTCTCTCCATCAGCTTCCTAGTTTGGCAAAGCACAGGACAGACAAAACAAATCCCATCGCTCAGGGCTGATCAAACACAAATGGTTGTCTGGGAAGTCACAAAAGTTCAGAAGTTTCACTGCATTTGAATCCAAAGGGGGATTTTTCCTCTCCTGCCTCAGAATTAGGAACAGGGTTAGACGGGGATCAGGAATATCCAAGTTTGAATTCCCATCCTGTCACAGGGTTCGCTGGGTGACTTCAGACCAGTCACATTTCTCACCCTAACCTACCTCATAACAAGAAGGGCAAATCACTTTGAACTCAGCAGAAGAATGACTAAACGGAAATGTAACAAACAAACAAGGCAGTTTTTTGTGTAAGGTTGTACAACTGTATTGCAAAACAGCAGTTTCCAGCTGCTAAGACCAGGACTTTCCTGAAGGCAAGGAAACTGCTTCTGACGCTGTCTAGGCTTAACTGAGTAAACTGGGCACAAATGTAAGGCTGAGATTACAAATGGTGATTTGATTGCTCCTTGTTACCACTCCTTCTGCCCAGCTATAGAGTACACTCTGGCCTTACAGCACACTGGGATTCGCAGCAATTTAATTGCCTCGTGAAGATCTGGCAGTAGTTGCTTTTCCAACGTTATAAAAAGGGAGCACCTGGCCAACTTCAAGATTTACATTCTCCAGAACAGAAATAAATGGTTGGAGTGACCTTATTAAGTACAGCTCCTGTGGGGACAGTCATTTCCCGGTGCAAAAAGCAAGAACTGAGAAACTGGGGCACCAGAAATAACGATGTGTAAAGTCGTTACCCCGTAGACAGAATTACCTGAGCAAAAAAGAAGAATTAAGTGTGAATGACCCTAAGATTTAGCCAGCGGGATAATCCATGAAGATGGATTCTACTGCCCTCTTGTGAAACTTGTTGCTGGTGAGAGCTCTCGACTCTGAAAGTGGTGAAATGCAGAGCTGTTGTCTAAGGTGAATAAACTGTCAGCCACAACTGCACCTTAAAAGATGCACACAGGGACAGGAGAAAAGAGGGAAGACATCGAAAGCTGGCCTGCTGTGGTCTGATGTAATGATCTGGGAGCTGATGCCTACTTCTCCAAGCTCCAGCGCTGAGGCAAGTCTGCTTTCCTGCTCCTTACTCTATAGGCCAGTGTTTCTCAACCTTAGCGACTTTAAGATGTGTGGACTTCAATTCCCAGAATTCCCCAGCCAGCCATGCTGGCTGGGGAATTCTGGGAGTTGAAGTCCACACATCTTAAAGTCGCTAAGGTTGAGAAACACTGCTAGAGGCCAACCTCTTGACACCCCAGGAACCACACAACAATCTTGCTCAGCATTGTGGCTCTACCTCTAAATGAGAAGTGCGACACTGTCAGACCCAGGGTTGGGGGTGGCCCCCAGAATCCTTCCAAAAGTTACCCCTGAACCGTAAGGTCTATATGGCTAAAATGCACATTCTTGAATATATAAGGAGGAAGGAGTTAATTGCATTTCATTACTTTTTAATATGACTTAAATTCATTCAGGGTTTTTTTTCCCCCCCCCCCGAATCAGCCTAATTCTTTTATCTGACCTCACCCCCTTTTCTGGAGTGTAGCCTCAACATGCTGATCTAAAGCCAAATATTGCCCTTGACCTAATGAAAGTGGTGTACCCCTGTTATAAATACTTGGTCTGCTCCTTGGTCTCCTGTTGGGGCAGAGTTAAGATATCATGGCCTATTGCCATGACAAAGGAGCAGAACTGTCATGGCAACAGGAAATGTTCTGCTTGGTCCCTGAAGTTCTACCCCAGGTGGCTACAGCTTCAGATATTGGAATCAGTCTTGTCTCCCCAGGAGAACTGGAATCAGAAGCCAGGGATGAGATGAGGAGCACATTTATCTGTGCTTCTTTAAAAGAAAGAACCATGGGTTACCTTATTTTATTTATTATAATGTATTTACATTTCAGCTTCCACCATGGACAAGGAGGTTGACATAGGGCTACCAGATAGTCTTCCGTCCAGGCACTGACCAGATTCAGATGTGCTTAGCTTCAGCAAGATGGCTGCACCATGTATCTCCAAAACCATATCTTGAGACCTATGTCAGCACTATGGTTTGGTCACCTCTGGAATCTAATCCACCACAACCCACATACTTCCTGAGCTCTGACTTCCTGGTCTTAATGACCATCTTCCCCTACTCCCACTCTTCTCCCATGAAATCCAGGAGAACTCTCTGAATAACTGCCTGTCCCTCCCCTAGACATTCCCACTAATCTACAGCATCTTGCACTAGACAATTAGTATCCTGATAGTCATTAATCCATTTGGTAATGGAGGGAATCAACTGGGAAAGGCAAATTTATTCCTTGTCCCATGGAAAAGTGACACTTAAATCTTGTAGACGCTCATGGTAGATTTGGTCAAAACATTCACTCTGTGCCTTAGTCAGGTGATTCTTCCAATCTCCAGAAATCCCTAGAAACCAAAATATAAAATAATAATTTATTAGAGTCAGACATGGCGGGGGAAGTACAGGTAGTCCTCAACTTACAACCACAGTTGGGATCAAAACTTCCATTGCTAAGTGATGCAGTTAAGTGAGTTGCGCCCAATTTTACCTTTTTTGCCGCAATCATTAAGTGAATCTGGCTTCCCCCACTGACTTTGCTTATCAGAAGCCCCCTGGGAAGGTTGCAATGGCAATCACGTGACCCTGGGACACTGCAACCATCGTGAATACATGCTGATTGCCAAGCACCTGAATTTTGATCATGTGGCCACATGGACGCTGCATCGATTGTGTGAGGGCTGGTTGTAAGTAACTTTTTTCAGCATGTTGTAACTTCAAATGGTCATTAAACAAATGGTCAAGTCAAGGACTACCTATACCACTATTTACCCAAAAGAAATAGGTTTTCCCCAGATAATATGAAATATAAGAGAATCATCTTAAATTGGCTAAGAATACAAGAATGGAGACAGACGATATTTTTCTGTCTAATCTTACTTTTGGGGAGATTATTATCTTAAAATCAGGGTTGTTCCCTTTTGGGATATAGATCTCTTCTTGTGGCTCTTAAGAGACAGAAATATTGAGCAGTGAGTAAGAATGTTCCTGAAATTTTAATCTTATAGTTTGAATGTATGAATTATTGTTTCTTCTACATGGAAGAAATGCATTTGGAGATCCCAGTTTTACACAGCGCTACCGCTTGCCCCTTGACGTAGAGTTCTTAAGAATGATTTCATCAAGGCTGCTTTGTTGCTGTGTTTTATTAATGCAAATATAAGGGGGGAGGGAGGCCAAATGATCTGACTGCAAAGGAAAGGGCTCATGTGTCAATTTTCTTAACTATTCAAGTTAAGCAGGGCCCCTCAAAGTACAACAGCCCTTGGACTGTAAAGCTAAGGATGAGTATCTCTACTCTTCCACCACTGACCAGGAACTGAGATACCTTTGAAAGTTGAATCCCTGCTTTCCAAAAAGAACATTGTTCCACAGGGTAGATCAGTCTGATGACTACAGACCTGAAGACAATATGCCACAGGCTCATTTGTTGGCCAGAGAACAGGAGAAGGCGTGACTATGTGAGGTTATATGTTTGTGTTCCATTACAATTAATTCACTATATTTAAATCATTTTCACCAACCTCGTGCCCTGCAGTTGTGCCAAACCACAACCCCCAGTATTCAGATTGGTGCTGTGAATCCTAAGAGTTGTAGTCCAAAGCAACTGAACCAGGCTGAGGAAAGCTAATCTTGAGGATCATTTGATTTCAACACAGGTTAGAAATAATCTAAATAAACAAAGTGGCACAAACGCTTCCAAAGGAATGCTAAGGAGAGTGAGATGAGAATCTCAGAAAGGAGCTGAGGGAACTAGAAGGACAGAAGAGGGTCCTGCCAGGTCTTACAACTCAAAAACCCTGCAGCTAGCAAGCAAAGCATAGAGGTTGGGGGTTCAGTGGTATCCCCCCGAAAGATCACTCTGGGTGAGGCAAACCCAGATGGCAAGTTGTTCCCCGCTCTGTCCCTTCATCACCTTTGCGGAGGAAAGAACTTTTCTTTTGGTTCATGATGAAGTGCGGCGTGAGTGAGAAGTTGGACATCTTATTGCGCTTCATGGATTCGAAGGAGGCATTAGCAACCACGGAGTCGATGGCTGCATCATCTAAGTCTTTGCCTAAGAACTGGCTGATGCGAACAACACTCCCCCGCAGATCCTGGAGGACAACCAGACAAGACAGCCTGAAAACCACGCCGAAGGGCATCCACCTGGCAATCTTAGTTCTGCTGAAAACAGAAACTGTTTCAAATTCAGTTTTAACTAGTGTGTCTCTTCCAAAGATACTGATGCCCTTACACAGTTGGAGGAACTCTAGTTCAGGGGAGGGGACCAAAACGATTATGCCCAGCGTCTTCACAGCACAATTGTTTTCAAGACTGCTTTTTCAGTAAGGCACCCAAACTCATTGACTAGGTTTATACATAGTGCTGAGCGATGTTTAACTGGGTGTCTTTTAATCAGTCCTGTTGGCTAGATCACCACTACAAGCCAAACCAGAACCAGACAAATGGAGGGTTTAGTACAAAGTCAGAATTCAGCCATTCTCTTTTCAAAGTTGGTTTGATTTGTACTGCCTGAATCTGAGACACCCTAGACATAAAGACTCTGGAACCCTATCCTGACATCATAAACTTATTAACCCCCCTTCCTCCCCTGGAGGACCTAGCCAGTCAGATTCAGCTCCTCTTCCCTCCTGGCCTGGATCATACAGTGCTTACAATAATGGCCACTGTTGACCTCTATTGTCTACAGACAGGCATTTGGACCTCACAGATTCAGTCTTTTGCATTCCCTTCTTTATTGGTAGGGTGTCATCATGTTAAAGATTTCCACAGTAAATGGACAACCGAGTTGTGCGTGTATTAAGGTTTGGCAGTTTTTTTACATATGCCTGTGTAAACATATACAATGCAATAGAAGATAATATCTGTAGCTCAGGGTTGAACCGTGGAGTTCTTGGTGCTCTCTGAGCTTGGTTGTTTGCTTGCAGACATTTCATTACTCAACTAGGTAATATCATCACTGTTATCAGCAGCAAACTCACACTCCCTCACACTGACGATGTTACCTAGTTGGTAATGAAACATCTGCAAAGAAACAATCAAGCTCAGAGAGCACCAAGAACTCCATACGCAGTACACATACTTGTATGACAAAGTCAACCACAAACTGTTTTTTTTCATCAAGCAAAAAAAAATCTAGATTGTGTGATTAGTTTTTGGTTCAGCCTTTTATCAGAATACAGAAAATTGGGTTAACTGATTACACTGTGTTTGAATTAACCATGAGTTTGAGTGCTGTGAGAACATGGGCATTCAAAGGCACTGTGGTCACTGAACAAACAAGAAAACTTGACATTTTAATGTATTTTGCTTGAAACATAGCAAATAATCATAAACTCAGCCAGTGGTCTAGCAGAGAACAAGCTATGTCTTCATGCCACAAGAGGGGGAAAGTCTCCTCCACACACATTTTGCACCTTGGAGAACATAAAGCATTGAACTAGCCAAGGATTTGTGAAAACAGCACAATCACACATGCTGAATGCCACCGAAAGGATAGTGTGAGAATTCCCACACTTTGTGATGACCTTTGGAGTCTGACTATCAGGCAAATCCAGGAAACCCAATGCTGAATTTACTAGCAAAATAACATAATAACAACCTCTTGCAACTCCTCATACGTAATGAAGAAGAAGTTCTCTTTGTCCTTCAAGTTCATCCAACCTTTAACGTGGTCAAACCAGGATCCATAAGGCACTGTAACCACAAGAGTAATTAGATGGGAACATTGAGACACAGGGAAAGGTGGAGATATGGGGAGGAAAGAACACCATAATTTCTTCTACACCCATTCCTTCATTGACTCACCATCTCCCTTTAGAAAGCCCTCAAGAAATTGATCCAAGGTGCCAGGATCTTTAAAGGGGCGAAACATTGAAGTAAAATAATAGAGGGACACCAAGACATCTTTGGGGTTCCTGACTGTGTAGATTATCTATTTACAGAAAAAAGGGGGATGGTTGGAAGATGCCGAAAAATGAGACGCAACATCAGAAAATAACAGAGCCCATCTGGACAAACATACCCTCATTAAAATAGATTCTATTCCTTTCCCTGGTCTGCAAGTCAGCTATTGATAAACATAAGAAGGGCAAAATAATAATTATAATTAGACCTACTGTTTTACAATCCCTAATGTCTAAAGGCAGACCACTAGAAATGGAATGTGAGCCAAATGAGAAGCTTTTTCCTGAATTTGCTGAACTCAGACATCACACTTAAGTGGGACCACCAAATAAACTGTGGTTTGCTTTAGTGCAGTAGACCAGCATTTAAACTATAATTTGCTGTAGAAGCAGTATTTATTAGTGTTTTCCTGTCTTATTTCTGACTTGTTTTCGTACAGCCTCTAATTAATTCACAGGAGTACCAACAAAGCAATTAAAATGAGAGACAACCAATCTGAAATTAGCTAAACAAGTCATGATGATGCTGCTCATCTGTAAGATGGACTGTGGCTTGTTTCTGGCTCACTCTACAAACCACAGTTACAATACACCATGACTTAGTACACCATGCTGCGCCTCAATCCTGACTGGGCTTAGTCACCTAAGCTTGCTGATGGAGCAACGGTAAGAGTTATGTTAAAATGGAAGTCTGTTGTGATCATAATTTCCTTCTTACCTTAGCTTTGGATTTGAAGAATGACTTTGCAAAAAGTTGTGAAGGCAGATGGGAGCTAATAATGCGTGGTGACTTGTTGGTCAGAGCTGTTCTGTATCCTATCACTGTCTCGAACCAAGGACCTCGATCCCAGTTGGGGATGGTTTGGCACCAGGTAGGGTCTCCGTTGCTACGGATGAGACTTAAAATCTCCAGCATCCACACCGTTCCTAAGAAAGAGTCCCCAACCATTCCAAGAAAGCAATGTTTAATCCATCTGAATCCTGGTTACTTTATGCCCTTCATTATGTATATGTCCCGTCTAAAAGTCAAGGTAATATGCACAGAGGATTTCAGTTAAAGTTCTCCAACTGCTTAATTCCAGCAAGAAAGTTGCATCATCTGTCTTCATGCTACTGAACTGGCCTATAGCCCTTAACTCCAGGGGAGGGAACCTTGTTTAGCTACTTCAATAGCTACCTGTTCTATTAATATTTAGCAAAATCATGCCAAAATTCTGGGTCTGGGTGGAATTGCCCAGGCCTAGTAAAGTCAAGATTAAATCAGCCTTCCCCAACCTGGTTCGCCTCTCCAGATGTGTAACAGCAATAGCCACACTGTCTAGGGAACTCTGGAAGTTGGTCACACATCTGGGGAAGACAGTGGTGAACTAAGGCCACTAGGTCACTTTCCATATTTTCCTTCTGTTGTTCTCTTGCTTCTTTAGGTACAATCCAAACAGGGCTTCCCAGAAAACTCCAGAATCTCAGCTGTACAATTGCTCAGTTTAGTTCTGAACAAACAATTGCTTCTGTATGTAATTGCTGGGATGAAAGGGAGATGTTCAAAGAGTTCATCTCCTCCTTCCACGAGAAGACACCATAAGAAAACTCCTTCCATAAGAAAATTCCTGTCTGTGAAAGCCAGAAGGTTCCATCTCATCTGACCTCCTGCCTCTCATTGTGTCTAATCTGAAGTTTCCTGGATGTCTCTGTTTAATTTTCTGAAATGACAAGCATTTATTTCTATTTATTCTCATCACATGCCCTACATATAATTATCTAAGCTCATATCATGTAACATTATCCATTTGCCTCTCTTAACTCCCTATCCCAGGGAGTTTCTCAACCTTGGGAACTTTAAGGTGTGTGGACTTCAACACTCAGAATTCCCCAGCCAACATGGCTGGCTGGGGAATTCTGGGAATTGAAGTCCACACATCTTAAAGTTCCCAAGTCTGAAAAACACTGCCCTATCCTGTGCTTTATTAAGAAGTTCAAAGGTAAAAGTTAAAATAATTTACAAACTACAGTAAAATGTTAAAACAAATTTTAAAGTTTGGCTGTTTTTAAATGTCACACATGAACAGCTCGTGCAGCCTGCTCTTGTTTTTATTGTTTCTCATTTTTCCAAAAGCAGCATTTTGTAAAATTTACTTATGCTATTATTAAGAGCTATGCCCCATATGGAAACTGAATGGGACACCAGCTCTTCTTTTCTTACCAAAATCATCATCATCATCATCATCAACTTGCTTTCACCTGCTAATCTAAAGCATTTTCCCTTCCCACAAGCAGAAGCCGTAGCCAAAAAATTCTACCTGATTTCTGATAAGTGACATTGAAAATATCGTCATCTCGAACTTGGAAATCCTGCTCTACCATCTGCAACACAGGTTTTGCATAGATGATTTGAGGAAAACTGATCCCTTTATACTGGAAATATTCTTTGAACATCCTGGGGCCCAGCAGATAACAGGAAGGGGTTGAAAATAAGTGTGAAACTTGGCTGCAAAACTGAATTCAAAGGATTCTTCCTCGTGGCCAGGAGAATTAGTTGTGTCCTCTGAAAATTAGAACAGATTTATGAATGTTTGACATGAGGAGGAGAAAAAGAAGCAGCATGGAATGCCAGACAGAAAACTGGAACTCAGATCTTCTTGGTTCACATTCTATTTGTTACTTAAAAATATATATATATTTCAAATATGTTCAGTTACAGCTGCAACAGCCAGAGATGATGGGAGTTGTAATCTGCTACATCTGGAAGATGTGGAAAGCTGATGTGCCGCAGCAGATCACCTCTTCTCTCTCATTAGCTCCTCTCTTTTTTTATTTGCTCTGTCTTGAGGCAATAAGAATTTGTTTGAGCACTTAAATTTCACACACTCACTCATTCACTCACTGACATTCGGTGGGGCTCCCACACAGCTTCTCACCAGGCTTAGATGCTGTGTATAATTCTCAAGCTTCATCAAAATAGCAGAAACTCCCTACTGGAACAAATTAAAATCTCATCTAGGACTGAGTGAGAATTTTGTTCACATAAGGGTGGTGGTGGTTTTAACAAATTACGGAATTGGCAACTTATTTCCAAAGTGGGGCAGAAACCCCAGCTTCTTTTTCTGGGAGGTGTCTGGTAATATTATGACGCTGTTAGGTACAACCCACTCCTCTCTGTACTAGGAATACATATATCTATTGCATTTGGCCACTGCAGATTAGTGAGAATCTTGCTAAGTTTGTTTTTTAAGATAAGCGCTTAAAAAATTCACAAGTTTATTTGTAAACAAGATCAAAAATACTGTTTCTATGCACATTTAATTACAAGGTAAGATTGAAAATACTTGATTTTTTTTAAATGCAGGAGAAAGCAAAATCAATCGATTAATCCGTATTTGTTTTTTTGTTTTATTAACTTTACTTCCTTCTTTTCCCAAAAAGAACTAAGGGCAGGAATTCCCTCTTCCCTGTTTTATCCTCACAACAGCCTTATGAGGTAGGTTAGGCTGAGAAATAACAATTAGCCCAAAGTCATTCAGCGAGTTTCATCACTGGGTAAAAATTTGAACTGGGTCCCCCATCCTGATCCAACATTATGATCACTAAATCACATATGCCTTGTCTCCTAGGTCTTGTGCTGTTAGAGCAGATAGTTCTGAAAAGCATAATGAAACAAGGAGAAAGAGTTGCCTTGATTGGGTGCTCAATAGCATTAGAATATTAATGATAACAACAACAACGCCACTTGTTCCTCGTTTGCCCTACCACCTTGTCCTATAAGAGACTTTGCTCTGAAAATAGGAGCCAACCAGAGTCACTTAACAACCACATTTTTTGCTTCATTCTCTTTCCTTAGAGCCACCTGAAGTAACAAGTTCCACATGCTGGTTAGATGTAATATGAAGAAGTACTTACTTTTTCCTGTTTTGGACCCAAGCATCAACCAGTTTCATTGAGTGACCCTGTCTCCTAGTGTTAAGGTGTTAAGAGAGAGGGATGGAGAGAGAGAGAAGATCCTTTGGCATCAGCATCACTGAGGATCAAAGACAGGATGTGGGATGAACGCACACCTAGCATTGGAGAAGCTTCTGCCTTTTACCCCCTATAATCAACCAAGGTTCCCTGGAGGGATGCTCCCATCCTTCTCAATCGGAACAAATGCTCAAGTGACATCAGAAAAATCAGGCATCAATTTTGCTTAAAAGAAACCTGCCCTGCCAGTTGGACCTGACCTGGTGCTGTCTCCTCCTACACGCATTAGTAGGCAGCGATGGCTTCCTTGGCAGGTGCATCTGGACTTCCTGAACTGGGTGTTATGGCAGCTGTTAGCACACCAAGAAGCATCTACTGTGATGATGCCATTAATATGGCTGGACATCCACCCGATAGGGTGAGGAAAGCCACAGGATGTCAGGCCCGGCCCAAGAACAACGGTGAAACAGTCTAATCAAGTATTGTTCCTTTATTGCTTATACCTTATAGACAGAATCTTGCCAGACTAAATCTATACTACAGCAGCTAGTGGATATACCCGGGAGATTCTAGGGAGTGGTTACCCTGAACTCTTTCGCTTCCCACACTCCCCTTGAGGATTGCATTGTCTCTTCTCTCTGTTCCCCTTCTGGAATGCACCCCCTCGCTCCTGATAGCCTTCATCTCCTCCTCATAGATACATTCCATCACATTGGAAGATCTTTTGATGTATCTCAAGATTCAGCTGTTCAGCAAAGCTGTCTCCTATTTCTCTTCCCACCCAACCCCTCAAGAAAAGGTCAGAATGCCAACACACAACAAGCTTGTGAGGGATATTAGATGGACCTTAGATGGAGAGATGCAAGAACTTGTTTAAGGCCAATTAGAGAATGCGAGAATCAGAAAGAGGGAGGCTCCACACTTATAACTATCTAATAGGTATTAATTACCCTTTGATAGCTTTACATTCATCACTGGAATCATTTAAGCATAGTAATTAGATCTTTCCTCCCTCAAATTAATCTTCATGGAGAAGCCCATGTAGTTTTCTCACCAGTAAGATGAAAGTGGCTTTCCATGGTCTTTTTCTAAGGTATTTTTCCAGCTTCCCAATCTAGATCACCATGCTGAGATTACTTCCATCCAACTACTAAATTAAATCAGGCCCTGACCAGCTTGTTTTTTTAATATCAGCCAACTGTATATGGAATCATAGCATTGTGACTGGTTCACCCATTCGTGGCTGGGTGATTTATGATTTATTGCATTAAATCGCTATTGGCTGGATTCACAGATCAGGCTGTGCCATAAACCCCAGTTGGCTGAGGCCATACAACATATTCAGCTAAAACCCCATCAAACTTGTTTTAGCGTAATGTGAAATACAAACCCAGCTCCACTGTTGGGCAGGATCTGAAAGGTCGCTCCATCCATCCCTCAGCCACTGCAGAAAATCTACTACTCTACCCCAGTTGTGGCTAAGGATTTTCATCCACTTTGGTTTCAAACAGTGGCGGGGCAGCTCTTCTTCCAAATTCATTGGAATAATTTGTCCAAACAGTTGGACTTCTCCTACAATTTCTTGGATGTGAAATTCAGTTAGAATATATAATGCTATGGGCTTTATATGCATTCAAGCAGAGTTATCAGCTGATGGGAAATGTAACAACCAGATGTGCCCCTTCCAGTGGCTGCAACTGTGGCTTAATGTGCACATCTCAGCAACTAAATCTTATCCTACTAGGAAGAGAAACATGGTCACCAGCCAACCTTCAGTGACAGGAGATTAAATAAATATACCCTGAAATAAAGGCTGCTGTTAGAAGCAGAGCTACAGAGATTGGTTGAAAAGTGGGCAATCTTACTAAATGGCACATTTTCATTCTGAGTCCCAGGCACAGGGGACTTTTTCATACCAATGAGTTATTGACTGGATTAAGTCACTGCATCAAGCTGTGATTTTTTAAAATCATGGTTTACGGAATAAACTGCAGTTGACCAGGCTCACCCAACACTTAAACCAAACCAAGACCAGTGACATCATGGCTTAGTGAAGAGTGTATGAGCCGGACCATTGTGTGACTGCTTTCCTTTGTGTAAGCAAAACCATTTTTTTTTTTTTGCATTGCCATCATTTTCAAAAATCAGGTTACCTTCAGAAACAGGTTTGTCTTTATAAAGCATAAAGTAAATGAATCAAAATAAAACACATTTGTGTAAACAACATTTGTTCACTTAATTCAGTGTTGTCCAAACTTGGCCACTTTAAGATGAGTGGACTTCAACTCCCAGAATTCCCCAGCCAGCCATGCTGGCTGGGGAATTCTGGGAGTTGAAGTCCACTCATCTTAAAGTGGCCAAGTTTGGACAACACTGACTTAATTGCATGTTGCCCTGGGATGGAGGGCAGAAGAAAAGTAGATGTTGGTTTGGGTCTGAGGTGAATAGATCTGCAGCCATCAGAAGCCTACTCCCCCTGTTTTTGGGGACTATCATCAAGGTAAGGGGAGACCAGCTTGACCCCATTCAAGAGCTGCTGCCAGACACAAGCATTCTTGACTCTTTCTACCCCTCTACGACTGTAAGAAGAAGCCAAAAGAAGAAGAGAAGTCTTGCCCACCTGCTAAGGAACAAGAGCCAGAAGGGAAAATAGCTCTCCTAAATGGGATATGCAAATATGCCTCTCCTGGTTCATGGTTTGGCTATAAAGAACTCATCCCATGCCACTGTTTGTCCTCTTGGCTCCTCTACTTTCCTTGAGCATCTTGCCTTTTTATCGGAAAGCCTGAGGACACGACCTCTCCTTTCTGCTTTCAGATACAGTGCTTGACTCAAAGGCTGGCTAAAGCTACTGTAAATAAATACATCTTGGGGGGAAGTACAAATTCCCCTCTCCCAAACTTACTTCTTATCTTCACAGCAACCATTGGAGATAAGCTGGTGAAGTTCAGAGTAGTGTGGGAATTTGAACCTGGATGTCTTCTAACCAAGAGGTAGGCAAATTGGTTATCCATCAAATCCTTTTTGGTGGCTCCCAGATCCCTTTCCAGCCACCACCGATGAAAATAATTGGCATGATTTTTCCCCATTTTGAGTCAGGAAAAACTCCTCCAAAGAGGCTTAATCTACTTCTTAAAAAAAGAAGACCTGGAAAACCCCAAATGCTGGAACCATCAGTGTCCACACCCACTTGGCACTACCTTCCCACTCACCACAGCCCTCATCCTTCCTCAAGATGTTAAAAATGGCCCCCAACTCCTCAAGTTGTCATTTTCTGGTCCAGTCACTGCATCTGTGAAGTTGGATGCTTCAATAGGCAATATATTTAGATCAATTCACTGTTCTGTCTGTGGCTTCTTCCAAACTGTATCCCCCAAGGATGAGTGCAGAGCTGAGTCACTGAATCAGATGCAACTCCCTTCGAAACCCTCATCCCCAAACGCAGAAGATGAAACCCTGAAAAGGCAGATAAGTCATACTTCTTTCCACCTCAGGAAATATACCTCAAATTCCCTTACGGACTTTTTGCGGAAAACAGAAAAAAGTGAACTTATGATTATGGTTTTGATGACTAGACAGGATAGATTATAGAAAGAAGACAGTCATGTCTTAACCATAGAGTAAGAGGTAAACTTATAATTGTACTTATAACTGCTGTAAAGAAGATTGGAAGCCACTTCTTCATATCTTTTTTCTTTCTTTTCTATTTTTCTTTTTCTTTTTTTCTTTCTTTTAGCCTTCCCTTTGCTTGCTTGCTTTTTCTTTTCTTTTTCTTACTTTATATTAGTGTGTATTAGTTTTTATCTTCCTTTTCAAAAAATTTTAATAAAATTATCTAAAGGAGGAAGTATGCCTCAAATTATCAAACAAATACATATTTAAAAATATTAATGCAATTAACCTGTTTCATTATTATAACAGGTTAAAAAAATGGCTGCTCCTGCAAGTTCCCCAAACGTTGTGATTTTTATTATGCAATCATCTGGTCTCTTCCATATAACTTTACTAACTACATTGTCCACAATAAAAGTTGTATCTGAAAACCCTCTTACACTAATGCACAGCAGATCCGTTTCTAAACTCCTGGGTTTTCACACCACATCTTCTATTTTCTTAGCAGAGGAAAGCTGAGAAAGAGGGAAAGGCAAAATAGCTGCGTGATAGTTTTTGATTACTAGTGCCATTAGGAAGCATCTGAATCCAGCCCAACATATTTCTCTGGTAACACTAGTATAAACAAATGAATTGGTACATCAACAGAATCATTACTGGTGCTGCTCTTCCTGGCCAATTCATCTCTCTATGCCCTTTGGCTGAAGGTCCATTTTCTTTGCTATGTCTTAGGGATTTGTAGAAAGTTCCTCTGGAGGAAAAGACTAGGTTTCTAGAGACAAAAGCCACCAACCCCCCCTCCCCCCCCCCCCTTAGAAGAGGTTGCACATCTCAAACAACCTGGCAACCCTTTCTCCCACAGGCTGTTCTCTGGAGAAATTAAGAGCTAACCTACAGTAGTCAAAATAAACACACCAGCTCTATTTCTGTCCTTGCCACTCCAACAGCTCCTTGCCGCTCCAAATATGCAGCATTCAGTACATTTCCCAAAGTTACTTGCCTGAGGAAATGGATCATTGAATTTGGGGCGAGTTGGCTAGATGTCTTGGCAACCTAAATCTCTGTAGCCCCAAGGGATGGACATTTCCAACCAGCTTGCCCTCCCCTTGAAAGTCAAGTGCTCCTCCCAAAATAGATCAAATGAAGTCCCTTCTTCTTGTCATAAGAAGAGGTTGAGGTTGCTAAAATAACAGACCAAACAGATTGCACAGTAGATGTTTGAGAAAAGGTGTATTAAACCTCCACCCAATATGATGATAGGGTCAGAGAAGCCACCTTTATTCTTTAGGGGCTAGCCACAATATAGAGTGATCTTAATCAGGGAGGGGTGCTGTCTTTGGAGCCCCCCAGGATCTCACTGTGGGTGCCCTCTCCTTCCCACCCAACCAAGATACAGCAGCTCAAATTAAAGCTCCAACAGGCATAATACATATTTATTTTTCTAAATTGGGCTGAAAACTCCAATTGTGTCCTGTCTGATGATGTCACTCTATCATGGCCAGCACTCAGTTTTGAACAACAAAAAAATACGAAAATTGCTCAAAGTTCCCCCCCCCCCCAAAAAGGCTATCCTGTCTCAGCTGCAAAATCTAGGCAAAGAGTTAGAATGCCATGTCCCTCCTTGCTACCATCAACTGATTGTCCAGATGCTTGAAATCCTCCCTTGCTTTATTTTTTATGGACAGCTGGATGTAGAAGAAATACTGGTTTATCTATAGCATGTAAATGGTCATGTCCTTTCATTAATCCATTTGTGTAGACAATCCTCCTCCCTTTCCTTTACAAAAGAAACTGAGAATCCATCATGACCTCTAGTTGTTGCTGAATAACAACTTTGAGGAGTCCTATCCTTCATGGCTAGTGGTGAAAGAAGCCAGGATTTGTAGCTTACCCCCCCAAAAAATCCCCTGTCCTGCTTTACACTTAGTATGCTCGCTCTCTCTCTCTCTCCCTCCCCCTTCCCCCAGCCTTGCCTTTTGCCTTCTTTTTATTCTGGATTTCTCCCTTTCCATTTTCCTCTCCTTCATTTTTAATTGTTTCTCCATTTTTCTTATTCCTCCCTCCTTTCCTCTTGCTTTTTCTCAGCTTCTTCTTTTTTACATTTTGTTCTTCCCTTCTGTTTCCTTCTTCCCTTCCTTCTCAAATGAACAGAACCTGTCGCTTTCTTACTTATCCCTGTACCAACCTGCAAGAGATAAAGAAGATGCAGAAGATAATGTTATCCTTTTGGCAGTCGTTCCAGGTGAATTTATACACACCTACCTCTTGCACATACCCTAACTTTTTCGCTAAGTCTTGGATGTTGCACACACCCATGTACAGTCAACCCACCACCATCATCACCTGACACACACTGTAACCTGATCCAGCTTTCTCCTGCTTCCTGCAGGTACTCACCTGAGCCACAAACAGGTCTACCGAAGACAGATGTTCTCCCTTTATATTCCTGGTTTCAAGCACTGGCACGGCTGTCTATGCCACCTACAGCTCTCTTTCCTGCTTACCTGGATTGTGCACAATTGTTTGCCCAGTTGATCCCTAGGTGATTTCACGATTTTCTCCAAGGTTACACAGTTGATTGACTCACCCTAAAGAGGGCTGCACCAAGAGACTAAAGCAGTGCTGGGCGTGTTGACTGCTTGGAAAGAGATTAGACAATATCCCATACCACACAGCAAGGTGAACAAGTCGATGAAAGCATCACTAGCACTGTAGTTGCAAGATGAGGAAGGGAGTTTTTACACAAAAAACACACTGAACAAAATGAACCTTGTGCAATTCTTTGTGATATTGAAAGGAGATCAAATTTTTAGAGTAAGTGAGAGACAAAATCTGTAATACTTTTCATTACTCTGGGCCTGAGTTAAATTCCTCCTCTTTCTTTGATATATTGGAGAAGGGAACGTGAGGAGGGGTTCACATCTTAAGGGAAGTGTCATAGTGCCTAGTGGAAAACAGGGCAAATGCCCATCTTTCATTCCAAAGCCCTATTTGGTGTGAATCTAATCACTTCTGATTCATATGAGACCAGAATGGTGCCTTTAGTAATGCAGCATCTTTCCGAACATCAGTCCCTGCGTCTCCATAATTCTCCATGCCTTTCAAAGAAGCACCCAGAGCTAGCACAGATGGTTAAATTTAGATCTGTCATCAAGTTAAGGTGAACATTTTTTAAAACATCCCATTTACAAAGATACACTGCCAGTTATGTCGCGCCACATCAAGCACGCTGCTTTTTGTCCTCATACTTTCAGAGCTCTGGACTATTCTGAAAGGTGTATTCGAGATTCCAAGATTTAATTCCTAACCATACTAGGAAAGATATGCAGCTGACAAAGAAAGTCAGAAGGTCAGAATATAAGTGCACGTGCTGAAAGATGTCCTGAAATTCCGTGTCCACTCACAAATGAGATTTCTCACCCCGCCTGCCCTCTTCATTGCAAATCTCTATGCAGGAGAATAATACATGGACACAAAACCAACATCAGAAATGGCAACATTCAAGAACCAGTGCGAGAAGATTTCAGATTTCTGCTGATGTCAAAGTAACTCTTCTTCAAAAAAGGAACATCAAAGGGCATGAAATTGCTGAATATATTGGAAGTCATAAGGTCACAAAACTAGTTTAGTCCTCCAAAGTAATTCTTTGGGCTGGATGTTCTGCAAAAAACCTGGGGGGGGGGGGGGTAGGCGAGATGATAAACACTTTTGCCCCAGTGGGGAGGAAAAAAGGAAAACATGCAGAGGACAGCCTTCCCCAGTCTGAGCATCCTCCAGAAGTTTGGACTTTAATTCCCCAAATGCTCAGAAATGGTCATGGTGGCTGGGAATTCTAGGAACTTATGTCTTCCAGGGTTGAGCTGGAGCTCCAAACACATAGTCTCATCCAAATACGGTTTCATGTTTGAAACTGACCATACAGATCCATACTTCCCATTCAGAGCAGATCCACTAATCAACTGAAATACAGTACCGAGAATTATTTCAATGCTTGGGGGTTCCCCAGGCATTCCCATTTACTGGGTCATTGACTTCAATGGAGCAACAGATTGCAATGAAAAGGGGAGGAGGTGCTCAAATACATTGCCTCCCACCCAGCTTGGGGCCTCTCCCAGTCTCTCAAAGGCCTGGAAATGCATACCTGAAAAAGAGGAGACTTATTTGTATGAAGTGAGCACCTGTGTATTTAGAAAGAATGCCTCTCATTTAAAAAGAAGCGCAATGTATGACACTGTAAAAATTGAAATCCTAAGTCTTCTCCACAGGGCATGACTTGGGATGGTCAAGTTCAAGGCAGTTTTCTTCTTATATTTTCTCTTTAAACCAGGTTTGACTGGATGGACCTTAAAGGATTGTTGTCAAACAGAGGAAGATCCTCTGTAAAGCAGAACACAGTAGCAGGACAGGAACAGGGGAACTTTTGGAATGGGACTCAGAATGTGGCAGTTTGTAAATGTCTTAAGAATCAGCTTAATTGAATAAGTGTAAACCAAAATTTAAGCTATCATGGCTGCAGCATCCGAAGATCCTGTCACATTTTCTTTTATTCTGCTCTTTCCCTCACTAAGAGACAGATCTGAGGAACATCTAGCTTCCATATATTTTTAAACTCCTTCTCCCCAACCAGACAGTATTGCTTCTTGACTCAAGACTTCCTGACATTACTTTGCACTTAGCAAAAGCTAACCTGCCCAATACTTTCTTCATCACAGGCCCTGGTATACAAGATGGCATTTGGTTCCCAGACCAAACTTTTGCAGTACTCTACCTTGAACCTCAGGGCAACTAGATCTGGGCTGCAAAAATCCAGATTACCACCAGGGGGCAACTCACAAACACACACCTCTTTGGAGTTTTACAGCACAGAGCTGTCCAGAATTACAGCCTTAATGTGCAAAATTTCAGCCTTACAGAATCCATTCAAACATAACTACTGAACTCTGGCAGTATTTCCTGCCATTCTGAGACCGGATCGTCACCATCAACTTCATCAAAATTAAACTCTGTTTCTTCCCCCAAAGGGAAGGATTCAAAAACTCCTAGTCCCACTCACATACACAACCTTATACTACCAACATCACTCCACCCGTTGTAGCCCTCATTCCTCCCAGAAGATTAGGTATGGCCCCCAGCCTCAAAATGTTTGATCTTTATCTTAAGACTTCTTAATTTCTTCCAGAATCACACCCAGCATTTTTTCCCACTCCTTTTTCATCTGATGAATAACCAGATAGAAAGTAAGACAGAAGTTGTAAATCTGTACAGCTCGGAGGCTTGTTAACCTCTGAGCATGACTACACTTAGTTCCAACAAAGGAATTACTTTCCTGTAGCTTTCGACATCTGTCTTTCTAATTGGCTTCAATCCATTGACAATCGAACTGAGACCAAGATTTTCTCTCCCATCAGATTTAAAACGATCACAGAAATAGTTACTGTTCTTGGAATGGTTGATTCAGCCTCTTTTATATTCACTGAAGTTTTCCATTGAAATGCTTCCTGCCAAGCCGTCTCAAATGCACTGTATGGTTTTAGAGAAATGCAGATAAATGGAGACAGAAAACATAGAATTCTAAGAAAATTAGGGACAGATTAGAAGGCGTGTTTACTCACGCAACGTCTCTTCCTCCAGATTCTACTGCTGGATTCTGATCTGAAATATGTTTCCATCTTGGTTTCCAACCTTGTCCAACCTTGTTATATCCCCCATAATATCCATTCTATCCATCAGTTTCAGCTAAAGCTGAAGCTGGAATTGTCATAAAATCTGTACTGTATTTGAATGCATTTTTAAAAGAATGATCTTACTTAAAAAAACCCAAACCCTCACCTTTAATTTGGATCAAAAGTCATAATGGACACTCCTGTTTTGCTTCACACTTCCATGGTGTCTCTGTTCTTGATACAGGATGCTGTCCAGCGCCCACAGCAAATTAGAGGGTCGGAGATGTTCAAACCGTGCCCCCAAATCCTTTGCTTTCTCACAGAATGAAATTTCTTATCCCTTCAGCCCTCTGCACAGGGTCAGTCCGTCCTAGGGTCAGTCTCCGGGCAAAAGAAAAATAAATAGATACAAATGCAACACTTAAAATGGCAAGGTTCAGAAATCAGCAGGGAACGTTTCAATCTCCAAGGTCACTCCACTGCAGAAATGAAAGTTGCCATTCTTTAACAAAGAAGGTAAAAGGAGATGCCAAGGTAAAATTGGAGAACCAGAATTTATCATTCTGTTTGATTGCTTTGATTCATTCAGCTCGGGGACTAGCTTGCTTCGTCGTCTCACCTCTCAAGATGGTGAGAAAACAAGATCCTGCTAACCATCATTTGGAGAGGGGTTAGGGAAGGGTTTGTGAGATAAAAGTCCTACTTTCTCCTAACCCCACTGATTTCCGCATTGACAGCTAGCCTTCAAAAACTCTTTGTGTACAATTTTTGATGAAATTTGGTTTTTGTAGTACTTTTTTTTCCCTGCAGCAGCTAAGTCTCAAGAGTGTCCTACTTTGCAGAGTTCACCTTTTTAATTGCCACAGGATAGACTTTGGTTTGACAGAACCAGCTCTGACCACCAAATTATCCTAAGGAAGGTGTTGTCCGAACATGAATTTGATGGCCGGTGCGGCTTTGCTCCCTGGGACTTGAGTTTTCTTTTTCCCAGTATGTTGCTTATCCTCCTTTCCACTAATGCCTTTTGGAGAAATGAAGTAAGAGTACCTTTCCTCTTTGCACTAGGAACCAAACTTCCACACAAGCATGTGTGTGGAAGACACAATCACGCACAACCTGCTCGTGCATGTATTGGACTGCTTCATCGGCCTCCTTCAGAGGTTTTGTTGAACATACCAAGGGACAGGAGCAAACATGGGGCATCAACTCTCTCTTTTTCCATCCTCACCCTTCAGCGCCATCATACAGGGTCCCCCAGTTTGGTGCCCTTCAGATGTGTTAGACATCAACACCCATAACTCTCAGGCAGGTTGGGGAAGCTTAGAGTTATCAGACATCCGGCATGTCCTCCTTTTTGTCCTCATGTCCTCTGTCCGGCAGGCATAGCATTAATATCAAATATTGCCCAGCTTTTTGAGTATCTTTTTATCATTATTATTTTGGACAGTTTTCACAACAGTTATTCAAACTTTCGCATATCATGACCTTGTAAATTATCTACTTCTTTCTTTTCCTCAACCATCAACAGAGTTGACAGCCTAGATTTACATTATCTAATTTATTTCCTAATTCCAGCAATCAGCTTCAGTCCAGCCCCTTCAAATCTACGATCGCCGTTGTCTGTAGATCACATGACTTGTCATACTTTTCTAGGGTGAAATTTGAAAAATGTGTTGTCATCAATTTTATATTATCACTAGAATATGTTCTTGAAAATAAAGAGTTATTGGAAAAATATTGCAATTGAAAAAGCAGTCTTTCTGATGGTGGAAAAGTAATTTCATATACATGTAGAGCTAAGAACATTTTTTGCAGTTTTTCGCTGTCATTTTTGTTGCAGATACCAAGAAAAGCAGCATGTCCTCCTTTTCCCCACTTGTCCTTCTTTCCAATTGTCCACGTCCTCCTTTGCCTGTTCAGCTATCTGGTAACCCTAGGGTTAACACTCTTTTCCAACAACACAAGAGACGACTCTACACATGGACATCACCAGACGGTCAATACTGAAACCAGATTGATTATATACTTTGCAGTCAAAGATGGAGACGCTCTATACAGACAGCAAAAACAAGACCAGGAGCTGACTGTGGCTCAGATCTTGAGCTTCTTACTGCAAAATTTAGGCTTAAATTGAAGAACGTAGGGAAAACCACTAGACCACTCAGGTATGACTTAGATCATGTTCCTTATGAGTACACAGTGAAGGTGATGAATAGATTTAGAGGATTAGATTTGGTAGACAGAGTGCCTGAAGAACTATGGATGGAGGTCTATAACATTGTACAGGAGGCAGCAACTAAAGCCATCCCAAAGAAAAAGAAATGCAAGAAAGCAAAATGGCTATCTGATGAGGCTTTACAAATAGCTGTGGAAAGAAGGAATGCAAAAAGCAAGGGTGAAAGGGAAAGATATAAGCAACTGAATGCAGATTTCCAGAGAACAGCAAGAAGAGATAAAAAGGCCTTCTTAAATGAACAATGCAAAGAAATCGAGGAAAACAATAGAATGGGGAAGACTAGAGATCTCTTCAAGAAAATTGGAGATATCAAAGGAACGTTTAGTGCAAAGATGGGCATGATAAAGGACAAAAAAGGCAGGGACCTAACAGAAGCAGAAGAGATTAAGAAGAGGTGGCAAGAATACACAGAAGAACTATACAAGAAAGATCTTAATGTCCCTGATGTCCATGCTGGTGTGGTCACTGACCTTGAGCCGGACATCCTAGAGAGTGAAGTCAAGGGGCCTTAGGAAGCATTGCTAACAACAAAGCTAGTGGAGATGACAGTATTCCAGCTGAGTTATTTAAAATACTAAAAGACGATGCTGTTAAAGTGCTGCACTCAATATGCCAGCAAGTTTGGAAAACACAACAGTGGCCACAGGATTGGAAAAGGTCAGTTTACGTCCCAATTCCAAAGAAGGGCAATGCCAAAGAATGCTCAAACTATTGCACAATTGCACTCATTTCACATGCTAGAAAGGTTATGCTCAAAATCCTACAAGCTAGGCTTCAGCAGTACGTGAACTGAGAACTACTGGATGTACAAGCTGGGTTTCGAAGAGGCAGAGGAACTAGAGATCAAATTGCCAACATTCGCTGGATCATGGAGAAAGCACGAGAGTTCCAGAAAAACATCTACTTCTGCTTCATTGACTATGCAAAAGCCTTTGATTGTGTGGATCACAACAAACTGTGGCAAATTCTTAAAGAGATGGGGGTGCCAGACCACCTTACCTGTCTCCTGAGAAATCTGTATGCGGGCCAAGAAGCAACAGTTAGAACAGGTCATGGAACAACCGATTGGTTCAAAATAGGGAAAGGAGTACGACAAGGCTGTATACTGTCACCCTGCTTATTTAACCTATATGCAGAGTACATCATGAGAAATGCCAGGCTGGAAGAATCACAAGCCGGAATTAAGATTGCAGGGAGAAACATCAATAACCTCAGATATGCAGACAATACCACCCTAATGGCAGAAAGTGAAGAAGAACTAAAGAGCCTCTTGATGAGGGTGAAAGAGGAGAGTGTGAAAGCTGGCTTGAAACCCAACATTAAAAAAACTAAGATCATGGCATCTGGACCCATCAATTCCTGGCAAATAGAAGGGGTAGAAATGGAAGCAGTAACAGACTTCATTTATTTGGGCTCCAAGATCACTGCAGATGGAGACTGCAGCCATGAAATTAAGAGACGCTTGCTTCTTGGGAGGAAAGCTATGGCAAACCTAGATAGCATATTAAAAAGCAGAGATGTCCCCTTGCCGACAAAGATCTGCATAGTCAAAGCTATGGTTTTTCCAGTAGTAATGTATGGCTGTGAGAGCTAGACCATGAAGAAGGCTGAGCGCCGAAGAATTGATGCCTTTGAACTGTGGTGCTGGGAAGACTCTTAAGAGTCCCCTGGACTGCTAGGAGGTCAAACCAGTCAATCTTAAAGGAAATCAACCCTGATTGCTCATTGGAAGGATTGATAATGAAGCCCAAGCTCAGATACTTTGGTCACCTAATGCGAAGAGAGGACTCTTTGGAAAAGACCCTGATGCTGGGAAAGATTGAAGGCAAAAGGAGAAGAGGACGGCAGAGGATGAGATGGCTAGATAGCATCACTGAAGCAATGAGCATGAAACTGAGCAAACTCAGGGAGGCAGTGAAGGACAGGAAGGCCTGGCGCAATATGGTTCATGGGGTCACGAAGAGTCGGACACGACTTAACGACTGAACAACAACAACAAACCCTAGGGAACTTAGTACAACTTTTGAAGATCTTTTAAAGAATAGTGACTTTGGACAGATAATTTTATTTGAGATGCGTAAGAATTGTAATTTTGGATTAGATCAAAATTCTTCTCCCCCCCCCCCCATATTCTTTGCAAAAAAAATCTTAGCCATAAAGATGCCAGTTCTTTCTACTACACTATTAGAAGAAAAGAAAATTTGCTGGCTCTAAAACCTCTTTATCCACAATGACTCTCTTCCAAAATCTTATTAAACGAAATGTGTTATATGCGGCAACTAGGAACGACGTGTGTTATATGCAGCAACTAGGACCCAACTCCTGGCGGAACTCCTACCACTTTCCTCGGGTTTCATCGTTTTGAAGCGTAATCCTGCCATCTTGGCTGTGGGAACCTCGGCTGCAATCCGCCCCAACTTTAACCGTGCCACCAAAAGAGATAGGGCAGTTTCAGGTCTCTCGCCATTTTGGGTCGGAAACGAGGCTGCGGGGCCGACGGAGAGCGGCGGCAGCAACAGCGTTTCCTCGCAGGTATTCCGTTGCAACAGGGTGCGGCGTCCTAGTAGTCCTAGGCATGCAATTTCATTTTTGCAACCCCTACCCTTTTCCCCTTCCTTTGCATCAGTGTTCGGGCTTGTAGTTCAAGGAACTCTAAACGCATCCGTCTCCCCTATCCGGGGGCCCTCCCGATGTATTAACTATAGTTCCCATAACTCCCGGCCAGTTACCGGAGCGGCAGTCCAGCCACAGACTGGGGAAGGCTGGCTGATCCGCGTGGACCTTTCGCAGTAGCGGCCGTTTGTATTCGGTTTATAAGCCGCCTGACCCGAAAAGCAACTCCAGGGGACGTGAGTTAGATGAAGCAATTGCAAAAAGAGAGAGAGAGAGAGAGAGAGTCTTGAGACACTTTCAAAAGTCACCGATGCTTTTATTATCCTACAAGTCCCCCTCATCAGAGGCATGACGTCTCGGACTGAGAGAGAAGTACATATTAAACACCTTGGTCTGGGGTGGGAGGTGGGGAATAGGAATAGGAAATGAAACGGAGCACACGCAGACAGTGATAATTGACGGTAGCCATTCACAAAAATCAAAATCGGCCCCAGCATTAGGGCAATTTGTCGCCTGATAGATTAGTGCAACCTAACTCCGATTCACGTCCCATCCCTCAGGCTCCCCCGGGCACAGCGTGCAACTGTGGTGCACACCCTGGGCCAGAGATGAAGGCGTCTGCCGGATCCTGTCCGCCCAGAAGAAAGAAGAAGAAGCTGAGCGGCTTGCAGCTCTCACAGGACGCCTTTGGTATTTCCTCTGATTTCTTTGCACAAGTATGCGAGGAATATTAGACAAGAGGCTTGGCCAATGTAACCATCCCTGAGCTGCCTTGATCTGCTTTGGATGCCAGGTTGGCACTGCCATGACCTGCCTTTCAGTGCCAGGCGAAGATCTGGCATCTGCCAGAGGGAAAGGATCTCTGGGAACCACATTCTGTTTCTTCCATCCTTGCTGATTTGTTTTATTTTTCATTTCAAGTATTTTATGGTCTGCCCACAGTCCAGAGGGTCTTGTGGCAGTTTGCTACTCATAAAAAGGGAAAAGAAAATCGCACAAGTAAAATGAATTATAACTTACTTTAAACACACAAAGTAATAACCACAGTAATACTGATGGAAAGGCACAAGGAAGAGGAAGCACCCTGGACGCTTAAGTCTCAAATGCAAGAGTGAAATGCCAGATCTTCACCTGGCACTGAAAGGCAGGTCATGGCAGTGCCAACCTGGCATCCAGGGAAAGAGCATTCCAAAACTAGCATGCCACAGCAGCAGAGGACCTCTCCCGTGTACCCACATACCTCTTCTAACCATGGGACACAGAGGAGCCCTTTCCTTGCAGATTAAGGTTTGACCATCGTGGGAGTCTCAGGCATTATTACTATTCCCACCCATATTTTGTACAACTCGGGTACATAATACCCCCACCTCCTCTGTTCTCAACAACAACCCGATGTGGTGGGGTGGCCTTAGAGGGAATGATTGGCCCAAAGTCACCCAGCCAGCTTGGATGCCTAAGGGGGGGCTAGAATTCAGCATCCCCCAGTTTCTAGCCCAACACCTTATCTATATGTGTGTCAAGTATTAAGGCCTTGAGCATCATTACCACAAAAAACTACTGCATTTTTGTAGGGCTAATGTGAGGTAGCCTCTGAAGGATGCCGAGCATCACAGATTTGCTGCCCATTCAGCAGCTTCCAAGTCATCTCCATGATCAGAACATGGATTACAATAGCTGAACCATCCTGACCTGGTTTACGTATCACATGAAGTTTAACTGTGGCATATTGAATAAACCACAATTGGCTGGGCTAAAGCATAAAGCTAAACCTCAGACAAATGCACTCCAGTATAGCTGGTATATGAAGCCAACAAATGGGTGAATCAGAGGACAAATAAGATACAGGTGAAACTCGAAAAATTAGAATATCGTGCAAATGTTCATTTATGTCAGTATGGCAACTCAAAAGGTGAAACCAATATATGAGATAGACGCATTACATGCAAAGCGAGATATGTCAAGCCTTACTTTGGTATAATTGTGATGACTATGGCGTACAGCTTATCAAAACCCCAAATTCACAATCTCAGAAAATTAGAATAGTGTGAAAAGGTTCAATAGTCTAGGCTGAAAGTGTCCCACTCTAATCAGCTAATGAATTCATAACACCTGCAAAGGGTTCCTGAGCCTTTAAATGGTCTCTCAGGCTGGTTCAGGAGGAATCACAAGCATGGGAAAGACTGCTGACCTGACAGTTGTGCAGAAAACCATCTTTGACACCCTCCATAAGGAGGGAAAGCCCCAAAAGGTAATTGCAAAAGAAGTTGGATGTTCCCAAAGTGCTGTATCAAAGCACATCAACAGAAGGTTATGTGGAAGGGAAAAGTGTGGTAGAAAAAGGTGCACAAGCAGCAGGGATGACCGCAGCCTGGAGAGGATTGTCAGGAAAAGGCCATTCAAAAGTGTTGGGGACTTTCACAAGGAGTGGACTGAGGCTGGAGTTAGTGCATCAAGAGCCACCACACACAGATGGATCCTGGACACGGGCTTCAAATGTCGTATTCCTCTTGTCAAGCCGCTCCTGAACAACAAATAACGTCAGAAGCGTCTTACCTGGGCTATAGAAAAAAAGAACTGGTCTGTTGCCCAGTGGTCCAAAGTCCTCTTTTCTGATGAGAGCAACTTTTGCATCTCATTTGGGAACCAAGGACCCAGAGTCTGGAGGAAGAATGGAGAGGCACACAATGCATGATGCTTGAAGTCCAGTGTGAAGTTTCCACAGTCTGTGTTGATTTGGGGAGCCATGTCATCTGCTGGTGTTGGTCCACTGTGCTTCATTAAGTCCAGGGTCAACGCAGCCGTCTACCAGGAGAATTTGGAGCACTTCATGCTTCCTTCCGCAGACGAGCTTTATGGGGATGCTGACTTCATTTTCCAGCAGGACGTGGCACCTGCCCACACTGCCAAAAGTACCAAAACCTGGTTCAGTGACCATGGGATTACTGTGCTTGATTGGCCAGCAAACTCGCCTGACCTGAACCCCATAGAGAATCTATGGGGCATTGCCAAGAGAAAGATGAGGGACATGAGACCGAACAATGCAGCAGAGCTGAAGGCCGCTATGAAGCATCCTGGTCTTCCATAACACCTCAGCAGTGCCACAGGCTGATAGCATCCATGCCACGCCGCATTGCGGCAGTCATTGCTGTGAAAGGGGCCCAAACCAAGTACTGAGTACATATGCATGCTTATCCTTTGCAGAGGTCCGATATTGTTCTATTTCCAATCCTTGTGTTATTGATGTCATGTAATATTCTAATTTTCTGAGATTGTGAATTTGGGGTTTTGATAAGCTGTACGCCATAATCATCACAATTATACCAAAGTAAGGCTTGACATATCTCGCTTTGCATGTAATGCGTCTATCTCATATATTGGTTTCACCTTTTGAGTTGCCATACTGACATAAATGAACATTTGCACAATATTCTAATTTTTCGAGTTTCACCTGTATGTTTATAGGCTTATCTGGAGTTCATGTGGCAAAGATACATCCAGAAGTGCACACATCGGAACACCGACTCCTTCTACCAACTTCACCTAGAGCGGCGAGAATAAGGAGCCATTGGGCTAGAGGTGATTGGGTGGATCCAGAGGTATCTGTCTGTCTGTCAAAAAGTTCGGAAGGTGGCCACAACCATGTGATCAAATCCTCGCCCTTTTATATCTGTGTTGTTATGCACATAAAAAAGGGGTAAGGCTTTGATTGCATAGCTGTGGCTCCATCTTGACTTTGTTGATCCACCAGAAATAAGAGAAAAGGAAAGCAACTGGATTCCAATTCTATCCAAAGAAGAAAAAATAGGCTGGCCCAAAGAACTTGCCTTTTTCTGGCACTCTCATTCTTCATCCTCTATTCCAGTGTTTCTCAACCTTGGGAACTTTAAGATGTGGGGACTTCAGCTCCCAGAATTCCCCAGCCAGCTGGCTGGGGAATTCTGGGAGTTGAAGTCCGCACATCTTAAAGTTCTCAAGGTTGAGAAACACTGCTCTATTTCAACCCTCCCCATCCTGGTACTCTGCCGATCTAGCAGACTTCAACTTTTTAAAATCCGCCAGCCTGGCCATCAAATAAAAGATGATGGGGACTGAAGCCCAAAGGCTTCTGGAGACCATGGCTTGGGAAAGGTTGCTCTGTTCTTCCCCCTTCCACTCACTTCCTTAAGCTTTGAGCAAGGACTATCTCAAAACTTCATTTCTCTGCACATCCGCTGCCAAACCAGCTGCTGAAGATTTGATTGGTAATAAACCAATAAATAAAATTAGTCACTCCCACTGCAGAATCCAGCAGAATTACCTGCTCCAGAAAGGACAACTCATTAATTAAACTTCCTACTCTGCTGGTATCAAAGAGAAACTCGCAGAGAGGAACAGCTAAAAACAGATATAATGCATTTTGCTTTTTTTGAACCATATAATAAATACAAAGCAAATACGATACCACAATAAAAAGGCAGCTCAAATGATAATCGTTAACATGAATGATAAATCTAGTGGCCTAAGCAATTTTTTTTTTAATCCTTCAACCGGGTAAGATTTCTTAAACAGTTCTAGAAGTGGGGTGTTAGTTACCTTTCTGCACTAAGAAATTGTATTGGAAATTGCTATCCTGAAAGTGGGTTAAGTCGGAATCATTGGTGGGGAGGCAGGATGGAAGAACAACTTCTTAGGTAAAGAACAGGTTTTAGTTAATAAAAAAAAAACAGACTATAAGTAAGAGTTTTTGAGAAATGCTATACTAAGACCACAATGTGTGCATTTAGACAGGATTTCTAATGGGTTATGCTCGTTCTTTCTTCCCTCAAGCAATTTAGCATTCATCCAGCTGAGAAATGCCACAACAACCTGGCTCATTTATTATTATTTATTAATGGTTGCATTTAAATTCTTCTTCTCTGGGAGCTCAGGGTGGCACATATATCAAAGCAGGGACGCTTTGCCTTATCTTCACATTTCTGAGGATGGAGTTGAGGGAGTGGGTTGGTTTCATCACATGCTTACTCATTTTAATCCAATTTTCTGCATTTACGTGTCACAGTAAATCAACAGAGCCTGGTTCACACACTACACTAGGCTAAAATGTGATTGGCTAGTTGTGGTAAGGTGTGTTGGGTGAATACCATCATAGTAACTGGCCTGTTATCTAGACAGACCGCTGGGAAAGTAGGTTTTGACTCTGACTCTTTCCTGTCCCAATTCAACATTTCAACTCTCATCCAGAATTCTTGATAGGAACCATACAGTTCCCCACTGTAGCAATGGCAATTGAGATGGATGTCGGTGGGTTCACAGGTGGTAGGTCCTGAGAGATCCTCAGGTCCTGGACCATTAGCATGACAGTTAAAGCACTTGGAGCCCCATCTCTCCACAGCAGAAGCTGCCCCATGTCTTGATGACCTGGCCTTAGCAGCTGAGGGGACAAACAGTAGCAGCCAGCTCCTCCACCATCCCGGCCTGTTGGAGCAGACAGTTCTCCATGATCATGCTCTGTACTGCATCCCTGAGGAAACAGCAGCTCTGAAGAACCTGGTGAGGGAACTGAAGGGCACTGTGTCCCACCAGAGTGAGCTCCTCCTCAGCCTGCAGAAGACTGTAGAGGACCAGGAAAAACAGTATCGGGAACTTCAGGTAAGGGCCAACTGTGCATAGCCTAGTACATGTAATATTCCAGCAGTGGAGAACTGAGGCGGAGAGAAAAAACCCTGCATTGTTGGCTTTTGCCCTTGCTTCCAGGAAAAAGCAGAAGCCGAGAAATGGCATGTTCTCTCTGCTCTTGGAGCACATGTTTCTCAACTCAAGACTGAGAACCAAAACCTGTGCTGCCAGCAGGACGAGCGAGAGTCCTGGGGACAATGCTTGCAGAAGGAGCGGGATGCCTACAGTGCCACCGTCCTCTCACTGAGCAAGCAATTGAGGGGGCAGCTTGAGGCCCAAGCACAACATGCGGTCTTCTCTCTTGAGTGTGTCAAGACTCACAGCAATTGGTTGAGGTTCTACACAGGCTTTGATGGGTACCCTCGCTTCAAGGCCTTCTTGGACTTCCTCCAGGAGGGGAAGAGTCTGGAGAACGGTCCTCCCTGTGCCCTCAGCCCCGAGAACCAGCTCTTTTTGGTGCTTGTCCGGTTGCGCTTGGGGCTCCTTCTTCAAGACCTGGCCTTTCGCTTCCATATCTCTGAATCCACAGCCTCCCGCTACTGGCTGAGCTGGATGGAGCTCATGGAGCAGAGACTGCGACAGGTAAGTGGCTCCCTTCCTCCCTCCCTCCCTCCCTTGTCCTCCCTCCCAGTCCAGATGTGCTGCCCTAAATGTCCCTCATCTTGAGCTAATGGCTACTAGTTGAGGATGATGGGAACTGTGTCAGATATTGAAGCAGGATAGAAAAAACCTGGCTGAAGGATGGTCAGGGAAACCTCAGAGTCTGATAATGTGTATGTGTGTTGGTGTATATGTATCTCTCCCCCTCCCTGATGATTTCAGTCTTCCTCAATGGTTGCTTATTGTATTTACCTGAAAGAATTCCTCCTAACCCCCCCAGAACAGTTTGCCCTTAAAATGGGGAAATCATTTTAACTGCACTGAAATTTAACAATGGATTTGTCTTACCTTCCTGTTCTGGGGGAATTGTCTTAAACTGAGGGTTAACTGCCTTTCAGGTATATAAAGTCGTTTGTTCATTGTTTAAACCAGGCTACCTTCCTTTATTCTTTCAAGAAAAAGTCTATTACGTGGAGATGGCTTGAAAGGTTGAATTTTGTGTTAACCTTTGAAAAACTTGCATCGGTGGCCTCTGAGGAAGAATGCTTAGGTGTTAAATACACTTGGCTGATCATTTATTCTACGTGCACCTTCAAAAACTTTTTTTTCTGTGTGATGCCCTTTAATCTTTCCTTCGCCAGTCTCTGAAGGATGCTATCAGATTTACAAGGTATAGGCTCTGCCGTCTCCCATTTTAAAAAAAACTTGCTCAAGGAACAAATGTGGGAAAGAAACAGTAGTGGAAAGGGAGCTGAGGATAAGAATTATATTTAGCTCCATTGCTTTGCTTGCTTCAGTGCGGCTGACAAGAGCAGGGATGAGTGCCTTCAAGCAGAGCTCTGCAGTGCCCCCCAGTGGCTTCAAAGCACATGGCACCCGGCTTATCCAACCCCACTTATGAATCTATTGCAGTTTCTCAGCCTTGGCAACTTGAAGATGGGTGGACTTCAAGTTGCCAAGGTTGAGAAACACTGATCTATTGTGTACTTTTCTGTAAGATCGAATCTTAGGCTACAGCGTGCCCCCACCTCTGGAATTATGAGTAAAAATTTGTTTCTTGTTTGATCTCTGCGTGTCTGCCTTCGAGTCAGTTTTTGTCTCCTGGTGACTGCCTGGACAAGTCCCTGCAGTTTCCTTGGCAAAGTTTTTCAGAAGTGGTTTGCCTGTGCCTGCTTCTTGCCAGGGCTGAGAGGGAGGGACTGGCCCAAGGTCACCCAGCTGGCTTTGTGCCTAAGGCGGGACTAGAACGCCCGTTTTCTAGCCAGGGGCCTTAACCACTACACCAGGCTGGCTCTTCTGTTTGACCTGTACGGTACCTCCAATCTAAATTACATTCAAGGATCGTTTGAATTAATGAAATATACTAAGTGGCCACAAACGTTTTCTACTGATTTCAGTGAGAGTTCAGCCCCACTTTCCCTGGACTCGTATATGCCTTTATGCCATTTTCATCCTTGATCAGTCAAAATAAATCCAAGGCCTATACCAAGATAAATAATCCTTTGCAGAAAGTGAACTTGTGACTCTGAATGTCACTGAATAACATTTTCCTGGACAGCTTACATTTCACCCTGGATTAGGACCCCCATCATCAGATTTATCCAGAAGCATTAGACTGGGGAAGGTTTAGACCACCAGATTCTCATTCTGAACCAGCAGTTGGGGTATTGAGTGAAAACAGAATCCTATTCCAATTGTGAACAACTTTCTATTCACAAATCATGCTAGGGATCCGCTACTTAGGTTCTGAAACACTATTTGGTTGTAACAGGAATCTGATCAAAGCTAAAGCCTTGGCTTAACCAAGGACTGCATTCCAAAAAGCAAGCAGGGCCAAGACAAAGCTGTTTTTAAATTAAAAAGCTTTTAATTAAATGTAAATATTACTCCTATATATTTATTTTCCACTTGTCACATTAGACCACTTGGAATTCTGGGAGTTGAAGTCCACACATCTTAAAGTTGCCAAGTTTGAAAAATACTGGATTAGACTTTAGGGTGCAGGGAGGGGTTACATGGCCCTCTCAACACCAATTCTGGGGGAGAGGAGGGTGGCCTTGCGCGCTCATCTTGCTTATGGACTTCCCCAAAGCATCTGCTTTTCCCGTCGGAAAAGAACGCTGGACCTTTAGTTGAACCCCAAGAGTTGCTCTTATGTTGTTAGTCACCCAGCCTAAATTATACGCCATCCCTCCACTACCTTTTTGCATATAGATGTCTATTTATCTGTTGGTCTACAGCAAACGGGTATTATCTCACCACTGGCAGGTTCCAGTTTCCTGCAGCAAGCGCTACATAGACGCCTTCAAGCCACAACACCAACTTCGACATCATGACATGGTGCTGGTGGCTCTGGACTGCGCAGAGCTCTTTTTCGAAGCCCAGGGAAGGACACGAAGGAGAGCAGGTGGCTCCCAGAGTCCTCGGGCCCACTATTCAACACACGGGTATGCTCTGGCCGCACCCAGCGGCTTCCTCACTTTCACTGCAGGAATCGGCCGTGAGCTGCCCACGCTGCCTCCGTTCCTGCAGGCAGGACACGTGGAGCTGACAGCCCAGCAGGAGGCTGCCAAGAGGCAAGTGCTGAGTTTACGTAGCCTGACAGACAAGGCTTTCGGCTTCCGCTTCCTGCGTCTGGTCCACCCTCAGAATATGGAAGACCAAGTGGGCAGGGCCTGGATCATTTCCTGCTACCTGGCCTGTCTGCTGCATGAGCCTATGGGCCTAACCTAGAGCAAGGACTCCTGTATCCTCAGGACTTTGTTTTAAAACTCATGCTACTTTCAACACTGCATTTTGCTCACGGGGACTGCTTGGGTAAGATGGAATTCCTGCTTAGAACTTATACTTTTCTGTTTTCCTTGATCACAGGTAACAAAACAAGCAAAGCAAAATTCCCATACTACCTGCACAGCCCAGCATTTAACAATACTTTTATTTCAAAAGCTTCCCCAAATTGCTTTCCTGATTCTACAATTAAGTATTAGCATTGTCATACTTTCCAGTTTCTTCCCTAGAAATTTTTGGAGACCCGGTTTCTTTTTCTTTTCTTGGTCCCTTTGAGTCAGTCTTGACTACTGGTAACTGCCTGGACAAATCCCTAAAGTTTTCTTTACAACTTTTTCAGAAGTAGTTTGCCATTGCATTCTTCCGAGGGCTGAGAGAGAGGGACTGGCCCCAGGCCACCAGCTGGCTTCCTACTCAAGGCAGGGCTAAAACTCATTGTCTCTTGGTTTCTATCCAGGTGTCTTAACCCCTACACCAGACTGGTTCTCTGGATCATTTTATCATCCTGTTCTTTCTAAGGCAAACAGTTCTAGCCCTCAGGTTCAAGCTTGGCAAATTTCATTTCTTTTTCCTCAGTCTGTTCTCTCACACTGAATTTCAGGTACTCCCTCTGTGCAATTCCGGGCCATCACTGGCTAGCAAGTTAATGCTTCAAGACTAGGTTGGCATACTGTTTCTAAACTTTTTAAAAAAGATCTTTCAAGGCAGTTTCTACTCTCTGAAATTTACTGCAATTTCAGAACATTTTTCAAACCACCAAAGTGCCACTTCAATCATGTTTCCATCTGGTCCTTAACCTTGCACCTTAACTAGCCAACATTTCTAGTAAACTTTTTACAAAGTTAGGTATTAATTACAGGAGGTAAAGATTTCTTGGGAGAAAAATGTATTTTAGAACAAAGTCTCAGATTCTGTTGTGACTCAACAGACCTTTGCGTGCTGGGGTCTGAGCGAACAAGCAGACACTGTCAGAGTATTAATTTGAGGAAAAAAAACTTTAATCCATGTATGTTGGCCTTCACTTTCTCATGAAACTGTCTAGTTTTTGTAGCCTCGACTGGCACGGCGACCTCGAGCTCGTTCAAATTTACGCCCCTTGGATCGGACATATGGCCTGGAAAAGGGAAAATTGGGGGGGGTAAGACAAACAGTCTATTGTTACATCCCACATTTATGCAGAGGACAGAAAACACACAACTATCCTGAAATTCAGAAAAGCCACAAAAAGTGGCTCCTTAGCTTCCAGCCACTTTTCTTCAGCTCACTGATCCAACAGGATTCCCTCTTAAGTGAAGAAACGAGTAACTATAGTTTTTCGCTTTCAAAGTGTTTCATTTTTAGCCTTTAAAAATTCTTCCAATCCCAACAATAAGTCTTATTCCTAAACACTCACCCAATAGATAATGGAATATTATGTAAGACTTGCAGCCCAGATCCATGTCCAGCCCAAACGGGGAGGCAAGGGTAGAGATGGTTCGATGGCTGCAGATTTTTCAAGGAACAATCCATTTTTTTTCACATGGCAAGCATGGAAAAAATTCCCTTCACATATTACATTAAACAAGTAATGTCAACTCGTAGCTCTTCAATTCACATTAAGCACCTTTTTTTAAAGTTACTGCAAAATACACAAATGCAGAAACAGTGATGTATGTAAACATATCATCAAGTTTCCATCCTACTTTCTGGCAAAGCTGGAAGAAAATTGTTTTCTGAGATGGTCTAAAAATATAATGAGACTGAAAGACAAAAGATCTCTCTTTCAACTTAGTTCTGGGCATGCCTATTCAGGTATTAATCCTACTGAGTTCAAACTTTTTCACTGAAGAAAAAAGTGAGCAGAGAATTATAGCTTTAATCTGGCAATTTGGTGTTGCAAATTACAGAACCTGATGGTTTCTCAGGAATTTAAAGCAGATTTCTCCACTCTGGTGCCCCCTATTTTTTCTATCAACATGGCAAAAATCCTCTAATTCTCTAGTTCCCTTTTTAAGAGCAAATCTCTCACTGTTAACACCGTAAAAAGAAAAGGTCATGAAGATGAACATAACTGTTATATATCCAAGACCTAAGAAATAACTTGTGATGCCATTCCAGTACTTTGGGGTCATCTTGTGCACTTACACAAATCTTACCAGTATAATCATTCAGGGAACCTTTGAAAATCCCTCCCAATTACAAACCATCATCCTGGAGCTAACTGACCTTTCCAGGACAATGATTGGGCTTGGAATGTTACGTGAGTCACATATCCTTGAAAACCTGATAATAGTGCTTTGCAAAGCGCCCCTCCTTGAAGCAGCCATGCCCTTCAGAATGCTCATGCAGCTGATCCAGTGGCTTTTCCTGGATGTGATGCACGCACAGCTGTGTTACTGACAGTTCCAGAAGTACCACAAAGCTGGCACACGCACACTGGCAACCAGGGAAAGCATTTGAAATAGTTCTGCTCAGCCTTACAGAAGGCACTGCTGTTTTATGGCTTGAAAGACACTTTTTATTTTTCCATACCCCACTTTGCAGTGTGCCCCCTTTGAGTGCTTTCAAAAGGAGGTACATGCAAGAAGTCAGAAAGAGAGCGAGCCAGATCTGGAGAAGCCAGCAGTACATGTAGAAACCAAAGCTGCTATTGCAGAAGAGTAAGTAATGAGTAAATGTACAGATTCAGCTTTTGAACCACCATATGACTTTGGAAATCAGAGACAGATAAGGTAAGAGCAAAATGCCCAGAAGAAAACCTAATGGTCTGGAATACTCACTTAGTGTGGCTGTGTGGGGTGCCAGGAGCCTTGCCAAAATGCCGATAAACTTGGCGAGCCTTTCTGGGTCCTGCAGAAGGCAAGTCCAGAGAGATCTTTCAGTCAGGGTGAAATAGCAGCAGCACACTAAGACCAATAAAAGCTTCACAACTCATGAAAGTATAATGTTCTCTCCTGACTCACCAGAAAGCAAAACAGTTCCCTGGCCCTTAGGGGCAGCCATGGCTAACTGGTCAAAAGTCATGATCTGGCCTCCAGCTTTCAGGATGCGCCGACGGGCTCCCTGTGTGACTCTGAGGGCACAAATCTGGGGAGGAAAAAACCCAGTTTGCAACGTGAGAATCCCCAAAGCCAACAATTAAAAAAGCAAACATAGGCAGCCCTCATTACCCATGGGGTCATTATCCACATTTGGAAAATATAAACCAGACCTTGTTTTCCTCAGGAAAGGGTTTTATGCATCCACAATTTTGCAATATTTTACATATGGCACATGCGTAAGGAACCCTTTCTTGACTGTCTCCATTATAGTAACTGAACCCCTGCAAATGTTAAGGGACATCTCTATTTGCAATCTCATCTACATATCAATTATTATATCTGGGAATCAAATATCTTTAATCAATTGACTAATTATACACTCCATGAGTAGTCAGGAAGCAGGTTCAGAACATTAAAAACACTTTATACACTTATAAAAATTGCACTTCTGGTTTGGGCACAAAGTCAGCAGCACAGCAGTTTATCTAAAAAACAAGCATTCTTCTATCTCTCATACACAAAGCTAAACAGGTTTCATCAAATGATTGACTAAAACTCAATTCAGATGTCCTTAAGATGGGCAATAATTGATATTGCAAATAATCACTGGAAGCAATTATGACCTTTTGCATATAGTTCATATCTATTGTACATTCCTGTATATATTACTTTCCTCTAGTTTATGAAATCTGAGCTGTCAAGACATCAGTCCCCTTGCTCTATGTCTCCTCCCATCTGAGGAGCTGCTCTGTCACCAGTCAGGGTACCTTCAGTTTGGGAATTTCCTGGATGCGAACATCATCCGTCACTGTACCCACCACAACAGCGGTTTTGTTTTCCCGGCCTTGGAGCTTCATTTTACGGATCTAGAGAATAAGGGAGTGATCGAGTTAACATGACTGTACTGACCAATTTGCCTTATAAGCAGAAGTTTCACTGGTCCTCAACCAGCATAAGTATCCACTGCTTTTAGCTACAGTCCACCCTCCCAAGGAGCGGATTATTACTACTGCCCTCCTCTTGAGCTCATCAACTCATATCAACTTCCATTCTTCTTTTCTTTCTTAACTCTTTGGTCAAAGCCACAGTAGAGGTGGCACCACTTAATCCTTTAACAGGAAAGGAACGATAGCAACAACAGAGCATACTTAAAGCGAAGAGACAACTAAAACTGATGGGTAGCTGAAGAACCAAGAAGAAATAAAGTGACAGAGGTGAAGGGTCTGCACTTACCAAGCGGGACACAGACAATGGAGGCCGGTTGGTGCGGCTCATGAATAGCCGTTTGAGTATCACCTTGTTGAATTTGGCATTGGTCCGGCGAGCAAGGAATCTGTAGAGCTGAGACGATGGAAATTAAACCCAATTCCCAGATAAAGCTCACAAACCAACCAGTCACCCAAATAAATCTCCAAATATAATCCAGCATTATTCTCTCACCCTGCCCCAAGGTACCTGGAAACTAGCCTCAAATTTATTACAATCAGAGCGTTTTGGAGCTTACCCTTATTCAATACAAGACCTTTGCAAATGAAACAGAAGTCCAGCCTTTCCTCAAATATCACTCTGAAGAAGAGCCCGCTGTCTCCTAATATAGCCGGGTCCATTATGAAAGAGCTCATTGCCCAGTCTACCCAATGGAGCCAGATACACCATGCTGGCTTGAGGGGAGACAAAGCTAGTTACTTAATTTCATAAGCCATATCCTGGGTTGCCCCGTATACACCAATATAAATTCAAGTCTATGTTCATACAGAATGCTAACCGTCTAAAATAGTGATCAGTGACGACACCTAGAACCTTTACACATACGTTGTTGTCAATATAAGTTCCCCCACCCTACACCCACGCGCTTACACTTCTTCATGTAAATGCAAGACTTGGCTCTCACCTTGACTAAGAGGCGAAGATAAATATCTTGACTCTTGGGCTCCTTACGCCGAACCTTACGGTCCTTGTTGTGGCGAATATCAATTCCCTGGAGACAAAGAAGAGAAATATTCAGGTTAGTGGAAATATCTCATATATGCCCTGTGCCTGACAAATACAGAGATATCTTGTTGCTTTATATTTGGGCATCATATTTATTACATAAACTCCTTGTGTCAAATAGGAGTTTAATTTGGGGAAAATCAAAGTGCTCTAATTAGATTCTAAGCAGGATCTGCAAATAATCAGGGAGAGCTCTCATCCTGACACAGCAGACATCTCAATGCCCCAAGACTTATGGTATGTTTGTATCATAACCTACTCTCCAGTACAATAATATCCACTGGATATATCCAATGTATGAAAAATCTCAAGATTATGAGGGTATTAGATTGCTTTCCTATAATTACAAGATCTTCTGCATAAGCATTTATAAAATTGCACTGTTAATCTTAATGACAATTTCTCTCTCAGACACAGGTAGTCCTCGAGTTAAGAATGGCCGGGTTACAGACAATCCATAGTTAAGAACAGGCCTATTGTAGCAAAATTTGAGTTAAATACAGAATGATTTGAGTTAAATACACAATGGTTTGAGTTCATTACACAATACTCCTTATACAGTATTATACAATAATACTGTTCTGGCTTACATTACAAACTTGACTTAAGGACAGACCTTGGGAACGGAACTCATTCTTAAACTAGGGACTACCTGTACAGTTTTTCACCTGTAGACTAGACAAAATCCATATTCCCTCTACGGGAGAATCTACAAAGACAAGGTATAACCTGAATCAGATATGTATGTACAAACCAAGTGAACAATATGTAAAATACACTAGAATGATATGTGGCACAACAGCAATAGAGACATTCAGTCATGTTGTACTGTACTATCCCTATTATGTTGTTTCACATCAGGAGCTGTTATCCTCATTTTTAGACAAATGCCACGGTCATTCAGATTTATTTTATCTATACCCATTTCTATCTGACCAATCAGCTCTGTCTCACTGAACAGAGTCAAATATTGTTTTGCTATCTATAGAACTCACCAAAATGTATCAAAAAGCGGAGGACTTTAGAGGACTTTTTTTTTGCACAGACAAGCTGGTTCCTTATTTTTAGTTTTATTTCATTTTCTTTTAACTAGTTACTCACATTTAGGTTTCACCATTCTATTTATTATTGTTCAATTTCACTATTTGAAAATTGCATGTTTTATTTTTTATTTACTTTGCATTTGGTGTAGTGGTTCAGGCATCAGGATAGAAACCAGGAGACCATGAGTTTTAGTCCTGCCTTAGGTACAAAGCCAGCTGGGTGACCTTGGGCCAGTCACTCACTCACACTCTCAGCCCTAGGAAGGAGGCAATGGCAAGCCATTTCTGCAAATCTTGCCAAGAAAACTGCAGGGACTAGTCCAGGCAGTCACCAGGAGTCAAAAATGGACTTGAATGCACACACAGATAAGTAGATGACCACAATAAACTAAACTGAACAACACTAGAGTTATACTACTGTTCCTATAGCTTTGCGTAAACTAATTCACAAGTCACTGAACACAGAAGAATGGAAAAATGTGCTGATGCTTAAAACAGTGCTTGAGGCATCTTGTCAGTTACTGTTTGGGTACATTTCCTCCCAAATCAATGTAGTCCATTTCAGAGTACAAGTTTATCTTCCAATCTCTCCAAGCCATTCAACTGAGAATTATCTTTTAATTTCAGCTGTGTTCCTCTCAAATTACAGACTATATCCTCTAAAGTATTCTCCCTGTGCATCACCCCCCTTCACATTTATCTAAGTCCCATGACCAAAGGACCCATCGCAGTACTGTATGCCTTCTTTCCCCACATTTGTTCTCTCTTCAGTACCAACTCTGGGTTCAGTCACCAACTCATTCTCAAGAGTTTCCTCTTGTCCTACGCTGCTGCTGCTTTGTTCACTCCCGTATCCAGAAAAGTCTGTCTACTGCTACTACACTGTATATAGCAGATCTCACTGGATGGCATCTACAAATGCTACGCCTCTCATTCAGAGTTTGCCCAAGCAGCAATTAAGAAGAGACAGATGACATAAAAAATAGAAGTGCTCTATTCTAAAATCACCGATTTTATAATAATAGTCACATGGCACCAAAAATACACTTTTTAAAAATAATGTTACGCTTTAAGAGGATATCTGAAGCAAACTTTTGTGACACAAGACTCTCAGAGTTTTCCATCTAACGTTACCTCATTACAACCAAAGTAATTAGGTGGAACTTAAGCACGCATCCCTGGCTTGTCGCGCACACACGTGTTCGGGCCTCTTTCTCCGTCCGAGCTTTAGGGGATCCCTCAAACTCAGAACTTTCTTAGGCCCGAGTTCCATCCTGCAACAACAACCGCCCTCTGCGGATACGTCTCCCTAGAGTCGGGGTACAATCCTGGGCCCCCAGGACTTGTAAGTTTCCCCCGTTACCAGCACAACACAATATGCTCTCCAGGCCGCCTCCCCGGAGAGGATTACAACCGATTCAACACCCCCACCGCCCTTGCCTCTCAACACTCACCATGGTGGCGTCGGCAGCGCCGGAATAAAAAAGAGACCGGAAGAGGCCGCAGACGCGCGAAGAACTATGGGAAAGAAAGGATGAGACCGGGAAAGGGAAACGGGGAACTTTGCCTCTCTATGGTGATTCTAAGACTGAAAGTGCACGTAGACGTAAAGATGTAGAGCGACATTCCTTTGTCGAGAAACTAAACTTCCGGGTTAATTGTGTAATTAATTTTTGAAAATACAGTATATTTACTACATCTCGTTGGAGCGATACAGTTGAACATTGGATACAACTTAGTTATGCAGGGTTTTGCTGAAATAGTGACCGATCAACGTGATATTGTTGCCTCCACTCAAACTTTGTGGGATGAACATACATGCATATTGTGCTATTCCATTTTGGGAAAGCAACTTAATGCAAAAAAACAGAAAAAAAGAGAAGCTATAGTAACCCCCCCCCCCCCAATTAAGGCATGTAGTAAGAAAAGGAAAGAGAAATAAATAGTTTAATCTAGTTATTTCTGTCTTCTGTATTTTCATTGCAAGAGGACACTTGCAACGTTAGTCTACTGTAGCCAAAAATCAGAATGATTTTTCAAACAAATAAATTAAAATTACATTTTGTTAGTCTAAAAAGATGTTACCAGACTCCTGCATTTTTCAGAGTATCCACCACGATGGCCTTGGTCTTCTCTTTTCTCTCCTTCAAAAATTTATTTTTCCAATTTGATCCTCATTCATGATCTTTTTTATCACCACCAAACCAGTTCAGTGTACTCCTTTTGTATTTAGTCCACATTCATTCAGCATTCACTCATTCTGGCTCCCATCTCTTCTTGTCACATACCCTTCTTACGGACCTCATTCACCTTGCATTCAACTTACTTTTATATTTCTCCTAATATACCCACCTGTCACTTCCTTATAAGAAAGTGGGCAGAAGCTCATTCATCAGACACAGCCATCTGCCCTTCTTTCAATGTTGATTCTTTACAACAAGGCCCATAATACCCACAACCTTTCTACCAGTATTTGGTTTAATGAGTACTGGTGGTATATGGGTATTAGGCCTTTAAGAAGAGTTGTTAGTCAACAGACGCCTGTTCAACAGCTGACCTGAACATGCCTAATTTCTGTTGTGTATTGACAATATACCTTTCCGTAGGTGCTCAATGTTGTTTACGTGCATGCACAGCTGACTTCTGTAAATAAAAGATTTATTTACTACCTGGAATGACTTGACTGTGAATTCAGATAGTGCCAAAGGGTAGTGTCAGATTACCAAATGCCACCTTACTTTTATGCTAATACATTAGGTCAGTGTTTCTCAACCTCAGCAACTTTAAGATGAGTAGATTTCAACTCTGAGAATTCCCCATACTGGCTGGGGAATTCTGGGAGTTGAAGTTTACACTTCTTAAAGCTTCTGTGGTTGAGAAACACTGCATTAGGTAATAGGTTTTAATGATAGTTATTACCGTTATGGGCCCGCCAGGTTACTAAGTTTATATATTTTAGTTGTGATCTTATAGTATAATTATTGTATGAATTTTGGATGTTTTACTAGCGATGTAATATATCAATATTATTGAGGTATTTTTATTTTGTACTGCACATAATTATGGGTGCACGCAAAATAAAATTACCATGTTATGAGGCTGTTAATACATTAAGTAATACACAAGAAGAATCTATCATAGTGCCCTTTTACTCATAGAGGCCTGCTAATCAGGTATAAAAGAAAATTTTTATATTGCTCCTAAAGTGTGGAATATGTTTTCGTTTGGAGTGGTAAATGGCTCAGTGTTTCTAGAAAAGCTGCAAAGTCTTCTAAATTGCTTTCAGCAGATCTATTTTTGGTTGTAATGCTTTTATATGTATACAGGTAGTCCTCATTTAGTGACCATTCACAGTTACAATGGTGATGAAAAAGTAACTTTGCAACCAGTCCTCTCATTTATGACCTTGCAGATCTGTAAAGCAAAGGAAAGATGAAGTAAGATCATAAGAATAGCTGTGGGTCACTTAGTAACTGCTTCACCTAAGAACTGAATAGCTGGCCCCAGTTGTGGTTGCTAAAATAAGGGCTACCTGTATATGTATATAAATAAGTTTATTGCACACCAACTTTCTAGCTTATTGAAAGAGGATGTAACAATATGAACAAATAGAAAATAAGGTATGATTTGGAGAGTGTGCATTTATATTTATTATAATTTATTATATGCCACTTTCGGGGTGAAAATCTTCCCAAAGTGGCCGACAAGGGGCTCTCTTTACTGTAAAGTCAAGACCTGCGTTCCCAAAAGAAAGATGGGAGGTGAAGATGCCACGTTTTGCCCATATCCAAAATGGATGACGATACGCGACGCACGCTGAAGTTTCCCTAACTTTAAATGGCGCCTGACGTTCTATCGAATGGGCTGTGAAGGCTGAAACTGCCCTGATCCAAAATGGCCGCCACCGCATCCCTCTTCTCGAGACAGATTCTGCATTCTTTTCACTTATTAAAGATGGCTGTCCTGGAGGGAGCAGGAAACCCCTGTCTCCCTTGACGTTGTCCGCAGCTCAGATTGTCCCTCAAATTGCGCCTTGGGGGAGCCAAACCTATCATCGCTGAAAGAAACAACTATCTTTCATTCGAACCTTCATGAACCAAAATTCTTTTATAATCTGAGCCGCTCAGCTGGCGCCCATCCCTTAATCAAGATGGCTGCTTTACACTCGCGTCGTCGTCAAAGATGGCAAAGCCTCCCACCAATGTCCGAGGACGGTGTCGTCGAGGGGCGGGGCTAGCACGGTTCGCTGATCTCTGATAGGGCAGGAGAAAACCTTCCCCGCCCCATTGCTGTCCCGCACATCCTTCCCCAGGTAGAAAAGATCCCAGTTTAGCAAGCGAGGGAGTGTGGAGTTGAGCAGCTCAGCGGAGGGACGAGGACTGGGCTCGGGAAGAGGGCGAGCAGCTGGGGCTGAGCAGGGGCTGGCGTGGAAAGAAGTGTGGGAGAGGTCCTGAAGACTGGAGCCTGTCAGCGGTGGGGAGACCCTGGGAAGTGCCCAGGGGCTGCTCCTCCTTTCCCCCTCTCCTACCCACCGGTTCCAAGCGGGCTTGCCGCTCCTTCGTAAGGTCATCTGGCTTTTTGGAGAAAAGGTGTCCGGTGAGAGGGGAATAGGGTCCTTCCTTTCTGGGGGGGTTATCTCAAACTTCTGTCCCTTCCCAGGATAAATTTGTATATGTATATATGTGTGGGTGTAACAATGATCAACTCTGTTGCCCTTCTCCACCTTTTTTTTAAGTAAATAGTTTTGTAAAGTGGTTTCCCTGCCATCCCTTTGCTCACTCTGGAACCTATTGTAAAATTTATGAGAAACCATTTTTTTTTAAACCTTGGGAGTGAAAACCGTTGGGCTGTGGCAAATGGTGTACCTTAATAAAAGTACTTTATTTCTGCCTGCTGCTAGTTGAAGAGTAGGATGGGTGTCCCCTGCACTCTCTTTCCAAACACGACTTTTCTCTTTTTTGTATTTTTCCTTCTCTTTCATTCCTGAGTGTTGCCTAAATAGATCAATATTTTCAACATCCTTTGTTTAATTTTTAACTGAGGTTCTTTTCTTCTCCCTTTCCTCAAGCTTTGGAAAAGCAGACTTCTAAGAAAACCTTAAAAGGAGAGTTTTCAAGCAGTCAGCTGGTTTGATCAGATTCTCACAGACTGTAGAGCTTCTTAAGTAAATAAACTCCTTATGTGAATGTGAAATTATCATGCTGGAAACAAGATTTTCTGCATATGTACCTGAACAAGCACGTGTTTTGCTAAGAAAAGTCTTTTTAAACTTACTAACCCTTGCGTTGTACTAAACCTGTAATAAGTCAGACAGGTCTGTATTCATTCCTCTAGAATTTGGATGGGACCACACCAGAAACTTTTTTTTCCCTAAAAAAGTAGGGGAGATGTGGGCATGCCTGTATTTTTCCACCTGAAGCCTGTTTGGTTTCCTTGACACAGAGGTTCTTGCTCAGTAAAAGAGCAGTGAACTCTGGAAAATGCTGAAGAAGCTCTAGGGATGAAGCACATTTCTTGATAAAAGTAAGTGGCACTGGCCACTCAGTTGAGTTAAGGAAAATCTGTGCTAATGGAAAGGTTTTAAATCCTGCTTTTCAAATCTAGGGTTCTGGGAGGAGTGATCCAGAAGGTGGGGTTAAGTAGTAGTGAGTTGGAACTTTGACAGGTACAAAGCACAACTGCAAGGCTGAGGTTCCGGCACAAGATGAACTTGGTTCTGAAGCCGTGTCGGGAAGGTTCAGAGGCCATTCTCCATGGGGAGTTTGGAGCCTATCCCCCTAAGGGGGTCACCTATGCCCTTAGCCTCACACGGACTGAGCTGCATATCCAGCGCCTAGTACCCAAGCCAGACACCGATCAACGGACCGTGATACAGCTGATAGACGTGGTGGGTTGCCACACGCTGCGCAGTCATACGGTAACAAACCAGTCAGCGTTCTTCTGCATCTATGCCTACCCGCTGAAGAGAAAAAAGGTGGCGGTGGGCTCAGGACGGGCCCGGCAGCGGATTGCAAGGACCTTTCAGGTGGATGGTGCAGAGCACTACAAGGACAACCAGGCTGTGGCGGAAAAATGGGCGACTGCCATCAAGTGCCTAGTGCTGGGGATTCCAATTTCAAGTGAAACAGGTAAGGGATCTCCTGTCTTTGGGAGTATCGCTCCTCGCCTGGAGAAATGACAGATGTGATCTGCTTCTAAGCGGTGGCGTTCCTTAAACTCTATTGCTGTGGATTGCAAGTAATATGTGCGCATGTGTGTTTTAACAACCTCTAAAGAAAAAGCAAAATTAGCACATTGGGACAGAGTTCATATCTGGATAAGGAAAGGTTGCTCGTTTTTTTTTAATGTAGGAGAACATGCTGTATTGTTGTGCAGCCTGCCTCATAGTTTTATGAGATAGGTGAAGATGGTCTAGTATGCTTCCAAGCTGATGTATCAATCTTTGCTTAAAGAAGTCAAAATCATATTAATAGAAGCTCTCGTGACCTAGCAAAGGCAAATGTCCTGTCTCTGCTGTCTCTTAGAACAGCACGTTTTGCTGAACGTTTCTGCCCAGAGTCACTTCCTCGTGAGATGGGCTGTATCTAAATTCAACATATAAATAAATAAATTTCCTTAAATTCCTTTCTAAATTATCCATCTTTGCATCTTGCTTGATGAAAGGTTATACTATTCTTATTATAATCTGACTTTCAGATTGCTACAATTACAGCAGAATAGGTTAATTTTGCTGACCTACAACTCCCTAGTGTTGGATTGCCTTGGATACATGCAGATTTGCACTCCAGGGAGGTGTTAGCTTTTGAAGGGTTGGGTAACTGAGAGGGAAACACAGTTCTGCCTCTTCTAATAAGTATCGAATATTTGAATAAATGATTGCTGGATTGGCCTGCCTTTATATAATGGAAGGCACCTCCCATCGTAATGCAAAGGTGAGGAAGCTGAGCTCCCCAGATGCTGTTGTATTGGATCTTTCTTCTTCCTGAGCAGTTCTGACTGCTGGAATTTTCATGTTTCTCTGTGTAATTGAGTTTTTTACCTTCCTCCTTTCTTACTGCTGTCTGCTAATGCCACTGAAAGTTGTCTCTTATTATGGACTGATAGAAGTAAGGGAATATATTCCTCTCTGTTTTTCCTTTAACCATGTAAAAGTTCTAAAGAATGTTTCGCCCAACTAAATGAAGTTTTGGTTTAAAATGTGAGCATAAATGCACTGTGAGGTGTGGAGTCAAGTGTTACAATGGCTACAGGTCCCACACCCAAATGTGTTTAACTCAACTTGCGATTCATTTAAATGCAATGAAAAGGAGATGATCCATTTATGTTGAACAGCTTTCTTACAACCTGTAGCTCTCCAAGTTGGTTGAATTCAGCTCCATAATTTCCAATCAGCATAGCAATTCTAAAGAATACAGGATATATTGTGTTAGGGTGTTAACATCAGGCTGATAGCGATTCTTCACTGGGTATTTCTTATTTATCAGCACCACTTACATCAGCTTATTTACAACTGATGTATAATAGAGGGGGAGGGAAAGTCAAGTAGAATAAACAGCACAGTAATAAAATTAAAAGCTATGGGTATTGGCTACAGAATAAAAGTGTTATGTATGTCATTACGAATAATTGAATCATTTTTTGAGTTAGAGTTGTACATCTGAAATTACAAACGTTCAGGGAGAAGATTTAAATGCTTCTAACTCCAGGAGGGGATGGCATGGTTTAAATACCTTTACCAAATGGAATCTATAGGGACAATTGCTACCCGGTGCTGAGCTTCTAACCTCTAACAAGAGCCTGTTGTAGAGAGTTCACAACATACACTTTACCCTAACAGTGCCTGATTGTAGCTCTAGCTCAGTGTTGTCCAAACTTGGCCACTTTAAGATGAGTGGACTTCAACTCCCAGAATTCCCCAGCCAGCATGGGGAATGGCTGGCTGGCTGGGGAATTCTGGGAGTTGAAGTCCACTCATCTTAAAGTGGCCAAGTTTGGACAGCACTGCTCTAGCTAAAGCTAGTGGGCGGCTTTTTCCCCCCTTAATGAGAAAGAACATTCAGATATAGCATTCTGTCCTCATTTTGCATCTTGTGCTGCACATTCCACAAAGAAGTCGGGCTTGACTACATGAATCAGCTAACTGCCAGAAGAGCTCTCGAGAACCAAGTCAGAATAATTTGCTATTCCATAAGATACAGTACTTTTGTTACAGAACTATATGCCATCTTAGAATACAAGGCTTGCATTCAAAGTTTGTGTAACCAAGAGAAACAGCTGGCTTTCTAAGAGATGATGATGCATTCAATACAGACAGCTCTACCAGCAACATCAGTGTAAAAAAACTGCAGAGGAGGTGCTGAACACTGCTTAGGAGGGTCCATGTTAAAAGGGATTTGTAAGAAAGCAAAACAACATGGTTGTGAACTGATAACATCTCTGGCTAGTTCGTGGCCTTTTTAAATTTGCCATTCAGCATCCAATCTCCTTCATTCATTTTAGTACCTATTTCAGAGGTGCCCAAGAATTTCTGTATGGTGCATCACCAGTTGGACACATTTGCTCCTAGAAGATTTCTGTGATTTATTGCCTTTATGATTTGGTTGGTAGTTTTATGGAAGAAGCTGGTTTTGCAGGAAAATCCACAGCATGGAAAGCTTTCCTCATTGCTGTGTGATGTAGGACTTGTGATTTTGAGCACTTCCTTAAAATGATGCAAAACAACTTTCTTTTCTAATTTGTGTTATGAATTTCCATATGCTCTCCAGATTCTTAGACTTTTGTATTATCAGAAGCAATGTTGTCTGTTTTCCTCGTCCGGAAGATTTTGTGTGACAGGCTAAAATCTAAAGGATTGTTTTGCACCAGGAATTCAATCTGCATGCTCTTTAGATCTATCACTTCCATTGACAAGAAAACTGTCAGCTCTGCCTTTGTACAAATGGTATGTTTTTCAATTGAAGTAAAAAACAGAAGAATTTCAGCTGCTCAGTCAAGTTGGAAAAGGTCCCTGCAGGATGGAGTGAGGAGAAAAACAGTAGTTTAATAGTCAATCAGTATTTTTTCTGTACATATATTCAAAACACAAATGAACTATGGGGGGGTTCCCCCTCTAAGCTAAAGTCTATGTAGCAAAGCATACTAAATAAGCTTTATATGTAGATATATTTTATCTGTCCAGAATGTAGTTTGAATTACATGCTGACACAACTTTGTTAAAGATTGCCAGTGTCTGGATGGAAAGCTACCTTGGAACACCTGTGTCTGCTGAAAGAAAAAGGGGATATAAATCATTACTTACAAAGTGCCAGATAGTACAGCCTTATACTGATGTTTTGGGCCAGTCACTTTTTCTCAGCCCTAGGAAGGAGGCAATGGCAAACCACTACTGAAAAACTTTGCCAGGAAAACTGCAGAGCCTTGTCCAGGCAGTCTCTGAGAATCAGACACGATTGAACAGATTAAAAAAAAAAAGTTATGATGATGGAAATCCCATTATGCTGGCAGAACTTAGAATATTGTATGTAACATTCTGCCAGTAAAAATCCAGAATATAGGAGAGAGATCATTTGAGAACCTTTCCTAGCCTGATACTCTCCATTTATTTATACACACACAAATACACACACTATTGATATGCCTCTACGTGGATTCCCATCACCATGGTAAAGCATAAGGTATGGTGTAAGTCGTCAATGCTCAATTGCAGGACACCACAACTGGTATCTAAGCCCCATACTGGAGACTGGTACCCAGACGATTAGAACACAGGGTTATTGTTTCTGACCTCATACTACAAGTAGTCCTCAGTTAACAACGGTAATTGAGACTGGAATTTCCATCGTTAAGCGATGCGGCTGTAAAGCACATCACCTAGCCACATTGTTTACCAACGGCAATCCTGGCACTCCCCATTGCCATAATTAAGCAAGGATTGCAGGTCATTAAGCAAGTCCTGGGTGCCTTGCAAGCAGGCAGCTGGGTAAGTGGCTGCGGTAGGGCAGGGTGCGTGGGTGGCCAGCAAGGGGTGGCAGGGCTAGGGGTGGCTGCTGCTGGGTGGGGGAGAGTGCGAGTGCCTTACTGGAGCCACTTGCGACCTTCCCTACCACCTTCCCCATTGACTTTGCTTGTGGGAAGCCAGCAGGGAAGGTCACAAATGGTGACCATGTGACCACAGGATGCTGCAACTGTAATAAGTGCAAGCCAGTTGCCAAGTGCCCAGATTGCAATTGCTGGGATGGCTGGAACTTTGGGGACCATTTGTAAGTATCACTCGTTCAGTGCCGTCATAACTTTGAACAGTCACTGAACAAATGGTCATTAAACGAGGACTACCTGTACTTATAGAGCATAAAGGAGAACGTTGGTAGAAAGAATTCTGAAAGAAGGGTAGTTTGCACCCTAAGAGTCTAGTCTCCAAATGCACACCGCAAGAATAATTCTTGATCGTTGTGTGGCATGCAGAGAAATAGCAGAGGCCAGGAGAAAAGATGTGGGCAATGCCAGCATAGAAATGAAATAGCATTTAAATTCAATTGTATTTAATCGTATTGTCTATGGGGATCATATATAATTAAGCGGCCTCTATATATTACGTGGGGATAGTTCAATAATTGTAGGGCGATCAAATTAATTGCACTGAATTCCATGCATTATTGATTGAATTATCCTCATAGCCTCCAGGAGAGTTTCCGTTTCTGTCACATTAAGAGTTACTAGTTGTTGCCAACTTTTGAAGGGGTTGCATCTGTTGTGTTTTCCTTAGAAGAATCACTGCTCCTCCACGTACCGATCAGTAAAACACTTTGCCTTTGCTATGTGTATTGTAACTGGGAGAGGAAGAGTTCCTGGTGAGTTCAGAGGTAGTGGCTTTTGGGCTGCCACTTCATCCAGACCTGTTGGTCTCTCAGCCTAGGTAAGAGATGGTGACGCCGCTGCTGCTGCCAATTTATACGGAGCAGGCATTTGGGGAAAGGAATCAGAAGTGGAAGCGCTGTTTGGTTTTGCACATCATGCTAAGCAGGGGGACAAGTTTTTCTGACTGGGAGCTGCACTTCATTAAAAAAAAAAAAAACTGGCCTATTGAGGGGGGTATAAAGATGTAATTTATAGGAATTAAGCACCTTGAAGTCTTAATACATCTCTTTGACGTTGTGGAAGGGGAGGCAACAAAAAGTTGTGTTGCATAAGAATTTGTAGTTCTGCCAATGAGTTTTGATGGCATTCTTTGGGTGTGCAATGTAGGTTGCAAAATGGGGCCTGGGAAGCTGTCTGTCCTGATACCATACCACTGATTGTTTAATAAGATGTCATGGTAAGCTGTAAATAAATAATAAATCACAGTGGGTGGGGATTCACACATCACTCTGTATTATGGTTTAGTACAGGTGAAACTCGAAAAATTAGAATATCGTGCAAATGTTCATTTATGTCAGTATGGCAACTCAAAAGGTGAAACCAATATATGAGATAGACGCATTACATGCAAAGCGAGATATGTCAAGCCTTACTTTGGTATAATTGTGATGATTATGGCGTACAGCTTATGAAAACCCCAAATTCACAATCTCAGAAAATTAGAATATTACATGACATCAATAACACAAGGATTGGAAATAGAACAATATCGGACCTCTGCAAAGGATAAGCATGCATATGTACTCAGTACTTGGTTTGGGCCCCTTTTGCAGCAATGACTGCTGCAATGCGGCGTGGCATGGATGCTATCAGCCTGTGGCACTGCTGAGGTGTTATGGAAGACCAGGATGCTTCAATAGCGGCCTTCAGCTCCGCTGCATTGTTCGGTCTCATGTCCCTCATCTTTCTCTTGGCAATGCCCCATAGATTCTCTATGGGGTTCAGGTCAGGCGAGTTTGCTGGCCAACCAAGCACAGTAATCCCATGGTCACTGAACCAGGTTTTGGTACTTTTGGCAGTGTGGGCAGGTGCCAAGTCCTGCTGGAAAATGAAGTCAGCATCCCCATAAAGCTCGTCTGCGGAAGGAAGCATGAAGTGCTCCAAATTCTCCTGGTAGACGGCTGCGTTGACCCTGGACTTAATGAAGCACAGTGGACCAACACCAGCAGATGACATGGCTCCCCAAATCAACACAGACTGTGGAAACTTCACACTGGACTTCAAGCATCGTGCATTGTGTGCCTCTCCATTCTTCCTCCAGACTCTGGGTCCTTGGTTCCCAAATGGGATGCAAAAGTTGCTCTCATCACAAAAGAGGACTTTGGACCACTGGGCAACAGACCAGTTCTTTTTCTCTGTAGCCCAGGTAAGACGCTTCTGACGTTATTTGTTGTTCAGGAGCGGCTTGACAAGAGGAATACGACATTTGAAGCCCGTGTCCAGGATCCGTCTGTGTGTGGTGGCTCTTGATGCACTAACTCCAGCCTCAGTCCACTCCTTGTGAAAGTCCCCAACACTTTTGAATGGCCTTTTCCTGACAATCCTCTCCAGGCTGCGGTCATCCCTGCTGCTTGTGCACCTTTTTCTACCACACCTTTCCCTTCCACATAACCTTCTATCGATGTGCTTTGATAAGCACTTTGGGAACATCCAACTTCTTTTGCAATTACCTTTTGGGGCTTTCCCTCCTTATGGAGGGTGTCAGTGATGGTTTTCTGCACAACTGTCAGGTCAGCAGTCTTTCCCATGCTTGTGATTCCTACTGAACCAGCCTGAGAGACCATTTAAAGGCTCAGGAACCCTTTGCAGGTGTTATGGATTCATTAGCTGCTTAGAGTGAGACACTTTGAGCCTAGAATATTGAACCTTTTCACACTGTTCTAATTTTCTGAGATTGTGAATTTGGGGTTTTGATAAGCTGTACGCCATAATCATCACAATTATACCAAAGTAAGGCTTGACATATCTCGCTTTGCATGTAATGCGTCTATCTCATATATTGGTTTCATCTTTTGAGTTGCCATACTGACATAAATGAACATTTGCATGATATTCTAATTTTTTCAAGTTTCACCTGTATTTAGTATGGTTTGTGAGTTCCTCTAACATGTTCTTTGGGTCTATTATTCGTCCACGTTCCCTGTTCAGCAAGTTAGAAGATACAGTGATAAGGGATGGTTCGAGGAACAAGTAAAATTCATGCAGGAGACAGCCACTCGGTCTGTCCTTCTAATTAGTTCAGATGTACTTGGATCCTTTCAACCTTGTTCCTACTGTGGGGTTTTACCCTGATTTGATGCAGGTATTCCCCCCCCCCCCACATATAAACATTTGTTTCTGGTGTCTTGTGATAAAGTATATTCAGTCAGAATTGGGCTTTCTGGAGCATCCCTCCACCCCCACACAATACTTCTGATGGAATTTCCTCCAGGTATCCAGAAGATGAGATAGCAATGACTGAGAAGAAGTCATTGAACTCTTGTGTCTTTTCATGTTCCTTGACTTTGGGGTGCCTCAAACCTCCATTGTAGCTCTTCTGCTTTTGAACATCTGCCTGAATCAGCTGGGGAACATCATCTGAAAGTTTGAAATAAGTTATCTTCAGTGCTTTTCTATGGACTTTGTATTTCATGATATTGTCCTATGACTTAATTCTAGTAATGTTGTGTCAACCACCTTGTGAGGCTGTATAGCCTTTAAAGGCACTGCAAATGTGTAAAATAAATCTTAAATTAAATAATACCATGAGGTTTATTGCTCAAGGAAGCTGCAAATGTAGTTAGGAGCACATTGTTCCTTGTTAGTGATCCCTTAGGTCTCCCCATCTCCTTCAAGGCAGTGTCCAGAGTCCTTTGCCAGGGATGGTCCCAAGACAGAGAATATTGACCCCTTTTGGCAGCTGGATTGTCCCTCCTGCTCCATAGGGCTGTCTTCAATTGGCTTCCCTCTGGGAAGGAGGCTAAGGGATGTCATTTGCTACTTAGGTTGATTTCTGTTCATGTATTGCCATTGCCATCTACTGTAGAAAGTTAGGGTCTTGAAAGAGAGGGACAGGAGTATAAACAATGGTAATAATAAGCAAACACAAGTGCAGTCTGTTCTTCCTAACGGTTGTATTTTACTCCCCAACTGCTGCACAAAGGAGTACATGATGGCCTTGGAGAAATGAAAAGGCACATAGGATTGAGGCAAGACATAGGCTAAGTGTGCCTTTCCTCCACACAATCCCAGTCCCTGGAGTGTTAGGTTTTGTGTGTCCTTTCTCGCCTGTGTCCCAGACAGAGCTGCCGGCATTGCAGTTTAACGCTGAGAATCTCAGCAGGAACTACTGAGACTGAAGCCAGACTCCTATTTGCGTAGTCTCCAGTCTTCGAACGCAGAGAGCTGCTTTCTGGGTTGTGGCTCTTTCCCACAACTGTAAGGAACAAACTAGACAGGCACCTTCCAGTATTTTATGGTGACCTGGCCCCATTCACTTTTCAACCTGGGGACCTCGTCTGTGTGTGAGTGCCCCTCTTCATCCAACAAAATGTGCCAAGAAGGGGGAAGAAGATATCCCCCACCCATATTACACTTCTGCATTTAGTTTTGCTTTAAGCAGGTTTCTCCCTTCTTGGCTTTCTGGCATTGGAACCAGGCTGGGAGTGATGAGAGTTGAAGTCCAATGTATCTGGAAGGTAGGAAGTTGGGTAAGGTCACCTTAAAGAAACAGCAGAGGCAACACAGAGAGGAGAGGGGAGATTTCATCTGGCCCTTCCTGGATGAAGGGTTTCTCCCTCCTCTACTCTGGGAATCAAAATAGGACTCACCATCTCTGGTTCTCATTCCATCTTATCTACATGAGAACAAACTGAGAATTGTGCTTCAAATAATGCTTATGCAAGTGGTTATTTTTGCAGCCAAACACAACAAAAGTTACTGCCTAACTCTAGGAATAAGGAAACATATTAAACAGAACAATTATACTACTACTACTAGTAGTAGTTGTACTGTATTAATTGATTAGTCTTACCACCAAGAAAAATAAAGGTAAAATACAGGATCTAATTCCAGGGTAACATAGATTAAAGGAAATACAATAACAAAATATGTGGTAAATACAAAGAATCAACATTCAGATAAATACATGATCTTTACATTATACCCTGATCTGTTCGATATAACGGGTCCTTAGCTGAACTGCCTTGGTATAAACTTGGCAGTTCTGCTCACAATGTATATGTTAGAGCCCAGGAGCAAATAGGACAATCTGTGATTCAGGTCCCAGTGGGCTGTTCTTTCAAGTAGGGGAGTTAAATATCTACGCCTAAAAGGGACATAAAATTGACAGTCAAACAAAACATGAGCAATATCTTCGATGACTGGGGTACCACATATACATGACCTCTCATGATATGGCTTGTGACAGAAGCGCCCATATTTGGCCATGGAATCCAGCAACTCCAATCTTGCTGTAGAATAGGCCCTCCTTAAGAGTTGCATCAAACTCATTGAGAGGTGTTTTTCGAATTGGGAAATGGTTTTGTTCCTAGGCAGCCGATTCAAAGATCTATTCTTTGCCAATAGCTCCATGTCTGTTTGCTTACTGGTATCTAGGACTCTCTGTTTAAAAATTTCCTTTGCCCTGGAGACAGTTGAGAGTAAATATTGGGTGGAAACCCATGCTGTGAAATAACTTGGGTAAGTCAGCTTAGCCAGGAGGTGGGGTGAGCCATACTTATCTGTTCAGCTAAACGTATTTTGGGTAGCCTATCAGGGTCCATCGAATGGATCCTCTGCCAGTAGATAAAGATTTTAATTATTGAGAGGCTGTGTATGGAGGGGATACCTGTTTCTGCTCTGACCGTGGGGGCTGACGTGTTCTTGTCAGTTCCCAGGATGCTGCTTTAAAAATGGATCTGGGCTGGAAACCCATGCTGTGGGTTCAAGCGAGGTACCTTTTGTAAGGCCCCACAATTCCACACCATAGGTCAGCACTGGGGCTATTTTTGCCCTAAATACTTTCAATATGGGGGTCAAGGTGCCTGGGTAATTATAATTAAATAGTTTATACAATCTTTTGGTACTTGCCTTGGCCCTCACTGAGCTTCTTTTAAAATGATTTATCCACAACTTTGTGTTGGTAAAAGCCACTCCTAAATAAGTGAAAGAATTCACTTGTTCAATAGGCTTCCCGTTCAACTGCCAGTTATATTTCACTTTTTCTTTTTTTTTTTTTTTTTTGCTAAATTTCATCATTTTAGATCTGGTTTTATTGGTGTTTAAAGAATGGGGAATGCAGTAGGTATTTAGCTTTCACAACAATCTCCTCAGGCCTATTTGAGAATGCGCCATTAGAACCATATTGTCAGCATATAAAAGAATATTAATACATTTATCATGGATCTTTGGCATATAAGTGTCTGAACATACAGGAATCCTAGAATATCGTTGACACAGAGCATTGGGGCTAGAATACAACCCTGTCTAACACCTTTATGGGTAGAGAACCATTTACACCCGTACGTACTTTCAAGTGGGTGTTTGAGTAGCGGGCCTTAGCCAAGAGTAAGAATCTGGTTCCATGTTTAAGTTGGCCCATTTTTTCCCTAGAAAGTTTCTGTTTATGGAATCAAAAGCCACACAGGGGTCTGTAAAGGTGGTAGACAGTTTCTTGCCATTAATTACTTGTTTCGTTATGAGATGGAGTAAAATAAAACAATTGTCTGCTGTGGAGCGCTCTGATCTAAATCCAGCTTGTTCCTCCACTAAGAGATTTTTTCCCATTACCCAGTCTTCTGTTTTGCTCAAAAGATGTTTGGTATACATCTTAGCCATGATTCTAATAAAGCTTATGGGTCTATAATTTTGGGGGGTCACCCTTATCTCCTTTTTTATATATGGGGACTATAATGGTGACTTCCCATCCAACTGGAATGCAACCTGTGTTATTTATATGGGAGAGCAGCCCTGCTAACGATGGGGCCCACCAATCAATATGTGTCATGAGGACTTCTGGGGGTAGAAAATCTTCTCTAGTCACCTTATTAGATTTCAAAGATTGAATAATAAATTTGATTTCTGATACTGACACTGGAGGCCACAAGGGAAGGTTTTCAAAGGCTAAAGGATCTCATCTGGTTAGGGTTAGAAAATGTGCATAAAAATCCTCCCAAAGTGAAGCTGGAATAGGAATATCAAACTGGAATGTATGTTCCTTCGATAAACCAGATACAGTGTTCCAGAAGAAAATTGAGTTTGTCCCTTTCACTGAAATTTCCAGTTTTGACCATATTTTAGCTATATAGGAAGCTTTTTTAGAGGCTATCAGCTTCTTGTAATCATGCCTAATTTTTAACATTTTAGCGTGGTTTCTTATGGTAGGGCGTCCCTGGGCTTGATGCATCAGTGTCCTCAGTAACTTTCTGGTATGTAGACAGTCAGAATCAAACCAATTAGAACTTATTTGCTGTCATTTTCTGATGGGGAGTTTATCTGTTAAGAATTTTCTCAACAAAAGACACAGATCAGCATATCAGGACAGGATTTTATCTGGACCTTGGATAGGGTCAGGATTTTATCATGAGGCATAGATAATCTAGTACAGTGTTTCTCAACCTTGAAAAGAATTCTGGGAGTTGGATGGGACTCTGCCCATCTGAAAGCCAGCAAGGTTGAGAAACCCTGATCTAGTATCAGATCTGCCTTGGAAATGGACTTCGATTGCTATCCTTCCTCATATGGGCTTGGATGTCTGAAAATAGCCCAGTCCTGTTTCGTGTAACACATATATAGCCTAAAACACTGCTAGAGTTTCCTGAATGGTATGTAAAAGGATATACTGTATAAAACCAAGTTCTTTACCTTCTAAAATGTGGAGGTAATTATACTAACTAATTCAATTTTGGTTTAACTTTTGGGTCGGATTTACTACAGGTAGTCCTCGACTTGCGACCACAATTGGGACTGGAATTTCCATCGCTAAGCGATGCGGTCGTTAAGTGAATACCACCAGTTGTTAGTTGAGAACCCACCCCAATCCAAGCCATTCCAGGCTTGGTCCCTCCCAGCTTTGAACCTCAGAAAGGTAAGGGATTGCCTCCAACTCCCCCCACCCACCTATCCCCCACCCATCTCTGCCCTTCTGGCCACCCTGCCTTACGGGGCAGCAAAGATCCCCAGAACCGCACAGCTCTGAGGCTGCTTGCCACTCTGCGACTCAGGGGCTTCTTGGCCCTCCTTCCCACTTTGCTCATATGCACCGCGCCCTCCTTCACTCACTCACACCAGCATCCTTCCCCCTTTGCTTGCTCACACGCACCGCGCCCTCCTTCGCTCTCACACACCAGCGCCCTCCTTCCCCCTTTGCTCACTCGCATGCACCACACCCTCCTTCTCTTGCATACACCAGCACCCTCCTTCCTCCTTTGCTCGCACGCCTTCCCTCACACACACCAGCACCCTCCTTCCCCCTTTACTCGCTCGCACGCATCATGCCCTCCTTCCCTCCTTCGCGCTCTCTGAATTCTGAATTGTACCAGCAAATTCTGGAGGAAAATGTCAAAGTGTTTATCTGTGAACTGAAACTCCAGAGCAGATAGGCCATGCAGCAAGACAACAACCCAAAACCACGAGTCGTACAACCAAAAGGTGGTTAAAGCAGAAGAAAATTAATATTTTGGAATGGCCAAGTCCTCGTTCTGACCTTAATCCTTTAGAAAGGACCTTAAGCAGGCAGTTCATGTGAGGAAGCCCACCAACATCCCTGAGTTGAACCTGTCCTGTAAGAAGAAATGGGCTAAAGTTCTACCAAGCTGATGTGCAGGACTGATCAATAGTTATTGGAAATGTTTAGCTGCAGTTATTGCTGCTCAAGGGGGACACAGCAGTTACTGAAAGCAAAGGTTCCCATACTTTTGCCACACACAAATATGTAGCTTTGGATAATTTTCCTCAATAAATAAATGAACAAGTATAATGTTTTTGATTCATTTGTTTAATTGGGTTCTCTTTACCTAGTTTTAAGAGTTGTGTGGAGGACAGATCAGATTTTAGGTCCAATTTATGCACAAATATTAAAAATTCAGAAGGTTTCACAAACTTTAAGTACCACTGCAGATGCCTTCGAATTATGGATCAGGGGACAGTAAGAATGCCAAGGATAGGAAGAAGAATTAGTCAGTTTATCCTGGACCAAATAAAGGTTGGCAGTTCCTTTGTGAGAGCTAGTTCACACAGTGATAAGAATACTAGCAGCCTTTTTTTTTTATTATTATTTATTTATTTATTCAGCTTGTATTTTAGGAGCAATCTCCGGATGCAGGCCATCCCTCCTTCTCAAATTAAAAACAGAAAAACCAAGCTGTTTCTCCCTTACATCCAAAGAACTTGACAGTAAAATATTCACCAGAATTCTTGTGTTGTTGCCTTAACCCTTTCCCTACTAAATCAGGAAATACAGTTAAATTTAATGAAAACTCTGAGATATTTGTTCTTGGGATTAACTGCTTCCAGTCCAGGCTGCTATCAGAACCCTGTTATGTATTTGAAGAGCTGTAAAAGCTGAATCTTCAGGAGAGCTTTGGGGAATGAATGAAGACTACCTCCCACGTGTGGCACTTTGGATTGCTTTTAATTGCCCTCTTTTTTCCTCCCTGTATAGCTTCTTGTTAACCTCTCAGAATTGTTATGATTGGAGCAGCATACAATTTGTCATTAATAAATACAATTTTACAAACTCTTTGAAACGATGATTGACAAGCACTAACTTACATACTTGAGAGATGTGATGTGAGTCAGTGACAGACTGGAAAAAATGTACTGGGCAAGGCTGAAGAAAGTAGAAAGTGATGACGACATGGTGGAGGGATGGTATCAAGGAGTTTCAGGACTGTTCTTGGAAGATTTGTGAGATTACTAGAGACAGGTTGAGAGGATGGTGTCTGTGCAGTGGGTTCAAGCCTGGTGGGACCCAACTAGCTAACTAATCCCCTGGCTTCTACTTTGATAGTACTTTGCCCGGGTCGGATAGGGCTCTTTCAAATCTGACCCAAAGCTTCTGGTTAAAGGAAACCATTATGGTTTGCAAGTCCAGGGTTGCATTTGAGCTTTGAATGGAGTGCTGGGAACCATAAACCTAAATAATAGGTAGGGTCAGAATAAAGATATGAGTGAGTCCTGGACAACCACTGAAACTGACTTTAAATTGAACCATAGCTAGTGACTGTATACCATATATTTAATAATTTTCTCCTAGAGTCACATTAAAAATGATAATCCATTGGTAATAGTTGGTAAAGTGTGGTACGTGGTCCTTGGATTCTCCAAATGTTTATGTCTGCATATAAAATGAGAGAGAGAACGTGCCAGTATGGTATTGTGATGGAATGGTATGGCGAAGGCCACGCTTAGGGAGATAAGCATTTCCTTAGCCCCCAACAGGAGCGTGGAAAGGTTAAGAAGATGAGACTGGCACCACCCTAAGGAATTCACGGTGTTTTGGCTTGCTGGCTTGGGAAGTTTAGATTCAGTCTGGAGAGATTTCTGTCTTTGGTGGAAGCTAATAAACGCAACAGAACTGTATCTGTACTGTCTCGTGGAGTTCTTTGGGCTGAACCTGACAGGTGTGGCAGTTAAGATATCAGATTTTAGGAGCACGGACGCCCAGATTCTAATCCTTCTTTAGACACGGAGGCCAGCTGGGTATTGGAGTCAGCCATGCAGCCCTAGATTGGGAAATCAAAGAACACCAGTTTACTCCCACACACTGGACTAATGTGGTGCATTATGATCCATAACTCTCAGTGCAGTTGCCTTCATCTTGCACTTGATTGAGACTGATCTTTTAATAGATATGGATACAAATACATAAATACATAGATGTATTGATCCATATGTATCAGTACATACAATACAATACAGTGCATACAGCCAGCCTTGTAAGATCCTCAGAGATCAAGCCAACTGCATCAAAGGTCATTATTTAGGGCAAAGTATTGAAAACACCATTCAAATACAGCAGCTTTCAAATACTGTGAGGTTTTAAGTAAAGCCAAGTATCTGAGAACTAAAATTAGGAGATTAGCTGTTGATCCTGAGAAGACCAGTACGTTATTTGGAACTGCAGGCTTCATCCTTCAGCATTAATCTGTCTTTCCTTCTTGCCTGTGGTGTGGAAAAGCTGCTTTTATCTCGTGGGTGGAATTCGAGCAGGAAGCTTGCGCTGGGGGGAAGCATAATATGCTGTGCTGGCATTTTCAAATGTCTTCATGAGAAACCAGAAGGCAGATGCTGTTTCCTGAAGTGTGAATTTAGCTAGCGGTACCTGTGCAAATGCCGAAGTGACGTGATGCTTTTCCTTGTGTGCTAGGAAGACGTTCCATTGTGTGTATAACACTGTGGTTATTTGTGGTGTTCTGCCTCAATGGTGGTTTGGTTTTGGTTTCTGTCTCAGTGGCTTTTGTGGTATTTGAAATTTCATAAAGACCTGAAAGAACAAACCACAGCAGAAAAGAAGTAACTTATATTATATGAAATGATATTTCCACATGTCCTTTTCAGCCTTCTCAGAAAATTGCACAATTCTCTTACTGGATTGTCAGCTTCTTGGTATAGTGTTTAAGGCATTGGAGTAGAATTACGGAAATGCAGGTTCAGGTGTACCCTTGGCCATGGAGCTCACTGAGAGCTCACTGGCCAGTCACTGGCTCTAAGTCTCACTGGGCTGTTGTGGAGACGAATTGGAGGACAAAAGCTCTGTATGGCACTTTGTGCTACTAGAGGAAAGGCAGCAGAGTATAAATCTAACAGAAGAGAAGCCTCTGTAGAAATGGACCCTCTTAAACCGTGTCAAACGTGCTACGTTCACCTGTCACTATCATCGGTGGCAATAGCTAAACTAGCCAGAACTTGAAACATGCCAGGTCTGTTCAGAGAAATCTGTTGTCCAAGGCAAATGTGAAAACCCTTTAAAAAAAAAAAAATGGTTTACAATTTTTGGTTTGTTTGGGGGATATGAAGCCAAGAAAAATAACAAAATATAGTAAATTTTCAGATTATGAGTGATTTAGTAGGTTCCACAGCAGAAATAGCCAAGCAGAGTAGAAGGGGGAAGTTTAGTCATTGTTCTTTGTGTACAACAAGTACAAAATTCATGGGAGGTTGGGGTTATTGAATATGAGTGTAACTACTTCATGGAAGCAATAGTTCTAAGTAAATTATTTACAAGATATGATAGGAAGACATCCGTTCATGTAAAGACAAAGGAAATGTCTTTTAATCAAGACTATTATTTTTTGTATGCAGATTTTAATCAATTCAGCCTCATAATTGACTACATTTCTTTCCTAAGCTTCCACTTTAGCTTGCAGACATTCCCAGACTGCATCTACGATTGATTTCTCACAAATCTAAATATTAACTGTGACCAAATTTTAGATATTTGCTGTGCTTTCCTCATTATATTCCATTCCCTCTGCCTTTTCCACTCTTGTCTGAGAACCCACGTGACTTACCTTTGGTGTGTGCACAGATTAGAATCTCAGGAGCTTTTGCTGATATTTCCTTAATAAGTTCAATATGTGAAGCTAATTTTAGCACAGCCCTGGAGCTTTTACTTTATACTTTATTTTTTCATTAGGTAGAAGATAAATCCATAATTTGCTCCATGATCCTTAGAAATTGCAGTGTTCAATCTTGTCTTTTCCTCCCATCAGAGATTAGCCGTAATCTTCTGCCACGTCCCCGTCGCCTGCTTCTCTTGCTCAACCCTTTTGGAGGCAAGGGTAATGCATTGCAGTGGTGTCAGAATCATATCCTTCCCATGATTACAGAGGCCGATGTCAGCTTCAACTTGATCCAAACAGGTAAGGCTCCAATGGAAAAAAAGTGACTAGATAAATTTATATCTTGACAGCCTTCTCCATGCTGCTGATCTCTAGATACGTTAGGGTTACAGCTCCCAGAATCCCATTGGCCCTGCTAGTTGGAATTCTGGAAGTCACAGTCCATATGCTTCAGAAGGCCAACAGTTTGGGGAAAGTTGGCCTAGAAAACAAACCCTTACCTATAAAATTCCTTTTAAGGAGTTAATGTTTTGGAGCCATAGTGGGTGGGACAAGAATGCAAAACTGATTTAGGATGCACACAATGACTCTGATTTTCCAGGATGATGATAATGATGATGGTGACGACGACGATGATGATATTCTTTGCTCTTTTTTAACTAGAGTAATTCTACCTTGAGCTAGTTGGGGGAGTGGTGAAGGCACCAGTCTAGAAACCAGGAGACCTGAGTTCTAGTCCCATCTTAGGCACAAAGCCAGCTGGGTGACCTTGGGCCAGTCACTTTCTCTCAACCCTAGGAAACTGGCAATGGCAAACTACTTCTGAAAAACCTTGCCAAGAAAACTGCAGGGACTAGTCCAGGCAGTCACCAGGAGTCAAGGCTGACTTGAAGGCACCAAAAAACCCCAAAAACCTCAAAACCCTACTTTAGGGCTTAAATTATGTGTTTTGTTTCTTTTACATATCAAAATAGTAAAAAATAATATTTTTTGGCAGTTGTAGTCACAGAGACCTCCAGGAGCTGAAGGAAGGAGTTGAGAGGCCATAAATCCTTGGAGCCATCGATTTGCCTCCTCTTACCCTGTGCCACATGTGGAATAGATTGATAGATCTCTGATAGATTTGTCTGGGTGATGTTAAGTCATGTGGTAGGGATTTCTCACCTCCAGTTTTTTAAACTATCAGCAAAAGAGCTCCCAGCTTGATCCTCAAATTACACTAGTGAAATGAGAAAGCTAGAAGTAAGGAAGAACTAAGAGTGGATTGTTGAGAATAAAATATGAGCTCAGTTAACTTTTAACATCCCATGTTGACCATGAGGGGTGGAAAACCCAGCATACGTTGAAATAAAATCTATTGTTCTGTTTTGGGGGTTAAGGTTAGTGCATTTACTTTACTGGTAAACTGAACCAAGATGCTTCAAAATCCATCAGAACAGAAGGATAGATGCATGTCTAGTATTCAAACCATGTTTTCACCAGGTTAATCTTGGAAAGATAGTGGAATTAATTTCCAGACAAAACTTAGATCTTGTTGTGTGTAGAGGTGGCTGCAACCAAGAATTCTCCAAAGAAATAAAGCCATTAAGTTTTGGTGCCCCGTTTTTGAAAATATGAAATCCAGCTACTAAACCCAACACTGTTTCCATCCATTGTCAGATATACTGATCTATGGGGAGTGAAAACAAGAAAAGTCTGCTAGGTAGCCTGTATATTTAAAAAAGATATAGAGAAAACTAAGAGCCAAAATCCATTAGATTCAGTTAAATTCTGGTAAACAGAACATATTTTTTCTAATCTCTTTTTTTTTTTCACAGTATGCCCTGCTTCAGTGGATCTCAGGTTCTTGCAGAAAACAATGAGACTATCAGTTTACCTCCTTTCTTAGATAACTTTAAGAGGGGATTTAGACAAATCTGTGGGGCATAATTCCATAAACATCTATGAATTATGTTAACTAAATGAAACCTCAAAATTCAGGTTTACATATTAGAATTTGCTATATCTGCCTTTGCTTCAGGGTTTTCCGGCAGGCAGGATTGGCTACATATTGATGGATGGAATGGGTAGATCTCCAGAATGATCCAGATATACTAGGTTTTACCAGCTGAACATGAAGATCTTGCAACATTTGAGAACAGGAGTGTCCGTAAGAGCACCTGTACAGGAGTGGAAAAGCTATGAAGTTTGTGGGCCAAATATTTCTCCAGCCACATCCTCCCTAGGAAACTTTAGCCAAACACAACCTTCCCTTCACCTCTGTCCTGCTCTGCACCACTCAGAATAATGATGCTTCCTGCTGCTGAAATTTGCATATGAAGGAATAAACACACAAGTACCTCAAACACCCAAAGCTTTGCATAACCGCCAAAATATGATTAGAATTAATTGTTCACAGAAATGTGGAAATTATACCTATTTATTTTATAGCCTCAGAATTTCATTCACAGCAACAACAATACTCTCTGTCAAATAGCTTCATCCTGCCATGGATTCATTCAGTAATTAATACAAGAGTGCCTTCATTCCATATGCTTATAAATAAACATTTTGGTTGCAGAAGACAGGTCATGATTGTCTCCAGGCGACCAGACATTGAAGCAGTTTGTCAGGTCAGAGAATAGCCTTGAAGCTCAGCTAGTTACCATTATGTGTATGTTTGTCTTCCCCAGAGAGACAGAACCACGCCCGGGAGCTGGTGCAGAGCATTTCCTTAGATGAATGGGATGGTATTGTGGTCATTTCAGGAGATGGACTTCTTTATGAGGTATTGTTATAAAAAAAAAGCCAGCCCACAGATTTCTCACCCGCTCAGACCCGCTTCCACTTACCTGTAGAGTTAGTTGCCTTTGTTGCTTCCTTAAAACTGGAAAAAAATAAACTTTTCAAGTATATTTTGGTGGGATATGGAGAAAAGAAGGCCTCCTTGGTTCCCTGAAGGGGTTGTCTTTCCTTCCCTCTTCCGTCTTCATCTCAGACTAACATTTCGTGGCCCAAGATGGCTATCAAAAGATAAAAAGTGGAAGTGGAAAAAAGAGGCCAATTGAGAAAAATGGAATTTCCTGGATTTTGTTTTGTATGTTCCTCCCTATGTCTTTTTGCTAAAATCTGGCTTTGTTTTTAATCAGTATAGTATGTGTGCAGACAAATCAGCCACAGATCATATGTAGATAGTGAGATGGGCCTTTGCTGCACTAGCTCAGCCTTTCTTCAGCTGGTGCTCTCCAGATATGTTGGACTACAGTTCCCATATGATGGAAGGGCACCAGATCTGGGAAGGATGCACTGAATTTTTCCAGATACGCAGCAGAGAACAAAGCTGCTTTTTGGAATCTTGTCGGTTGATTGGGTTTTTTTTACAAGAAAGTCCAGGATTCCTTGGAAGAACATTTAAAACAGCTGTGCTAGAGTTCCTACTTGCTCATATGGGCTCCTGTCGCTTTTGGATGAAGAGCTGCAGATTATAAGCATTCACCCTTCTCTGCTTTCCTTCCAGGTTATTAACGGTTTGATGGAACGTCCCGACTGGGAGGAAGCAGTTAAAATGCCTCTTGGGATTCTCCCCTGCGGGTCTGGGAATGCAATGGCAGCCGCTATTAATTATAGTGCTGGGTAAGTGGGAAACCCCCACTAAAATCCTGGGAAGGGGCATTTGTGGCCCATCATGATTCTGGCCTTGCAGCTTAGCCCAAAGGCCTATGCCAGAAGTTGGCAGCATTGAATCCTGTGTTCTCCAAGGCTCAGTTCCTGGATACCATGCACGAGTATCAGGGAGCATGCCCAGGGGGTCTTCTTTCTTCCCCAGCCAGTACTGACTAGGATTCACTTGTGCAGCTGTGCTAGAGTTCCTACTTGCTCGTATGGGCTCCTGTAGCTTTTGGATGAAGAGCTGCAGATTATAAGCATTCTGCTTATAAACTGCAGATTATAAGCTAGTGCATTCATCCTTCTCCGCTTTCCTTCCAGCAAGCTTCACTTGTGAATCCTAGGCACAGAGGAGCCTAGGATTCACAAGTGAAGCTTGCTGGACACAAGCCCATGGCTTCAAAACTAGTCCTGTGATTAATTATATAAAAATACCATATTTGAGAAGATACGTTGGCAGTGATGAGGGCAGAGAGAGCACTTACATCAGTTGACCCATGTTGTGGTGTGGAGTAATGAGTATCATAACCCTTAATAAGTTTCTGTCCTGCACTCCCTCCCCTGCCCCACCTGTTTCACCCTTATGATAACTTGCAAGGGCCTTGACAGTGAGTCATACCTGGCTGACCAGCTCTCAGATCCATAGCTAAGCAAGGTCAGGCCTGGCTCCTACCTGGATGGGAGATTGCCAAGAAATACCAGGGCTGGGGGTTAGACTGTAAAGTTGAAACAGGCTCTGGGAGGAAGGCAATAACAACCCACCTCTGCCATACAACCAAGAACAGTGAGTGGATGTAGTTGCCAGAAACTGAGCTCCATTCAGAGACTTTCCCTTTCATTATGTACTTAGGCTTTGGATGAGAAAGCGTGATTTTTCACGTTTTTTAGGCTTAAAAAAGGGACAAAATACTGTAGGTGGGTGAAGTCTCTATAAGAACATAACACTTCTGTTTTGTCCTTGTAACCTCTCAATTCTCTCCCTAACCCAAGAGGATAAAAATGGGTCCTATCCTCCCATGATGTGTGTCCACAATCACTGCCGTGTGTGCAGGCACCCCTCCAGAAGCTAAAAAAGGAAAAGTTAAAAACCCAAAGTGCATCCTCCAGCTGTAAAAAGATTGTCCTCTTATTAGTTGATTTCCTAAATCTGAGGTAAAAGTAGATTTCCTGTATGTTGCTTCTGAGTGCTTTTCCACTGACACTATCCTGCCCTTTTTGCCCTTCAGAAGAGGTGGAGATGGTCGGTTGGTTGGTTGGTTGGTTGCCACCCACTTGGCAAGTGACTCTGGGTGGTCTTCATTGTTCTGTCTCTGTTTTTTGCCCCATTGGGCAGGTTTGAGCAGGTCTTGGGACAGGAGCTGCTGACAAACTGCACCCTTCTGCTGTGCCATGGGGCAGTTTCCCCCTTGGACCTGGTCTCCATCACCACCGCATCAGGCACCCGTGTCTTCTCCTTCCTGAGTGTTGCTTGGGGCTTCATTTCAGATGTGGACATTGAAAGTGAGAAGTACCGGCACATGGGCCCCGCCCGGTTCACTATGGGAACAGTGGTTCGCCTGGTTTCTCTCAACACTTACCGGGGGCGGCTCTCCTACCTGCCCGCTCCTGATTGTGCAGCTCATCGGCCTATTTTGCGCAGCATCACCGTAGCAGCTAATGGGAGCCTTCCCTTCCAACACCTGCCCCTCCACCGCACTGTCTCTGATATGGGCCTTTGCGAGGAGCGCCAGGCCTTCTGCTTTCGTGAGATGGAGTCAGCTGAAGAGCCCACCCCTTCACCCAGCTCCCCACCTTCTTCTTCCAGCTTCCATGCATCCAGCTTCAGTTTTGAAACCCTTTCAGAAGTGGTGGTAGACAAGAGGCCCCAGCACACTGATCTGCCCAAAGTTCTGCCAAACAGGTTGCCTTCTGCCCGGCAAATGCATGGCCCTCTGGATGACTTCCTGGCCCCACTTGAACAACCAGTGCCCAAGTCCTGGGTGACTGTGGAGGACGATTTTGTGCTGGTGCTGGCCATTTACCAGACTCACTTAGGGGCAGACCTCTTCACCATGCCCACTGCTTTGTTTAATGATGGCCTCATCCATCTTTGCTTTGTCAAGGCAGGCATCTCCCGGGCAGCCTTGATTCGCCTCTTCTTAGCCATGGAGAAAGGCACTCATTTTGAGCAGGAGAGTCCTTACTGTGTGCACCTCCCTGTCCGAGCTTTCCGCATAGAGCCTCTCACTCACAAGGGAATCATCACCATTGATGGGGAACGGGTGGAATATGGACCCATCCAAGGACAGATTCACCACGGAATTGCCAACTTAGTTACTGGGATCAACCAGTCTAAGTTGACTACACTCTGACAGGGTTTGTGTTAATTCTCTTGCAGAGACTAACAGTTCTAATTTAACTTGTGTTTCCTTCTATCTGTTCTCCAGCCACTAGAGGGCAAGCTGCTTAAAATGACTCATTACCCTTCTAGGCGTTTGAGGGCACACATCATATATCCTGTTAATGGTTTTCCATCAATCAGAAGCCACCTGGCTACCAGTCTTTGGGTGTGAGTGAGGTGGAACGTAAATGTAGTGCTCTTATATGCATTTTTCATACCTGGATTATTTACCTGGGGCTCCCATCATTCTACCCAGCACTTCTTTCTGTCATACTTGTCCAGCCATAAGTTAGCTCTTCCTCTAGGGCTTACAGGCACCTTGGCTATAGCCTTTCTCACTATTGGGGGTGGGAGACAGCGGCAAAGTGAGCAGCCATCTATCCACCCAATATTTTTGCCAGACCCTTAAAAATCCTGGTTTATTTGAAGCTGTAGGGACAGGATGGTGGTGTAGCTCAGGAAGTCCAGGAAGAATTGAACACTAATATTCCAACTGTCCTTCAACCCTGGAAGCTGAAATTAGTCTGTTTTTTCAATACTGCTTTAAAACACTAGGCTTTGCATTTAAGCAAAACTGTATGTTCCATTGGTGAAATGGGATTCCTCTGTCCTCTTTCTCCAAGAGGCCAGTCTCCCATTCCACATCCTCACCCACCTTTTGCTCACATTTCATAAGAACTAAAGGATGGGGACTGAGCAAGACAGACTTATGTACAGGCCCCTACGGTTCCACTCTTGATATGCACTCTTGATATGTTACCTGTCCTTATAAACTGGAATTGGATGTCCCTCCAAATATTGCTGGACTACAAAACCCATCCCTGATTGCTGGTCATGTGGGCTGGGGCAAATGGGAGTTGAACAATATTTGAAGACCACACGTTTCCCCTGGCACCTCAGTCGAAATACAGACAGGGTGAATGCCTCTGAAACTGGACATTGAATGTACCAGGTAACTTGCTAAATGTGTAGGAGTATTTTGTCTCTGTTTTGTTAAGATACATAATTAAGGCCGATTGTTCTATCTTCCCTCCTGGCTTACAGGGAGTTGCATTTGGGTGGTTCTGCCATTCTTCCTCTCCATGGATGACCAAGGCCATATAAGGGAAGGAAGGGGACCATGTTTTCTGCAACCTACAGCCATTCATTTCTAACCAGCTTATGGTATGCTAGAGGAAGCTGGGAGTATCATCTCCCCTTCGTATCATGACTTTGAACGTGTAGGAATACACTGGATGAATGTAACTGGATTTTTCTTGTGGGAAGAATTGTGCTACGGTGATTATTTTTTTCCCCTCCCCACCATGTGGGGGCTAATAAGCAATTAAATGATCAAAAAGTGTAATAGATATGCGTCTGTATATGAAACAAAGCTTATAATACATGTTCTCCCTCCCTCCTTCTCTCTCTCTCTGTCATAACTAATTTCAAACCAGAAGACAAAGTTGGTTGACATCTCCCTTGTCAAACTTTTCCCAAGTTCATAAAGTGATAATCCATACAGCAAGTAATTGCTTAGACTGGATCTCAACTGGCTGCAAGTTCTAGGCCAACTTTAGCAGAACTTGCCTGATCGCAAAAGGCTGAACAGGAGTGCCTGATTAACTCTTCAGTGAGAGATCCCTTTGGAATGCCACAGCTGTAGGCTAGACCAGAAAGTTGGAAAAACTTCCTGAACCTGGGAGCAAGCAGCGGCGAGCCACTTCTGTAACACTGCCAAGAAAACCACGTGGACGTAAATGCTGGGAGTCAACCTTGACTTTACTCTGGCTTTCACTGACTTGAATGTGGGTTATACATTAACATTGAAAAAGGTGGATGTGAAGGTGTGGGACTTCCTTCATGTGGATGTTTTAGGACGTGTGTCGTGCAAATTTGGACATGTCCTATTGCTCTATCCTTTCTCGCCTCTCTAATCAAACTCAAGCTGGAAGCAAGCATGTGAGTCAAGAAGCATCCGTAAGGGTAGCTATTCCTCGTGGTCTGTCTGCTGGGAGAGTTACAGGAAGAGGATTGAACTGGCAGAAAAGATGACAGAGTAAAGAGAGGGGACAGTTATGAAAGCACAGAATCAGGCCCATAAAAGCAAGGTGGCAACACAGAAGCTGATACCTTGGGACGTATTTTGTTAACTAGATCATAGAAGCCTAGACGTTTAGGCCCTTCAGTCCAATCCCTGCAGAGTGCAAAAAATCCAAATTAAAGGCTGCCCAGCCTCCAGCCGAACATATGCAGCAAAGGATACGTATCACCTTCCTCAATCATGGGCTCCATTACTGAATAGCTCTGATTGTTAAGAATCCTTTTTCTCGTGTTCAGCTGAAATCTGCCTCCTTGTAACTTAAATCTATTATCCCGTGTCCTGCACACTGGACTGAGAGGGAGCTGGTCTTGACTTTCTACTGGGTGATAGGCATTTGAAGAGAGTTACCAAATCCCTGTTCCATCTTGTCTTCTCAAGACACAGTACTGTATTCCCGGTTCCATCTTTATTCTTAGGAGTTAGTTTCTAGTTCCCCGTAATCATGGTGTGACTTCATACTTAGCTCAGTTGCAAGTATCCTAGTCCTGCTGGAGCTATAGTAAGGCTGAGCAGAAAGTAGATTTGGATCCATTGATCAAATGTAGATTGGGGAGGGGGTCCTGAATGTTGGCAGCCATAACAAAATAGTAACCTCCCTTCCTACATTTTAGGAAGTGCTTGCTGGAAGTGAAGCAAACTTAGCATATCAGGGAGTTTTTGTATGGAGAGTGACCCATTTACCCCATTTCTGAATGCCATAACAAATTCCTGCTTTCCAAATTACATCCTAATTGATTGTTTGATTTTCTGCCATCTGGTCTGCTTGGTGGAGGGAGAAAGAAAGGATTAATGCAAGTCTGAATCCCTCTCTCTTCTGGACTAGAGGGGCCCTCAAAGTGTATCCAGCCTAGGATGGCAAAAAATATGGCATTGAGAACATGATGGCAGAAGTCACTGCTGGTGGACTGCAGGTGACAAGGTGGAGCAGGCACTTCCCATGGCTGAAATCCCTCTTCCCCCTTTCTTAGAAACTATAATTTTTGATATAGTATATATTAAATATACTCATGAGCAGCATATTGTTAAGAATGACTGCCGCTCTGTGCTGCTTGTTGGTCTTTAACAACTGAAGTGATATTTACAAATAATATTATACAGTCTAACTTCTGTTACTTAGCTTGAACGTGGCTATGAAAACTAAAGGGCGAATAGTTACCATCAGAACTGCTTTGGGGATAATGGGGTGGTGGCCCCTTCATCCCCATCCTTTCTTGTTGAAGAGACAAGTCTGAAATGGGTGTGCAAGTGCTAGCTAGCTGAATTGAGTTATACTTCTCCATGAGACTGGAAGTCCTGATTCCTGGGGCTCTTGACCTCCAAGAGGGTTGTAACTCTTCTCCTGAACGTGGTTGCACCGTCACTAGAAATTTTCCCCCTCAACATGGAGAGGTTGGGGATGAATCTGGAGCATGCATCCTGCTGCTCTCAGCTACCCCTTGAAAATAGTTCATCCCATTTGAATGTCCAATGAATATCTGCTCAGCATTGCAGTCCTGATTCAGGGCACTGGAAGATAGCAGGAACTAGTGTCCTCCCCCCCACCCACCCCACCTTTCTCAGCAGAGAAAGGGAGCGGCATCTGGGAGCATCAACATCAAGTTTTCCTGGTTTTTGTTTTTTGGAGAAAAGGAAATGTTTGGGGCAAGATGTCTTGATTGGGTACCCCTCTTCTCAATGTCCATCCGTTGTCCTGAAGGATAGGGCACTTCCTGGGCTTGTCTTGCTTGTCCACATGGCAAAGGATTGTCACCAATAGCCAGGCAACAGGGCCAGGAAGCTTTGGGGGTCAGTGATAGGCCTCTCTGTGTTTATGGGCCTTGATAGGTACCTAACCAATCCAACTCTGCTTTATCAAATACTGCTGCATTAACATGCCAAACATGAGCCGTTCTGCTCCAGTTTCTTCTTCTTCAGGAAGATTTTTTGGCACTGGTGGCATGGAAGATCATTAAGGGATATCTTTTTTTCTGGATCCATCTCATGTGCAAGGAGCAATATTAAGTATTGTCCTCATTCTCTTAGAGATATTTAACTATCTTGAGAAGAATATTAGACGTGCTCTCTCAAAGCAGTAATATTCACAGCTTGTTGTTTATATATGCACATAGGAGCAACTCTTGGGCTGCTTAGTTTTGAAGTCAGTAGAATTGCTGTTTTCATCTTTTCCCCCTTTTTCCTCATTATATGAATATATCCATGCTTGAGTGCTGGTCCTTGCCCTGACCTACTGGAGAATTTTGTAGAAGTCTGGAAGGTGGGAAAATGCCTTTCTTCGCTGCTAGCCTTATAACCCCTCCCACCTTGGTCTCAGGGCAAGGTAAGACAGCTCAGCTCAAAATAAAGATGACAACAGGCAAGGCTGTGTGGCTTTATCTGGGATTTGCTGTAGAGTTTAGCTTCTCAAGAAAGCCATTTTTAAACAACGGTTTTATAGTGAAGCCTTATCCTCCCTCCCCCCTCCTTCCTTCCTTCCTTCCTTCCTTCCTCCCTCTTTTTTTCCTTTTATGTGCCCTTTCTCTCCCCTACTTTCCTTTGTTTGTTTCCCTGCCAAGCTTGTTTCCCAGAGACTGATCCCTTGTAGATAACTTGAAATTAATACAAAGGCAACATTGAACTTATTCTTGTTCCTGTCCCTTGCCAATTTCAGAAGTTTTTTGAAATGGCAAAAAATGTGAATCATATTTAAAAAAAAAAATTCTGCAGTGCTTGCGATTGTAAATGGGGTAGGGCAATGTCTGAAGGTTTATTTTTAATGTATTATTCAATTTCAATCCCACCTTCATTTTATACAACTCAAGGTTTATCTAACTGCAGACTTAAACCAGTTTATCAGTAGCTGAGCTGTCAGGACCCCTGATCAGACGACTCAGATACCTAATTCTGTAGGAGCTTCCAGAATCCTCATCAAGTCTGCCAATGAATGGTTTGTTGTCATCCTGGTTGTTTGAGGGAAACTTTCATTCATTAAGAAAAAAGTAGTTACAACTGGGTTTTGAGTGATCAGTTTCTCAACGACACAGAATTTTTTAGCAGCCATGATGGAACAGTTTTGTAAAAAGAATGAAATTGGCTCATCATCAAAGAACCAGGGTGATACAATATTAGATAGTGTGGGATTTCTATTGGAGAGAATAAGGTTTAAATCCCAATTCACTGTTTGACTTGGCGAACTCCGCCATTCTCTTTCAACCTCACCTATTTTATAAGATTGTTATGAGATTTTTTTTTTTTAAAAAAGGGAGGACCATCATATAGGCCTGAAAGCTAGCTGGGTGACTTTGGGCCAGTCATTCTCAGCCCACTTCACGGGGTTGTTGTGGGAAAAGTAGGAGACAGGAATATTAGGTATGTTTGCTGCCTTGACTGTGTGTGTGTGTGTGTGTATATCATCATCATCATCATCATTAGTGCCATGAGACCATTGAAAGAAGGATGGTGTTTAATGATTTTTTGAAGCTTTGCCTCCTTCCCAAAAATATCGCAGACTTGCTGTCCCACCATTCGTGCAGTGTCCATGTTTATCACAGACACCATCAGCTTTGGTGTGATGGCCCACAGCGTGAATTGTGTTCCAATGTTGCTGAAACTAAGCAAAGTTGAAAAATAGAGAGGAATAGGAGACCACTTAAAAATAACACTCATGTACAGGGTTTGCATCCCCCGTGGAAGAAAGAGGAGGCTTTGGGCCAGTCATTCTCTCTCAGCCCAACCCACTTCACAGGGTTATTGTTGTGGGAAAAAAATAGGAGACAGGAGTATTAGGTAAGTTTACTGCCTAATACTTGGCTGGTTATATTATACTTTGCAATTGGAATAGAAGACATTGTAAAAGGAATAGAATACAGGTAGTCTTCAACTTACAACCACAGTTGGGACTGGAACTTCCATCGCTAAGCAATGCAGTCATTAAGTGAGTCGCACACGATTCTATGACCTTTTTTGTCGCAGCTGTTAAGCAAATCACATGGTCATTAAGGAAATCTGGTTTCCCCCATTGACTTTGCTTGTTGGAAGCCCCCTGGGAAGGTCGCATATGGCGGTCCTGTGGTCCCGGGATGCTGCAACCATCATAAATACATGCCAGTTGCCAAGCACCTGAATTTTGATCTTGTGACCGCAGGGACACTGCAATGGTCATAAATGTGAGAACTGGTTGTAAGTCACATTTTTCAGCACCGTTGTAACTTCAAACGGTCATTAAACGAATGGTTGTGAATTGAGGACTACCTGTAGCTGAAACCCAAGCTGTTCTGACAGCTGCTAGAATTTTGCTTATTACTATGATTACAGAGAGTGCTGGGAAATGTAGCTTTTGTGGTAGAAAATGGGCTTAGTTCCTTTCAGCTGTGTCATTACATGAGATGATATTTGAAATTGTCCTTTCTTTTCTTACAACCCCCACCCCCCCACACCTCCCAGGAAACCTTTCCACACTAATAGTTTCATTTCATTTTGGCTTGTCTATTATGTTTGTGTAAATTAAAACCTGGCTTGTACCTTTATCTGTTTGCAAATGGCAGAGGGTTTTGTAAACCATGCAACTGAACACAGGCCAGAATCTCATTATGATCTTACCTTTTCAGCAGTGGGAAAAGCTTTCTTTTCTGATGTAGTTCTGTCTAGTTAGTCCAAAAGACACTCTGAGCCCCACCACCCCAAGTTGGTGAATGGCCTCTTTGCTTAGGCTCTGGAATATAATGTTCCCTACTGAGATTAGATTGCTATTATTCTTGTTTCTGAGTCTGCCTTTAGAGCCAATCTGGAACATTCAGCTAATACAAAATGTCCGTATTGTGGCTGTTTAGTCTGTAGCTCAATTTAAAGTGCTAGTTTTGGCTTACAAATTTAGACCACATTCAGGCCCCATCTGTTTAAACCAGTGTTCCTCAAGCTTGGGAACTTTAAGATGTGTGAACTTCAACTCCCAGAATTCCCCAGCCAGCATGGCTGGCTGGGGAATTCTGGGAGTTGAAGTCCACTCATCTTAAAGTTCCCAAGCTTGAGAAACACTGGTTTAAACAGATGCCCCAGTATCAGTCTGCCTGCAACATAAGCTCAGGGGCCTGAGGCCCCTTTTTATATATTCGGCAGTCCGAAGGGTCAGGTTGAAAAAGCAGTTTTTTTAATAACGATCTGACTTTCGTAGAGTGAACTTCCTACTGGGGGTTGGCAGGCTCCGCTTATTGCAAGCTTTTAATGGAGTGTTTGCGTATTTGTTTATTGGTTGTAATGTTTTTTCTAGGTAAAACGTTTAAATTGCCTGTTTTTAGCATCGGTTTGTATTCATGCTTTGTGGTTTGCATTATCTGGAAAACCACAGGTTTTTCCAGCTCCCAGGAGGCCTGACCAACTTTTGAATATGCCAAGAATTGTGTACCAAGCTGCTTTCGAAACGGGTGGGCAAAGAGGAGGAGGGAACGGCATTAATATCTCCCCCTCCATTAGCAAATGATGCTTTTGGTGTTTCCCAGCCTCCGCTGTAAAACCTTCACTATAAAATCCAAAAGATGGTGCTGTAAGGTTAGGCGCATTTTAAGGACAGGCGTCCTTCTCTCTTTCGGCAGCATCTATTTATTTTTGACCCTGAATGCATCCAGCCTTGCCTGTCTGTCTGTCTCCTTCCTAGACTTTCATCAGCTGTGTAACTGAGGCCACTCCAGCCTCAGCCCACCTTCCCCTTTAGCTGAACCCCCCTTTCTGCTCATCCAGCTACAGGAACCTTGTCCTCAGCACATAACAACCGGAGAAGATTGGGGTTTATTTGGGAAGTTTATCAGTCTGAAAGTGCTGTAGAGTTTAAACATTTTGTCTCCAACTGCCTCTGTTGTGTTGCCTGTCAGCTAAATAATGTTTAAAGTGAATATTCTAAAATTCAGCAAAACAACAGCAAAGCAGAAACATCCTATGCAATAAAAGCAATAGCATGAAGTTTTGGTCCTTGTCTTGCTTGTCCTGAGTTGGAGGTTAGCAGAAGAGAGAGATGTTTCAGGCCAGATGATAGAACATCTCTCGGGTTGCTTAGCTAAGAACTAATGTTAGAATAATTGAGTTCAGAGGTGACTGCAGGGGGGGTCCAAAAAGACAAGATGGCAGATGCAACATGTGTACATGTGATTGAAGCCATGTTATTTTCACATGCATTACAATCATGCAATTGTAGCCATCTTGCCCCCCCCCCCCCATTTCTCCTGCAGACTCCCCTGATTGAGTTGGAAAGATCAGCTTTACAAGTGGGTAACCTGGGGCTTGTTTTTCTCATGAACCCCCCCCCCCCGCAATTTTTCATGATCAATTTTTCATGATCAATGAAGGAAGCAATAAACTGGCAAAAAAGTTGCACAGTTTTCCATGTAATGGGGAGTGCAGATGGAGAAGAATAAGCTTAATATTTCATATATTTAAATTCTTTTTTCTTTAAGGAGGAAAAACTGACACAAACACCCAAAACGGAAAAAGGACCAAAAGGTTTGGGCATGTCATTGTATCATCACTGTATTTCCTCCATGTGACTCTCAAGATTCAAGTCCTGTGCTTCCAAGGTCTTTATTCCCCTATCAACTCCTTAGGCCATCTTCCTAATGTTTAGCCTGAATTTGCTTCCTTGTAATCTGGACTTGCTAGTTGGATCTCATGCTCTGGGTTGGGCATAAACAAATCTTTGGAGCACAGATTTTAATTTTGAGCCGTGGACACAGACACTTTAAAGTCATATCTATCATTCCTAAAGGGCCTTGACCTAAGCACAACACAGACATGCACCAGCAACCTGTTTCTTCTTGCCAGGTTCCCATGAAGTTCCTTCCTCTCCTTTCCAGCCCACGAGTGATCCCGATTTAGGCTGTCCTCAGCTGTTTCAGCTTTACGGCAGCCTGTTCCTCCTGATTCCAACACCATCCAGAGGCAGCCTCCAGTTATGTGAACTACATTGGGCATGGTGCCCCATGACCTTGGAGGGCTTCTGGGTGGCTGTGGTGACTGGGAACAGAAGCAGCAGAGACAGGATAGGGGTTGGTAATGTGCAGAGTCAATTCATGCTGGTAGAGTTTTCTGCCAAATCAAGAGTGGGTGGGGAACACTTCAAAGCAGCAGTGGGGAAGACAACGACTGACTGTCATGGTGCAATTGACCAGTCATCAAGCCCCTATTTATCAGCAAGATGCTCTTGCTCACTCATTGCAAGATGCTCTTTTCCATCCAACTTATGTTTACCTGCTCTGGGGGAACTTGAGTTCACTTTCACACTCAGCACAGTCTGAAGCCAGACACCATTTTTAATTTCTACAAATGCTAGTGGGACTGATCCAATGGCTTCCTTGTAAATAAATGGGATACTAAAGGTTGATGCCTTGCTTTGCAGCAGAACATTTTCTCCTTTAGATATTTTTAAATACGTCGTCATGTTTGGCATGTGCTAAGGAAGGCATCTATAGGCACATTGAGGACCATGATTTCCATATTACATTCTTGTTTTGAAGAAAAAAGTGGGGCTTTATCATCATTTTCAACACACAGATATCTTTTTCAAATTGTGGTGCCTGAAATAAGTCACAATACTTCAGGTGAGATCTCACCAAAACAACGTGCTATGTTGAGGCAGCCTAAAATTGCATTTAATCTCTCTTGGCAACCATATCACCCTGTTGATTTAGTTTAACATGTGGTCTACTGAAGTCCCTAAATTATTTTCACACCTATTTCTATGTGTCTCCTGCCTGTGCATCTCACTTCCTCCTGCCTCAATGCAGAGTTTTATATTTATATTTACGTTGTTTCCTTTTTCTTACTTGGGCTCAATTCACCCTCCTTGTTGAGATTATTTTGAATAATACTCCAGTCCTTGAAATTTTTTGGAGTGCAAGTTTGATGACCAGCTTTTACCAGCTTCGTCCAAATCTACAAGGATGATCACAGCAACAGTGTACCTGAGATTCATTTTTTATTTCTCCCATGAGTGACAAGCTATTAGGAACGGCCACCTCTATCATCTATTAATCCTTTTTTTTAATCAGCTTTGATTATTAGAAGGCTGTTGACTTTAGATGAACTTTAATGGCCAAGCATGACAAGTGGGTAACAGGTCCTATACTTGCAATCAAATCCAGTCTACAATAATATTTCTTTATGGGTACTATGTTTCACCTTTTGAGGACACGTGTCACATAGGGACACAGTCGCCTACAACTTTACTTTGAAGGGGATAGATTTTTTTTTTGTTGGCAAGTAGCAGCTCACTTTTGGGCAGAACATTTGAACACACATGACTTCAAGAGTGGACAAATTTTTGGTAGTCAGGAGGTAGATGAACTTAACATTTGGGGGGAACACAGCAGCTCTAAAGCATAGGACTATGATTTTAAAAAGATGGAGCCCTGGCAAAGCTGGGGTTTTGTTGTTTTTCCTGAGGTTTGGAAGAGTTGGAAATCATCATCATCATCATCATCATCATCATCATCATCATCATCATCATCTTTTTTGCTTTCTTTTGCCATAGTCATTATAAAGACCTGCAAATAGATGTAGAACGATTATGGTAAAAGAAAGCAAAGATAGTACCAATAGTTATAGACACCTTAGGTGCAATCCCAAAACATCTGGAGCACCACTTGAAGACCATCATCAGCATTGACGAACTCACCGTCAATTGCAAAAGGCAGCTTTACTTGGAACAGCTTATATCCTGCGACGATACCTTTAACACCATCAAACAACATCTGTCTATCTCAGGTCCTTGGGAAGGACTTGATAGGTGGATAAAAATGCCAAATCCAGTCTAAGCATCTGGCTGACTGTGTGACCAACCATAATAATAATAATAATAATAATAATAATAATAATAATAATAATGGGGCTGCACCACAGTTTTTGTATGTTCCATATCTCAAAAAAATGGGAAAGCTTTTGTTTGGAGGGAGCTACGAAGAGAGGTAGGAGAGGCACTTGGTATTGTTCCCCCTTCCTTTATAAAGCATGAACCCTAAATAAGACCCTAGAGCTGCAAGGACTGACTTCGGTCACAAGGTGGCAGCCACACTGCGATGATTAGACATCTTTTTTGCCGAAAATGTTAAAAGAGTTTTTGTAAAGAAAAACCAAGGGAGGGGGGCAGAGATGGAGCATGAACAGGGGCTTACAAATAAAATAGCTGCAAAAACTTCTCCACATTCTCCTGTTGGCTTGTTCCTACAGAGGGTTGTTTTGTAAATCAAAACTATTTAAAGCTCTTCTTTAAACCCCTTTGTACAAATCCATGTACAATCCCTTCCCTTTCCAAACTCAGCTTGACTGTAAAGATGATTGATCACTTAAAATAGTAGAACGTTAGCCATATTGTGCTTGAAGATGGTTTGGCCTTGGTTGCAACTGGCATTCATCCCATAGATCTAACTTCATTTTTTTACTTACTCCGTTGACAATGGTTGAGTCTACTCCTTGCACTGGGTAACAGTGAAGCTTGGTTGAGTTGGCTCAGCAGTGGGCCCAACAACTGACTGTCTTGTGTGTGTGTCTCTCTCACACACACATACACATACAGACACTATTAAGAAGCCCTGGCTTGTTTTGAATATGGCTTGTTAAAGATTCAAAACAAGCAGAATCAATTTTACAGATGAACCAAATTTACATGCTTTGTGGTTTCCTGGTCAATTCCTGCTTTGCTTCCCCTCCCTTTTTTCAAAAGTTGATTTGTATCACTCTTCAGAGGATTATTTACAATCTTGGTCAGATTTTTTTTTTCAAAAAAGGAATGAACAAAAGGAAGCATAAGTCACAAACTCTATAGCTCCCTTTGCCCAGTTATAATCCAAAAGCCAACAGCAAACCCTGGTTTAGTCCCTGGCCCAATTAGTCATGTGTCATGCTCTGCCACCACCCCCACCCCCATGCTGTTTATGGCTTAGTGCAGTTTACGAAGCCAGTGGTTACCACTTGCTTAAAAAAAAAAAGTACATACTATGTGAATGTTTTCATTTCTTTTTAATATAACTGGATTTTCACAATATATTCTAACTTTTGACGAGGTCCCATCACAAAGGTTATTTGGAGGGTTTTTGTGGGGAGGTTGGTTGTGAAAGTCTGCTTACTCTTTCAGATGCTGCATTAATCATTATTATTATTTGCATAGCTCCCTTGCTTTTCTTTCACAATCACCTGGTTCACGTGGACTAGCTGCACACCTTTCCCACTCCAGCAGTAACTCTGAGAGGTAGCAAACAATTCACTTTTAATACAAAGTGATGCTGTTGCTCTGAGTAGTAACAGCAATTGTTTTATCACTTTCAGACTTTGTGTGTTTAGATTCGTTAATGGATCACCCTCTCCACAGTAATGAAGCAGGCTATGTTCTAAATACATACATGGAGTAGCTGTTAGAAAGGGAGGCCTTGGCCCAAGTCTGACACATAGCTGCACATCTCCAACCATGGGGCAAGCAGTGGTGTTGCTACTAGTTGGCCTTTTACAAATCTGGAGTCCAGCTAGGGGCTCGAGTTGAATCAGGATAGTTACACAGATGGATAACCAGTAGGAAATGGGTATTGTAGGGTAGATTATGAAGTTAAGAAGGAGGTAGGAGCAAGACCCTATTGTTGCCAAGAGAACTCCAGAGAAGGGTCTTTGAAGTCACCAGGAGTGAAGACTATTTCAAAGGAGACTGTTGTTTTATTACACAAATATAGGACTATGTGAGACATACCTGTGAAGTTACCAAAGGCCACACTGGCTGGAGGGCTGTGTGTGTTGAACACATCTACAGGGATCAGGTAGGGCAGTGTTTTTTCAACCTTGGCTACTTTAAGATGTGTGGACTTCAATGCTGGCTGGGGAATTCCAGGAGTTGAAGTCCACTCATTTTAAAGTAGCCAAGGTTGAGAAACACTGAGGTAGGGGAATGATAACTCAAGACATAGACTAGCTTAATCTGACAGCAGCAGTTAAAGACTAGTTGGATTTGGAGTTGTACTCAAAGCTCAGTGCCTAATATTTTACTAAAAGCAGAGAGGCTGGAATTGGAGGAAAGCACTCTCTGCCCTCAGGCTGTGAGACTTCCCAGCAGAGGGGCACTTGCAACGGCCTTCTAGTCAAGACTTGATCTGATCACCCCTGCTTTACTACATCTGTGTAGCTGCTGCTACACAACTACATCTCAGACCATGACCTACTGCTTGCCTAACAAAACTCCAGGGAGTGGCTGGATTTCTCCAAAGGTTGGGACATCACTGTCCAGTCTCCAACCTGTAAGTTGCTTAAGAAACTTTTGGCCCTTCAGATAATGCTGGATCTCTTTCGCAAGCACTAGCCAACATTGCTAAGGATTAGGATAATGGGAAGCTCACCGTTCTGGAGGCTACAGGCTTGATAGTAGAACTTACATGACATCCTGTATTTGCCTTTACTCCATGCATCTAGTGAAGTGGACTATTATGGGGCAATATAAAAGATCAGAACCAAGCAATCCATGGTCTTCCCTGACACTCTATGGAAGCAAAAGTTGGACTTTGAAGAAGCAAGGGAGGAAGAGTACTGATGCTTTTGGACTTGGTTGTTGGAGAAGACTCCTGAAAATACCATGGACAGCCAAAAAAACAAACCAATCAGAAAACAAACAACGGATTATTGGACAAATCAACCCAGAGTTCTCACTCGAGGCACACATGACCAGGCTCCAGTTATCCTACCTTGGACACATTACATGAAGACCCAGCTCTCTGGAAAAGGCTGCCACGCTGGGAAAGGTAGAAGAAAATCTACTTGGTTGCTAACAGTCAACAAGGACTTGATGGCACGTAATCATCATAATCTTGATGTGGCAATATATTCGTTAGTCTTTCAGGCGTCACAAGGTTCTCTTACTACAGCAAAGAAAGTTGCTTTCCTTATTCACTTTCTCCTGCATAAACAGTCTCTCCCAACCTGTATAACAAGGGAACTGTAAAACAAGCCAACCAACAGGAAAATGGCTGCTTGACCCGAAGCCAAATGTGACCCGGCGTATAAAAATAGCAGCTGATACAGCACAAAGGAACTATCATGCGCGAATGTCTGCGTTCCGTCTACAGACAGGTATGTGAACAGAGACAGAAAATGTATTTGGTGATTGTTTTTTAAATCCCATCTTCCTTTATTCCTCATTGCTTGTAGCATATAATTGTAAACATCTTTTGGGAGGGGTGGGGGGGAAACTGCCATCAAACCCTCTCCAAAAGTTCTTAACAACACTGTTACGTGGAAAATTAAAAAGATTAGGAATCTCTCCAAAGGAGATTTAAAAAATGTTTGCCCAGCATCCCCTTTCTGTACGAAAGAACCATCCTTCCCTTAATAGAAGAACATAGTTTAATCTCTTTTAAGTCTTGCCTGGAGTGAATGTGGCTGTGTGTATATACATATACACATATATAAATACACACACATACAAACCACACATTTTGTCTGTTTTACAAAAAAGAGATGAAACAAAACTTTATATATATATACATATATATATGTATGTATGTATGTATGTATTTATATAGATTTCATATTTAGGAGGGTCACAAATGAGGTCTCGTGTTTTAACATTTCTGTACACATGACACTACGCTGGGCAGTGCTAGGAGGAAACAGACTCAATCACTTGCCTTTTTAACTAAAAACAGAGAGAATAATATAATTGTAATAATTAAACTAAGAACCCCTAGTCTTGCCATCAGATGTAAAGCCCCCTTCGGCCAAGTGTGGAAATAAAATGAGTGTGTGCAACCCGTTTGATTTAATTTGGCGTTCTGTAGACAGTAGAGTCCTGGTGTTTACTGATCTCAAGAGAAAGGATCTTTCATTCAGGGTGTCCAAGACTCCTAGGCTTGAGAGGGGCATGTAGAGTCATAGTGGTTTAACTGGGGGTGGGGGGTGGGGGTGAGCCCAGAAAACCTGGATATCATATCCACTTTTGTAGCTGGCTTGCATTGGCTTACGTGTCCCTTAACCATAACTCCAGAGTCGATGGATGAAATGAAAAAGGGTTAAACTGTGTGCAATCATCTGCTGAAAAAATATGTGTGTGACCGAGCCCAGGCACCGAAATGTGCCTGAAGGGCTCCTGGGTCATCCATATCCAAGGCCCATCCCAATGCCATACAAGACAGAGGTATGCAGATGTGACGGTCTGTGACTGAATTCTGCCCTTTGGATAGAAAAGTTCACCAAAAGCCAAACTCTAGGATATAGGTCTAGAGAGAATGTGCATGTACATGTACGTGTATGTGTGTGCAATACATCTTCCAACGTGCTACAAAGCCCTTGTGTGTTCCAGGTATCTACGACGCCCAGTCCAACATCTCGGCTGCTGTCCTGTTCTGGGTGAGGGGTAGGCCATGCCAACCCAGGAACTCTCCTTTGTGCACCCAGAACCACGGTTAGTCCCTGCAGGTGGAAAGTGCTCGCCGCAGACCTTTCCCTTGTTCCAAACATCTGGTGTTGGATTATTTGTTTGCCCGGGTCGGGAAGACGGGGGTCTGGGTTGAAAAACCAGGGTGGCCCTTCCACCTTGGTGGCGGATATTGGAGAAGAGCAGAACACCCTGCTGCGGATTTTACAAGGTGCCGTGCTGCGATTCATATTTAGAGAGGATGCTGCGGTAGCGGGTTAGTTCCTGGCGGATGTTGGCCACTTCTTGGCGAAGGACCGCGTTCTCCTTCTCCAGGAAGGCTGCCCGAACAGTGATCTGATTCTCTTTCAGGCGGCGAGCATCTCTCGAGCGTTTTGCTGCCTCATTGTTCTTGTACCGCCTATTCCAATATTTTTCATCCTGGCCCAACATAAAAAAAAGGGGGGGGCAGAGGGAAAGAGGAAAAGAAGTGGCATGTCAAAGAAAGTATCACATAAGCCTCGTGCACCACAGAAAACTCTTGACATTTTCCTGCAAGGCTTTGGACAACCTAAATGTTCATATGCAGTTCCAACATAGACTTGAGAACAGTTAGCCTTCTTGCTGATTTAGGGTAAGTTTTGTGCCCCAAGAAGCAATGCATTGTACATGAATGCTGATGGCCATATCCCTGGATGGTTTCCCCATCCAGGCTGAGGATACTCACGGTCAAATCCCAACTCAGCCACCAAACGTCACTGTGAACCAGTGACTTGAAATCTAAGCCATAAAAGGGGTTGGCTTGCCAGCTAGGAGGCAGCCCTTAGCTGACCTTGGATGATCTACGAAAGAGCAAATTCTGCCAAGTAGTATTTGGATAGGGAATTAACTGGCAAGTCCAGGCTGTGAACTCAACAACATCCCAGAAGACAAGGCTTTTAGTTGGTTCCAAAGATTTAACTCTTAAAACAGTAAACACATCATGTCTTGTTCCCTGGTGATTGAACTTTCATAGCCTCACCTTCCAACACTTAATATCCATGAATGTACTCTACTTTCCTTTGCAGAGGAACAATGTGATAAACCCACAAGCTCAGATTCATATGAAGGCCACCTTCTAGTAGGCCCACAAAAATTGTTTAGCAACAGGCATACATCCACTGAAGTAGATTCAAACTTGATCCCATTTAGAGTCAGTGAAATCAATTGGCCTTCCCTCACTTAAATCCTGTTGGTTTCAGAGCCTAGGTCCAGTTAAGTCAGCTCCAACCCATTCTTCCCAATTACCTGGGCTACAAACAAACGGACAGACAGACACAACTGAGGCAAAACGCATGAAATCTGGTTTTCTTCTCTCTTTAAAAAGCAGGGGAGGAGTCGGGTTGGACTGACACCATGGTGCTGGTGGAACAAAGACTAAATATTATTCTCTCTGCCATTTTTATAAAACATTTTCCTCTTCTCAATTTTTTGTTTGCCATATTAGAGTGGGTTGAAAGGATATAAGTACACGGCTTTATTTTTGAGGCAAACTTCAAAAAACTTCAAAAGTGGGAAATCCAGAGTGGGTCTGCTCACTATACCTGTCAGTTGCTTTTTTAAAGAGCCAGCCATCCACAAGGTCAGCAAGCGAGCCCCCCCTAGATTTCCCACTTTAGATCCAAACACTACACATCTCTACTTGGAAACATATTTTTTTTAAATCAGGTTGCATCAGGTCCATGCAGCTGGCAGAGAGCTGGGGAATTCTGGGAGTCGAAGTCCACACAGCTTAAAGTTGCTAAGGTTGAGAAACGCTGTTCCAGAGGGAGGCAAGTCATCTGGTGACACAGCAATGGTGTCATACAAGGCATGGCCAAATTTTATCAACTTGGTTTTGGCAGGGTTTTTTTTTTTTTTTTTTTGGCTTTCTGTGCATTTTTCTGCTCTTTCAGCAAAAAGGGTGGCCTCCTAGGGACACACCACTCCGGACCCCATCTTTAAAATCACTCCCAAATTATGCTGCTGAAATGTGGCTAAATTCCAGCATCTCACAGTGCTGGAGATGATAAAGGAAGTGGTGAGTGGCCCCATATAGTTTATGCACTGTGGCTTGTTTAACAAACTAGGTTTTAAAAAGACTGGGTTAGCTTTATATGTCAATGCAGCTAGTATTTCTTTCATGCACAACCAATGAAGAATTCATGAAGCCGTGGGCATTATTTAACAAGAGGCACCTATTGCTCTAAAACAGAATTATATTCACTCTATCGTCTTTTGCAGTTTCCCGCAGTCCAGTCTGAGATCTTGCCTTTCTACTCATGATCTCAGTTTGTATTTTGCAGCAATCCGGGGTGGGGGCGGGGGGGAGTCACACCAGCAAAGGAAAAGAGTAGGAAAGCTTCCCCCAAGGACCTGCTGAGTAGCTGGCATCACCCAGCACATGACCTAAAGCTAAATGGTGGGCAGTTTGTGGTTCAGTGTGTTGTGGGAACTCACTATGGCCTTGCCAAGTTGTGTGAACAAAGCCATATTAAACCATCATGTGGTTTTAGCTCTTTGGACACAGTATGTTACATAAACACAGGACTGATGGCATATTAATCAGGGATGATCACTAAGCATACGATTGGCACAAGCATTTTACCTAAGCAAAAATTCAAAATGGGACTGCTCTTATTTATGTTTTACTTTATCCCAGAGTATTACAAACGATGGCCTCGCAGCCTATCTTAAAGTTGCTACCAAATTGTATTTTTTTAGGGAAAAATTATTAAACACAGGGGAATTATTAACTGAACATAATTAAAGCAAACATTCACTGCCTTGAGTTATTTATGAAGAGTCGGACACAACTTAATGACTGAACAACAACAAAAAATCTCCATTTTCATCCTGGCCCTGCCTCCTGTTAGATGTGCACCCTCCTGCTCACCACCTAAACGTGGGCCTTGTCCTGCCAGAACCAGGGGGCTCTTGCTTTAGACCAGTGTTTTTCAAACCGGCTGGGGAATTCTGGCAGTTGAAGTCCACACATCTTAAAACTGCCAAGTTTGAAAAACACTGCTTTAGTTCATGCACCAATCCTCCCAGACTGATGGCCATGCAATGTACTGGACTCCACTGGTTAGGAACTGAGAGCTGGAGTCCAACACATCTGGAGGGTTTCAACTGGGCAAGAACTTGTATTCAATGTCATTTAAGTGGTGCCAGACCAAAAGTAGCCCATCCATGCCAAGTACAGCACCACAGAGAGAGAACCATCCCATACTTTCTACATCAACCACTCTACACAAAATAACAAGAACTGCAGCCTGAGTCATCCGAAAGACGTTGGAGAAGGCTGAATTAGAACTACGTACATGCTTTTATTCTTATTTATATAAGCTAGAGAAGTGTCACTATTTTAATAAACACCAAATATTTGTGGTGGTGTCTACCATGGTATGCCCAATTAAGGAAGAGGTGTGGACGATGCCTTCCAAAAATGATCTTCAGATCTTGCCAAGAAGCACAAAGTTGTACTGATGGGTAGTTACTCCAGTATATGCTGGAAACTCTGCAAAGCTTGGGACTCCAAAAATTCCTAATCTATCTTGCTGGCAACTTTCTCCTTCAGAGAGTAGAAAAAAAGCATAGTGACTATCTGGAAACAAAAAAGGAGAAAGAGGAGAAGGAAAAAAGGGTAGGGAACAAAGAAACAGTACAAGCAGGTAGCCCAGAATGGTAGAGAAGGTGCCAGGAAGATAGAACTAAAAGAATGAGCTGAGTGGATGAAGAATGGTAGAAAAAACAAATAAGGATCCCTTTAGATAAATACAGAATAAAAAAGAAGATAAATTCATCAGCTCAGATAAAATGCTAAGAGGGGACAAAGAAAAAGTAGACCTGCTCAACTTCTGTGTTGATTCCGTCTTCTCCAATTTGAGAACTCGAAATGAAGGAACAGGGCAGAGATACAGCCAGAGATTAGCCTGCAGTATTTGGATCCAAAGCAGGAAAAGTGTACTTGCTCTAACTGTGGGCATCTCCTTGAATCTTTTTCCTGGACTCCTGGTCACCTAACTCAAACACATCTCCCAGCTGAGGAAACGTTGCGAAGACACCTACACTGGATCCAAAGCACCTTTTCCACTTTGGATCCACATATTACACATCTCTAGACAAGAACGCCTCTTTACTTTGAATGAGTTTAAATCTCCAGGGCCCGATGAATTGCATCCTAGGGTACTGAAGAAACTTCTTGATGGTCTGGTTGAACATAGTCTGAGGAATCCTGGAGAGCTGATCTAGTGCCAGATGACTGGGGAAGGGCAAATATTATCCCTGTCTTCAAAAAGGGGGAAAGGAGGATCTAAGAAATCACAAGCCCATCAGTCTAGCATTAATACCTGGGAAGATTCTAGGGATCATAAAGAGACTGATTTATAAGTACCCTGAAAATAATGCAATCATTACCAAAAGTCAAGACGGCTATTTCAAGAACAAGCCTTTCTAAACTAACCTTATTGTATTTGATTCGAACTTCCTTAGTAGATTATGGGAGTGCCAAGGAGTATAATTTTCAGATTACACAAGTAATAGTTTCACTATATCCTCCACTGGCCAGATTCCCCTGTTAAATATCACACCCAGTTTTGGCCACAGCACTTGAAGAACTGAAACAAATTAGAATAGGTTTGGGGAAGAGCAATGAAAGTGATCAGGGGACCAGAAACTAAGTCCTATAAAGATAGACTGAAGGAACAGGGCACTGTGGGGATAGCATAGCACAGCACTCCCCAAATACTTTCAAGGATGTCATGCAGGAGGTTCACCTGTTCAGAGTTGCAGAACATGGAGTAATGGATTTACATTACAAGAAGGCATTGTACACTAGGAAAAAAAAACATGTAAGAGCACTTTGGCAGTAAAACATTACACATGGAGATGGTGTGTTCTCCTTCACAGATGCATTCAAGAAGAGGCTAGAGACCCCTCTGCTGAGGATACCTTAATCTGGTTTCCTGCCCTGAGCAGGGAGTTGGACTCAGTGGCACTAAATATGAAATGCAGCCTTCTTCAATGTGACCTCCAGATGTGTGAGATTCAACTCAGAATTCTTAGCAACAGTCCAAAGTCTGGCTGAAAGTCAGACTGCCCAAAGTCTTCTGAATGAGGGTGGGATATAAACCAGGTAATAAATACACAAATGCTAGCAAAGGCATTCTGAGAGTCAAGGATGTGCTTCTGTAGATTCCCCAGATTGGGAAAAGCAAGCAAATGAAGAACAAGTAAAATCCCTCAAGGTGTTTTGACCACTTGTAAGAATCCTCATTCTTTCTGTATCATTCTCCCTGTGTTGTAAAGCCATTGCAATGGAGTGACAGGACTAGGAAGACAGGAGTTTAAATCCCCAGTCCCTATGAAGCTTCCCTGAGAATCATTCCTATTTTTTAACTTCATTGTTGTGAAAAGGAAAGACCAGGGAGAAGGCCTTAGTATTCCACTTTCATCTCCTTGTGTTTATTAGAGCTGTGGGTGTTTTGAAAATATTCAGATCTAACCTGAGCAAGCACCTCTCTGCTGTTCATTAAACCGTGCTTTTTTTTTTCTTTTTGCCTGAAAAAAAGTCATAGTTTAATGAACAACAGAGAGGTGCTGGGCTTGCGCTACATCTAAAACACCCCTTCTGAATCATTTTCAAAGAATGCACAGCCTGAATATTTATTATACATGCAATGAACAAATAAAACAGTTTATGACACTGTTTTTATTGCTTAGTTTGTGAGTAATTTCATTCTCTCTTTATTTGGATACAAATATTCCCTTCCTTAAAGAAACATCCAAGCTGTTTCAAGTATGTAAGGGGGGGGTGGGATGGGAAGATTCAAGCAAGTGCTTTCTAAAAATCCAAACACTCTTTGAACTGCAGGCAGTGACCCATATTTGTTCCCAGCTCACCTTCTGATCGTCAGGAACCTGTATTTTCCGTGCCTTTTTCATGATTGGCTGGGGCTTAAGTTCCTCTTCCGAGAACCGATGCTTGCGGGGGTCAAAGGTCTCGTGGCCTGGAATGCTGGACAGCGCCAAATCAGCAGGGTCAGGGTCAAAGTTCATGAGGACCTCCACAGCCTCAGGGTCTACTGGGCTGGGCGTGCTTCGGGATACAGGCGTGACAGGACCTGAGGCAGGTAAGGAGGAAGGCAGGTGAATTTTGCAAAAAGAGAGAAGGCACCAACTGCAATGGAAGGCTGCTGGTGCCATTCTTCTTCCTGATGAGCACGCCCACATGCGTCATATACCCACTCACCCCCCTTTCTTCCCTGGGCACAACAACTCTTCCAGAAAGGGACTAACAGATGTTGTGGCTATGTGTCTTGACAACCAGAACTGTGAAGAGAGAACACCACATTTCAGTGCTCCTCAGCCAACTTCCCAAACCCGATTAAAGGTATGCAGAGGGGCTGGGAAATTTCTGCAGGTTAAACAGCACCCCAACCCCATTTGGGGAGGGATTTTCTGGAGCACGCCATGTCTGACAGGGCCTAAGACGCAGCCATGGAAGGGGCATAGGGGCAAATGTGCTCTGACAACTGCAAATCAAGGGGTGGTTGCTTTAAAAGCTTATTAAGTTACCCAACCTGGGAAAATCAGAGGTTGTGGCAGAGAAGGAGAAGGTCGTTTTGTGGCTAGCAGAGCCAGAGATGGCATGGAGTCGTGTGATGTCAAAATGTGCCTGTGCGATGAATTATGAGAGCACACACCAGAAAACAGGGACTCAGCACATCTGGCAGTCCTCCTAAGCTGTAACTCTCCCCCAAATCCTCAACCTGGAAACTCCCCTTATAACTCCAGATTGCCTGGTTCCTCGTCCCTCTTCCTCACAATTTAGGACCTAAGAATGTCCTCCAGATGCATGTCTATCTGCCTCTGCACAAAGCAACCTAATCTTCATAAATTAAAAACATGCAGTTTTTAATGCCCCCCCCCCAACCTCAATATGCAACTAAATTACCTGTTCAGACCCATCCTGGGTCCAAAAGTCCCTTTTTCACTGAACCTCCATTTCCCTTTCTGGCCCACATTTCTGACCCACCAACATTAAACCTTTTTCTTCAAGAATCACAAGCAAGCAAACCATCTCCCCCCCCCCTCCTCTGTAAACAGCCCATTGCTGCCCCTCTGCATATAGGTCCATCTTCTGCTGAGGAGCCCAGGTGCCTCTGCCTCTTGGAGAACCCAGGTACCCTGGATTCCCCCCTCTCCTCTCCTCTCCCCGCCCCCAGAACCTGGCATCTGCCAGTCACCCGTTCTAACCTCCTCCCCCTTGGAGACCCCAAATGTCTGGCCCTGCTGGATTACTCCACCCACCTCCCTTTTTAGGAGAGCCCTGACGGAAGGCTGTTCCACCCCCTTTGCAACCCCCAGCTGCTGGTCCCTTGTGGGAACCTGCCCGGCTGGGAGAGCCACACACGCACCCCTGGAGAGGCCCTGCCCGCCTGCCTCACACCGCAGCCCCACGTGCCCGCTCGCCCCGCCCTGCGCCGAGGAAGGGGCAGGCTGCCAGCTGGCAGGAGCGGATGAGCGCAGAGCCCAGCCGAGTGACATGTGTTCACAGAGGCAGGGTGAGAAACGTGAGCAAAAGCAGGAGGCTCCGTGCAGAGACACGAGACCGAGTCCTTCCAAGCGGGCGTGGCCGACACAGGGCTCTGGCACACCAGTAACACGGGATTCCCCACAGCCTCCTAGCACGCTAGGGCCAGGTCTCTACTCCAGGACATGTGCACACGCATTCAAATGTGCAGAGGGAGGCAGGCTTCAAGCCTCCTCCTTGAGGCGGGGGGGGGAGGCGCAGGGAGAGATCTACACCTGATGCTCAGAAAAGAGGAAGCTTCTGGTGCAGCCTTGCCCAGAAGCTGCTCTTCAGCTGGGTTGACTAGCACTCCCATCATCCCCAGGAGAAGGTGTTCTGAAAGGGGGCACCTTATGGGTGGAGAGGAGGAAAGGCTCCTCTTCTCAGGATCCCCAGGTTGTGGGGGACTGTTTATTTAAAGGGGAGGCTTCTCTGTTTTTAAATGGAGGCTGTTGGTATCCTGAAAGGCTGAGAGGGTTGATGGAGCAACAAGAAAAAAGGAGGGGGGGGAATACCTGGAAAAATATCAGGGTGCCTGGGTTCCCTGGGAGGCAAAAGAGTTTTTAGAGGAAAGGGTGGGCAGAATTCCTGGGTTAAATGTAAGAAAATCTGGAGAGAGGGAGGCAATTTGTATTCAATGTTTTTGGGGGGGACATAAGGGCTCCAGTTATTTAGATTTAAATAAAAGAGAAAAGTGTTAGATTCTCTGACTATATAGATCTGGATTAATAAAACAATTTCTATGTTTATTAAACACACTCTGCTCAAACAATTAAAACATTATGGCATAATGTGATGGCCTGGTGCATACAACAGGCTAAGATGATGGCTGGATTCTCATTCCATGCTGGACCACCAAACTCCATGGAGCTTTAGCATGTTGTGGGAATCCAGCTTATGTCTTACAAGGAAGAGATGGAGCATTCAGGAATGATGGGTATTCCAGTTAATATTGATCTGAGCAAGTCAGAAAAAGTGAAGAATCGCAATTGGGGAGAAACTTTATGGGATGAAGCAGGAAGTAGGGAAGGCTTCATCAAGTCTTACAGTTTGAGAGGGACCACATACATTTATCAAAGACATACCTGCAGGAATTAGAAATTCACTTAAAAAAACTTGCATCATCTTGGACATCAGATTAATTACATCACCTTCTCACAGTACTGGTTACTCTGTCCACTGTGACCAAGTCACTACTGAAGTGGAAGTCAACTTGGAGCACCACTGGTCTGAGAATGACTCCAGAGCAGTGTTTCTCAACTTTCACAATTTTAAGATGTGTGGACTTCAATTCTGACAATTCCCCAGCCAGCATGCTGGCTGGGGAATTCTGGGAGTTGAATTCTGGGAATTCTGGGAGTTGAAGCCCATACAGCTTAAAGCTGCTAAGGTTGAGAAATACCACTCTAGAGCACAACCATGGAGTTGCACATCCTCCTGTGGAGGGAATCAATTAATCCCCACTAACTTGCTCTCCCAATATTTTTCATCATAAACTGCAAGTGCCAGATTCCCATCCAAAATAGCTCCCTAAACTTCCTCCTTTCCTGCAACTCATCAGCAATCACAATTCTAAATGAAAACAGAAAAGCAACATTCAGAATCAAATCGGGTAGGTCACTTTCTAAATACTATCCAACTCAAACCTCCATTACTCTGCTTAAAAAAAAATTTCACATAATCCACCTTTCTATTGGGAATCAGAACAAGGTTCAGTCAGAAATGAAGCCTGAATGCAATTATTACCACTCTAAGGTGGGGGCTGCACAACACAGTGAACTTGGTTACTGAATTAACCCATTTTCTGATGTTTCTGAACCATAAATTAATCAAACAGGCTGGATTTGTACAACATGCTAATCCCTCCACCAAAGCCCTAACCAAGGTTAAAACTAACCAAGCTTAGCATGTTGTGCAAATCCAGGCAAACAAATGGAAGGTTAGAAGTCATTGTCTTCAGCACGGGGGTGTTTCAAGGTGAATGCAATATTCAACCCAAACTTCTCAGAAGTCCCCAGAACCTATGAAATTATTAAAGTAACAATCATGTTGAGTATATGTTGCATTCATTTGCAATTTTCTTACTGATATAAATTGTCTAAACCTCCATCCCTTTCCACATACTCTTTAATACACCAGTTCTATTATAACATGGAGTTTTCATCTATTGGATCAACTCCCAACAGGCGTTCTTCTAGTTATATGGACTTCATCTCCCAGAATTCCTAGCAATACCTGTAATTAAAATTCCCTGACTGGGAATTCTGGAAGCTGAAGTCCACACATCCGGAGAATACCCAGTTTGAAGAAGACTGCAGTGAACTGATCAAGTCAGTATATGCTTACTTTCAGAATACTGCATCCTTAGTTGCACCTAGACTGTTCCCTAAAATTCCTTCTCTGGTCCTCTCCACAATAAAATACCTTGGAACTTTTCTGAAATTCTAAATCTTCAAATGGGTAGGGAAAAGAATTCCTCTACAAATCAGGACGGGGTTAAAAATAATGTTCCTTCCTAGTCTGTGCAATGGTGCATGGTGTGTGCTAGCAGTACACAATTCTTGGTGCACCAGTGTGTATGCATATGTGGCAAGTGAAAACCAGGGTAGGAATGAAAGGATGAACTTCCCGGCAGCCAGGAAAAGGCTGTCATTACCACCACCACCAGGAGGTGGGACTGAAAACTATTTGCAATTAGGAGGAGATGAAACTGCCAGCTCTTGCCACAATCAGGGAGGAACTCGAAACTGCCTTCCCCTCTCGCATCCAGTGAGGGTGCTAAAATAATTTTTTTTCATCAGCTCCACGGTGCTGCCTAAGCCCCCATATGCCAAACAAGTACATCATGTTTCAAATAATAATCTTTTTGCATAAGTTATTCTAAGAATAAATAGATTTGTAATAAATTTAGAGTTCTTTTTAAAGTAAGGACTGGTCAAATAGGAAAAAGAAGGGTACACTTAGGACAGGGGTCAAAATAGGGGGTTAAAATTAAGATCTGGAGCACAAGGAAGAAAAGGTGTGCTTTTCCCTGCTCAGAGTGCTAAGTGCTTTTCCTCTCATACAGATTTAACCACAGGAGAAAAGTAGCTGGGAAGGAATGATTCAGAACAGCAAAATTGTCTAACAGGGAAAAAATGATACATGCTCTTCTCTTTTGCTGTTCTTTCACTGCAAATCATGGCTTCCACGATCTATTTTTCATTTTTATATAAAAAAATGCTTTGTTATATGCATCCATGTGCAGTAATATGTGGCATGTCCCCAACTCTTTGTGCCTTAAAACAATAGGTACATTGCAATATGACCTTGCCCCCTACAACTTCAAAGGTCTTTTTAAAATTATGCTTTCTTCTTATATCATAGAGTCACTGCACATTACAGACAGAAAACACAACCAAGCATGTAAGAATACAAGTTGGAATTTACACTACAGCTTTATAAGGGTGTTCTTCATAATATAGTCACCAAGTATTTGTGTGGGCATCTACACTTTTAGGCCTACCATCAGTGTGTGATAGTGTGTGACATCTAAGATGTTTGGAAGCTGGGAAAAAACAGACTTTTGGAAACAGTTAAAAGGAGGGAAAAGGAGATTCTCACAGTTCTTTCACAAAACTCTTCTCAAAAGCAGGAGAATCACAGGAGCCAATCGCTATGTCTTCACCTTTTTTTCCCACACCACCGTCTTGCCCAATGTACGGCCCAATTTACCTGTCTTGCTGCAGTTCTGGTCATAATCGCTACCCACTAGGCCTTCCCCAGACGAAGAACAGATCGAAGATGATGATGCACAGGAAGCAGGGCGACTAAGATCCACCACGACCCCACTGGAAGGCGAGGCAGTGGGCTGGCTGCCTGGGGAATAGGACTGATGAGCTGGACTTGGGGGCAAGCCATTTTCCAGCAAAAATTCATCCAAGTCAACGTATTCAATCTCATTGTAGGGCAAGGTGCGCTCCCACAGGAGGGACCCCAGATATGCGCAGTGCCCAGGTCTTGAAACACTCAGGTCATCCTCCATCTTACGTTCCTTGTCTTTGATAACACCTGCAATGGAACGGAAGCAGCAGGGGAGGGCAAAAGGGAGAAACTCAGATTAAAGAACAAGATTTGTGGGATGTGTATGATCTAAGAATAGGAATCTACTGAGATGCGATCAAAAAAAGGCAGGCAATTAAGTAGAAATTCAGAATCTGGAGAATTAGACTAGAATTTGTTCATGCTGGGAGGAGAGGGTTAAACATGGTAAAGCTGAGATGGATGCTTAAGGAATAGCAAGGTACTTGCAAAGCTTGCAAAGGCTGTATCAAAAGTCACACAGAAAAGTCTTTTAGCAACAAAGAGAGCTTGGTCAAGAAGAGTTTCCCCAACATACACAGCACTTAGAAAGTCTGACAGTTTTGTAAGTGAGCAAGGGCCATATCTGCCCAAAGCAGTTTATAATAAAAAGGGAAGGAGATCATGTGAAGAAGAAAGAGAAAAACAACGAAATGACATAAATTACAGCTACACATAATTAAGCAATTCAGTCAAAGGTGTTATTCTTTTAAAGAAAAATACAATTTAAAGGGAATACAAAATGCCTTTAGCAGTGATCATGGGCCTTTCCTAAACCAAAAGTTACTTCTTGAAAAGCAGAAAACATTAAACTTCATTATCTGCCAACTCCAGAATGTTAAAAATGTCTAGCTCCAATTCCATTTACAGGTCTGTAACCTGAGTTTTTGAAAATGGCAATATATATAACTGGAGGTTTCAGAGTGCCAGATTTTCTTTATCAAAAATTATGTCCAGCCTACTTAGAGCAAGATCATTAAACAGACAGAGTCAAGATGAACTTGTTGTCTGGAAGGGATACAGAATGCTATATAAAACTAAAAGCTAATTAGCACTAAGTCATTATAATTTACAAGTATGTATATTATACTTCGTACAGCTCTATTTGAATCAAAGGGATGGCTGGATCACTAAATTACTTACACAGATTAAAGTGTGCTGTGGATAGACGTGTAAAGCGTCAAGTAAAATAATCGTTCCAAGTTGATAACCACTATAACTGTGTAGCAAAGGTTTTACAAGTGCCTCAGTGAATCCAACATTTCAGAGGAAGAAAACGTTGGCTTGATGATAGAATCTAAGAGTTGGACAGATTAATTTAGGCCATCCATCTGCCTGTTCCGTGCAGAGATCCAGATTAAAAGTTCCTGAACAGATGGCCTTCCAGCTTCGGCTTGAGTACCCCCAAAGTGAAACCCACCACCTTCCTCAGCTATTGGCTTCCTTGTCCAACTAATGTGGCTGTACAGAAGTTTCTCCTAACATTCAGCTGCATTCTGTCAGGTAGATCATGGATGGATAATCAAGAATGTTTCCAGATCAACAGTTCTGGGCAATTTTAGTCAAAATATTGACATATTCCATCTTTGCTGCCTGGACTGACCTCCCTACCCTCCACATTCTATAATTGAGGCTTTGTGGGAAAGCATCCTAACTTTACAATAGTGTTTCTCAACCTCAGCAACTCTAAGATATGTGGACTTCAACTCCCAGAATTCCCCAGCCAGCATGGGTTGCTGGTTGGCTTGGTTGGCTCCCTGATTTACAGGGAGCTATAAAATCAGAGGCATGCCACGTAACCCCAAATAGTCTTATTCCAGGCTTTCAGAAGTTTTAATGTAGTTATGCAAACTAAGAATCCCATATGTATGGGTGTCTGCAGGAGGGGGAAGGGGACAAATGGAGAGAAAAAAAGGCAGAGAAAGTCATCACACAAACACCATAACTTACACCCTTGCATCAGATGTCAGGATACAAACACATAAATGGTGGCAGTTGTGTGATGGTGTCACCAGGCACATGTTGTTATTTTGGCATCTCTACCGTTTGCAGTAGATAACACTGTCCTACGCTCTGCCTGTAATCTCTTTGGTAGCTTGATGCAAAGTCAAAATGAAGTTTCTGCTGGGTTAGGCAGCAGCGGCTGCCTTCAGAATTCTACCTGTTTTGCATTCAAAGCCGCCTGCTTGTATCACATTGTTTCAATCAGTTCTGTTCTGAATTTGGAACACTTCCAAATGATCAGAACAGCCCGATTCACCCTCTAAGCCACTGTTTCAAACTCAAAATGGGGCAGCTCGAATTGGAAAGGGTTCAGATCTGAAAGATTTTGCACTCCCCTAGGAGCAAATTAACCTAGGGGAGAAGGTGCTAGATCTTCCCGTCTATCTCTTTCTGCAAATGTGCCAATCAGCCCCCAGGGTCTTCATGATTGCTCTGAGCTTTCTTCACACTGCAGACTTGGCCATGTATCTGACTGGTGTAAAGTGTGTCTTTACTTAGCTATTTCTTATACTCCTAGTACAGTGATGGCGAACCTATGACACGCGTGTCAGAAGTGACACACCGCAACATTTTGGGCGACACGCCAGCATTGACCAACAGCTGACAACAACCATTCTCCCTGTTTGAGTTACCAAAGAAACTGAGTTTGTTTTATTTGTATTTCATTTTTGTAATTATTTGACATTTCTTTATATAATACGTAGCACCACACACAATTGGACAGTATTTTTTTTAAATAAATGAATATGTAAAGAATTGTTTCTCTTTTGTTCGAAGGGAGGGGTGACACACCAGCAGAGCCAACCTGGGCATTTTTTGAATTTTTGACAGGCTGAACCCAAAAGGTTCGACATCACTGTCCTAGTATATTCTTATGGGACACAGACTATACAATGGTATATCCGTATACTGCATCGCTGAGGTTGTGAAACGCAATCACTGACATCTGTAGTGTGGAACTGCTGAAACTTGCCCAGGTCCCATTCTTCACTTTCTCCAGCCCAAGCGGCCTGCCTGTGGTTCACCAGCAACATACAAGCGCGGCTTTACCCCAGCTGACCCTTGTGGCACTCAGCCATATCTGATCAGCTTCTTCAGTGCTCCTGTTCCTTTGCTGCCCCTTCACCTGCCCGCCTGGAGCCCAAACGAGGCAGCAGCCAGAGGTGACTCTGTCCGAGTTTTCAGAGAAACAGCTAACTAGCATTTCAAGGACACTAATTCCCCACCAACCCTAACACTGAGACACGCCCCAGAACATTGAACAGGGGGACAGTATAGCAAAAGCAGGATTTTTTCCCCCCCATGTGAGCATTCTGCCCCCTGAATCCACTGGCTCAGGTTCCCTTGTTGTTCGATCTGCTCCTGCCTGGTGCCTAAATCTGGGGCAAAGGGGGTCCATTGCCCCACACACACACACACACATACACAGACTGTCCTTTGGCTGCCCCAGATTGTTTACAGAAGACTGCAGAGAAAATCATTCATGAGTAGGCTAAAACAGAGGACAGAGCCAGGGGGTGAGTGGGAGAGGATTTAAACATTTCTTCAAGCCTCCCCCTTGACTTGTCTCCTAACACCTACCTACACGCACACTCACACAACCCCGCACCCTCTCTCCACTGCACCCGGGCTGCCTGTCCCGCCCCCCACCCACCCCCAACACAGAATCATCAGGTTTCTCAAAGCCTAGATGGCTGTCTACTTTACAGGTGCCCAACCCAGACAGTGAGGTTCAGGCAGGCCTGGGAGTGGTGCTCCATACCTGAACTCTGACGCTGCCTGGACACGTGGAAGAGAGGTCCAGGCCCAGCTGACGGGCTGTGGTAACACCAACCTGGTGCCCCGAAACTGGGCGAGTCCCTCCCAACGCCCCATGACTAGATTAAACCCACATACAGCTCCCAATTTTGAAGAGATGCCCCACACAGATTGATCCCTAGATATTTTCTCTCCTCCCTCCCTCTCCTTCTCCTCCTCTCCCTCCTCTCTTCTTTCAATGCCCAGCTCCACCCCTACAACTGCCTGAAACTTGCAATTATGAACTGCTGGATCAAATCTTGACCCAGTCATAGGACTCACCAGAACAGCCTGCGGCCATTTTTTTTAAGCCTCCGTTTTCCTCATCTGTAAAATGGGAATAATGAACTACCTCAACAAGGGTACCACAAGAATAAAATGCATATTGAGGATAAATAATTGCAGAGAACATGGTATAGAAATAATACTGCTGAAATTACTTGAAATATGTGGAATGATAGTGGAAAATAAAAATGATAAACATTCTGTCTCCATTCCTCCTTTGCCTTTAGTCCTGGCGCTTAAGTACAATGATTCTTCCTGAGTGACACTGAAATTACCTCCAAAACTGCTCCCCCAATCTCCCAAAACCTGTAAATGCCTCTCCATGACCAACGTCATCTAATGCATAAAGCTGGACATACGAGCCTTGTTTTCTAATTCTGGCTTCACCAGCTCTTGCAGGGGTGAAAACTGTTTCAAAATACAAAGTACTTCAATGCTGGTTCACACAATATACTTAACCTGCATTATTCTTATGCATGTATTATGTACGTACTGTACCCATCAGGTAACCAAAGCCTGGGTCCACACAATCCTCTCACCGACAAACCACGTAAACAAACTTAGCCGCTAGGTTTGTAACTAATATGGTTCAGTGCATTTTGTGATCAAAGGCTAAAAGGAATATAATGAAATGAAGCTGGGATCAGCTAGGACTCAACATTCAGGCTGTGGCCCTAGGCAGACTTACCCAAGAGGGAACATCACTAGGTTTTTTTGGACTTTACTTCCAAGCATACAAGCCCAGACTCAGCCAGCCCACTGCAGTCATAGCCCAAACAAAATGAAAACAATCCAACCCCCAAACGCAGAAGCCAGCACCAAGCGGGCGTCCCAGTGGTTGGAGTCATCAGGAGCAAACCAAGCCCCCAGCGAACGTACGGGAACAGAACACTCTCCAAAGCAAAATAAAAAAATGCACGTGGCAGTGAGAAAGAAACAACCCTTGAATGCTGATATGGATGGTCAAGGTTAGCATCAGCTCGAGAAATCCTGGGGAGGGAGGATGTACACGTGAAAGAATATGTCTCCCAGCGCAGGCACTGCACTTGTTGGGGGAAGGGGGCTTAAAACAAGCCTCTCCTCTCCGTACACATCTACGTACAGAACTGGTCTTCACGAGGGTCACACAGCTAGCAAGAAAGTAAATATTAAATAAGGAGTAAGGGGGGGGAGTGAGCCGATTGAATGGCTGAGGGGTCCAACTGGCATGCTGGTGCCCCTCCTTCAACCCTGATCTGGCTTACCAGCTGCCCGTCTGCACATCACGGTCACCATGCCGAGATACCCACCGTCTGTATCCATGTGTCCACCTCTCATCCTGCCTGCCAGCTAGAATCCAAGGCCAGCTTGTAGAAAGCAGGATCTCCCCCTTCCTTTCCTCCCCCCCTTCTTTCTCTTTACAGGGCACTGACCCTGGGAGGTGCCCTGATTGCCCCCACAATGTACCAGCCGCCGCCACCACCTCCTCCCTCCTTGCCCTCTGTGCTCCGATCGCTTGCTCGTGTGAAAAGTCTTAGAGATTGTTTCCTGGGGCGAAGCTCCACGGCGCCCGCGCCGGCACGTTTTACTCCCTCCTGCTGTGTCCCGTGGCTGAGCTGTGTGCAGCTTTGAGGGATTTACTGCTGCCAGCCAGCAGATGTAAGTGTGTGTATGTGTGTATGCATGCGCATGTACAAAAACACCCCTTGATGGATCACCCTGGAAAACCCTGACGAGTTGGCATCTCTCCAGCAGCAAAACCCCAGGAGTCCCTCCCAACTCAGAAATCCAGGACCTCACTGCTCATCCTCTCACTGCCCCCCCTCCACCCGCAAGGAGACTATGTCAGCCATTTCCCCACCAGAAAACCTGACACCCCCCCCCCCAGCCTTCCATGATAAACCCACTCTTTCCAACCCATCAACGTTGCTGCTGCATTGCGAGGAACTGAATTACAACACACAACATCAGAATTCAAAAAAATTCATTTAAAAAGGAAGAACTGTAGAAACTGCAAAGACAGACATGGGCGCCAGGTGCTTCTTAAAGAGCTTGTTAATGGGGAGAAGGATAAGTTTCGGTCTTGGAAATTCCTCTCTCCCCCTTTCCCCTCATCCCGATATTTGGAAACCTTGGCTCCCACCTATATCTGGGCCAAAGCCTTCCAGAAGCCAGCATCCTTCCTACTGGTCGGACTACAACTCCCACCATCCCCCTCCAACTACTGTTGCAGTCCAATCCAATGGAAGGGTGCAAGGTTTGAGAAGGACTTGCCCTCTCTCTCAGAAAGCCCAGAAACGCCGTGTGTCTAACTCCACCTACCACATTACTCTCCTGTGGAATTCTCAGATCTAAGCCCCTCCCAGCCAAAGCACATGAGAGAGCCCCCTCCGCTTCCAAATCTTCATTAAAACGATGCTCCCATCAAAAATAAAGCGAGGCTCTTTCTCCTGGCCACATGGAAGGCACGGGGGCTCTTAGAAGCAATTTCTTGAAAAAGAATCCTTTAAGGCTTCAACACAAACCCTGTTCTCAAAATCCACAGTACAGGAAACAGAACAAAAAGGGGAAGTAGCAGCAGCAGGTTGAAATGAGGACACCGGATTAATGGCAGTGCTCTCTCTGCTCTTTTCCCCCCTCCTCTTCCCAAATCCAGATGGCAAAAAAGGTGGAAGTGAAAGCAAGCCGAAAACCACAGCATCCCAACACGAGGCCTTTTATCATCCAAAGGTACTGGGTGTGCTCCTTTTGCTTTAAAAGAGAGAATGGATGGAGGAGGCAGTCCAGCGTTGCGAAGAATCCCAAAGGATTGATAGGTAGGTCTAGACTGAGAAACAACTATAGTCAGAAGGAAAAATGAACAAGATGGAGTGACCGCAGAAAGGATATTTATTATGGGGTGTTATGTGTATAGGCACGCACACAGAGCCCACAAAAATTTGACACCATTTGTCCTTCATATGACATAAGACTCCTAATTATTTTAAACTGCATCCATGTTATGAATTGGCATGTCTCAGGCGAGATACGCAGAAAACACCTGGACTATTAAAATGAAATACTTGAGAAAGGTTGGGAAAGGTCCAGAGATGGATGAAAAAAAGATACATGGCCCAGGGGAGACCCTCACTTTAATTCTGACTGTGTTCCCACAAGCACCCTGAACCACAAAGCAGCCAACCATAATTTACCTTATGTGTGGTGCAAACTGGCTGGGCCAGGTCAAGTTTATGGTTCAAGTAAGTGGGGCAAGTCCACAAGACTATGTTGAATAAACCATGGTTTGGTTCACAAGAGGATAATAGACTCTGCAAATAAGGCCACCCTCTCTCTAGACAGCGCTTCATCCTCTGTTTCTCAAACTGTAAAACGGAACCAGCAGCAAATACTACATATAGTTGATTATGTGCCATTAAGTCGTTCTCAACACCTAGTGACTACATAGATATACATATACATAGATATAGATAATATAGCCACACACAGAGGCACAAAACATTGCTTTAGCCATTTCTGAGCAAACAACACAAAACAAAAATCCAGATAAATCAAATCCCCCCACTGTGAATTGGTGAAGGAACAGTTGGAAGGCAGCAAATGTTTTGCATGCAAAAGGCGGGCAGAGCGAGGCGCTCAGATCTTCTGAGCCTGGCTGCGTGCACGAGAGCTGGCTAGACCTGGCATGTTGTAGGAGGTGGGGGCGGGGGTGAGGTGGGGAACCACTCACATGAGCCCGGGTCCTTGGCCCCCCGGCGTTCAGGACTCTTGACCGGTCCCTGCAGGAGGCTCTTGAGACTGACCATGGTGGAACTGGGGCTGCCGATTGCCAGAGGTGGAGACATGAGACTGGGTGCCGGACTGCCCTGGGCCATGACGAAGGTTGCGGCAGCAGCAGCGGCAGCGGCAGCGAACTCCAGGAGGTGCCCACCGCTGGAGGTGGGTTTTTTCTCTCCCTTAGGCGATCTCCAGCAAAGTGTCCCGACTTTAGAAATAAAGATATAAAAACCAGCAAAAGCATCAATCTTCGAACCAGAGCCGGGCAAAAATCCACCGACGATGCTCAGGAGGGGAGATTTCAGGATTTTTTCTTAAAGGGTTTCTCCCCCCCGCCCCTCGTTCTCCTTCCACTACCAGCCTGGAAATAAGCCTCCAGGGCACAGGCGACGGCCCCCGCTTTGCCCCGCTCCAAATTTAGCAACCAGTCGGCACCAAGAAGGATCTTCGCAGAAGATCTGTTAGAAATATTCCCTTGAGGGGGATGAGAGGGCGGGGGGGGGGGAGGAGATAGATTTAATTAAAAAAAAAAAAAGCAGGAAAAATTAGGTTAAAAATTACCAGGAAACGGGAGAAATGTATTCCCAAACTCATAATTTTAAAAAATGGAATTGTTTTTTGGAAAACGAATCGACCTTAGGAGATTTTTTCTCCAAAGCCCTAGCCTCCCCCCTCCCTAAAAAAAAAAAAAAAAAAAGACTCGGCGGTGTGATCCCCCTCTCTAAAAGATCCTGCTCCCTCGAAACGGCGGCGGTTGATCAACTCGCCTTTTCCTCCTCCAGCTAAAGCCTAGAAGCAGTAGAAAAAGCAAATGCGCGATCTCCAACGAGGGAAGAGCGTCTTCTGGGGCTGGCACTGAGGGAATCCGAGATTTTGGCACCTGCTTCTCTCCCCGGTCCCTGTTATTGCAAGGGGGAGAAACCGAAAGCGGATCCCGATCCGTTCCTGAGTCCTATGCAGCCTTCCCCCAAAAGGGAACCAAGGCATTTGAGCTGGACGTGTGCGACAGATACATAGATGCAGATACAAAATTGCAAAAATTGCTCCAGTTACTTTCCTCAACGAGCACTTCGCAACTATTTCCGAATTCGCCCCTCCTTTTGCAACGGAGGAGGAGGAGGAGGAGGAGGAGGAGGACCGGACAGCGAAAGTGGGCGGGGCCTCGCATGCCCTTCTCCACCAACCAGCCGCACGAGAGCGTGAGATTCGCAAACACCGCTCCCCCCGCTGCTTCTTCTGTCATGTGCGTCTGCCATGGGGCAGGTGGGGCTCTGACCTAGATTTGACCAATGGGAGGAGAGACGATGGGAGGAGCCTGACCCAGTTTTGGCCAATGGGGAGGCGACAGGAGGGGGAAAAGGCGACAGTTCAGCGATGGAAGCACGCGGGGCGGCACGTGTCGCTGGTGTTGTGATGGGGAGCAGAAAGGGAAGCCTGGGTCTTAAAGGGACAGCGAGATATTCACTGGAAAGCAATAGGAGAGGGGACGCGTTTTCTCTAAAGGAGGATGAAGAGGGTGCACAGATCAAATCTGGAGTCCTGTGTGGATACGACTTAAAAAAAAAACACTCGAGGACGGATTATCCTTCAGATTTCCCCAAACTGCTCACCCAAACCTGAAGGGTAGCATGCAAGAAAGAAAGCGAACTTTCCCGCATTCTCTCCACATGCATAGAGTTCTGCTGTGAAAAACAGTTCACAGCTGTAAGTCGAAGCAGGCTCTTTCTGTATTCAACATCAGGGACACAAGCAAACACCTTGACTTTTCTTTCCTGCCTCCCGTGGAATGATGGAGGCACAGATTTCTTAGAAGCACTTCCTGTCAAAGTAATTTATTTCCCCAAGGTGCTGCTTGGCTCAGACAGACTGAGAGTTTATGTAAATCAAATGTGATTTTAAAGTCTTAAAATGTGGGCCTGGCCAGGGAAACGTTCACCATTTTCACAACTGAAAACAGCCACTAGTGTTACACTTTTGGTGTTCAGAAATTAGCACCTGAAATTTCTCTCAGAAGGGAAACTTCATAACTGATTAGTTCCTGCATGTGAAGCTGGTGGGGTTAAAAAAAAACAACAGCTGGAGCTGATGGAAAATGTGGCTACTGTTGGGGCCTAGAAATACATGTCAGTGTTGTACAGGATATCACATGAAAAACAGGGCCAACGTGCAATTGTGAGGATCTGTTCTTAAATAAACCCACATTTCTAGCCTTTGTGATTGTGGGCAGAACTACAAGCTATGTAAGTAGCAAAAGGTGTGTGGGGACTTCTTCAGATTGTATGATACCTATATCCTGCTTTCCTGAGCCCAGCTGCTTGTCTTTCTGCCAATAGACTTAGACTGGATTCACACATCAGACTTGAGTCATAATGCTTATGTTACATGTTGTGTGAATTCAGCTAACTATAGTTATCTAAAAAAGACTCCAAAACTGTAGTTTATTCAAAAAAGCAACGAGATCATGTGCGAACCCAGCATCTGTTTACTCTCCCACTCTTTTCCTAAATCTGTACCAAAGTGTAAAACAATTCCAAATACTATTTGTACACCGTCACAAGAGAACCTTCACAATGAAATGTGCAAATTGAATACATATTTGTACGCATTGCCAAGATACATGTATACTTGTGGGAAGACAAAAGGAAGGAGGCAGTATTGATGTTTCTTAATAGAAAAATACCAGGTCATAGTATTACCAGTGTCTTCTTTCAACCATCTCACTGAATAACTACAAAAAGACCCCCGGTCTGATGCAGCTTCTCAGCTAGGTTTATAAGTCGTCATCTTCCTCTTTAAAGTCAACTTGAAGAATCTTGATTCTGTTCCTTTCCATCCAGAAGGACAGGGACATCAGATGAAATGGCTGAAGGTGCTCTAAAAGAGGATTGTCATCCTTGGAGCAACTGGGCTAACTGAAAAGAGGAGTTGGCTCTTTCAGGAGAGGCAGAAGGCCACTGTCAGGGGCAGGATCCATAATCAACTTCTGGATCTGAAAGAGAGAAGAGGACAGCAGCTGGGCAATCATCCAGAAGCCACCTGGTCTGCTTTCTTTCAAGACAGCAGAAATTCACAAGGAGACCCAGGAACATAGATTCCCCCAGAACCCTGCCAGAAGTTGTCACCAAACTGTAACTTTCATTGTGACTGAAGGGATATACTATTACATTTAAAATAAGTCTGATAGTTTCGGTCCTGGTGCCATCCAGTTTCTAGAGGGGGCCCCTACTAGTCTCCTGAAAGATGAGTATCACTCTCAATCCCTCCAACAACATGCTCCTAGGCAAAAGCAGTAAATGGTTTATTTCTGCCAGATCACATTCCCTTGGGAAGAGACACAGAACTGGTTCGTTCAGATTGAGGTTTACTTTGACCAGCTGGCCTCCTCTGGTCAACTATATTGTCTTACAGCTAGATAGAGATGAGGGCCTAGAGTGATCCCACAACAGGGCTTCTCTAGGAATTCTGGTGGTTTCTTATCCTCCTCTATGCCCGTGGGCACATGAGGAGATAAGACACAAGAGAAAGAAGCGTGAGAAGGATATGTTCTCCCCACAGCACCTGCCCATGATGATGCTGATCCTGACCAGGCCACTATGGATTTTTTAGTTTTATTACACTGTCAAAACAGAAACACGGTCGGCCAGCCTGCCTGCCTACTTCTGCAAAGGCAGCTGGGATACCACCAAAGATGGCTGCTCCTGATATCACTGGGGCAGCTTCACACTGAGCTGATTAAATGCCACTGCTTCCCCAGGCGGCCGTTTATAGAGAGGTACTGGCCAACTGAAACAGGTGGATGAAGCTGGCAGCTTGGATGTGTGCAAAGAGAGCTAGGGAATTAATTACCTCTCGGAAGCGGGGGTGGGCTGCATCCCTGACAAGCTGCAGGATAAGTCCCTCGCTGGTGGTAAGGAAAGCCCCGCTCTGACGCAATCTGGACAGAGCTACGATCCTGTCCACCTGGCTAAAAAAGGGAGGCAGAAAGAAAAGAACCCAATAAAGGATACGAGGAAGAAGGAAGGGGTGATGTTGGACCTGTTCTCTCCATCAACCCCACTGATCACCTGCGGGAAGAGCAAGCATCCACCACGATGTGAACGTCCAGGCCTCGCTCCATGACATCCAAGGCAGTACTCTGGATCCAAAATCAAAATACAAAGCCTTCAGTTTCTACGAGAGAGCAGTCATTCCTGGGGTGGCACCCTCCAGGACTCTGCCACTCCCAGGGTTTTGCAACTCTCTAAATTCCTCAACCATCTCCCAGAACTCCTCAGTTAGCAGGCTCTCTTGGCTAGAAAATGCTGCGAAGTTTAGTATCAGCCCATGTCTTGGAGATGACTATGCTGGGTCCTCATCCCCACCATGAATACATCCACTGGTGGTAAGCTGGCTACCTGGATATAAGGCAGCCTTGCTGCTTCCACTTTCATTCATAGGAGCAAATTAAATTTGTGCCTGTTTCTAGGTTCTACATTATTTGGCCTCGCCCCCCTTTCTTAGCTTGAGAAAAAAATGGAAGTGTTTTGTTTCCCACCGGGATCCTCAGAATTTGGAACTATTCACCAGGCCAGCTATACTGACTGAAGATTCAAAGGCAGGAGGAAACGGAGGTCTTCCCAGTTTTATTCTGGCACTTAATCCCTGGTTTCAAACAACACATGCATCATAGTTTACTTAGCATGGTGTGTTGAATAAATTACATGTGGCTAGATTCACACAACGTATTGAGTCAAAACCAGAGAAGCCATATTACATGGCTGAGTATACTCAACACATTAGGTCAAATATTGTTTGCTTTAAACATGAATGAAACCTTTGCAAAGAAGCAACTAAGCTCAGAGAAACATCAAGAACCTAACAGCTCAATCCTAAACTACATGTATTCTCTTCTGTTGGTTTTAATACATTGTATGAACTCAGACAGGATGGTTTATAAGCATGGTTTGCAGTTTAATGCTTTGGTGAATCCAGCCAAAGGTGATTAATTCAGTAAACTGTGGTTTAGCATGTTCTATGAAAACAGCTACTGGCTTAGTGCTATTTGAACAAGGCTGATAATCCTGGTCTCTATTGATCTTCTGTTTATTTGTCTGTTAAGTTTAAAACCCATTTTTTTCTCCAGGAATGCAAAGTGATTTTGATAGGAGGAACCTCCCTTCATTTTAATTCCACAATACCTTTGCAGCTGGGTCCCCAGGATGAGGGGCAGAATGATTAAAGCCATGTCACACTGTAAGCCCCTCCCAGAGACAGAGTTTGCAGCATGACACTTGTTATTTTGACAAAAGGAGCAAGTTCCTGCAAATTCCCAATCTCTCATATAGAACAATGGCTTAGGGAGACTAGCTCAAAGTCTTGATGGCTGAGGGTGGTTTTAAACTTGGATCTCCCAAGTCTTAGTCCAAGACCTTAACCACCATAGTACAATGACTTGAACGAAAAGGGGTGGATACATACACTATTGGGTTTCCTGCAGCACAAGTGGGAGGGGAGCTGAATTTACTAGCCCTGTGCTGAGCATTGATGAAAGCTGCATAGGTAGCCCATCTACCTTGGCATCAGTTCTTGTGCCCTACCCCCAAAAGCCAGGCTCCTGGTCTCATACCATGATGCAAGCCTGTGTTTCAATCCCACACAGAAGCACGGATTTCAAGTTGGGAACAGATTCCATCTCCTTTTCCACCTCTGGAATAAGCATGCTGAAGCATGTTTTGGTGTATTTGGGGAATTCTTCAGCCCCCAGCTCCGGTACTGTTGGACCCAGACCTTTGGGGTATTGCTCAGTCACCACTGTGCGGATTTCGAGAGCCTTGGCAACCTGTGGGGAGACAGAATCGGGCCTTGGGGGTGGATGGGGTGAAAACAAGCTGGACTCATGGATTGTTTGGACGAAGAGAGGTGTGCTTTTCAGAAACTGATTTTATGCTGACCCCTTGCGTCCATCTAAGAAATTGCACAAGACACCTCAGCCTTGCTTTTATGGCTGCGTCCTGCAGGTGTTTCATGGAGGACCTATGTTAGAGGGAGCATCCCCAGAAGTACATGCTGTGATGCCTGGTTTTGCCAGCATCGACAGCAAATGCTAAACATTCTTGCTAAACAGCTCCCAAGAGAGTAACTAAATTTTGGGCAATACCCCCCTAAAGATTATGGAGGCACCTGTGGGGTTGCATCCATAACAAATAAAACACTGCCTCCTTGTAACACCTGGATGAATTCTGGAACCCATATTTAGAATCCTGAGCTTTTCTACTTTTGGTTTCTAATAACCAATCAAAACCAATTAGTGAAATAACTAATTTCATCACCTACTCTTTCAATTCTCTCCCTCCTGTCTCTTAGAACATGCCAAACTTCTCTGATCTTACCCTCCAGTGTTTACCTTCAGCATCCGAGCTGCCACAGACACAATCTGTGGGAAGTAGCTGATGTTAGGGCGGAATTTTTCTTGCATGTCGCACAGGAACAAGATGCTTGTTTTGGGAACCACTTTTCCAAGCCGTGCCAGTGACATTTCCAAGCTGAGGCCAGATTGAGATATTAGAAGATCCTGAAAGTTTCCTTTTGGTGTTTTATTAAATATATTTTGCATGTTTTAAAGCCCTGCAGTTTATTTTGGTAACTTCAACAAAGTCTATATGTATATGTAAAGAGTTACTGTATATACATAATAGGTTAGATCCAAACATAGTTGTATAAAATCAGATGAACTGTGATACTTAAATAGTATTGTAAGTATGAAGTATTATGATATTTATTTATTCACCAAATTTCTAGGCTGCTCAACTCCAAAACAATTCTGGGCAGCTTCACAATATTTATTAGCCCACGTCAATTCACTGTAAGATGAAGAGCTCCTCACTGATAGTTATGGACCATAAGCTGCCATACTGGTGCAGGGTGCATTGGTAAATCAATGTTATTTTTTTTTTAATTTCCCAGTCTAGGGCTGAGAGAGAAAGTAACTGGCCCAAAGTCACTGGCCAGCTTCTGTGCTTAAGGGAGGACTAGAACCTGGGTCTCCCCACTCCTAGTTCAGCACCTTAACTGCTCCACCACACTGATTCTCCTATAAATATCTCATTATTTGGACTTCAAGTCCCACAATTGCTCCATTTCAGATTTTCTGAAGTTGTCCATATTTTTGCCAGTGAATGTTCACAGAGCTTCACACTGATCCTTCTGATACATAAAGGAGTCAGACTGAACAAATATGATCAAAGTGTTTCATTTATTTCATGAACGGTCATCCAACATGCAACCCCACCACCACCCTTAAGAATGTTTTAACTAAGAACATTTCCTCAGGAACATCTTGAGTGCCATCCCACCTGAGAGGCCTCATCTGGCATTATATCGTCAATCATTTTGTATTTTCTATCCATGTGGTTTTCTTAGTAAAAATACAGGAATGGTTTATCACTGCCTTCTCCCATGCAGTATGAATTGATGCCTTTGCCATTGTCACTAAAATGATCATCTGTTTCCAGCATCTTCCTATATCGCTGCTGCCCAATATTCAGTAGGTGCCTGCTTGCTTTAGCTGGGCAGCTGAGATGACCTTCACACTTCGGGTGACCCTGCTGGGAATATACACTCTTGGCATACACTCCCCACGTTCTTCACTCATCCCTTCCAGGAACACCTCTTCTCCCCCCCGCCCCGCCCCCCCCGCAATGAGGCAGCACAGCAGGACTTGGGGAGGGGGGGTGGAAGACCTGAAAGCCCAGGTTAGGCATAGATCATGATGGACAAAATCTATCCATGTGGTCGCTCAGTCGACACCAACCTGATGGCACAGAGTCATCAAAAATCAACTAAGAACTAATGCCCAGGCTTGCTTACTGCTGCTGCTGCTGCTGCTTCTGGGAGCTGAAAACCTGACTAGAATGTCTTTATTTAACTACCTAAATAGGATTTCCCCCCGCTAAATACGCTTAACAAGGATGTCATAGAAAAACCAAGAAACATGAAAGCTAACAATTCTATCCGCAATCAGATCGGGCTTCAGCACACCATTCACACGAATGTTACCAATGCAAAACGGCGATCCCAAAGGGCCTGGACCTTCCAGGTTCTCAGGTCGGTTAGACCCCACGTACCCGCCTCACTTTGCTCAGGCCCCCATAAACATTTCATCCGCGACTTCGCCGAACACTCACCTCTTTTTGCTCTCCAGGGCCACTGCGAGTTGTTAACCAATCAGAAGCGGAATCTCTAGCCCCCTCCAGCCACGCCTTCAGAACAGCTACTGGCCGGTGATCCGACTCCTAGGCGACGTTTCGTGTAATCGAACCCTCCTTTCCCTTCAGCCAATGGCGTCGCTCCTTCGGGGTTCCATGCGCAGCCGAAAGGCGACGCCACGTTCTAATGTCCTGTTACCAGGATGTCGGGAAGAAATGTAGTTTTCGGACTGAGCTGATTGGCGGGAGGGGGACGCACCTGGAGGAACCTACAGTACAGTACATGGATATGTGTTCGTATACATATTATAGAATGCCCCAGGCTGGCTCTGGTTAATTTTAGACGTTCTCCACGTGCTGCCTTTGAGATGCGGGAACTGTTGATCGTGTCCTAGATTCTGGAAAGAAGATCGCACTTAAAACTTCGCTTGAGGTGAATTGTTGGAGTTGGCATTCTTTTCTGGCACCGTTTGCCTGGGAATAAGCCGTATTGAACTTAGCCTCTGAGTAGAAACCCACTCCCGGTGAGTGCATATCCACAGATTATGTGGAATCACATACCAGGTAGTATTTTCGATCATCCAAATTGCTGCCTTCTTTTCATGTGCTCTGGGCAAACAGTCAGTGCCAAAGCAATCATCTTCACCTCCCTTGCGGATTGGACCCAGCAGAGGAAAGCAAGAAGGTAGTTATAGTGAGGGCGTGGTTGGTATACTAAAGAAGAGATAAGTGATAGGGAGCACCTTGCCCAAACTTCCTCATCCCAGACTTTGGACTAGAAGAGGGTTCCTCAACCTCAGCAACTTTAAGATGGGTGGACTTCAACTCCCAGAATTCCCCAGCCTGGGGAATTCTGGGAGTTGAAGTCCACCCATCTTAAAGTTGCTGAGGTTGAGGAACCCTGGACTAGAATACAAGCAAGTCCGCGTGACTTCCGTCTTCCTCAGCTTGGTGCCCTCCAGATGCACTTCAGCTTTCCCTCCAGGATTCCTGGGTCGTGCTTGTGGGAGATCTGTACACCCCCCCTTAAGGTCCTGAACTAAATCCAGGATATAAGTAAATAAATAAGCTTAGTCCAATATATCTGAAGATTGCCCTCAAATGAAGCTGGTTACTAGTTTCCTATCCCTTATTTGTCCATGACTTTGAAAGAGCGCTCAATCAGTAAAATGAAAAGAGACTAAATATTTATATATAAACACAGCAGTAATGCATAATGAGTCAAGTCTAAATGACAAAAATCACACTGGCTGGAGTTCTTAAGAACATTAACACAGCTTTGCTGGATCAGGCTAAGGTCCATTTAGACCAGCATTTTGTTTCCTACAAAGGGCAACCAGGTGCCTCATTCAAGCACCCCTCTCAAGCTCTACTACAGCTGGCATTTGAAGCCATGCAGTTCTCTTTCATGAGTCATCCCAGTTGACTTATACATTGATTATGCACTATGTGAAGTAGTTCCTTTTGTAATTTCTAAATCTCCCACTTAGCTTCATTGGGTTAAACATTTCCCCTGTCCACTTTCTCCATGCCAAGCATGATTTTGTATACTTTGATTGTGTCCTTCAGTTGCCTTTTTTCTAAGCTAAGGAGTCCCAGATGTTCTGATGATTATTATATGCCATCAAGTCAATGCTGAGTCTTAGAGACCACATAGATACGTTTTTTCCAAGAGGATCTGTCCCCAACCTTGCCTTCCGATGGTGCACCCGTTGCCACTGTACTTAAGTCCATCCACCTTGATGCTGGTTGTCCTCTTTCCAGATGTTCTAGCCTCTTTGTATTCTTTTTTTTTCTGCTGTATATTCCTTTTCAGAGATGGAGATCAGAACACTAATCCAGATATGGACATACAGTAGATTTGCGATAAGGGCTTTACAATTTTTGCAATTTTATTTTCAGTTTCTTTCCTAATGATTTCTAGCATGGAATTTGCATTTTTCACAGCTGCTACACACTGAGCTGACATCATCATTGAGTTATTCATTATGGCCCCAATCATCTTTTTTCTGACCATCCCCGTCGTTATGAATGTGGAGGTAGGGGAGGTTGTTCCAATAACATGCCTCACTTTACACTTACTTAAACTGAACTGCTTTTGTCCTTTGATAATTCCCCCAGTTTAAAGAGATCTTTCTGGAGCTCTTCACAATCACTTCTAGTTTTTACCACCCTGAATAATTTAGTATCGTCCACAAACTTGGCCAGCTCACTGTTTACCCTTGTCAACATAATTTATGTCTCAGTTAAAAAGCATCAGACCCTCCACTGAGAAAATTGTCCATTTAGTTCTACTATTTACTGGTCCTGTGCCATAAAAAGACAAATCCTTTTACTCCATAACCGGTATGTTCATTCAGTAGGCTTTCTAAAGGAAATTTATGAAAGGTTTTTTTTTTTTTAAATCCAGGAATAGAATGTTGCTGGGGTCACCTGTATCACTTCTCTTCAGTGCATCTGCATAGAATAACCTTGTTACTGACAGTTTACCTTGTATACATTAATTGTTCTAAGGTATCCTGCAGCATCTCAGCTAAGACAATACCTTAGAATGTAGGTTGTGTGTTTGTATTTGATTTTAGTTCAGCATTTTATCTAATAGTGTGCCTTCTCTAGTGTAAACCAAACCATAGTGCAAAACATACCTACAGTAAATCCAAGAGTTTTCAAAGATCAGCAATGTGCATTGGCACACCACTCCAGAACGGGTCCAGTGGGCTGATGGATTAAGAACAGATTCTTATGTTGGTTTTGTAACCTCTTAGTCAAATGTCATAAGTGCCCATTGTCCTCTGAGCAGTTTCAGAAATGGGGTGGAGGCAGCAAGAGATGGTAGCAAAAATGCTTTACCAAAGCGCTAAGCATCATGAAACCTTTTGTGAAAATAAGAGTCATCTTTTGAATGTGAATTAGTAAGATCTCTACTAACACACTATATTCTAAGTAATAAATATAAGGATGCTAAATACAGTTGCACCACAGGCCCTTTGGTACCAATCTATTTTCGCCTTATCCAGAATGGGAAGTCCACTAAGAGAAAGCTTTATTGCCTTCATCTTGTACCATTGTCCCTGAGCATCTGTACAAAAATCTAGTTGTAAATCTGATTAATAAATACAAATTTAATCCTTTTGTTTGAGCTAGCAAGGCTCATCCTTTCATGAGTGGCTGGTCTGATTTTATGAATAGCTAAATTGATTTCATTAGCATCTAATTATGGTGGCAATGATTACTCCTCGCAAATTTAGCATTCCCCCTTCTGCCACATTAAAAAGTTTCTATGGAGTTGTGTGGCCTTGATAATAAAAAATATTACAATTGGGAAATAATTCTCAGAAGAGCTTTGATGGCTGCAGCATGTGCACCTCTGCACTTGGCCTTCCATGGACTTTAATGCCAATAGTTTCCTGGCTAAGGAAAAGCCTTACAGTGCAGCCTCTTGCCAATTTGGGTCCTCCAGATCTTCCCAGACCATATTGGGGGTCCTCTTGTTTAGTAGACCCTTGGGATCTAGCCCCAATCCTGTCCCAGCAGTTTCCAATGATCAAAGACCAGAACCTTCCATGAAGGTGATGTATTTATCAAAAAGTAGAGTCTCAGGTTCAGTTCTTGGCTCCTCTAATGTAAATGATCAGGTGGAAAGCAGTGTGAAGGGTTCTCTCAGTCTAAGGCTATGGAGGGTTGCAGCTGGTTGGATTGGGTTACATGAATTATTGGTTATTATAAGCACATTGTGCTTATTGTCCACTGAGCAAAGGACAACTAAGAAGATTCACAATATGTCAAATAACTTATGGTTTATAAGCCATTCTGCCAGGTTCACACAAGCCAAGACCAAGCAACCACATAATGGCTTGGTACAAACCCAGCCTATGTCTGATCACCAAGCAGAAAGGTGTCCTCAGTGCAAGAATCCAAATAGAGAATCTGTGATTTGGGAGATTATCCAATTTCTGCTTGAACACTTCCAGCAAAAGGGAGTTAACTTCCTCTTCTAGTTTCCAGTCCACTGATTATTCTTGTGGATCACTGATCATTCTTTTAACCTGGAACAATCCATCTGAATAATCTTTAAAATATTATACCCAGAACTGGACACAGTCCCAATTTTTGAAGGTGAGGTCTAACTAAATGCAGACCAGTGATCTGGTAAGAAGAAACTCCATATATTCCAAAAGCAAGGAAATAAAGAAAGAGTAGTTCAAATAATTAACACTGCCTCCCCACTCGGAATACTCCAAGCCAGGTGAGTTAGAAATTTTGGGAGCTATAATCCCAGTTTGACTAAACTGAAATAGGGACACAGTCATTTCTATCCCAGGTCATTGGATAGCCCTGGCTCCAGAGGAATAGCTAACAGATTTTTCAAGAGAAATCTCTGTAATTCCATCACTGCGTATGAAATCTTCCACAATAAACCAAACATTGCAACAAGATTAAAAATAAAATCAGAACCCAAATAAATGTGCATACAGAAGCCTGGTTATCTGAGATGAGCTTTTAATAGAAGTCATACTTTTTCTTAGAAAGTACTTTTTTTTTCTTTTTTAACAAAACAAAACAAAAAAGAGCAGGGTATTTGCTATGGCCCTTTACATCAGGATAGGAAAATTCCAAACAGATCCAAACAGCAAAGAAAAGAGAGAAGGGGAGACAAAAATATTTTAAAAAATGCAAACCCACTGGGTTTGAAGTAAAACAATATTGTTCAGAAGGGAAAAAAAACTTTTGCTAGAAACAAATAAAATAATAAGACAGAATTAAAACAAATTAAGACAAGAAACTACCATGCCAAAAATATATATAAATATATATATATATAGAAGGCAGGCCCACCTCCAGAGCCAATTCCTAGTCCCAGAGAAGCACATACCTCTGGATGTGTTACTATGAGTCCAAGCTAAGATTTGCAAACCCTTAGTAGTGAACTCTTAAGTGCAGAATTAGGCTGGGTTTCTATTTATTTTTTGCCTTGCTACCCATTTGCTGCTACTTTATAAAAGGTGCACATAATAGGTTAAATCCAACCTTTATACCAAGTTGTACGTGTGAAATACAGGTAGTTCCCAGTTTCAGAACAAGTTCTGTTCCCAAGGTCTGGAATTTGTATGTAAACTGGAACAGTATTATTGTATAATACTGTGTAAGTAGTATTGTGTAATGAACTCAAACCCTTGTGTATTTAACTTGAATCACTGTGTATTTAATTTGAATTTTGCTACAATAGGCTCTGTTCTTAACTATGGGCTGTCCTTAAACTGGGCACTCTTAACCCAGGGACTACCTGTACTTTGAACACACTAAAGTGCTAGGTAAGTGCTGGCTATTATTAGGTTTGCAACTGGTATTTTATACACTTACCTTGGAGTAAGCACCTTCTAACACAGAGTCTTGCTTCTGAGTAAACATGCATAGGATTGGACTGCAATGTTTCAAACCAGGGGCGCACCAAGTAACCGTCAACTGTAGTCTTGTCCAATAAATAAAGGGGTGTGCAATGAGCGTGGCACAGATTGTGCACCGCTGCCAAGGAATTAAAAGCTGCAATGAGCAAAACTAGAGGGCTCTTGGTTTGCTTGCCTTTCACATCTTATGACAAGGGCTGCTTCATACAACAGACACTGTTTAGATGGAAGCAGCAGTTGCTTCCAAAGATGGGTTGCAAGAGAAGGCTGCAGTTTTCACAAATATCATGGTTTTCCCCACATGCTGGCTATCTATGTGTGGAGACAACTCAAGGTGTGAAACAGCGCTATGTCTAGAGAGAGACAAACTTGTTATTCCTAAAATAAGTGAACCCAAGTATCGATCAGACTTTATTGCAAGCAAAGAATCTGTTTCGGTAAATCAGGTCCCAATCTCAGCTCTATTATGCAGGAACACCCTGCTGGATTATAATTATACAATGTTTAACTCCATCTGTCTTCCTGTAAAGCCTAATGTTTGAATTTGGGTGGGGCGGTGGTGGTGAATTTGGATGTCTATTTTGATACGGAGCTGTGTAGGTAGCAGAAATAGCTTCAGGTGTGAAAGCAGATGATTGTAACACAAGGGACAAGTAGTTTCAAGGGACAGAAACAACAGCATCTGAAGATCAGAAGAAAGAAATGGAGGCACAACATGGACTCTTTTTAAGGTATATCTCTACTTGGTTAGATACTTGTTATCTCTTTTTGAGGGGGAAAGCAATTATTGCAAGGACAGACACTTCAGAACCATGGATGTCCACAAGGAAGAACAGGTGATGTTATGTGTGTCATTTTGATGTCGCTGCAGCTTCTACCGGATGCTTATGTTCAGAACCCAAATTCAAAATTGGTTGCATATAAAGTTCTGCATATGGGCAATTAAACAAGATGAAATAAGTAAGAAGAGCCTTCTCCAACCTGATTTCCCCCCTCCCCCAACACAATGGGCAGTCTTCAGGTTGAATAAGGGTAGGGAATTTTGGGCTTGTCCTGGTTATTACAGGGTTTGCAAATCCTAACTTTCTTGTCATAGTTTTTTTTTTTTTAATCACCCATCACCACCATAGCAGTTTCAGCAATATTGGGGGTAAAGGATGAGGAGGTGAGAGATCAAAGTGCTCTTTGGCTGCTGGCCATGATATGCAGAAAAGATGGCATCCAAGTCCCCAATCAGAACAGAGAAGGCAAGCTGAGATGAATGGTTTCCAGTTCATTTACTCCTGTTAGTCCAGACTTGGGCAGGTTCTAGCAGCAAATGGAGATTGAAAATAACTCCAGCAAGCCAAGTCTGCTGGAAGAAGTAGAGATGATCAATTCTGGACATCCTCCACGTGAAGGAACCTGAGAAGCCTCTGCAGCTCACCCTGTCCCCAGGAGCAGGGAGCACAAAACTAGGACTGAGATGAAGCAGAGAGGTTTGGGGTCAGGGGAGCAGAAGGCAACCCAGGCATAGCTGCCTCTCAGTGGTACACAGGGGGTCTCTGGGGAAAAGCTGGACGCATCTCAGCACCAGCAACTTTACCCAAGAAGCCACAGCACAGTGGGAGAGGGCCATTCATTTCCACCCTACGTTGTGTCTGTGAACCACCTGGCTGCCCAATTTCCTTTCTGACCGTGGGCTAGGAATCTTTTGCATGTTCAGACTAGAGTTGGGGAAAGAAGAAAATGGTTGGGGAATAAAGGTGCGAGAGAAAACAATGGCTATTTGAGTTGGGATGTTTCAATTAAGAAGAATAGAGTGAAAATCCAGACCCCACATTTTCCTTCTCCCCCTATTTTCCACCCCTCAGGGGTGACTGATATTAAAGTGCAGCTGGATACAAAGATTGCTGGGAGATCCAAGATTGCAAGTGGGAAGAAGGGAGAGGGGAGTTGTTGTTTTTTTCTTTTCCTTTATAGGTGCCAGATATTGTGCAAGGCTAGGGTTCCTGTCCTCTCCCACCCCAAATCCACCCCATCCAACTGGGGCCTGACTCTTCCCATTTATTGAGTCTGGGCTGGCTCCTCAGCAGCAGGTACTGGTGACTGGCCTTGGGAGGGTGCCAGGGGCTGAGAAGGCTGGTGGTTTGTAGACGGGGAGTCGCTCTCTGGGTCCTCCGTCTCCTCGTCTGAGACACCATCAAGACGGAAAACCTGCCGCACAGTGCGGGTGGTGAAGCTCAGAGGTGTGCGTCTGTGAATGGGATAGCAGAGAAGAGAGAGGCTGCCATTATATTACAGCACTCAACCTGAGCTAGCATCCTGCCTATAAGCTGGACTCGCCCTCCCTATAACACAAAGACCTCCCCCCCATATAGGATTCGCTCCATTAGCTAAGCCAGGGCTAGAAAAGGCAAAGAGTGGCTCATAAGTGAACACCCAACATTTTTTTGGGTGGTTGTGTGTTGTTTTTTTGCTTTTGCCAAGTTCGAAGAAGCTAGAAGCATTTCCCCTACAGGTTTGCCCAAATCTGTACAAATTCTTCGTGCAGCTCCAGTTATTCGGTTTAAAGCCACAGCCTGTCAGGCTGTTAATGCCAAGCAAAGCAGGGCATGCACCAGAGAGGTGCGGAGCATAGCGCAATGCCACTGGCATCTGCATTCAAGGAGCACCATGGCCAAGGTCAGTCTCATTCAGTCCTGAAGGTTCAGGGCAATGTCGGTCTCTATCTGCCTGCTTGTTCCACTCATGTTATTCTCCCATCCAGCTTCTTGATGGGATCCAGAGATGCCTGGCCTTCTGTTTCTGATAGCTTCCACATTCAGCATTTCTGCAGCACTGTTTGCACGGCACAATCTAACATTATAATACTTAGCTGTCTCCATAGGCAAGACCCTTGTATATTTCCTCAGAGGTCCCTCCTGTTTAGCACAGGCACTCAGGACTTTAATTAAGAACTCTCTGCAGCTTTTGCCTCTGACTGCTTTCTGTTCCACACAACAATACATGGTAAAGTTTTTCATCAGTTCACAGGGTGTGAGTATGTGTGTGTCTATGTAATAACTAGTTCCGTTTTTTTCTTTTTCTTTTTAATGTGAAATTATGCTATTCCATAAGAAAAAAAGAGGAAACCGGTAATTAATCGCTTTATCCTCCATAAGAGGGATGATTAATGCTAAGGGGTAATTAATTACTAATGTTGTGCCAGGTTGAATGTTATGCAGTTAAGAGGCTTCAAGAAAGAAGCCTCTAATGAAAGGCTCAGTAGCCCAAAAAATATGTAAGCACTCCTTGTCAGTCTATGCTAAATGGGCTAGTACTGTTATTACATTTAGGTACCCCTCCCCAAAAACCCAAATCAGATGTGGGAAAAAAAGAGAATATATGAATACATCAGAATATAACAGAGGATAACATGTTCTGTGTATTTTTAAAACTAGGAGGGCAAAGGATAGCTATTCTACCTGAGTGTAGAAACATTTTTCTCTGGCCTTTTTTTTTATTAAGTTACAGTATCTCAACTTAGAGACTTAACCCTGCACTTGATTTAGTTGGAAACTCACTAATAAGCCTCTAGCTTTTGTTTTTTATAATATGCATTTTAGGATAATGCCAGTATTGAAGAAAAATGTTATTAAAATATATGTTATGTACATGCAGTGAAACCCCCCAATCCAAGTTTTCAAGCGATGCATACAAATTTAAATGTGTTCTTTTAAGTTATTAGCATGATAGTTGGTGCCAAGAATATCACTGCCGCCGGCAGCCCACCGTCTCACTCTTTCCCACCTATCTCCATGCATTTTGAACCCGAACCCTCCATCTGCTGGTGCTTTCTGTTCTTTTTCAATTTGGAAAAGAGTGTGAGGACAGGGCTATTGGTAGGTAGCAGCGAAGCCAGAAGAGAAACATTATTCTCTGGGGAGGGGGAAAAATGCCTTTGCCTGTAGAACACCTTCGCTCTACACCCTTGGCTGGGTCTGAAATCCCCAGAAGGTCTTCAAAGGAAGCAACACTTACCGAAATCACAAGGGCCCTTGTTACTAGAGAGAAGCCGCAAAGAATAGCTCACACAAGCCTACGCAGCATTTTTGTATCCCCCCCCACACACACACACACTTTGCTGGGTTAGCTAGACACAGCTAGAAGCTCACATGGATAGCAAGCTCTCTCTGCCCCCTCCCGCTATAGTACAAGCATTCCCTTGGGGAGGGAATCAAAGTTGCCAGACACATCAAGCAAGCACTCCAGCTCTTTTTGCCGAGGGCCAAAACAGACATTGACTATTGGTACTCTAGACCTGGCAAAAAACAGAGGGGATGCCCTGGAAAGCAGGGAAAGAGCCCACATATCGAATTGATCGGTACAGCAGGGCTGGAGGAGGAAGTGCTTAAATCTTAGTCCCTGTGCCATCGCCTGGTTCCAAATGGTCTCCCAGCTGCTATTAGCGTTGGGGGAACCAGGGGGGCCTAGTTACAGCTCGTCAGAGGAGAACCCCAAGGACCTGGGTTCAAATCTCCACTCAGCCATGAAGACGTAGCCCTCTTCGCAGGTGGTGGAGAAGCTAAAGCAAGGTGCGTGAGACAAATAGTCAAATAGACAAAGAGTCACCCATTGGGGGAGATGGGCAGCATACAAGTCTGATAATAAATAAATAAAATAAATACAAGAACTCTGTATTACCTCCTCAACTCCTTGAAGAGCAGGCGAGAAAGCAAATTAAACAAATTAAGGGGGAGGTTGGGAAATACTGGAAATGTCATATGGAAGCCACTTGATCTTCCAGGGTTGCAGTATAATAATGTTTGTGAATCTGTGTGTGTGTGTGTGCGCACACACGCAAACATGATGGACTGCAGCACAGTGGTACAGCCCAGACTTTGTACATGGAAAGTCCCACATTCAATTCCTGACCTCTTCAGCTGAAAATGGACCTTTTCTCTCCTCAGACTGTACACTCACAGCCTGAGAAAACCAGATTAGTGTAACTACACAAATAACCTGTAAAATAAAATTAGACATTTTCCTTGGACGAGGGAAAGAATTAAGCACCCCTTCCTCCAGTCATAAATTGGGGATCCTACAGCTACATTTTGTACTAAAATATAAGAACAGGAGGCAGCCAAATCATGGATCTCTGCTGTCAAGTCTGTTTTAACTCTAACTGGGAACAGTGAAGCTGAGAGTTTCTGTGCTGCAAGTGCACACCCACGCATACACAATCCCACCTCAAAACTGCACAACACATGCATGCAGAACCGGGGGAAGGGAGAGTGAGAACATACTTTCGTTGGCGTCGTTCTAACTTGCTGTTGGTTCGAGAAAAAGATGAAATGGAAGAGAGAAAGGAAAAAAAAAGGAAAGACGCAAACATGAACACGTGATCTGGGAAGAATGCCACACTGAAAGAGGAGCAGAAGTATCAAAAAGTAAACAAGACAGGAGCCATGTAGGTAATTCAGGTTCTTGAGCAGAAGAACCATTGCTTTAGATAAAGAGCCGTCTGGAAACAGAAGGACTAATTTTAAGCTGGGGTGGGGTGAGGACTTCAGTGGTTACAGAGCGAGCCTCTCACTTAAGGGAAAGTATTAGACGGTGTGCAGAATCACCATAGCACCAGATTGAAAAAATGGCTGCAGTCAGGGGAATTACATTGCGTCATCTTTGGAGAAGGAACACTCTTCTCTGCTTTACACCCCCAGCACTTCCAGCATGTTGTTGTCAATATAGAGGGCTGAATTTGAACCAGAGAGGTTTAAGTTCAAATCAAACATGGTTGAGCATACATCTCAGTGACTGACCTTAATCCAGTCACTATCTTTCAGTTTGGCCAATCTCACAGGGTTTTATGAACTCCTTGGAGAAACAGCAGCATACCGATGTTCCTTATAAAACTACTGTCACATCAAAATGTATTTCAGGCTCCCTAAGAATGAGCATATGACTGTTGATGTCCCTTCCGTGGGATAAGTGAAACAGAAAACCTTTTAGATCTTACATTCTCAGTAGAAATCTTAGGGAAAACTAAGATTCTAGATGGGAAGGATTTATGGGAGCTGAGCTCCAGCATTTCTGGAGAGCAACAGGTTGAGGAAAGCTGTTGTGAATGTTCTATATATCCACATGGTTTGTGGAACTCCTCCAGATAGCCAGACCCAGCAAAAATATAATAAAAAACTATCAGCTCCTGTTGTAGACATAGAAGATAAGAACTACACCCAAACTGTTCCACTATCTGGTGGCACTGCTGATCTCAAACTGTTCTGCTCTTGCTTTTTCTCCTATTAAAATGTCACACTGCATCTGCAATTATGACTGGTTGCAGCTTTTCATTTTTTACCAGATGTTCTAAGGCTATGTGTTGAATTAGTGTTTGCCTACGTGGGCAACTTCCAGATGTAAACTTCAGCTCCAAGGATTTCTTAGCCATTCTCTCTCTCCTTCTGGCACTGAATTAATATTCTGTAGCCCTCCAGATGGTTTGGAGTTGCCTAATGGTGTGGGATCTTGTAATCCAAAACATCTGGAGGGACCACATTGTCTATCCTTGCTGGAGCATATTTACAAGTAGACTTCAGTTCCCTCAAGGGATGGCAGAAATATGAACACAGCAAAAAAGGAAGGACAGGGACAAAAATGTACAGTATCCACGGGCATGTCAGAATAAGAAGACACATGGAGAGAGATTAGCAGGACAATCTTTCCTAACCTGGTTTGGGCTAAAATTATAGAGAAGCATACTGTTTTAATGCAACTACAAGTGGTCCTCACTTAATGACCACTCGTTCAGTGACCATTTGAACTTATGACGATGCTGAACGAATGGTAGTTACAACCAGTCCTTGTACTTCTGTCAGTCTCAGCAACCCCGCGGTCAGGTGATCGCCATTTGCAACTTTGTTTGCTGGCTTCCTACAAGCAAAGTCAATGGGGAAGCCGGCAGGAGGTTGCAAATGGTGACCACATGATGTCCCAGCTTAACGACATATGCTGATTCACTTAATGACAGCAACCAGAAGTGCCAGAATTTCCATTGCTAAGCGGTGTGGTCACATGATATCACACTTTACAACTGTATTGCTTAGCAACGGAAATTCCAGTCCCAACTGCTGTTGTTAAGTGAAAACTACTGTACCGCCGAGCCCTGACCACCCAACGCTATTCACCTGAGGCGATTCCGCAGGGTAGTGACCTCGCGATTCATGGATTCTGCTGATTCAGTGATATCCTCAAGTTCACGCTGCATGCGGCGACGGCTGGCATTGGCCCGTGAGGCCTCCTCTTCCGCCTCCTCCAGCTGACGCTTCAGCTGCTTCAGCCGCAGGTGGCCTTTTTCAACCTGCCGAAAACAGCCAGAGAAGCGAAGCCTAAATCTTTGCTCCTGAGATGAAAAAACTTTCACCATAACTCTCGGCAAGTTCACCTGGTTTCCTGAGGCCTCACCGTTTTTGTATCAAAAGTTATAAAAATGGAAAAGATTCCCAAAAAAGAATCCGGTGAATTGTTTTAAATACTTCTCAGCGAGACTTGTTCTACATGTAGTTTCAGGTTTCTTTATGGCATAGCTTCGGTTATCTTGTTTTGCTTAAAACACGCAAAACAAAGGGAAAATATACAATATATCTGAAAATAAGCCATCGGGGGAAAAAATAGGAAAACAGACATTTGCGTGCCACTCTTCAAAAGCAAGTTTTCCCTTTTTACTCTTTCACCATTTCCAATAGCTGAACCCTGAAACTACTGTCCAGGATGAAAAAATAAGGATAGGTTAGCCCAGTGTTTTTCAAACTTGGGAACTTTAAAATGTGTGGACTTCAACTCCCATAATTCAAGGCTGGCTGGGGAATTCTGAGAGCTGAAGTCCACACCTTAAAGTTCCCAAGTTTGAAACACATTGGGTTAGCACATCTACAATGTACCTGATCTTTATACTGGTCAGCATTTCTCCTCTCTTCGTCAACCTGCAGAATCACTTCCTTGAGTTTCTTCTCTGCTCTCCTCACAAGTTTTCCTGACAGCATCCTCTCTCTATGAAATAGGAAATTTAAGGAGAAACAGATGAATCCACATGGAGCCATTCATATTTAGGGCAGAGCCATTGAAATCAAATGGATTTAAGAAGGTTATGACTAGTTTACTGTTCCACTGAATTCAGTGGGCTTACTCCACAGTATGAATACAACCAACGAACTCTTAATCCTCCGGGTCCTCCCAGCCCTGACAAGAGTATTTCTATGGTTCCTTGCTCCACCTTATCCCCTACAACATAGGAGGAGGATTGAATACACGCATATGTGCTATTCTTTACCATACAATGAAAACATACAGCATGGGTGGATAGCTTGTGGTCTCTGGACCCCTGTTTTCCTTCTAAGGTCTTCCTGTTTGCCACCATGAGGCAGAAACACATGATAATGGTAGTGTGAGCCCTAAAATAGGCTTAACAATATTTTTAAAAATTAACACTCCCTCCCACAAACTGAGGAAGGAAATAGAAAGCCACAGTCCTGGCTATTTGCAAAACATGGTTCCACCTACTCTGAATCAACAGCTCATCCAAAGTAGCCCCTGGATTTCCACACACCCCCGCAACAATAATCAGGGTGGCATCTGGCCATCAAAAGGTCTGAGCCCTGAGATGTAAGATCTTATTCTCATTGCATTCTAGCCATTCTGCCAAGCCATCTTCAGAGCCCAGAATGCACGTGCACTGCATTACCTGGACTCCTGCTCCAACTGTTCCTCCAGCTGGGCCAGCTTGGACTCCAGAGTTGCAATTGCCATCTTGTATTTGGACTTCACAGATGAGTCCATCTCACCCAACTTGGCCCTCAGGTCCTTGTTCTGGCGATCCAGTTGTTGCCGAGCGTTCTCAGCCTTCTGAGAGAAGCTGCGCTCCCCTGCCAATTCGGTGGTGATCGTTTCTACCTGCACAGAGGACAGAATGAGAGAGAAATCAGAAGGAGGTTCCAGCACAGTCTGGATTCAACTGGGGGCCAGGGGCTTAGAAACAGCAATCTTACCTGCATGCTGAGCTTACGGTAGCGGTCATTCATGAGTTCCATGTTGCTTTGCTCTTCATCCAGTTCCTCCTCCAGCTGTGCAATTCTTGCCTCCAAGTGGCGTTTTTCATCTAGAAGAGCTGACCTGAAGTGGAGATTGAAAGAGTGATGGGGAAAGACAGTGGATAATTAGGGCTTTGTGCCTGGCAGGAAACTAAGAGGATATCCTCAAGAAGAGCATTTGAGGCTGTTCTACACCATTATTCCTTAGTACCACTGAGTCATTGCTTTTCTGCAATCCCATGGCCACAACCTTAAAAGAAGGAACCAACCATGGTTCTGTGTCAAACAAAATGGCCATCTAATGGCTAAAACCTTTCATTTCAAATGACCTCCTTTAGCAAAGATCCCTTTCAATATTGGTTTTACCCTCTAATTGTCTCCTGTTCGGTGTGGCAGCATCATAACAAGCTCTTAGTTGTTGTTCCACCAGTGAATTTCTTTGTGGAAAAGGGTTATTATCTTATTTATAATATAATCAGCAATAATGCCTTTTTTCGAGAAGAAGCTTCAGAATTAGAGGGATGCAAAACCCAAATAGCATTTGGCTAGCCTGCCCAGCACAGACTGACCCTGGTACTGATGACTGCATTCTACCATTCTGAAAAGCAGTCACAAAAATGGATGCGAACACAACAGGGTGAAGGGCTGTTAGTAATAATATATGGATTCTCTGTAAAAATCAGTTACAAATTATGGCAGTTGTAGAATTAAACACCAGTGTAGAGGCTATTCATCCATCCAGGGCCAGGTTAATTATGAACAATCCATTCCAAGCAAAAGGCAGGAGGGTGAAAACTGGGCTCAGAAGGTGGGCGTAAGGGAGGAAGGTGCCTGGGCACTCACTTGCCACTGTTTCCATTGGCCAACTCATCTGCCAGGTCATCTCGCTCCTGCTGGGCCTGCCTCTTGGCTCGCTCGGACGCCGCCAGTTCCTACAAGTGATGGAAAACATGGAGCAAAAGATGGACTGACGCGGATGAGAATGGGATATAACCTCTTGGAAGTATCCGTGACCCGTCAATATATTTCCCACTACCTCCTGATTTAGAACCCTCCCGCCAACAAAGCAGGGATTCCCATCTTACACTTACCAGAAGCTAAGAGATCCTACTTTGTTAACGGATGTCTTTTGGAGACTCAGACTGGATTAGTATGTATGTTGTGCGTATCTGTACACGCTCTTTTCCCTGTGCGCATCTCTCCTAGTCTCATATTCCTGTGCAACACCATGCTCTGCAGAGCCTCCTGCTCACCTCCTGAAGCTGCAGTAGGTCTGCCTCCAGATTTTTCAGCTTCTTCTCACTCTCACGAGACTGAATAAAGATTTCTTCGCGAGCTGCCCGGGCTTCCTCGACTTCTCGCCAGAGTTCCTTCATCTGGGCCTGGAATTAAAAATGAAAGTAGCACAAGGTTATGTCATCAGTTTGGGGGCTACATTTTAAGCCAAAAGCTAAGTACAACACTGACGGATACCCTGTTGAATCTAAGCTTATGTATAAATAACTAAAATAATAGTTCAGGTGGTCCTTATTTAGCAACCATTTGCAATAACGATGGTGATGAAAAAGTAACTTTATGACCAATCCTCACATTTATGACCTTCACAGGTCTGTAAAGCAAAGGAAAGCTGAAGTAAGATCATAAGCACAGTTGCAGTTTCACTTAGCAACTGCTTTGCTTAACGACCGAGCTGCTGATCCCAGTTGTGGTCGCTAAACAAGGACCACCTGTTTATTCTTCCCCTTTTTACCTATTCCAAAGTCCCCCATGCCAACTTTTCCATGGAAGCTCTTTGGAACAGAAATGCAACTTCTTATGCAATGAAAGTTAAACACAGTATAAAATAGCCATTTAAAAAACCCTAGGCTCTATCTCCCTAGTTGCCTACATTGACACTGAAAGATACCTGCAACTTGCGCAGCTGCTTCAAGGCTTCATCCCTTCCCTTGCTAGTAGCATCCAATTGTGCTTGTGCTTCCTGAAGATCCAGCTCCAACTTCTTTCGAGCTGCAAGTGCTTGGGCTCTTTGCTTCCTCTCAGCATCCAGTTCCGCCTCCAACTCTCGCACCTGGAGATGCACAGCAGCAGGGAGAAAGCATCAGCAGAAAGCTGCAGCTCTGATCTGCAGTCCACGTTATGCCATGCTCTGAAAACCCACTATCCTGCTGCATCTTGGAAACAGAATAAAAGACACAGAGGTCTTGATTCTTCTCGGAAGGAACAGGAACCCTTTGACAGAGCAGCAAGATCCCTGTAGCACAGCCCTGAAAGCAAACCTAAAAGGGACATTAGAAACCTACAATGTATTTCCCAGAAAATACACTGTGGGTTTTTCCCTCTTCCTCTGTTCTTCTCAGGAATGATTATATCTCTCAGAAATTGTCCAATCAAGGAGTTGGGTGGGTGGCAGGACTAAATTACTAGTCATGATTGCCATAAGTGCAAAATAGCAACTGGAGGATACAATTTGTTCAAACAGAACAGAAACAAAAGAAAGGAAGGAGTTGCACTGTATGTTAAAAATATCCATTCCTGCTGAGAAGTCCAAATGAATGAACTTGGGAATCTTGTTGAAAGAATCTGCATTAAAATATGTGGCAATAACAATAAAAGTTATACTGTAGTTGGTGTCACTCTTGCTTGCTCAACCAAGGAAAAGACATGGGTTGTATCTTCCAAAAATCCTTCAGAATTGAGGTGGGCTAGAAATACTGTCAAATAAATGTATCTGAACTGACAGATCTTTCAAAGAGCCATGAAGGGAGATCTTAACTGTCTCTATATCTATTGAGAGACAAACTCTGTAAAACACAGTCCTTCCAGAAAATTCCTGGCTTATCTTGCTGGCAACTTTCTTTTTCAAAAGGTAAAGAAAGGCATAAGAAGATCAGTAATCCTTAACTGATTCTAATCAATAGAGAAGATTTAGTTAAGGATGCAGTATGAGTAAGAACTTGGGGAGTAACCGTGTAATGTTGGAGTTCTTGATTTTAAGGGAACTAAAGATGAGTGTGGTCAAGTATTAATCCAGATTTTTAAAAAACAGATATTAATGACCCCAGAATAGTTATAAATGGGATCTGGTAGCAGGAGAAGCTTATGGGAAAAGGACAGGTGGGAGATCCTAAAGAAGAAGATTCTAAAAATACAAAGGTAAAAATGGAGGACCACAGAAGATGCCAATGCAGCTGCACAAAAAGCTTAGTGAAGATCTAAAAACAAAAAAAAGGATACAAAGAAAATAGGAAAAGGGCCAGGTCATGATGGCAGCCAATATACAGGTAGCCTGGAGCTGTAGACCTGTCATGAAGCTAAAAGTTCAAGATGAGCTAAACTTAGCAAAGATGCTAAGAATAACAAAAGGGGGTCCTCTAAATATCTTCAAAATGAAAGGAAAAGGGGAAAAAAATAGCAGATCAGCTGCTCAATGAAGATGTCAAAATGTTAACAGGTAGCACAGGAAAAGCAGATGTATTTTGGGGTAGCCTTCCCTGGGAAACTGTAGAAAGCAAGATGAATGGGTAGGATTGGAGTCTTAGATTGACAGAAACATGGTCAGGGAACACTTCTTTACTTTGAGTGAGTTTCAGTTTCCAGCACCAGATGAACTGCATCCTAGGGTAATGAATGAAGTAGCTGATGGACTGGAGAAATCATTATTTGTTATTTCTGAAAATGCTTGGAGAATATATCAAGGAGGGCAAATGTTCCTAGCTTCAAAAGAGAGAAAAGGAGGATCCAGCCAGCCTGACACTGATCCCTGGGAAGATTCTAAAGCAGTGTTTCTCAGTCTTGGCAGCTTTAAGCTGTGTGGACTTCAACTCCCAGAATTCCTCAGCCAGCAAGCTGGCTGGGGAATTCTGGTAGTTGAAGTCCACACAGCTTAAAGGTGCCAAGGTTGAGAAACACTGCTCTAGAGCAAATCAGAAAGAGACTGACTTTGAAAGCAATGCATCAAGCAATTCCCAACCCCACCCTTTGACCTAAGAACACATCTAGCTCAGCAAAGATTGATAGGAGCTTGGGCCCATACACCTTCACCTCTCCTTCCTACCTGCTTGCTGAGCAGTTTCTTCTTATCATCGTTGGCATCATCACGATTCTGCAACTCCCTCTCGTGTTGTGCCTTCAAAGCTTGCATATTGACCTCCAAGCGCAGCTTCCCGTCCTCTGCAGCCTGCAGCTCATCTTCCAGCTCCTCCAGTTGGGTTCGCATCTCTTGCACTTGCTGTTCCAAGGCCCGCTTGGAGCGCTCAAGCTCATGCACCTGATCCCGAGCAGAAGTGAGAGAGAGAAAAACAAAATGTATTTTTATAGAAAGGGGGAATGGGGATACAGGTAGTCCTCACTTAACGACCACAATAGCGACTTTGTGATTCATTATTAAGCAGGGCGGTTGTTAAGCAAGTCATACCTGATTTTATGACCTTTTTTTCCACAGTCATTAAGCGAATCACTGTGGCTATTAAGCGAATCATGTGGTCGTTAAGTGAATCATGCAGTTCCCCATTGATTTTGCTTGCCAGAAGCCAGCTAGGAAGGTTGCAAATGGCGATCATGTGACCCTGGGACTCTGCAACCATTGTAAGTGCAAGCTGGTTGCCAAGTGCTCAGATTGTGATCATGTGACCATGGGGGCGCTGTGATGGTTTTAAGTGCAAGAACCAGTTGTAAGTCCCTTTGTCCAGCACTGTTGTAACTTCAAACGGTCACTAAACGAATGGTTATTAGGTGAGGACTACCTGTAGGGGTGAGTAGGGAGAGTAAAAGAATCTTGAAAAATTGTGCCATCCCTATGCCATCAGCCCCAGATCCTGATGCTCTGAAAACTTCAACATTCTTGAATTAGTAAATATAAAGATTTCTAAAAGGAAAATAATCTCCTGATAAGAATACATGAGGAATCAAGATAAAATAAGCACTAACTAGATTTTTAAAGCTTAATTGCAACAAGAGAATTTTAAATGTCCAATTGTGGAATTTGAGTTTTTTGGGTATTATCAGGGCAGCAACATTAAAAGGGAATTTCTCCACATATTTACTGAAAAGTAAACCCTGATGAATTCCATAGAACTTCCTTCTGAGGATGCAGGTATAGGACAGTTTATATTTTACCAGTGCAGCATATTGCTTGCCGTGCAAAAGATTTGAGCATCTCCTGGTACAAAAATGCTCTTTGGGAAAGACTCTTCCTGAGCCAGATATGTCAATAAACTGATTCAATGTAAGGCAATGTTTTAAAGATGAAACCATTGTAAAACTTTTCAAAAAGTGAAAAAAAAGATTAGTCGGAAAGCAGATTTTTAAAAGGAAATGTAATGCAATAAAAATTGAGGAAGCATCTTAAAAGTGGCATTTGTAATGGTATGTGGGAATGACCTTGGGAGACAGGACAAAGAGACGCAGCCAAGGGAATGGTCAGATAAAAGGCAGCTGTGCCTGCAGCAGGAATGTGGACGGGGCAAGAAGCTCAGAAGACATCCTCCCTAGTTTCTTGGGCTGTAAAGGAGATGGAAGGAGAGGTGTACTTTCAGATTAGCAGGATTCTATTAATGTAGTATTACAATAAAGTAGAATTAGCTCATCTGGTCATGTTTCCTGTCTGATCTACCTCATAAGGCTGACAGCATTCTCCTTCTGTGACATACAGTACTGGGAGAATCCCTCTTCCATGTCTATTATGCTACATCTTCATGCCCCATCCATCAACAACAGAAACTTGTCTCTTTCTCAGAAACACCAATTATACCAATGTTAAAGTAAATAAAATTAAGCATATTTAATTGGATTAAGGCTCTAGATTTTATCAGCTTTATCCCGCCCTCTCAGAACCGTATTCAGAGAAGGAGAGCATCTTCCCCCTTTCAGCAAGGCCTTGCTGTTTTAATTCTAAGCCACCTAGAACTGCTTCTCTGATGAAGGCAGCAGACAGGCTAATTAAATAAATAAATAAACTTACATTTTTGCCAACATCATCCTTGGAGCTGACCAGGTCATCCATTTCTGCTCGCAGCTGCTTGTTCTGCCTCTCCAGCTCCTCCCTTATTTCTAGCGCCTCTTCCAAGGCACGGCTCAGTGACAACACCTTGGTCTCCTTCTCACGGGCATCAGCTTCTGCGCGGTCCCTCTCCTCAGCATGGCGGGCTGAGATCAGCTTCTCCTCAGCCAACATCTGCCAGAAGCCCAAACATGCCTTAGTAGTATATGTTCTTCACTAATAATCTATATGTATACCAACCATAGGGGACACGGTGGCGCAGCGGCTTAATGACACTGAAAGTGCCGGCCAGAAATGGCTGGAAACTTCAGCGGTTCGAGTCCAGCCTCTCGCGTTAAACAAGGTGAGCTCTTGTTTCTCTACCCGCAGCTTCTGCCAACTCAGCAGATCGAAAACGTACGTGAGTAGATAAATGAGGACTCTCACTCCGGTGGGAGGAACATGCTGGCAGCGACTCCACAGAGAGACGGGACCACAGTTGCCGGTAAAAGCGCGAAATCGCGCTCGCCCCGAAAAAGGGGCGCGAAGCAACGGAAATCCCGCCTCCTGCGCTTGCCAAGCTGGGCTGGACGCTCTAGGAAGTAGGCTCTGGCAAAGGCTACTTCCGAAAAACAGAAAGATGCAATTGCCTTGAAAACCGCTAGGGGGCGGTCACTGCAGGGTCAGTAATGACTGTGAAGCAGACCAAAAAAAAAAAAAAAATTCCAACCATATCGCCCAACACATGAGCTGCTGCTACACAAGAAATTCATGCTGTTTTTCTGTTTGGTGCCAGCTTAACTGTTGCAAAACTCTAGAACACCAAATTACAACTTTCTCTGGATCAACTTTATCCTTAAATTAATTATTTCATTCAAATTTGGTATCACTTTTTCTAGTTCTATTAATAAAGTAATTATTACCTTAGTTTGTACAAATGGTCTGGGGGGACAGAAACATTTTCATTGTTGTTCTTCTTGTGTTTGCTCTTGTGTTACTGTTTTTTCCCCCCCCTCGTAACTATTGTAACTATGTTCAATATTTTTTGATGTGCTGTTTGTACTAATAAAAAGGCAAAATGAAGGAAAACAAGACAAACTCAAAGTAAACCAACCTTGGTGCCTATACGTGAAAGGAGTGTGTGTGTATGACTGGGTGGAGGGGTGGGGGTGGGGAAACGGGAAGAGAGAATCCAAAATTTCCAGATCAAGTCTTTTTCAGGGTCTAATTTTCCAGGTTTAATGATTTCATCAAACAGGCAGGTAGGTAGCAAAGCTACCTGACCTGAAGAGGCAATTTGGGAATGCGGATGGTAGTGATGGAGGCTTCTGAGAAGAGAAGAAGGACATCTGTTACCAGGGAGTTAAGTGCTCACTTTATGGGGATACAGGTTTGAGAAAATACCTTTTATTTTAGGGAGACCAAACCATTTAGAATCCGAATTCAAGGCAAGTTCCCACCACTGTGGGACACAGCTGTACAATGGACAAAGTGAAGAAACATAGTTCTGGGGAGAGACCTGATGGATGAAACAAAGCCTCACCTGGTCAAATTTCTTCTGCTTCTTCTCAAGTGCAGAAACCACCTGACGCTGTTGATCAAGGGCGACGGTGACGTCATCCAGTTCCTGCTGCAGACGGGTTCGCCCTTTCTCCAACTTGTCACAGGCCTGGACACGTTCCTCATAGCGCAAGGTGAGTGCCTCTAGTTCCTTGGTTGCCCGGCGCCGAGCTTCTTCAATTGATTCTGCTACTCCAGCATCTTCCTCCAGTTTCTTCTTGGTCTCCATCACCTGGTAAAACAGCCAAGAAAAATCACACATAGTCTCTACATCTATGCTATTAAAGTTGCTGAGGGAATGGAAGCTTCTTGCAGAACACAAAAGCCCAGCAGCTCTCCCCCGTGACCTTCATGATGCTCCTCCATATGCTGTTTTCACAGAACTTTTTAAAAATATAACCTTAACGTGTGTTTATTAAGAGATAAGGAAAAGAGATTTGGCAGCACTGGGCCTGGAACCACATTTTCCTCATCAAACCCCTGAGGAGAGAAGAGTAAGTCCTGATCTCTAAATTTTCTTATTAAATGAATCAACTTTTTTTTTCTTTGATGGGTTTTTGTTTGGGTTGTGTTTCTATCCCACCTGCTGCTGCAGACTCTGGATCTGGCGAGTAAAGTTGCCCTTGGCAGCTTCCTCCTCCTCCAGCTGCTCTAGCAGAGCTCCTTTCTCTTCTTCCAGTTGCCGGACTCGAGAGCTCAGATTCAGCTTCTGCCTTGTCTCTTCTTGGAGTAATTCCTGAGATAGAAGATGGGAGAGAAGGATAAAATGTGTGGGTCAGAGACTGAACCCATCCTCTTCCCCCTGGATATAAGATCTCCAGTTCTTCCTCACAGAAATCAGATATTCTTTTGCTCAAGAGCAGCCATTTCTAGCCTAATGGAGGTTCTTAGAGAAGCAGAAGACCATCTTCCAGTTAGACCCACAATCCAATCTGCCCCCCACCCACCTTTCAACAGATCAATCTTGTACAGAGTCTTCTCTCTGGCAAAGAATTTGTAGGGAATGGAATTGGGCTTTCTTGCCATAACACTCCCCCACCAAATTATTTTATATCCTACTCATTGGTGCTTATCCCCACTAACATCTATAAAATTCTAAAGTAACTTCTCTTTAGCAAGCTTTTAATAAAGTTTTCATGTTAAACCTAGGGCTATACGGAAACCTGGATTGGAAGGGCAAAATGTGTGAGCATACATGCAGTACCTCTTGGGAACCCTTTGAAGCAGCTGTGGACTTGCACACTTGATGTACCATTCCAGGAAAAGACATAGCTGCTTTTAAGGGGCTCCCACATGCAGGCTCCAAATCACATTTTGCTCTTTAAATCCTTAACTCTGCATAGCTCTTTTAGAGACTAATTAGAAACTACCATTTTTTAGTGTATTGGCACAATCTTATTTATTTATTTATTTACTTACTTACTTACTTACTTATTTGCTTAGGCTTCTATGCCACTAAATTCCCATAGGCTGCAATGGGCTTAAAGAACAGCACAAGGGATAATAATAGTAAAAAAAATTCCAACATATAAAAGCCCCAAAACCATCTTGTGGGAACAGATTAAACCTCAACATACCCAAAATGGCTTCCTAAACAACCAGACCTTTATGACCCTTCAGAAGCCAAATAAGTTTGCGAAGGACTGGATTTCTGGGGCAGGCTCACCCCCAAGGTCCTTGTAGAGAGAGAGCATTGCCCCAAAGAAGGGACCCTTGGCAATCTCCCTCTTTTCAATCTCACTGGGTGGGCAGATTCAGTCCAAGGAGGAGGTCTTGTAGATCTCCAGGCCCTAGGACACAAATGGCTGTACAGGGGACAACCAGCAGCTTGAATTACAGCTGGAAGCTAACTGACAGTCAGTGCAGCTCCTGAAGTAGCTGTGTCATATGGGCAAATTTCAATGTGCTCATAACTACACAGACAGCAACCTGCTGTTTCACAGGCCCAAGCTGTACGTTCTAATCCCCGTTGCTGTTTTTCTCCTCAATTCTTTCCCTTAGCTTCCGGGAGTCTGCTATGAAAATCCACCAAGAGTCAGAGTACATACACATTACATCCCTGATCCCCAAACAAAACGCAGTTCTTCACCAGCTTCTGAGCTTCTCTCGCTCCCACCTTTCCTATGTACCTGAGTATCCTGCAGGTGGGATTCAACACTAGCCAGGTCCTTGGCAAGCTTTATTGTCTTGGACTCTGCAGTTCCCAAGGTACCAGAAACTCCATCGAGCTCATTCTGTTTGCAGGAGATGGCAACCACAGGTAGACAGAAAAACAAACCAATGGAAAAGTAAAAATGCATCAAAGAACATCAAATCATCAAACTCTCACAAATGAAAAGCTAGGGATGAAGGCAGAGTTTCACATAACATTCATTCCACCATACAAACAAGGACATGGTATCTGGCTCAGAATACGACATCTTGAGAAACTCAGCTTTGGAACATGAACACTTCTAGGTCCCATGGGTCTTCCGAAAGGCATGAAAGCCAAAATGACATGACTGCTGAAGGCTCAGAAAGCAGAGAAGATACTGGGCTTCACAGCCTCCAGCCAGAGCCATCTCAGAGGCATGTGCTCCTTGGGTACTGTTTCTTTTTCCATTGCCTGCCATTCACCTGCACCCTAGTGGCTCAGCTTGGTCACCCTAGTGGGTCATCAGTTCCAGTGCTCATCCTCTGATTTTTGTCATTAAACATCAATCAGCTAACCAGCATTTCCCCAATCATCTTGCAGCCTCCATCTCTGCAGCAAAATTATGTAAAGAAAAAATCCTTGCATAATGAAACCTAAACATAGAATTCTGTGGGTTGCATGGCAGAAAATCAGCAAGACACAGAAGAACATTTAGAGACATATAGGAGCCTTATATAAAACTGGGAAGATGATTCCCATGGCAACCTTTTGCAACCTGGTGCCCTCCATGTAGTGGTTCAGCTCCCATAATTGTCAGTAAGCATGGTCAGGCTGGAGAAGGCTGATCCAAGGATACAGGGATCTAGGAAATGCTTTGTGGAAACAAGTACTTTGGAGCAGAACACAGCAATTCAAAATACAGTTCTTTTTTTAACGCAGACTCATTCACGTGTGGGCCTACACACCTGCAGCTTCACCAGCCTGTCCGTGAGCTCACACTTGACTCTTTCACTCTCAGCTGCCCGGAGCTGCAGCTCCTGGACTTGACTCTCCAGCTTCTTACGCCGCTGCTCAGATTCCAATTTGGCCCCTTGCAGGATCTTCACTTCCTTCTGCATCTCTGCATTTTCCCCTTCCAAGGCTTGCTTTGTCTTCTCCAGAGTAGTTTTGAACTAGGGAGGACAGAGATAACAGAAGTAAGCTGTGAGCCTTCAGATCCTCCCCTCCTCTCATGATCTCCAGCACTACAATTTATATTTCTTGGAGTAAACCCCATCCTGTTCAATGGGCCTAACTTTCAAAAGGACACACTTTGGATTCTGAATAAGCCTCAAATTACATCTCTTCACTTTACAAAAGTCTACATTGAGGCAGGCTTTTCTTTGTTTTGTACTATCAGATTTATCAAAGCTAAACCCATCAGGATGAGGGTCTTAGACCTCCCTTTCTCACTTCATTCTAATAAACCTAGCAGGCTCCACTTCCAGCAGCATACCCGTCGTGACTGCTCCAGCTGTTCTGACAGCTCCTCCAGAGCACTGGTGTGGCGCTGGCGCATATCTAGCACCTGTGCTTCGTGTGCCTTGATCTCATCCTCAATGGTTTTCTTGAGCTCTGTCACCTCTAGCTCTCGTTTTGACCTGAAAGAGGAAGAGAAAGGATAAATTAGTAAGAGGAGACAGCCTGCATCCATTGCATTTTTGGATTTTTGGTGAGGGACGAGGCTCATTTCTGCACCCAGATGTCTCACCCAAGATGCAGCAACATGTGGGTGAGGCAGGCCCCTCTGGGCACGCCCATCTTTTACCGTAGCTCTTGCTGTGCGGCCGTGGAATCCAAGGTATCCTCCAGTTCTGTCTTGAGAGCTTCCAGCTCCTCCCCCAGGTCACGCCGTTGTTTCTCAGCTTTGGCACGGGCCATCTTCTCAGACTCCAGGTCCTCCTGCAATTCTGACAGTTGTGCTTGCAGCTCACGCAGGGACTTGAGCACAGCGTTCTTCTGGGATGATTCTTCCTCCACTCTGCATGGTGAGTCAGAAAGGTCAGAGGAATGAGCCAAGGGGACCAAGGACCTGGGAAGTGGGGAGCTGGTAGCACCAAGTATCTAGGGCGGAGAGCAGAGCTCAAAGACAACACCCACAGTCAAGCAGCCTGAATTTCCCAAGATCCTCAGAGAGAAGCCACGACAGAAGGATTGCAGGGGAGACCTCCTACAAGTATTCAGTCCTAGAGTTCATTTTTATCATCTTATATACCTCTGGTCATCAACAGCCTTCACTTCTTTTGCTCCAGAGAATTCCAATCTCTGGCAACATTGACTCCTCCCTCTAAACTATGTTAACATTATCTTCAGAAATCTTGCTTATTCCATCAACACATTCTGTGATTGTTTATGTGGAATGCCTAGATCGTTTAGCAAACATCACAATAAAAGTCAGTCTTCTTTGTTCACAACTTCCCATGTCAGAAAAAGCAGCATCAAAACTAAGTAGAAATGTTGGGCCTTCTGTATGAGCCCCATCACTGTGGGCTTTCTAGAGCAGTGTTTCTCAACCAAGCCTGGCTGGGGAATTCTGGGAGTTGAAGTCCACCCATCTTAAAGTTGCTGAGGTTGAGGAACCCTGCTCTAGAGGATAAGGAAAAGAAAGCCCGCCACAGCTGGGGAGAAAGAGTAAAAAGGATATGATAGCCATAAAACACCCCATAGCTTGGCAAGATCAAGGAAAGCAAGTCCTACAGTAATTTCAGTAATGTGTCTTTAATGCTAAACCTGGGGTGAATATAGAATCTTGAAAACTTCAAATTCTCATTTAAAGAGAATTTATTGCGGCAGAGTTTCCTTGAACGACTTTCTGGATTTCTTGCCACCTCAGCTGAGTTGCCATTTATAAGATAAGCTATCAATGAACTCCTCCTCTATCTCTTAATTGTTTTATTACTAATTTCCCTTTCGGCACTCTCCCACAATCTCTCACAATCGCTTAGATCAGTGTTCTTCAAACTCGGCAACTTTAAGATGGGTGGACTGCAACTCCCAGAATTCCCCAGCCAGGCTTGGTTGAGAAACACTGCTCTAGAAAGCCCACAGTGATAGGGGCTCATACAGAAGGCCCAACATTTCTACTTAGATGTAATCTGTACATCTAAGTACAGATTACATAATACATAAAAATTCCAAGCTGGGCCTTGTCTCCCATGTACATCTGAGATATGGCCCAGATGTACATGGGAGACAAGGCCCAGCTTGGAATTTTTCTTGTTTTCTCCTCTCCCCAACTTCCTGCGTGGAAATCTCTTTCATCAGACTGTTGGTTTAATTAATTCACTTTCATAATCTTGATATCATGCCTGGAATGCCGGGAACTGCCGATAAGGAGAATGAAGGAGAGCTCCCAAACAGACATACTGGCCAGGCCCAGAATTGATGAAGTCAAAAGCAGATGAGATGGCCTTTACACAGTTAACAGTTGCATGGCCGGCTTTTAAAGAAGTAAATTGAAGGTACAAAAACCTTTGAACTGGATCAGAACTGCAGGGAGAACAAAGAATGAAAGAGCCAGTTTGGTGCAGTGGTTAAGGCCCCAGGCTAGAAACCAGGAGACTGTGAGTTCTAGGCCTGCCTTAGGCATGAAAGCCGGCTGGGTGGCTTTGGGCCAGGCACTCTCTCTCAGCCCAACCCACCTCACAGGGTTGTCATTGTGGGGAAAATAGGCAGGAGTATTAGTTATGTTCACCACCTTGAGTTATATATAAAAAAGGTGGGATAAAAATCTAATAATAATAATAATAATAATAATAATAATAATAATAATAATAATAATTTATAACAGCTGCCACTTGTTAATCCTCAGATAAGTGCCTGCTGCTCTGAAAAGAAATTAAGGCTTAAGTTATATAGTTAATTACCATAAACTCATGCTATTTTCTGTGTGCCAGGCTGTATGTGCCATCTTTTTAATAACTATATTAATGCTATCACCACTCAAAGGTTTGTTAATGGTTACTTTGAGGACCCACATAATCAGGCAATCTCTTCTGGCAGCACAGGAAAAAAATGATTCTTAATATATTGAATACAACTGCCTGATTGAGTTTCTCTTTAGGAAGTACACAGCTTCATAGGCCAATCTGGATGGGTTTCCCTCCCCTCCCTTCCTCCCCTCCATCTCCCCTGCAAATTGCTTTTTCAAAAGCCATTCATGTATATTTCAAATGACTTGAATGTTGCTGCATCCATTTTGGTCCTTAGGCTTGAGATGTGCCTTCTCACCCTGTACTGGGCTCTGGCTGTTTATACCATAGGTTGAACAAAGCACTGCATTGATCTCATGTCAATAGAAGCTACACAAAGCATATTAAATTGTTATCAGCTTGTCACACATTTCAAACAGAAAAAAGAGCTCCTTGTAGGGATCTCTGGGTTGCTTCAATGCAGGTCTTTTCCTCCAAGGGAGGGGTGGGAATCACCTCCCCCTGCAGGCCAAACGTGCTTACCTGGCCAAGGCTGCCTGAAGCTCAGCCTCTTTCTTTGCCAGTGCTTGGCGGAGCTCCTCCAGCTGCTGCTGCAGTTCCACCACCTGCTCCTGCAGGTCGCCTGCCTCCCCATCCAGCTTCCGCTTCAGCTTCTCCAGCTCCTGGCGCCCCTTTTCTTCTTTCTTGAGCCGATCTGGAAGGATGGGAGGAAAGAGAAATGGGAAAATCAGGCAAGAGGAAGGACCTCCAAAGTATTTTGGAGGGGGTCCAAGAACCAAAGGTCTCAGACCATTAGGTGGATTAAAGCATTTGTCTACCTGAGCCCAGAATTGCTCTACTTCTATGAGAGATGGCTCTCTAGGATCCTTTTCTTTATCTTCCTACCAGAGATGCTCTAGAACTAAACTAGGAACATTTTACATGCAAGCCATGTGGATACCACGTGAGATGCCAAGGGCTGAGGAGTGGGTGATGCCTATTTTGCCAGAGTACAGGTCCACACTAAATATAATCTGGGCAGCCCATCCCTGCAGACTGCTCTGGTCCCTGGCATACCTTCCATGTCAGCTATGACAGCTTCATATTTGTTGCGCAGTTTGGACAGGCTCTTCACCTTCTCTTCCTCTTCTGCCATATGAGAGGTGAACTCCGATAGGCGTTCCTCCATCAGCTTCCTTTCCTAGTGGAGGCAATAACCAGAAAGGGAAGAGACTATATGAGGTTGGGGAACTGGAAAACAAAATCTGGCCATTCCCTCATGCATCCTATTGGTCAATGTCCAGGCTCTTTATTGGCCTCCCACCAAGGCCCTTGAATGCAGCTTTCATCTCCCTGTAGGGCTTTCAATAACTTTACAGCAGATTTCCCCACTGGCCATGATATCTAGCAGTTATGAGAGTTGCAGTCTATCATGTTTGGAGGCCATCACACTGTAGAAGGCCGCACAAGATTTAAGGAATTTGTGTCTCCAAGGGCATACCATTCTGCGCTAGCAGTAATGGCTTGAGATCCAGGCATTTTAAAGACTGCTTCCCCCAACACCACCACTCATGATTTCAGGTCAGCTGGGAAACCATATTTGTGGTCCCACCAGTGGTCTGGCTCATAGTGCAATGGCCAGGAGTAGGACCTTCTCAGGGACAGTGCTCCAGGTATGGAATCCTCTCCTGAAGAGATGTTCACTTGGCTTCCATGCTCCCTTCTCTCATAAAGATAGTCCTGTTTGTTCAAGTGCCCAGCTAGGTAGCAGTAACTAACCAACCTCTTCTGATCTAGGAAAGCTAAACAGGGATAGTGCTTGGCTGGTAGGCCATCAGGAAATCCCAAAGATATAGGCCAGCTTGAGAAGTTTAAAAAAAAATTCCAGGTGGTGGTCATGGCAAACCATCTGTGCCCAGTTGCCAAAAAAACTACACAGAGGTGTCCATGAAGTCACAACTCAAAGGAGAGCTCCCTTTACTTATGGTTCAGACATTTAGAGGTTAACAATTTCCCTAGGACCAGGCTGCTTTTAATTCTGTCATTGGTTTGTTTTTCTTATGCTGTAAAAGATCATGAACTTGTTTTTTAATGTTTGTATATACTCTTTTTAAGCACTGTTGGTTTTCTTTAAGATTTTTTCCCCTTCTCTTGTCAACTGCTCTGGGCTCTTCTAGGAGGAAAAGCAGCACCAAAATAAAATAGAAATAAATAAATAAAAGATACTAGTAGGCTTCCTTTTCTAGCACACATCAGTTTAGATGACCAAAGACATATGAGGAGAGCCCACATGATAGAAGGCACACTCCAGCACATACTTATTTTACTTCACGGCAAGACAGAAGGTCCACACTCACTTTATGCAACTTAGAATTTTGGTCTTCGAGCACCAGCAGATCTTCCTCCATTTTTTTCAGCTTGGCTTCTGTGCTGACTTTTTCCAGTTGCAGCTTTTGTCGAGCAGCCTCCTCTTCTTCCAGTTGCTCTTCAAGGTCCTACAACCAGAAGAATCATGAAATGCCCAAAGTGTCATATGGATGGTGATGCTTGTGAATCAAGTATTGGGTTTCTCTAGATAAACAGCAAGATTAGTAGAACTTTCTACACTTGTGGTGGTATTTATTCCATTGCAGAGTTAGAATCATGTTATGTTACTGCCTCTTCCCAACTGGTGATATCAAATGTGTTAGACTACCATTCTTTAATCCTCTAGCCTATAGTTATTGGCCATTTTAGCTGAGGACCGTTGGAGTTTAGCCCAACACACCTTTGGAAGGCACCAGGTTGGGGAAGGTGGATTAGAGTATAGGACAAGACCTCATTCAAAGACCTGCTTAGTCATACAAGTAGTCCCCAGTTTAAGAACAAGTTCCGTTCCCAAGATCTGTCCTTAAATCGAATTTTATGTAAGCCAGAACAGTATTATTGTATAATACTGTGTAAGTAGTATTGTGTAATTAATTCAAACCATTGTGTATTTAACTCGAATCATTGTGTATTTAACTCGAATTTTGCTACAGTAGGCTCCATTCTTAACTATGGGTCTTCTGTAAATTGGGTGTTCTTAACCCGGGGACTTTCTGTAAATTCAGTGGGCAACTATGAAACAGTATTTCTGTCTAAGCTCACATCACTTGTGAAGATGTAGCAGATAAGCTATGAACTTCACCATGTGCTTTGGAAAAAATAAAAAAAACATAATTAATATCCCACAAAGATTATCTGAACAAATACTCTTAGAAAGGGCCTGAACCAAACAAACCTTTCTAGGAAGATAGTTTCAGATCCCCAATGCCAGCATGAAAAAAAAACACCTGTTACTTTGCAATGAAAGATCTAGGTAAGACTATGGCTATATCTGCTGAATGTTTGGCCACTGGAAGACTGATATCTGCATCAAACTACAAAATCAAGCAGGATTAGCATCTTCTATTATTGCACCTCTTTTTGCACCCCAGTTCTCACACCTGAACATGCTGTTGCATCTTCTTCTTGTCCCCCTGCAGCTGCTGGCATCGCTCCTCCTCCTCTTCCACACGTGATTCCAGCTCATGCAGGATGTCCTCCAGTTCTTGCTTCCGGGCTGCCAGCCGTGCCCGCATCTCCTCAGCTTCGGCAAACAGCTCTGTCTCAGCTTGCAGCTGCTCAGCCAAGATGGCCTTCTCCTCCGAAAGCTGCCATGAAAGTGGGATGAAAGGACCAGGCATGAGGTTCATGAAAGCTCTAGTTCAGAGTACCACGATGATCTAGATTTAAGCATCCTGGGTGAAGGTCTTCCTCTACCTTGCTTCCTGAAGTCCTTTTAAACTGGAAATGCTGCGTGGAAAGCCAAGCCTGTGTAGCCTACCAGCCTACAGACCCCTCACAGAAGACACTGGAAAGAGAGTCTTTGGAGTACAGGAACTGGACAGAGATAGGCTGAGAAAATGGAGCATAAGTCTCAGATAATAAGGGCTGATGCAGGAGAAAGGGAAGTGAGCAATTAAGACCAGGAATAATTAAAGTAATTAGCAGAATGGAGTAGAGGTTTGATGCAGAACGCTACTGGAACCTAGCGAGAAGTTTCCTGGCCAACCAAGAGAAACTTAGAGCAGCTTAGCAAACCTATTATGAAGCGATCTGCGAGACAGCAAGAGAGGAGGCCATAAGAAGAACAATGTCATAGATCGAGAAGAAAAGTGACAAGGGAATGGATAAGAGCTGCAACTGGAAGTAGAAAAGAATTGTGTGCTGAAGGGGAGTATGGCTGGTTCTCCATTGTTCCTATTTACCTGTAGGTATTTGTTTTCCAGTTCCTTAAGGTCCAGCTGGGTTTTTGTATGTTTTTCTTGAACCTTCTGTAGCTCTAGTGCCTTTGCTTGCATCACCTCATCCTGGCGTGTCACTTGCAACAGGGGCTTCACCTGGAAAAAAACACAGGTGCTGAGAAAACCAAAGTGGGGGAGGTGGTGCAAAATTTCAGTCTAGTATGCTATTCCAAACTTATTTCCCTTCTGATGGCATTTCATGACCAGAAGGGATCAGGGAAGTGGCAGAGGGGCAGGGAACTGTGCAAAACTCTGCTTTTATATCATGGCTTTTCCAAGGATTTCACCAGCTTTCTCACACACATGCAGATTGGGTTTCCATTGCCTCCTTCTGAGATTTTTTCTAACTTCCCAGTCTAGCAGAGTTACTAAAAATGTTCCCTTCTACGCAATCTGTAAAAGGATAAAGTAGTCCTGTCCCAGGAACTTTATATTTGGAGCAATGACTTGTGGTTCTAGAAATCTGTGAGATGTTTGATTTGCTTCAATTTAGTAGAAGTGAAATGGCTAGCCCAACTTTTGATCCATCCATCCATCCACCCACCCACCCACCCACCCACCCACCCACCCATCCATCCACCTACCCACCCACCTACCCACCCACCCACCCACCCATCCATCCATCCATCCATCCATCCATCCATCCATCCATCCATCCACCCACCCACCCACCCACCCACCCATCCATCCATCCATCAATCCACCCACCCACCCACCCACCCATCCATCCATCCATCATTTAAAAGCTATTCAATGTGCTTTTCAGAAATCCAGCCACTCCTGTCTGCTTTCTCACTTTTCAGCACCCAATCTTGTAACGGTATCGTCTCCTATCTATTAACAGACGGCTTTTTCCAGATCTAACCATTTTGACCCACCTTGGTAAACAGACGCCACCACTGCCAGTGGCGCAGTTTGAGGTAGGCTGCACAGTTGCGTTGCATGACTTTGAGGGCACTCATCTGCTGTTGCTTCTTCATGAAAGCTCTGGGAGATGGGGGGAAAAAGACCGTCCATGAATCTCATGATCGCCATACCGACAGCCACATTTAGGAAACTAAGTCTGCATGTTCTGTGACTGCAACACTCCTTGCCTTTCTCCCCATAATAAAAGGAAAAGCCCATATAGCTAACATTTTATACAGGCTGCAGATTTTAAAAAGAAAAGGTGACAGGAAAGCCAATGGGGATGGGTTGGGGGGAGAATGTAATCTAGTAGCCAAATCTGTTAAGTTATCAATTATGGACTATTTTTTTATCTTTTAGGGGACAGTCCTATTATGTCTCCTTTAGGGAATCAGGAAACGGTAGCTTTTCAGATGCTACCAAACTTCAAATATAACAGCCTAACTGGTATGGCCAGTGGTCAGAGCTTCTCCCACCCTCTCCCCCAGCTTTATGCCTGTGATGCTTCTAATTCAGTCTCCTGTTTAAAAGATCATCAGGTAGTAGGACAGGGAGAAGTCATGATCCAGATGTTCAGGAAGTTGGACGCCACTAGGGCAGGGAAGTGTGCTTTAGATTCTTCTGTCCATGCTTTTAGACACAGGTCATAATTCAACCCAGTCCCTGCTCAGTGCTCACTTGCGAGCTAGGTATCCCCTGGCAGCTGCCTGGAAAGACACAATTATATCTGTAATCTTCAGGTCTCGTTCCTCTTCCAGGTGAGCCAAAACACCAGCCCGAAAGAAGATCTTACTTTGGCCAATGCGGTAGAGGTTAGGGTCCAATTCCAAAGCCTTGATCTGGAATGACAAAAAAGCAGAGGGACAGAAGAGCATGAGGAACCCACTCAAACCGCTTTGGGAGTGAGCTAGCTTTAGCCCAAGTTGCCTTGGTTGCTCTAGCAAGCAAACCTCACACATACCATACGTTCACAGGCCTGTTTTCCATCCATGAACCCTTTGGGAATGGCATTTGGCGTCAGGATCTCGTATCTGTTGAGGAATATGGAGAAACCAAGGAGTTGGAAAGTGACATTCAACCACACTGTACACAATTTATTTTAATTCCTCTGATTTTTATTTCATCTTTCCTACACAAACTCAGTTGAGCATTCCCTCCTCCATTTTAACACCCACAACAGCTACCATCATTAGGCTGAGCGACAGCAACTGGCCCAAAGTTCTCACTGAGGTTGGACTTCAATCTGGCTTTTCCTGGTCCAAATCCAATATCTTAACCATCACACAACTCTGGCATACAACAACACATGCTATGCAGGCCTGAGATTCCACTGGAAGTCACAAGTAACATCTCCAAATTCTAGGGGCATTAAGGCTGCAGATCAAATCCTAAATGACTGAGAATTGTTTGGGTGTTCCTGCATATACACCACTGTCCCCTTCTGCTGAGGGCCCATCACCAAAATGGTGTACCTCTGGCGGAATTCCTGAAAGATAATGCGATTGGGGAATCCCTGGCGGCAGATGCGAATTCCCTCCAGGACTCCATTGCAGCGCAGCTGGTCCAGTACAAGATGTGGCTCCAGTTTTCCAGCCTGTAACAGGTGTCAAGAGAAGGACATGTGAGAAAATGCTATGGGAGCCAAAATAGGGCCTGTTCTGAAGAATCTGGATGGGAATTTCTTAACATTCTAAAGCTAACCACTAACAATATCGCTTCTTATTTTTCTTATTTCTTTTTCACATTTATTGTCAACTTTTCTGTAAATAGCTCAAGGCATACTACTCATACTGATAACAATTTTGTGAGATAAATGAGGCTGAAGATACACGGCTGATCAATTCTGCAGAACTACATGGCTGAGTGAGAATTCAACCCTAGGCTTCCTTTGATTCAAGTTCAATATTCTCATATTATATCACCTTCATTCTTTTATAATCAAAGGCCTCACACAATAGTTTTCAATACAAACACACTTATCTTCCTCATAATCTTCTTCATACAATCAAGCTGCCCAATTATTTCTCTCACCATCAAGATTTTTTCTCATGAGGAAGAGTACTACCAAGAGGTTGTAGCTAACAACACTGTATCTTAACCAAGAAAAAGCCTTCACATGTCTGTATAACAGGGGAGATCTTAGGGTCTTCTGATATGTCTGAGCAAAAGATATGGCCAACTTCTTTCATGGCTTCCTATTCCTGTACAGACACTTAATCCCAGGCCCCAAAGCCCCCACTCACTCTTTTCTCATGGTTGGGTATGATGCAGCGCACAAAGTTGGGGTTGGTGTTGCGCAAGGTTGACATAAGTTTGGAGAGAGACTCCTTATACAGCTGCCCCACAGTCCGGAACATTCCTTTCTTTGTCTTGTATGAGGCGCCAAAGGCGAGATCTCCCATTCCGCTTACTTGGTCCAGACCCACAATCCGATCCACTAAGGAGAAGGAGAAAAGGCTTTTGATCTCACAATCACTATCTCCATCCTACTCCCCATATTGAAATTCCAATAAGCTGTGAATTTCCTCAGTTTCCAATCTCCATCCCAAGTAAACATACATTCATGAGAGTTATCCTACAGAGAGCAGAAGTCACCTAATTATCCAACTATATTACAATTAAAACTGTAGGACTAGTCCAGATAGGAGATCCAGATAGTTTGGATTGGGGAGGGGGGAGGCAACATGGCCACATCAAACCCTCCCAGTACTCCTTTGTAGCTCCCAGAATGGGTGGAGAGATTGGAGAGGTTAAAGCATCAAAACACCCCATAAGCACTACAGTGATCTGATCTTTTGGCCAAAAATATTGGTGCCACCCATTTTGGTGATATCATAACATTCCCAGTCACAACCTCTGCCCTTTGGGGACTCTTTTTTTTTTCAAAGTATGGCCCTGAGATAATCCAGTCCTGTAAGGCTTCAAAGCAAGGTCCTTCAAGATTTTGGACAGACACCTATTCATCCCTCTCTACTTCTAAAGCCACACAATTTAGATTGTAAGCAGCATGGAAACTAGTAAGTTGTAAGTGTTATCCAGCAGCAAGGAATTGATTTCTCTCATCTGTCACACGGATCTTACGGTACTTTCCTAGTACCTATTAACTGGTTCCTAGTATTAGTAAATCATTAGTTTTCTACTAAAAGCTATATGTGGAATTGCCATTTTCATTCCACACTAGAAGACTAGGAGATATTGTATATTTTTGTGTGTTTATGACCCACTAAAATAGCATTGAAGACAAAGCCTTTCCCCCCATCATTTAAGAAAGTGTACAGACTGCATTACTTGATCAGACTTTCTCCAGTAGGAAAAACAAGGAACCATAATTGGGAAACATGGCAAGATTACAAATCAATGATAAAAAGTGTCTGAACAATCCATGGGAATTCCACAAAATATCCTCAATCTAAAGCAGCTTCAGAAAGTGCAGGAAACAGACTTTTGAATAAAGAGAGACAAAGGTACTTTAGCCAAGCATTTCAGTCCAAAAGAGGAGAGAGTTGAGAAAGATTTTGAATTTTAATTTTCAAGTTCATGAGCAATTTTTAAATTGCCTTTCTAAAATGCCTTTACTTGGGGTTCATCCCTATTTACGTTAATGGGATTTAGCTCTGCATTGTCATCAAATTAAATCTCTAATTGAGATGAACAGATGTATGTCTCACTACTTTCTAGGGTAGACCTCTAATCTTTCCTGACTACATGCAGGCATGTCTTGCATGTTGAAGGGAGAGAAACGTACTTTCTGCTGGAACCTGAGATGCCACGGCATAGCTGTCAAAGAAATAAACCTTCTGTATATTCTGGATCTCTGGCGACAGGACAAGACAGAAGAGGCAAGTGGAGAGAAGGGAAGGAGAAGGTTTCACAAGATCATCCATTATGGGACAGAAGAAGTGGGTCAAGGAAAGAAGAAAAGAGAAACAGCAAATAGCAGAGTGGTTAGTATCAGCAGTGACAGAGATTTCAAGCACGAGAAGTCACGTTAACATACATTACAATCAGCATAACATCCTGTTAACAGGCAACAAATATTATGAAGGCAAGCAGACTCAGATTAAAACAGATTTCAACCATCTTACCATCCTTCCACAGTTCAGCAGTAAATTTGTCTGCACTCTGATGAAGAAGAGTAGCCACGTTGTCATTCAAGGGGTCCATATTTTTCATGAGCCATTCATCCGCTTTGTAGTCAACCTTACAAGGAAAAGGGGGAGAAGGAAGACAAGAAGGATCAAAATGTTAAACAACTTCGTTGGAAATGTTTACACCAAATTCATCTAATCTTGTACTAGACTATATTACTTCTTCAAGTAATATCATCCAGATGTGTTGAGACTCCAACTCCTAGAATTCCAAAGGCTCCAGGAATTCAGAATTACAATCCAGTGTGGTGTAAGGTGCTGAACTAAGGGCAAGAGACCCAGTTGCTAGTGCTCTCTTAAGCATGGAAGGCGGTAAATGACCCTGAGCCAGTGACTCCCACTCAGCCCTAGTCAGCATCAGGCTGAAAAATAAAACCTCTCATCACATCAGCACTGATACCTTTGCTGTGTGAACTAGACAAGCACAATGCACAACAAGTGAACCCTGCAACCAAATGGGACAAACTCTGAGAAGAAGCAAAACAACCATGCAAATAAATGGAAGAAAAACTGATAGAAAATCATCCTTTCTCCAAAGTGACTGCTCTCTGGGTTCTTTAGCCCTGTAATCTCAGATTCTTTGAGTGGAAATTTGAGCCTCAGCTGTCATAGAAAGTCCATCAGCATTTTCCTTAGTTGCTAAGACTAGGGAATCCCAACTTTGGGTCCCCAGCTTTGGTGGACTACAACTGTCCATGGCTGCTGGTCAGGCTGCCTCAAGATAATAACGAGTCATAGTTCAATACATCTGAAAGGTCCCAGCTTGGGGAAGTTAGGTAAAACCAGTAAATATGGGTGTGCCGGTAAAAGGGGAGGGAAACAATAGAAGTTACAACTTACCCTGCCAGCATAATGGATGATGCAGAAGTCAGCTTTATCCCGCAGCTGCCGGGGTTTCTGGAATTTGGGATGGGACCCTTGCTCCTGGATAACTTTTTCCACAAAGCTCTTATCGGTGGCTTTAGGGAACCAGCACTCTTCATCTAGCAGGGCCAGCAGCCCTGGAGGGTTTGCCTGAGACAAAGTGAGTGAGACCCTAACCATTAGCAAGATTCCAAGGACAGCAGGTAATTTGGTCAAGGCACTGGGGGGAAAGGCAGTAAAAAAGGAACATCAATTGCATCGTGCCTAAGATGTTCGGCAAACAATTATCTTCCACTGTGGTCCTGTCTCAAGATTATTTAGAGATAAGATGGAAGTTTACGATCCAAGTTAAGGACCTGCTCTTGACCCCCACCCCAAAGAACCATCACATTCCAGGCCACACCACCAGCAGGGAACAAATGCAATGAAGAGGTGCAGCTGCCCCCATCCTCTTTACTTTGCCCTCCATATAACAATTATGTGGCATCCCAGGTCACTCACTGGTCTCTCAATGAGATCAATACAGGGTTGAAGGTCCAAGCCAAAGTCAATAAAATTCCACTCAATGCCTTCTCGTTGGTATTCTTCCTGCTCTAGCACAAACATGGTGTGGTTGAAGAGTTGCTGGAGCTTTTCATTGGTGTAGTTGATGCAGAGTTGTTCAAAGGAGTTCAGCTGCAGAAGGGAGAATGTGGGAAAAAGGAGAACATTCAGATGGGGTTCAACAGATGATGGGAAGGTTATGCGCTTTACTGTGTTTTCTCCTTATGAATCTACTGATAGGTCAAGATAAGCTCCTTTGCTATTCACATTGTCAGCTAAAGTTTAGTGGGTGACAATGCCCAGAATAAGGACATCAATGGAGCTGCTGAAAAGTAGAAAATTCCTTGATTAACTATTACTGTTGCTATTGAATTATTATAGTTCTGTTTTTAAATCTATGTATTTATTGCTTTTTACAACACTGATCTTAATCCTTTCCTTCCTAAGACACTTATTATTTGATTGTTGTGAGCTATCCAGAGTCTCTGAGAGTTAGGCAGCATGCAAGTTTAATTTATTATTGTTGGTCACAGTCAGCCAGATGTTTAGACTGGATTTGGCATTTTTATCCAACTATTGAGTCCTTCCCAAGGACTTGGGATAGGCAGATGTTGTTGTTTCATGGTGATAAAGGTATTAGTATCATCATCATCATCATCATCATCATCACCATCATCATCTCTACCTGAAGCTTCTGATGTTCTTAGTTGAGATCATTCACTGAGGACCTTCTACCTGATGAATTTACTGTTTATATCTTCTTTCCACAACCTAATGCCCTCTAGTTATATCTCATGGGAACTCAAGTCCAAAGTACTTGGGAGGGCATCAGATTGGAGAAAGCTGATTTATATTTATTAGTACTATAAATATATTTGAGCATCCTTCTAGATAGAAAAATACAGTTCAGACTTGTGATCTATTGCAGAAGGGAGGATACTGGTACAGGATTGTTTTTTGTAGGAACAGACTTAGTGCTTATGTTAGTACAAAATGAGAAAACTGTAGCCCTCCAGAGGTTGGTGAGCCATAGTTTCTAGCACGTGCTGGCCATATTGGCTGGGATTGTTGGGAACTGTAACATGCCACTCTAAATCCAACATCCCATTTCCAAGAACATCTAACAAAATACTTCTCCAAATGTCACTTGGAGAACATGAAGCCAATGGTGAAATTGGCCTAAAATCTCTATTGGGAAGAACTACAGCTCTGAAAGAGAAAAATTGTTCTGCTGAAACTTACATGTTTAGTTAAAGAGAAGCTCAAAAACAACAACATTTCAAGAAAAGGACTGAAAGCATATAAGTCAAAATGAGCAGGGAAGGAGGAAGAAAACAGCATGGGGTCTCTTGGCTAGCAGATCCTCCCTCACCTGAAATATTTCAAAACCTGCAATGTCCAGAATGCCGATGAAAGATGCCCCCTGGCGCTTGGTACGATCCAGCGCACGGTTGATTCGATGCACAAGCCAGCGGAAGAGCCGCTCATAGGTGGCTTTGGCCAGTGCTTCAACGGCAAAGTCAGCCTAGGAAGGGAAGGAGAAGCTGAGATCAAACCACTTATCTTGGCCCGTGTATTCCATACATACTTATTATCTTGGCTGGCTGGGGAATTCTGGGAGTTGAAGTCCACCCATCTTAAAGTTGCCAAGGTTGAGAAACACTGATCTTGGCAAACCCTCCTTCAAGTGTTCCTCATGGCCACCACCTAATTCGTCAGCCACGATCATCAGCACCACTGACCTGTTCTTTTGTCTGGGCCTTCTGCACATAATCTCGGCCAACCTTGATGCGTGGGGTAAGGATAGCACGGGTGAACTCTGTGACGTTCATGCCCAGCAGGTGGCAAAGCTTTTGTGCAGCTGCAAAGGCACAGAAGAAACCAACAACAGCCCTTTGTCAGATCATTCCCCATCAGCTTCCATTTCTATTCCATGGCTATTCCCTTCTCCCTTTCAAAAAGCATTTCCTAGCCCACAGGAGTGTTAGATAGAAACCTGAATTTTAACATGGCAGTCATTGTGAAAGTTAAATACTCCAAAATGGAAACCAATATTTTATAACAATGCAACAACAAAAAATGTTCCCCATGCACCTGTACTGTACTAACAAGATCCCATTATTACTTCTAGAACTGACTCTTAAATAAGGAGGTAGGATGCGGTCTGACCACAGATAAGTCCTTACTTGCTAGCATTTCTGAAAAGTCAGTAGCTTCCCAATTAAAGCTAGTAACTGGAAATACCTGTGTTATCGGGCATGGAGGCCTGATCTGTATTCCTCTCTTTACGGAAGACAATATTCCCAAACTGCAGCACAGCTGAGACCATCCGTAGCATACCTGGGTGGAAGGAGGACCCTTAGCAAAACCAGGCTTCCACTTTTTGCGAACAACCATATTCAAACTCATCCATTGCAAGAGGTTCAGCACAAAGTGCAAGTCAAAACATAAGAATGTGTTTTGTCATACGGCGCATTACAATAGGCCTCTCTTCCCAAGCTTTGTAGAACAAAGCTATAGGAGATTTAAAAGATGCATGCTCTGTTGCTTTTCTCCATTGTCCTCATAATTCAAAGTAAATTTTGCTTTAATTTTTGGATTGATTAAATATTAAAGGCTTGACATTCATTGCAACAGGCTGGGACTTAAATAACAAGCAGCATTCAAAATATTGCAAACCCAAGGATCGTCATAAGGGCCGCACGTTGTATTAAACAGTAAGAGAAATCATAATGTTGTAAAGTTTCAGCGCAGCAAAGAAGTTGGGGTACCTACTCTTCATCTCAGATGTTCCTTCAAGTCTCTCTCTCTCTCTCTCTTATACACATCCACCCACCCATCCACCCACACTCCTAACATTTTCTCCTTCACTACGTGAATGAGCACTGCTAGAGTACAACGGAGAAAAATCACAGCATTAACTACAGTGTAAAACTACTGCTTTATTTCTGCTTGCAGCTTAAAATACAATTGTGGACCTTCAAGCAATACTAAAATCTCTTACTGCAGAAATGGCTTTCTTTACAGCAGCTTCAACCTTACTTTAAGAATACCAATTAGATGAACACATAGGAGAATTGGGGACTAAGATTTAACTGTGGATGGATAATACTTTTATATCCTGCTTGTGAATATCCAGAGGGATTTGGGATCAGTGTAGTCCAGCAATAAGTGGGAATTTTTCCAACTTGCCCTAATTTATTACAGCAGGCAACACAATGTGTAATACTTTAATATTTAATTTATATTTAAATTACACAGTTCACACTTATATTTAATTAACATTAATATTTATATAATTTATACAATTATAATTTAATTCATATGTATAACTTTATAATTAATTAATTATAAATTATACATTTATAATTTAATTTATATCATATTTATATTTAATTTAATATTTAATTTAATATCTACTCACATTTAATATCTATTCAAGCGAAGTCACCCAAACATTTACTACTTTTAAGGCATTTTTATATCTACCTTTCAAACATACAGAGGTTAAAATTATTCTGTGTCATGGACCTCTTAGCTTAGCACCCCCATTTCATATATTTTGTGCGTGGGTGTGTCTTAGAGTCAGTGTTGACTCCTGGCAACTGCCTGGACTAGTCCCTGCAGTTTTCTTGGCAAGGCATTTCAGAAGTGGGTTGCCATTGCCTCCTTCCTGGGGCTGAGAAAGAGTGACCGGCCCAAGATCACCCAGCTGGCTTCGTGCCTCAGGCGGGACTAGAACTCGCAGTCTTCTGGTTTCTAGCCTGATGCCTTCATCGCTACACCAAACTGGCTCTCTATTTCATATTCGGAAGTTATAATTGGTGGTAATATATTTTTGTATTGAGTATTTTATTCTATGTCTGTACTGTGCTTAGTTGTAAGCACATAATAAATAAAACTACTACCGTGACCATAAATGGAATATTAAGTCAGATACTTCATTAATCTTGTCCAGGATGCGGCAGATATATGACATTCATAAGAAAGCCACTCACAATGTATCTCCTCATGCGAAAAGCCCATGATACGCATGGACTCCATGGTCTCGTGGAAGATCTCTTTGTCCTGCTGCCCAGGGATGGGCAGGTACCCATTGGACAGAAAGCGATACTGGTTGAAGGGCTCCAGCAGCAGCTCTCCTGCAAGGGCGTGAAACAGAGCACGTTACGCTGACCTCCAGGAGGAAGTACATGACCAGTTTCGTCCTTATTAGGAATCGTCGGGCGTGGGGTTCAAACCCTCCACTGGGAATTGAACTCATTACTGTATATGGTGCATTCTATGTTACATTATGTCAAAACCTCATACATGAGATTTTATAACTCTTGGAGCTGGGGAAGGAAAAAGAATTCGATTTTTGCAGAGTGTATATCCAGCATATTGTTTGGTTTTATTTATTTATTTACAGGACTTATATGGCTGCCTATCTCATACAATGACTCTAGGCAGCTCACAACAATCCATAAACTTAGTTAAAAACAAAGGCACCCCTCCCCCCAGGTGCCAGACCAAACATCCACACAGCTCAACCCCCAACTTAGCCCAGCACTTGGGGGAAGAGCCAGGTCTTCACAGCCCTCCGGAAGGCTAAAAGGGTAGGGATCCCTTTGATCTCAGGTGGGAAGCTGTTCCAAAGGGCTGGGGGGGCCGCCAGGAAGGCACACCACTGAAGTCCCATCAGATGGCAACATTTAAGTGAGGGGACCTGGAGTGTGCCCACCCTATCTAACCTCTTAGGATGGGCAGATACCCTCAGAGAGAGGTGGTCCCGCAAGTAACCTGGCCCTGTGCCATGTAGGGCTTTAAAGGTGATAACCAACACCTTGAATTGCACCCAGGAAGCAACTGGAAGCCAGTGCAGCTCATGCAGCAGTGGTGTCACTCGGGTGAACAGTGGAGCACCCAAAACTGTGCATGCTGCTGTGTTCTAGAGCAGTTAGAGTTTCTGGATGGTCTTCAAGGGCAGCTCCATGTAGAGCGCATTGCAGTACTCCAAACGGGAGGTGACTAAGGCATCGGTGACAGGTTTTCAGTTACACTGACCTCCAGAGAGCAGCATATGATTGGTTTCATCCTTATTAAGAATCATTCCACACACACACGCAGCATTCCAAAATTTGAGATAGGCCAAGGTCTGCTTTGGGGGAGCAAGGTTCAGGAATTTTAAGGGTCAACAGGGTGCTTTAGATTTCTGTAAATTGTAAGGCTCCCTTTTTCTCCTTAAACCACCATCACCCCATGCAAAAAAGAAGATGTTTGGTTCCATCCAAAGGAACAGTGGTAGACCACTCCACTTTTTGCACTTCTGACATACAACGTAGTACCATAAATTGTTTTCATTGGTTAGAACGACTGTTTTGGTCAGTTACTTTCAATCAGATTAGGCAAAAAGTTCAGAGTACTCTTATTTCTGTCTTTAGCACCAATCAATTGCTCGTTCTTTAGCTTTATCGCTATCCTCTAAGTCAGGGTTTCTCAACCTCATCAACTTTAAGAGGTGTGCTGGCTGGGGAATTCTGGGAGTTGAAGTCCACACCTCTTAAAGTTGATGAGGTTGAGAAACCCTGCTCTAAGTACAAGAAACTAAGACACAGGATGAAGGTAAGAATTTCCATGATGCTTGGGAAATGAAACGGACGAACTCACCTCTCGTGTGTTCTCCAGCACCTACTAAGAGTTGATAAAAAATGTGGAAGGTTCGCTCATCCTTGGCCTGGCGAATGGCACGGGATTTCTCCAAAAGATCTGGGATACTCCGAGTTAAGGATGGCATATACGGACTATTTCTTTCTCTTTAGGCACCCAGGCCCATCCAGGTTTGTCAATCGCCCCTCCTTCTGACCCCCTGGGACTTCTGATACTTTGGAGCAGTCACCTGCTATTTTTGCTATCCAAAGTCTCCGTGCCCAGGATCTGATGCCTGCTCAAACTCAGATTTTACTGTCTGTCTAGAGAAGTGTTTCTCAACCCTGGCAGCTTTAAGATGTGTGGACTTCAACTCCCAGAATTCCCCAGCCAGCACACCTCTTAAAGTTGATGAGGTTGAGAATCCCTGACTTAGAGGACTCAGAATTCCCCCCAGCAAGCCTGGCTGGGGAATTCTGGGAGTTGAAGTCCACACATCTTAAAGTTGCCAAGGTTGAGAAACACTGGTCTAGAGAACTCAGGCCTGTGGTCTCCCATAATCCAACTTACAACTTCTGTTCTCTCACAACAAGGATACATGTCTCTATATTGGCTCCAACAATGTAGCCAGCTACATCAAAATTAATCCGAATAAATTTACCCTGGGGGTGGAAAAAGAGGTGGGAAAATGAGAGCAATCAGGAGAATGGCACGGCTTATACAGAACATTTGTTCAGTATTTTAAATATTTTTTTAGATGCCACTGAACTGCAGAAACTGGAAACAAATTCCCCTGATCAGGTCAGTTAGTAATGGAGCTAAGATTGGTCAATCTTTCCTAAACGGGAGAATAGAAACCTATCACCACAAACAAGCAAAAAAAAAGAATAGAAAGTAATAATACAGTGGAATGTGAATCTCACTCTTCTGCCTTTCATCAAGGAGGAAGAGAATTCCTTGGTATTTTCCTTTCTTCTCAAAGGAGTGGCTAAAAACCAACGTTTTTCAAAAAATACAAAAGGAAGCTGAAAAAAAGACTTTCAGCGACAAACTGGTTTTTCTTCCCAAGGAAATACGGAGTTCGTTGGCATAGCTCAACAAACAGAAGGGTTTTAAAAAGGCATTTATATATTTTGCCCTTTCTAAAGAATGGAATCAAAGAAATGGCAGATGAAATTGAAGGCTATATTTAAAAAGGCTTGCAAGCATAACCTTTTAAGGCTCTTTTTTTTATGTATGTCTGCTTTGGTGAATTTAAAAGAACAAAGTGGGTATCCTCAGCCGAAGCTACCCACAGCACCATTAAACTCTTTTATGCAAAAATATCACAGCAATTTTTCCAGCTGGAGGGTGAAGGGCAAAAATGGGTGCAATATAGGTAGTCCTCATTTAACGTCCACTCATTCAGCAACTGTTCGAAGTTACAACGGGGCTGAACAAAGGGTATTTACGACCGGTCCTCGTAGCTGCGGCCACTGCAGTGTCCCTGCAGTCACATGAACGTGATTTGGGTGCTTGGCAACCAGCTTGCAATTATGATGTCACAGCATCCCATGGTCACGAGACTGCCATTTGTGACCATCACTGCCGGCTTCTGACAAGCAAAGTCAGTGGGGAAGCCAGCAGGAGGATGCAAATGGTGATCACATGACCATGGGACGTTGCGACCATGCAGGATTCACCTAACAGTGGCAGCTGGGACTGCCAGAACGGCTGTCATAAGTTGGCACAGTCCCATGACGTTGTACCTTATGACCATGTTGCTTAGCGATGGAAATCGCGGTCTCAATTACTGTTGGTAAGTGAGGACTACCTGTACAAAAGCCCCCATTTTGTCCCTTTAAAGCCATGATAATGCAAAAAAAATAAAAATAAAAAAAGCAGAATGTTACTCTATCCTCTTGAATGATATCATTATACCATGCACGTCCCTTGCAGTTATGGACGAAACACCAAGTGCCAAGCCCTTAGGCCAAAGATTTGTCCAACACTATAACAGGACAACACATTCTTATTTTATGTTTGAGGAGGAATTGCTGGAAGCTAATGGCCAAACCAAACAGAAGAACAGTGTCTTGGTCCTTCAGGTCTCCTCATCAGTAACACTGCTGCTTTCAACTAAATGGCCGCACAGCTTAACTTTTTTTTTTTCAGTAAGAGAAAGATGTATTTTTTTTAAAAATCCAGATTGTCTACCAACATGAGATGTTCTACTTACAAACTTAGAAACACTTTGGCATTTTCTGTAACTATTTTTTGTTTGGCAGGAGGAAGGGCCTTTTAATTAATAACACCTCAACTGGACCACTCCACTTTAAGATGTGTAGAGGTCAGCTCCCAGAATTCCCCAGCCCCGTGCTGGCTAGGGAATTCTGGGAGTTGAAATCCACACATCTTCAAGTTGCCAAGTTAAGAAAAACACTGCTGTAAACAAACGTTCTCCAGTTTGGTGCCTTCTAGATGTGCTGGACAATGTTTCAACCCCCAGCCAACTAGGGAGTTATTGGAATTGTAGTTCCTACACATTTGGAATATGAGAAGAGTGATGCAGATCAATTATCAGATTTGGACAGAAGAGACTATCTTACTGGAAAAGATATCCTTATGGTATAACTGTTTGGCAGTTATTGTCACTTGCTGGAGCTGTGTGGGAAGCACTCTTAGCTTGAAGGAAGGACCACACAAACATGTATGGTGACAAAATTTAAAAGGGGTATGAACCACCCTTTAGAACAGTGTTTCTCAACCTCGGCAACTTTAAGATGGGTGGACTTCAATTCCCAGAATTCCCCAGCCAGCATGCTGGCTGCGGAATTCTGGGAGTTAGTCCACCCATCTTAAAGTTGCCGAAGTTGAGAAACACTGCATTAGAACGACTGGGGTTTCATGTCCCAGATTTGAAAATATTTTCCATTGCTAAAAAAGATGCTATGTTCTATCTCAAATCCAGGGTTCAGTTGGTCTGAAATGGAAGCTGCTAAACAGGATTCCTATTCTATAGATTTCTGAGATAGACAACCAAGGGGGGATTTCTCTATCCACGCTAACTTACGAATCGTGAGGAATTGTCGTTTTTAACCGTTTTTGCATTGCCGAAGGCCTCCAAGATAGGGTTGGCTTGCAGCAGCTGACGCTCCAGTTCGCCCTAAATGAAGGAAAAGGAGGGAGGGAGGAGGGAAAAGGGGTTAGCAGCAACCTATGCAGGCCGCCGGCCTAGCAAAGCTTTTGGGCCGAGGAAGTGCTCCGAGAAATTCCCGGGCCAGCCAGGGGAAAGCTGTTCCCCAAAATTACTCACATAGGAAGCAGGGCTGGAAGTCTAGGGAGGGTGGGAAGGGGGTGACATGACAAAAGATACAATGGGAAGGCAGAGCAAGGAGCAAGACAGGGAAACAAAAAAGTCAAAGGATTAAATCAGACGATGAACATCACAACAGGAGCCCAACCACAATAATGTAGGGACATAAACTGGGGACCAGCACAACATAAAAGGGGAGGGGCAGGAGACCCACAGGACCTGGCTTCCTTTCCCAGCCCCCGCCCCCTTGAACCATGTTTCTTTCCCCAGCAAATGCAGCATCGTAACTCTGGTGAGGAAAGAGGTTCAAGGAAATGATTCTCACAACAGACAAAGTATGCCACTGATGATAAAAGCATTTGACTCAGAAGTGCAACTCTAACAGTAGGTGGGACAAGGAGCAGCAGCCAGTAATAGGGGCCAGCAATCGGCACTGGAGGATGGGGGTGAGGTGGGGGGGAAGCCGACATTTCAGCAGCATGCATTCCACTTTCTTGCCTGTTTGGCTTCATTGAGGTTCTCCAGCTGAGGCAGCAAGACAACAGAGGGGGTATTAATATCACCTTCCGTGTGGGAACAACCATACGCACACATACAACATCCACCAAAGGTGTCCAGTTAGGGGTGGACAAGGGGAAAAGATGGCTTTCCATGCAATCAGAGAAGCAAAACACCAAAGAGAAAAGCTTCGACAGGAATTTCTCACCGCGTTGCACCCAGGAAGTTCCAGGGCTGGTGTCAGACAGTTTTAAGGCCCAATACGGGCGGGGAGGGGGGCTCTGATTGGCCAATGGTAGATTTGTAGCATCTTTGTGGAAAGAAAGGGAGCGAGAGACCCTTCATGATTCCAGAGATATAATCTCTGAAAGGGGATTGTGAGAACAAATGGACTCTAGTTTCCTCCTCTAGTGTCATGTCCGCAAGACGCAAGAACACTCAAGAAGGAGTGGCTAGGGGGTCTGCTGGGACCCTGCAGCTGAACTCTAAGACTGGGAGGGAGGCAACAAGGGCCCCGAGATTATACACAGGGGAGAAAAGTGTGATCAGTGGCTGACATCTTGGTGAGAGGAATGACGAGGAGTGGCTAAGCAAGGACTCATTTCCTTTAACAAAGGAAACAACAACATTAATTCAAACTCAACACTGGCTCTCAATCCCGCTTGGGTGGGTGCCACAGCATGGTAACCAAATTCCAAATGGGCAGGCAGCGGGTGCCGTGAGTGACAGAGGAGGGAAAAACACTTCTGCATGTGTTTAAAAGGCACTTCAGAGGATCACCTTTTCACACATTCCAGGGCCACACACTGGTATTTGGAAGAGCTTCCAGGAGGGCCCCGGTTCAAAATTACATGTTGGGCTACTTCCTAGGCGTCAGGTGGGGGAGCCCATTGGGTCCACTTCAGGAATGCAGAGCCAAAACTGGCAAAGGGGTTACCCCAGTCTGCGTTCAAAAGAGACCGTGCCCTTTCCAGGTCTGCAGCGCACTGAGGCCACTGCTGCTGTTGCTGAAACTGGATGTGGCTGAGAAGCCACAGGCCACTCACCGGCACATTATGGTCCTTCCGGGCTTTATGAGATGAAGCCACATGTGCTAAGTACTGGATCACTTTCTTTGTGTTCTCTGTTTTGCCAGCACCCGACTCGCCCCTGCAGAGAACAGACATCGGATGAAAAAACAGATGGATCCCCACTCACACCTCTCTCTCTCAGAGCCAGTCTTAGAGTGGATGAATTCCACAAATTCAGTACTTTACCTTCTGAATTCAGTATTTTTGCTTTCTGAACCTGTCCCATCAGCAGCAGCCTATCAAAAAGTATGGGCTGGGAACCAGAAGGCCTTTGGCTCCAATTCCACCACAGTCACAAACTCACTAGGAATAATATTATGGTAATAATACTAAAAACTATCATGGTAACTGGTGTCAAGTAGTGGCTGGACTTGGAATATGGATACTCCCTGGTCTGGGATAACCTTTCTCTAGTCACTGTTGTTCAACAGCCTAATTTACAGAGGGGTAAGAAAAAAATGTATATATCTTTGTCCATCAGACAGATGGAATAAAAAAGCAATTTTTAACATTTACCATCCATCTTAATGGTTTATTCACAAGGATTGCTGGGTAAAATATGAAAAGGGATTTGGACACTCTAAAGCAGTCTTTCCTAATTATGTCAACTGGGAATTTTAATCGCAACACATTTGGAGGGCACTAAATTGGTGAAAGTTACGGTCTTTGTTTAATTACTGATTCGTTTACAATGGGATCAACTTTGCAGCTTCTATCCTAGATTAGAACAATTATCTGTTACAAGGGGAAAAAGGAAAATAAATCACTTCTTTCTAACCTGAAGGGAACAGGAAGACTGTAGGGCAGTATTTCTCAACCTTGGCAGCTTTAAGTTGGGTGGACTTCAACTCCCAGAATTCCCCAGCTAGCAAGCTGGCTGGGGAATTCTGGGAGTTGAAGTCCACCCATCTTAAAGCTGCCAAGGTTGAGAAACACTGCTGTAGGGAATGAAGCTGGTATTTGGGGAGAGATGTTTCTAAGGCTGCAGGATTGTCTGGACCAGCTTCTGTACAACATTTCTTACAGAACTAAAACAACGGACTGGTATCAGAATCACAGAGTGCTTCTGATCCATCCATAACTGATCCATAACATCCATAACATCCACTCAATGAAGGGCTAGCTCTTTGGGCTACCAGGATTTCGAGGGCCTCTGATAACACCCATGCAGAACAATGGGTAGAGCACAAGTTTTGCCCTCCCTCCTCTGACCAACTCCTTCTACAGCCCCTCCCCACTTCAAGCAACACTCACGTGCATAAGATCGACTGATCCTCTCGATCTGGAGAGCGAAGGCAAGAAAGAGAAAACATTCAGATCAAAACTGCTCCCATTTCCTGAAGACCACTTCCCTCCGCTAGAGGGCATCAGAAACGCACGTGCAGTCATCCACCCACTGTTCGCCAGCTACAAAATGCTAGACCTCATCATACCATTCTACCTCTATCCATCTACACTTTAAAATTGCACATTCTGTCCATCCTACACCCTACAATTACATATTTTGCTCCGTCTGGAAAGAGGAATGCTTTAAACTTTTCCATTCACAGCCCCCCACCCTCCCCTTTGCCTCTCGCAGCACATAGCAAGGCTGGGTAATCTGGTTTTCATCCAGTGGATGTACTTCCTAGAGAGCAAGAAGGTAAAGTTAAGAGGGAACAGGGCTTGGGTCAAAAATGGGAAGGGTCATCTAGATCTTCTTTTTCAGACCCACTCAATTTCTCTCTCTTATTTTCTTCTTCTTCTCTGTTCCCTGCCCCCCCCCCCCATGTTTCTAGAGCTTTTGAAATTAGGCTGAGGGTCACAAGGAATCAGGGCCAGCCCCGAGCTTCTAGAGTTGTGTTGTTTCCATTGCTGACATATAGCAAAGCCCCCCATGGGTCTTCCAGGGTGTACCTTGTAGCATGCTTCGGTAGGCAGTCTCAGAGATGGCATAAATGTGGGGAGGCATCTCATGCCGTTTCTTGCCCCGATACATCTCCACAATCTGTTCTGTGTAGATGGGCAAATTCTTGTAAGGGTTGATGACCACGCAGAAGAGCCCTGAGTATGTCTGCCGTTGGGAGGGAAGACAGAAAGGTACATCAGGACAGTTCCCCAATGTGACCGCAGCTCCTTTTTGTCTGCACACCTTCCGGGGTTTTATAGCTTGCAGTCAAACACTCTCCCTTCTTAGGCTGCTGCTTCAAAAAAAAAAAAAAGTATTTGAAAAACATGGTTTCTTTTTGCTTCGGGAAAAAGTGAAAAAATGTCAGAAAAAAGAGAGAAGCTAAGTCCACTGCCTGCTGCTTTTAACTATGAAGCATGACAATGACCTAATTCACACTTCATATTAAGCCAGGGATGTCATTTGCTTGGGTTCATCTCTGCACAGACCCAGACTTTTTGGTTATTAATCCATGGCTTATAGCTAAGCATTATGTGTGGATTAGGGCACTAGACCTTTTCACAAACAAAATCTTAATGTGATGTGTGATCCCAGCCAGACAGGCAGTTGGATGTTATATGTAGCACCTAGCACCCAGTTCCCATAAATTGCAGCCAAGAGAGGATATGTCTGCATGGAGAGAAACAGCAGTTCCAGCCTTGAGATGTTCTCCCTACTGCTGAAGTGAAAAATCAATGGGATAATTCTTGGTCAGCCTTTCCAACCCTGGTTACCTTCTGGAGGTCCTGCACAGGCGGGGGAATCTTAGAACGTGGTCCACAGATTTGAAGGATGCCCCAGCGAAGAAGTCTGATGCAGGATGAGAGAGTCTCTCTCTCTTTTTTAATCCCAAGAAAAGCATCTCCTCTAGGATTCCCCCCCAAAACAAAACCTATTGAGGCTTCTTAGTAAAACCCTCAGAATGTATTTACATTTGAAAATACAGCTGGGATAAGAGGACTGTTTGCCAACGTCCCAAGAATGAAGGAACATGCAACCTTCTGAGGGCCAAAGGGGAGCAAAAGTCACCTGGGCAGGGGGAAGATGCAAAATGAGTGGGGGGCATGTCATTAAAGGCTTTCAAGGGGATGGAATACATTGTTTCTTTGTTCTTTTTAACTCTGTCCTGCTGTTACAAAGTTATAAAGCTGTATTATAATTTTCATAAACTTCCTACCTCAGGGTAGTAGAAAACCAACATTGGGTATTAGGGAATGGGGGTTACAGGAGCATAAAAAGGGATTGGGGGCCATCAATCACCCCTGTAGTAAAGGCTGGCTCCAACAAGCTTTCATGCACCGATGCCTGTGGATTTCCATAACCTGAATCCAGCCGTGCAATTTCGCTTTTGGCATGCTATTGCTAGGCTACCTACTTTCCAAATGGGCTTTTAGTACTATGCCAACAACAGACAGATTTTGTCCATTTGACCTTGGTTGCCACTGGCTGACAATAAGGGAAGTATGTAGAACTGACCTTCCCCAACCTGGAGTCTTTCAGGTGTGCTGGAATGTAACCTCCCATTATTCTGTTAACCATATTGCCTGAGGATCATAGGAGTTGAATGCTCAAAAAGTAGGGGAAAGACTGCTGCCTCTGAGGCTGACTGAAAATGCTACTTGCTATGGGCTGAAATATCTGGGAAGAATCAGCCTGGAGACCAAACTGTAAAGCAACTGGCTGGAATGACAGGAGGGCAGGTACAAGTTGAACTACAGGAAAAACACCAAAATGGGTTGTCAAAGAAACTGCCTGGGGAGGCTGAGGACTCCCCTTCTCGGTAAAAAATTTATTTTCTTTCATCTTAAAGATGACTTCCGTGGGGCTGAATCATGTAGAAGTACATGCCGCCTCTTAGCAGAAGACAGAGTACGGGGATCTGCGGTGGAGTCTTCTGCTTCTACGGAGACTTCTAAGCGGTGTGTTGTTGCTGCAGCTGACGGCGCCCTCAGGAGAATTCACTTCACACCCTGCCGACGACTCCTGTTCTGGCTGAACAGGTCTAGTCCGTTCCCCACCCCGATACCCAGCTATGGGGTGGAGATCAGAGGCAGGAGGAGGAGGACGGGCACTGAGCTGTCTGCGAGTCAGAGATGACGTGCTGTTGAGGGAATGCTTTGGCATGGTGCCTCCCAGGGTAGCCTTTTGTGCCCACTTGGGTGCCAGGGAAACCAGCAGGACAGAAGAAACACATGTCCCCTTCTCATTCCCTCTGAAAGGAGCTCTGCATGACAGGGTGAAGGAAATTTAACTCATGGTTTCTAGCATTATTGCACAGAAACACACCCATATTTTACAAGCTGGGACAAAAACCTAACTTTCTGTCCCAAATTAGCTCTTCTCCCCCAGTCCTAACGTCTGCTCAGAATGAATAGCTTGGCATCGAAGCAAAGCTGCATCTCACTCAAATGGGGAACAGTCCTTTGGGACAAGCCAACAAACTTATAGGGGCATTTCAAAGTAGTGGACATTCTGGCTCCAGTCTTGTTTGTAACAGCAAGTAGAGCCTAGCTGTCACCATTGGAATGGAAAAAAAGAAAAGAATTTCAGGAACACGTTTTTATCTATCAGCACTTCACAGTTTAAAATCTGGAAGTTTCTTGTTTAAAATCTGGAAGTTTCTTGTTTAAGGTATCTTGATGGATACCAAGAGTTTTGGACAACATAATTCCCACCATGACTTGCAACTGGCCATACTGGCTAATAGTTGAAGTCCAAACCATCTGGAACATTGGCTGGTGTATTCCTGAGTTAGGACAGTTGAGCGAGACATAGGTGCTACAAGCCAGAATTCCTGGATTACACTTGGAATTAAAAAGGGAGATGAACTGTGTTAAGTAGCTCTTAATTAGAAGTACTAGGAGGCTGGACCACAGATCCTTGGGTTTGTGTTCTGAGGAAGATACAAGTGGTTAAAAAAAAGTCTGTGTGAGAGAGGGGGAGAGAAAGATGCATAGAACCAGACCACCCCATAAGCCAACTCACATAGATAAGACCCGAGTAGTAGCGGTCCTTGAGATTATGCAATACTGAGGCTTCGTTGAGGCAAGTCAGCTCTGCCATGTCTTCCACCTTGGTAAATTTGGGTGGGTTCATCTTCTGAATGTCGTCTTTGGCAACCAGCACCTGACGTCCATTCTCAGCAAGTTCCACCAACACCTCATCTCCCCGTTCTTCGCGCAGCCCAGCCGCCTCAAAGCCATGACGTTCGGATGGGACCCACACCAGGCGCTTGGCAGTCCAGTCAGCTTGCGATGCTGGATTGCCCACGTGGTTCCGGTCCACAAACAGGTATCTCTCGGCGGTGGCGTCGCCCCGTTGTACAGGGGTCCGGACAGCCATGGCTGAGAAAAAGAGGGGAAAGCCAAGGAAAATTTAGACGACTGATTGGTGCTACAATCTTGAGTCTCAGTTCCTGTGTACCATAATGCCAAATTCTCCATGTCCAGTAAATCTCACAGTTCTCTACAGACCAGCCCTTACCTCTTTTGATTTATCCTTATCATCGTGAGAATATCCCCAGAAAACCATCATCTATGCTATAACATTTTTAATGGCGTCAGCGATTTTTATACTTTCTGTTGCTTTCCCCAAACTCAGGAATGCGATGCACAGAAACATTTGATTGGCACAGAGAGAAGCAGCATGAAATTCCTCCTCCTCTTGAGGTGGGAGTGGAAATATTTGCAGCTTCACTTGACTTCAAAATGCAAATCTCACCCAAACCTTCGGACTTCGAAATTTCTTGAATAAACATTATCATACCAACAGAATGTATTTACAAAATAATCACTATGAAATAAAACCTGGGAGCTGGGTGAAGGTGGAGCTCACTGAAAGCAATAAAAGGTGTCTGGAACCAAGAGTTGTCTAGCTGGTAACAGCAGAAAAGCTGATGTTCCAGCGCATTCTGAATTCGGATGTATGGAACAGATTATTTTCCACTTCTTCCACACCCCACACCCCAATATATTTAGTTCTTTTCTTAGGCTGGGACACAATCCTAAATAACAGATTTTCCTGTAGCCCCTTTTCATCATCACTCGCCCTTCCTTTTCCATAAAACACAAGCACGGCAAGGTAAGACTTGTGTAAAGAAAATTGAACTAGGCCATTTACATATTTTGGAAGATAGATTTTCTACGGATCCTCATTCTGTATGCCATTCTAGGATGGGGGCTGGATTTGTGAAAGAAAGAGAATGCTGATGGTGATAGGGACCATCATGATATGTACCCAAAATATGCAAAATCCAGAAAACATTCTGCATGCACATTCAAACCCATACAACAATCAATAGTTTGCTTCCTGGCTGATGTGAGAGCATGGGATAGATCATTATTCTCCCATTCAAAACAAACTGCAGTTAATAGCAGCAAGTGTCAGAGCAAATGCAGGAAGAAAATATTTAATCCTTTCCATACTTAAGAGTGTTCCAAAGGTTCTTAGGGTAAGCAACATCTCCCTCCTTATAACTCTTCCCCCCCTCTTCCCATCCAACTTTTTCGTTCCTACAAGTGGAAGAAGTTAAATCTCTTTCCAGCTTTGTGCTCTAGCCACAATTAGCCAAACTCCTCTCAGGAGACTAACCCGGGAAAATGGAAATAGAGTTAAGAATGAACAGCAGAAAAACCCAGGATCCAGATGTAGCCAAAGAATTCAACTTGGCCAAGGAAACAGGGTGAGACCTCCAGAAGCCCCCACACTGCCTTTCTAAGCACCTAGGAGCCTACTTTCTCCGCCCTAAAAATCCACATTGCTCTCCTTCTTGGCCTGGCAACCAATCTCAGTCCACAGTCTGGTTGATGAGCAAGATTTTCCAGCACTCTCCCACCCACCCCCTTTCCAGACCCCTGCTGAGCTCAGTGGCTAAGCAGCAATTTTGGCTGCTTATGTCGCTAAAGCCAGACACTCTTGCCCTTCTTCGGCAGACCATGGGGGTTCCTACTATGGCAAGACCCTTAGCTTCTCTTTTGCAGAAACAGAACAGTGGGGAGGACTCTTTGATCATCTCTGCTTATTCAAAGCAGCCTTACAACTCAACACCTTCAACACCTATTTCAGCTCCTTTAAATCTGCTGATTGTTGTCTGCCCAGGATCCAAAGCAGGCATGGTGAGACTCAGAAAAGCCACCCAGAGCTCAAACACCAGACATATGGGAACTGACAATAGTTACTCTGCAGGAATGGAAAAGCACTCTGTGTAGGCTCAAAGCCACTCAGCTCCTTAATGCGTTCTCTTACACTGTAGAGATAACTACAGGGACTAATTAAAAAGTGACTAAAAAGCATAAGCTATAGCTCACAAAAGCTTATGCCTTTTAAATAAAATTCATTCGTCAGAAAAAGTGCTACCAAACTCTTCCTGATTTTCATACTCTGTAGCAAATCTAAACATGTAAGGTACAGAAGCAAAACTTCCAGGGGTCAGTCCTAAAAAGCTCCAGAACAAATTAAAGAAATTCTTCCAAGATGAAGCGTTGGTCAGTGCCTTAAAAGGAGATATCCCTCTGTATATAGCCCTGAGAAGGCTTTGGTGCACAGCATCCTTGAGCAACAATCAGCATCCTTGAGCAACTGTTACCATCTCTGTTTCCCACAATGCCCCAACATTATATTATGGCAAATTAAAGTGGTCATTTCCAACCTCCAGGGCAAGTCGTTTCAAGTGGATCTTGGCAGGAGGAAGAAGAGAAGGAGGTTTTGATATAAGAGGAAAGTCTTCAGCAAACACATCACTACATTTTCCTGAAATCTGGCGCAGATCCCATCCTTTGAATTCCACACTAGAAGACAACATGGACTTCAAAAAATATAACAGAGATACTCTTTGATCTGCCTCCCTTCTGATCTCTCAATACCCAGTTTTTCCGGAAGAGACTGCAAGTAACAGGAAAGGTCTGTGCATATGTGTGCATGTTTGTGTGCACGCACATGCACGGAGTGGACTCGGCAAGTTAAGAGTCCTAGGATAGGAAGTGGGGAAGGGAATCGGTGAAGGGCTAAACTGGCTCCAGTTATGGAAAATGGCTCCAGTTATTCCCAGAAAGACCAAAGGGCGGTAGGTGACACCCTTTGGCTTCCAACCAAGACAGGTGCAACGCTGAACGATCCTGCACCTGGCAACCACCTGCTGAAGCTGCCACACCCCTGCCCAGAACCCAAGAACTCCTACCTGCTTTCTAGCTAACGCTGGGCTCTAAATCAGAGAAGCCATACCTGCTGGTTTACACAGCGGTTAATTCTCTATTACCCACAAACGTCCTCCCACAGTTCTGCTGGGGAGCCCTGAAATCACTGTACCCTATTCCCCAACCAGAATCTCTTCTCTGCAAAAAGGCTCACTCATGTTTATCTGGAATTAATTGCTTTCCATATTCCCAAATGCTTACCAAAAAGTCAAGGGCTGGTGGTCATTCCCTTTCTAAATCTACTAGAATTTTGACCCACACATGGCATTCTGTAATAGCCCAGTTCCTACATCCTTTAGGTCCTCCTTCTTCACCCACATGGCTTTTCTACACACTCTGTTTTCCCCCTAGACACCCCACTTTCTTTACACACCAGCTTTTCCCAAGCTGGTGCCTCCAGATCAAGTGGGGACAACGACTGACTCTTGTGAGAGTCAGTGTTGGATAGTAGTTGTACAGAACAGTGTTGGATAGTTTCCTGGCCTTCTATTATTCCAGTGGAACTCCAACTTTTCCTCTGAAAATCCCAGAGCCTGGATTATTTGATAAACTTGTTTACCAATAAAGTGTGCAAAAATAATGGGTAGGAATGCATTGCCCTTGCACCACAATTACCAGCTCATGAAGGAAACCACCCTTGCATTTGGGCCCAACCTTTGTGCTCAGAGCAGTCCTGAATCCAAGGCTTCTTTTCCTAAAGAAACCCAGAGCCCTGAGACCAGCCTCCTTTATGTGCACATTCACACACCAACTTCCTTCTCTTCCTGGCTCCCAGCGCATTCCATGCTGCCTCCCACTGGGTCACACTCCCACACCACCTCTGGGGATTGGACAAGACCCAGCTAAACGAGTTGGAGGCGAGAGAGGCGCCAAGCTACTCAGAGTCCTGCCCAACAGTGCCCAACAGAGTGGCACTAACAAGCCAGCGGTGCCCTCCTTGGCTCATTAATTTGATTGGCATTCCCAGGGTGAGGTCATTGAGGTGGTGGCAAATAATTGCCTCAATCATCTTGGGGCCTTAATGGAAGAGTCCCTTGCTTGAAAATGCCCCTCCCCAGAAATCATATCTCCTAAAAAACTAAAGATCTCACAAGGGAGCAGGGAGAGAAATGGAAGGAGGTTTGGGATGTTAGGAAGCAGTCCTCCAACATGGCTTTCCAGATGCTGCAGACTGGTTATGCTGGGAATAACCAACACTATTGGTTATGCTGGGAACTGTGTTTCATCAGCATCTGGACAGTTGTGTGTTATGGGAGAGTAGCCTAGAGCTCTCATGTCTACTGAATACTGAGATTGGAATTGAAAGATTTTTTGGGAAAGAAGTAGGTCCCAGTAGATAAGGAATAGGAGCTCCAATTCAGTGCTTAGCTTGATATAAAGCTGATATTAATTATGATGCAATCTTTTTAAAGATAATCTAGTGCTCTTTGAACGTTTTTGACTACAGCTCCTATAATCCCTTGCCACTGGCCATGCTGGCTAAGGGTGATAGGAAATGAAGTCCAAACTTTTGCTCTATACATGCCTTATGGCCCATGACAAATGCAGGATTTAAACCCATGCAAATGAAAGTATGTGCAAATGTGCTGATCAACATATTTACAGGAAGAGGACACTCATTATCTCTGTCCATTGGTCCCTGCAAAGACTGATCAAACCAAGCACTTATAGGGTACTTCCTACTCTCTAGTCTGCTCCATGCAAGCTGCTTGTTAATGCCCCACTAGTCAATGGTGTCCTAAGACTGGCAGCACCCACAATGGAATCACAAGAATGCCCTTGAAAACCCACAACCCAGCTGGCATTGGCAAACACAGCAACCTGATCAGCAAGGATAACTTCAAGCCCTCGCCTTCCGGGCACCAAATGGACAAAGTGAAAAATGCAGATGGGCGGTCTTGGACGAAGGAGAAGGAAAACAGAGAGAGACAGGGAAGAGGATATAATAAATCTTTGGGACATTTGCATTAGACTGAAAAATACTGAGCTTTTAGGCCCATGGAGCTGATCTAGCCTGAATCCTCCAAAAGGAAGCCACAAGGTATGGCACCATGCCCAGGGGTAATTGGTTCCAAATGCGTCTCCTTCTGGGGTGTGGTGTGGGTAAAAAGGCAGAAAACGCAGATCTGGGCAGAGGTGCCAGTTGAAATATCACATCTTCAAAGCTGGTTGAAGATGAGGAGTCAGAAGGGAGTGGTGCCCACTATTCAAACAGAGAGAGAGTTTGGGTGCCAGGAGTTCTCTCGGCCAGGAGAAGATTGTGTGAGATCAGAACAAGTTGAGAGGATGGACTCGAGTGGGTTAAGAAAAGGAACCGACATCTTGGGGGCTGAAACCTTGCTATAATTGTTAGTTAAGATAACCACAGGAGTTTGTTTTGCTTGGGATGACTGGAATATTTTTGGTGGGGGCTGCCTCCCCTATTGCCTTAACCTCTAGAAGGCGGTGGCCTGAATCGCACACTCAGCTTGATTCTCATCCACTCACTTAGAGCTCATTTGGGTTAAGAATGCTCCTTCTCTGTTTTTCATCTGTCCAAAGTTCTTGTTCCAATAATCACCCTCCACCCTCAATGAGAGGATACAACAAATCTTAGAACAATCTACCTCACATCAAACATACCCCATTCCCAAGTGAACTTAGGAGCAACATCTCAGGAGCCTCTTCTTGAACCCAGCACAGTAGTTTCACTTGCCCCTGCAGGAGCCCAAGGACTTCCACAGTTATCTTACCTCTGTCAACTCGAGAGATATCCTATATGTTTCCAGCCATTTCCATTGACCAAGGACTATAAGACAAGCCTTACCTATTTAGCCTTTGGTGAGCAAGACTGGCTGAGTCTGTCAGTAAGAGAAATAAGTGCATATTCCCCTTCCACAAGGTGGGGTGTCACACTCCATCAATGACAAGGTGAATACCAAAGACCAAAAGGTAGCCCACCACTTCCCTGCTCAGCTATGGCAGGAAGCAACTGCCATGGGGCAAGCAAGAACCAATGGCATTCCACTCCCCCCCGCCCCACATTTGAGTGGCACAAACAACTGTCTCAGCACTCTTAACATGCTCCCCATTTGGACCACAACCCAATACACATGCACATATTCACACACACACCTTTTAAGGCTAAAAAAAGACAACCACAACAGCCATTATCATTACAACAACTCTCACCCTCCCAGGTCCAAAGGTAGCACTGACAACAAAACATGTTTGCATTTGATGTAAGACTGGCATAGATGCCTGGGAAAGAGATAGGGAGCCTACTGCTCCCACAGGTTTTGCTCCAGCACATCAAGTTATCTGTCACTGCACATAAGGCCACAATCCTGATTTTCTTGAACTTTATAGCTTGTTCTTGTTTTCTTTATCTTTTAGATTAAGGCAAAAAAGAGATGAAAGACACATACCATAAGCACAGCTCTGCATTTTCATACTGTAGTAGGATTATTTCACTTTCAGGTTATCTGTTTTCAGATGAAGAATGCATGCCCAAGAATAACTAAGTTATTCCAGTGTTTCTGTTCCTATAGTACAGCACTATGTCAGCTGCCATGGTAGGAAGTACAGACCCTCCACTCAATAATTAAGTGGCAAACTAACATTCCCATTTCAAAAATACATATTTAGCCAGACTCAGAGGGCTTATCTTCCATCCTCGTGGCCACAAACAGGTACATGACACCTGGTTCCCCAAGTGTGACCATTTCAACACCCCAGGATCTGATTAAGGCAGTGGGATTCAATTAGACAGTCAAGTGGAGCTGATGGTTCTGCTACAAATAAAGACAATGAACATTTTTAGAAACCCTCTGAAGGTATGTCAGGCCTATAAAATGTGGACTAATTTGATCCTCCATGCCAGTCCACATCCAGATAGGCCTCACAATATATTCTCTGTAGAGGTCTCAGATATTCAGTTTCCTTAAAGTTACATCTCCATCATATGAGTCCCTAGAGAAACCACCCCTTCCCCTTCCCCTTCCTTCCGAATCAGAAGTCAGAAAGGCTGCCTTACTCAAGGAAAGGGTGGTGTAATCAACAGCAGCATTTTTTTACCATCCCTACGCTGGCTGAGGATGATGGGGAACCATACTTCAGCACATCTGGGAGCATTCACTTAAGAAGACGACTGAGTTAGAGGATTATAGCAAGGGATGTTCCTTACAGATGGGGCTTTAGGACTCCTTAAAAAGGAAGCAAAGAGAGGAAAGTGATAAGAAGGTAAGTTTTGAGCTCGAGGTTGTACAGTATACGATGAAAGATGCACTGAATGTATTAAGGCAGGGGGTTTCAAACTGCTTCAGGCTGTGGAATCTGTTAGTTTAAAAAGAGTGATTCCTGAGAACCCCCATTCAAGATATAAAGTTCTAGTGATAGAAAACTGGCTGTATTTCTTTCCCCCTTAGAATCTCATGGAACGTCAAGAGTTCTAGGGTTCCACAGAATGTTTGAAAACTCTGCTTTGGAGCAAGAGGACAAACAGAATGAACTTTTGGAAACTAAGTGGCCGGGAGCCAGGCCTTCTGAATGCTCAAGGGCTTTTTAGGCTGACCGTCACTATCTTTATAGCTATCACAGTCACAGGCTGAAATGACAAACCCAACTTGAATGTGTGTCACTGGCTGCAAGGACGTGTGTGTCAAGTTGATGTCTGACAGTGTACAACTTCTGGGCCCGCCCACAAGGCTCCTACGCCTTCCCCAAGGAGTTACCACAAGCCTGCTAATTGTTTTCCCAGGCAACTCACAGGACTCTCAGCAGCCCTAAACCTTTCTGTCAAGATCCCTGTTCCATCCAGGGGGGGTGGGGGGGCGGGGGGGGCGGGGGGAGGGAGGGCAGGGAGCAGGCTGCTTCCATGGCACTCGCATGCCAGTTGCTGCTATAAATATCAATTGCCTACAACGTAACCGTTTGGTGCTCAAGTCCAGCATAAACAGGGCCTATGGGAAAATCAGCTAGCTCTCTTCTCAAGTGCCACGTTCAACCAGGTTATTTAGAACCCACTTTAGAAAAAGAAAAATCACTCTTCTAGCCCATTACCAAACACACAGACAAAAAACCTTAAATCAGCATATGTCTTCTTAAAGTGGCTGGTTTCTATCACCTTTCCCATAAAAAGTCTGCCAGCACCTCCAGCCTTAGAAACATCAAAAGCACACATCATATACATTCCCGATCAAAATTTTCACTAGACAGAATATCCAGTTCCTCAAATGTATAGAATCAAACAGCCAGCAAATGTCTCTTAAATAGCACATAAACTTGATCAGAATAGCAAACATAAAGGAAAATGAAGCTTTAGGCATAAAATAGTCTATCAAATTACTGTTTTAACCATTTTCCACTTTATCATTTCTAATGATTAATGAATGTACATTTTAGAGGGGGTGCTCAAGGATCACAAACTTCAAAAATCCAATCACTGTCAAATTTAATCCTTTGCAATTTGTTCTCATCCCTTTTCCTTTCAGACACAGCACAGAGTGCAACAGTTTCCACTCTTTTGTCCTTCCATTTGTAGAAACCATCTCTAGTTCATAAGAGAACTCTATGCCACATAAAGTATTTCTCTTTAAGGGCCACTGAACTCTTTGTTGCTTTCTCTGTAACAGACCAACATTGCTACCCACCTCTGGAATTCACCATTCTGTTGACATAGCAAGTTCCAAATGCTAAACATTCCAGGATCTGATCTGTTCATTTTGGTGGACATTCAAATAAAATACCTAATTGGCTTAATTAAATTCAGATTTTTTCCCCCAGATGCTTTAAATTAGAGGTTAGACACATGCAGAAAACCTCAAAACCTCAATTTAAGAATGCTCCCCTTTCTCATTCTGGAAAAATACTACTACATTCCTGGAATAGCTGATATTATTTTGAGCCCAACACAGAGAAATTCCAACTGCTTTGTTGTGAAATCCAAACAATGTGTGCACCAATCACACTTTGCTACCATGGGGTGACTGGTCCATGGATAGGTTCCTTATTACATGCCTGAACGTGGAGATATATAAATGTAGACAGTGCATGCAATGTCACAAGGTTTTTGGGTTTTTTGCAAAGAACAGCAGCGCAAAGTCTTTAAACCAGGAAGCCTGTCTTAAGCTACTTGGGAGTCCACAGCCAGGCCAAGCCTCCTCTTGCCAGTAAGTCCTGCAATATGGATACTATAACACAACAGCAGCTGTAATACCGCTCTCCTTTGTCATTTCCAAAGACCTCCAGATGAAGTCCCCTTCAGAGATGCCAATTCACTTTATGCCAACATCTCTCTCATTAATCAGGCTTCATAATTAGACACAGTGACCCACTCAGGGGGCAAAAAAAAAAACTTTATAAAGAAGAAAAGCTTGTCCTCATAAAGGTACGTTTTCCCTGGCAAGCACAGTTATTCCCACCCCTTCACAGTGGTGGCATTTTTTATACTACCAGTCACCAACTGAATGAAGAGAAAGGAATGTCTATCCGTAACAAGCAAAACAAATCTAGTCAGGGATGGAGGAAGGAGAAAGCTTTCTCAAAAAGGACTCTGCAGAAATTTGGCAGCCGGGAAGGGCACCATGAATCTTCCTCAAACGTATCCTCCAGAGGCTCTGAGTTCCTCCTCCATAATCTTCAGCTAACATGGAAGCTGCAGTCTGAAGCATCTGGACGGTAGCAGGTTGGGAGAGCTAAGGATGATGAGATGCCCGTATCTAAAGGGTATCTGGTTGGGGAAAGCTGACTGAGAGGGATAGTGAAATAGACTTAGGTGGCAGAGCTATGAACAGCTACAGAGGGAAGGGAATGAAAGGCACAGATTGATGAACAAAAGCTGGGCGCCTCTCTAGACAAACGAGGGCAAAGGAAAGCAGGTGCCCACTTTCACTGAGGAGGCATCGTGGACCGTAGAAGTGGGACTGAATTCAAGCTGACCGGTATTTTCTTGCTCATCACATTTTCAGGCGAGGTGGATGGGAAAATCTTAAGCAATGTGGATTTTTAATTACGGGAAGGAACAGAAAATCATGTGTGCTGATTTCTCTACCCAGTGCAATGCTAAATGCCACCTTTTCTGCCCTCTGAGGGATTTAATTAAGCTCACCCCAATTAACTGAAAAGGACACACCTCTGCACAATCCATCAGCAATTTAATCTTTCGTACTGTAAAGGCAGATTTTGAGGACGCAGAGGCTCCCCCCTCGCCGCTTCGCCAGACTCTCCAGATTCAAGGAAAAAAACCCAAAAGAAGAGAACCATACGGAAAATTTAAATTAAAAAAAGGAGGGGGGGAATAACGAATAAGCTTTACAGTACCTTAGCAGATCGCCGAGCGATATCCCGACGCCTCCAAGGCCCAGCCGCAACTGAGCTGCCACTGGCTGGGGGGAGGAGTCCGGCTGATGTAACCCCGCCCACCCCGCCCAATCGGAGAGGAGAGGGTGTGGCCGCGATGCTGCTCTGAGGGGGAATCTTGACTGCAAGAAGAGAGGCTTGAAAGGGCAGGCCCGCACTCCCATTCTGGAGGGGGGAATTGACTGACAGCAGAGTCCGCCAACCACAGGAAGCAGAGCGGAGGGGCCCTTTGAGAAGCTGAATGGGCTTCTTTATGTGGGAACAGATCGGTGAGAGGACGGGAGGGGGAGGGGGGAAGGATGAATGAGGTCTATTGTCTGCTGGGGGGGACGAGGATTACGTCAGAGGCCAGACCCTCAGGGGACGAGGGGGAAAAAAGCAAACCAGGAGTCATGCATTCTCTCCTCTCCAGTCTTAGCTCTCCATCAGGACCCTCCCTCAGATCAGCCGTTCCTTCAGTCGCAGGACCAGAGATTCCAAAACTTCGTACTTTGGGGGGGAAAAAACCTAGCTGCGCAAGAATGACATCACCAAAGGCTACCTGCAAGGACCTTTCTGATTGCAGAGGAGTCTGCTTGTTGCATCTCTGAATGAGTGCTGCTGGACTTCTCTTCCTTGCCGCCTGGCTTCTTTCACCAGGCCGGCTGTAGCACCACACCTCGATGCTTTTGACTCCTTAGCCTCTCTCCAAAACTCAAGCAAGCGGGAAAACTGGCTTCAGGTGAGGCTCCCTGTTACCGCTCGCAGGTTGGGTTCATGCAACGATCTCACTGAGCTAAGGTGAGGTTGGATACGTGTAGTCCAGAGTGCTGTGGGAAACCCAGCCGTTGTCTTAGCATATTGTGTGAATGAAGCTATCATGACTCTGTTTTGGTTCTGGGATGTATGTAACATGTTAAGGGAAGGTAATATTTTCTCTTTTTGTCTTTAGGTTTTGAGTTCAAACTGTCCGGTGAATGCAGTCACAGTCTATCATAGTCCCTGACCAGGAATCATGTGCCAGTTGGATAATTTGCTAAAAAACAAAGCCTGTTACACTTTAAAAGTAAGCCCTCACATATGACACACATCCATACCAGGTGGAGTTTGGATCACACTGTTGGGGCCACCATCTTGACTTTTTTGACTGCACCCTGCAGACCTCCTCGTACTGAATGTTTGGATCCAGGCTACCTGCAGGATCATCTCTTCTGAATAGAATCTGCCTATCCTGTTCAGTCAGCTCAAGAAGACCTGCTTTGGGCTCCTCTTCTGGAAAAGTTAAGTGGCCAGGACTTCCAAAGCAGGATGACACATTCCTCTGGAGCAGGGTTTCTCAACCTTGATAATTCTAAGATGTGTGGACTTCAACTACCACAATTCCCCAGCCAGCCATGCTGGCTGGGGAATTCTGGGAGTTGAAGTCCACACATCTTATAGTTCCTAGGGTTGAGACACACTACTCTGGAACATGCTACTCTCCAACATTCAGATGGCCCCCACAATTTTAATATTCTGGAAAGCCTAAAGATCTAGCTTTTCTGTAGAACATTTGGATCCAGAATTGCTTGTGTTGTGGAGCCATCCACTCTTATTCTAATTCTACTTTTAATGTTAATATCCCAAATTAAATATTATTTAAATTATCGGTTCATTGTTTCCTGATGTACTTGCCAAAGCCACTGGGAAGGGGGAATGCCAGTCATGGAAAAAAATAAAATAAGTAGGATTTCTGACAAGAACCCAGCTGCAATGGAAAACCTTTTTGCACTTGATCTTCCAACAAGTCCTTCATCAAGGGCTCTTAAACATCACCACCACAGGATGGCTTTTCTTATGAACTGGACAGGAAACAGAGAGAAGGAATCCACTGACCTTCCCACAAGGAAGGGGTGTAAGAAGTGGAGTTTCCCAATCACTATCATGTTGTTTACATCTATAAGTGAACTAGAGGCCAGAATGAAGCTGTGAAATGCAGCAGTGTCTGCAGCCCATCAAGATGATAGCCAAATGATGACAAAGATGTGTTGATGTCATCACACAAATGCCAATCTTACGTACATGTGTCTCCGTGTCTGATGCAAGTCTGTAAGTTGTGGCATTTACATGATGATCTACTCACACATGTTACCATTTGCCCCACCTGCATACAACTCTGGTGAAATCTTGAGTTTATAGGTGGCATCCCTACTCTTGCTCCTTGTTCAAAGGACCATGTGGAGGTGCAGGAAATAGTTAATGCTGCTAAAGATTTGGCTTTGGTACAGTAAGCCACACATCCATTTTAGAGAGATTGGTTGAGGCATGCATGCATGCAAAAAACAAGATGACGTGAACAAGTCTTCACACACTCCCCTACACACACACACACACACTATCAGATATATCTGAAGTAAAGCATGGTGCATAAAAGCTTATGCTGCAATAAATCTGCAAGTCTTTAAAATGACAGACCGGATTTTTTCCCTTCTTCCTTTCACTGGCCCTTTTGCCAGCGCTGTTCTGCCCTCTTGTGGTAGATAAATGCCCAACTCCATCATGCCAAGGTCACGCTGGCAGTGATGCAGCAAAAGTCCACAGGAGATGACCAAACAGAACCACCGTAAATGAAATTAGCTGGAGCCAGGCCGAGAGGAAAGGTTCCCCGAACTACTTTTAGAGATTGAAGTGACTCAACAAATTGCCCTGTGATCGTTTTCCCATCCAGAGCGATGAGGCACTCTGGAAGACCTTTGCTATATTTGTATGTGTCGATGCTGCATTCAGAGCTCATGAGCAAAAAAAGGGAAAGTGGAAACTTTCTCAAGTCTCAAAGAGGAGGATGCAGTCAACATGTCAAAGGAAAGATGATGAGTTACATCTTATGAAATTTACAACATGCACTGTTCTAGGAGTAAACAGGCTTTTAAGTTACAGGAAGAGAAATTTCAGCCCTTAAAAGTTCATTTGTTAAGTCTTCTCTAGGAAAGACAGCTATAATTCATCCGTTTCTTTTTTCTTTGTACTCTCTCTCTCTTAACTCCTGAAACCTCCTTCATAGCTAAATAGACTGGAAAGTCTAATGCCGCCATGGCCCTCATGGAGATTTGAGATAATATTGACTAAAACAAATATTGTATCAGAGGATTCAAAAAAGAAACATGATGTACAGTACTAGTGAGAAAGATATATGTTGGATATCACACATGCTCACGCACACACACACACATTTGCCAAAATATTATAAGTGTCTCTCTGGAAGAGAAGGAAGTGAGAAAACCATGTAACTTTTAGTCTTGTGTGTCAGACAGAATTAATGATAGTACTATACTTGATCTGAACTAAAAGGCCAAGAAGACTTAGGGCTGTAATAAAGATCTGAGTTGATTTGATTAATGGTAGTACAATAACTTATTAAAATGTATTCCATAGTATTAATGTTCATTTTATTTGTATTTCCTATTTAAGAGAAGAAATAATTGCCCTGAGTAAGAGTTCTATATTGCTAGTCCCAATTCTCTAATCCTATTTTTATTTATTTGATTTTTGGCACCACCACCCAACTCCAAACTGACTCTGGGCAGCTTACAACATAAAGAAAACAAGATAGAAATACAAGAAGGTAAATAAAATACAATAAAGTAAATAAACAAGATGGAAAATCCAGACAATCAACCAAAACATATACAACATATGTCAAACATATGTCAAACAAGAGGTTCCACTCACCTTTCCCCAAGGCCTGGGAGAACAGCCAGCTCTTTAAAGCTTACTGGAATGCCGTCAGGGTGGGAGCCATCTGGATTTCAGCAGGGACCTCATTCCAGAAGATGGAAAGATCACACTGTTTAATCAAGGGGACCTGGAATGAGCCCACTCTACCAGCTCATAGTGACCAGGCAGAAACCACGGAATATGGGTGATCCCTCAAATACCAGACCATATTCCATGTAGGGCTTTATAGCTGGTAACCAGCACCTTGAAGTACACCGAGAAGCATACATACCAGCAACCAGTGCCATTCATGAAGCCCACTGTTGCTCATGCCACTGCACGTAATTGGTGTCTCCTTTCCCTGCATGGGTGGGAGGGATAAAGAAGCAGGAGAATCAACCAATCAGGGGCTACATAAGCATGGTCCAGATAGAACACCAGGCCCTTCAAGGTTCTAAAGAAAAGGAAGTTGAAATCCAGAAAGGGCTTTCTTAAGGTGGCTTCATTTCCAGCCGCTTTCCACACGGAAGTCAAGCTGCTTATAGCTGTAGTGCAGAAAAACCTTAGTCCTCCAAAATCCAGCAACTGGAAGTATAATTAGGATTCACCACAACATGGTGGTTTGTTTGCATTTGGCAATGTGATGTGACCCCAGCCATTACTTATTAATCAAGCCATGGCTCAGGACAGCGTGTGAACCTGGCCAGTTTCTTTGCAGTTGGGCAGCACCTAGAATTGGTGATTGTGTCTTTCCTAACATGCCACAAACAGGGAGACCTTTATACAGTTTTTGCACATGAGTCACAATTACTGGTACAGAGCATACTGTAAGGGTGTACTAATTACATAAGGGTTAAGCAGAATGTTAATATAGGGACATGCAAAGCAAATACTTGGTGTTTAGCTAAGGGTGAATAACTTGAATGTTTATCCTAAAGGTGTGTAGTGTGTACAACTTGTGGTTTACATAGCAAGTGTCAGTTGCTGAGTTGTTTTTGAGTATGGAAAGGGTCAATTAATCCAGTGCAATAGCAAAATATGACATCATTACATTCTAGCAAATATTTCTACCACATTTGGGATTAAAATACCTCTTAGAAGAATATCATTTCTCTGATTGTGTGAATTGTGATGATGTGCTGTTCTATTCCTGTGATTCCCATCTTTCCTCACAAAATATGTTAAGGCTCAACTGCCTACATCTTTCTCTTTACTCCTGCCTACTGAGGAATGTAGGCCTTGTTGTAAGAACAGATTTGGAGCATGTGAAGCAGAAAAGGCTTGTTCTGCACACATGTGCTTCTAGCTTTCCCTCCCCAGACCTTTTGCTGAACTTGGGAGGGTATACTGAGAGTATATGGGTTGGAGAAAAAACATCACCATCACCACTCCACCAGTGCATTCCTCTACACAGTCAGGACACAGATTAAAAATCTCCAAAGCTTTATTAACAGAGTCTTGTCAGACACCCAAGGACTTGTTCAATGATGTTCCCAGGTGAAAGACTCTAAGTCAGGGTTTGTCAACCTTGGCAACTTTAAGACAGGTGGACTTCAACTCCCAGAATTCCCCAGTCAGCATATGCTGGCTGGGGAATTCTGGGAGTTGAAGTCCACCCATCTTAAAGTTGCCAAGATTGAGAAACCCTGCTCTAAATACAATACAAGCAAGTTTATATAATCAATTTCACACACGTCATTTCAAACAGTGCAGTCACACTGGCTAGTCCACATACGGACATTTACACATTTCTAAGCAAATGGAAAATCCCCCCAAAGTTTATCTTTGCACATGCGGAACAATAGTGGCATTTCCATAGCCCTCAAATTTCTAGATGTGGACCCCAGCCCCAAAAGATGGCCTTCCTCTGTCTTCGATTATAAATTATAAATCTGAGAGCAAGAATTGCCATACTATTAATCTCTGTAAGGTGTTTTAAGAGCCTTTGTATACATATTTTTTAGCTTAGCAGTGGAGGAGGAATAATACAAGGACTTGATAGATATTAAAAATGAATAATCTCTTTGCTTATAGAACACGATTGGGGGAAACATAGCTGCTTTCCCATTTGATACCTTCCAGTTATGTTGGGACTACAACATCCAAGATTCTCCAGCCAGGCCTTGCTGCAGGGGAATTCTGGGAGTTGCAATCACAGCACATCTGGAGAGCATCCATGTAGGGAACTGATGTACAGCTGGAAGAAGCTGATGTACAGCTGCTAGACTCTTCCTTTGAAGAGGAATATATTGGCCAATTGCACAAGCAGAATCATATGATTCAGATGATAAAGTTCTATTCTGATGTCATCCTCAGCAGAACCTTGAGATCCTCTGATTCCTATTGCCCACATTTAGTCATGCTGCTCCTTGGATTTTCTTCGGTGCTGTTTCTGATCTGGTTTCCCGCAAGAATCTGGTCTTGCTTACACTGTGACCCAGTGTTTAAAAGCAATATGGCTAAGCTCCAGACTGACATTGTCTCAAAGAAGATACGGGACACTCGCTTGAAGACACGGGCTAAAGTTCTCCTCAGCGGTCTTGAGGGGGATTTTTTTCTGCATTATGCCACTAGCCAGTTTTCAGGATTGGCAGGTACAGCTCTGTATTCCTTTGCCTGTAGGTCAGCCCTGCACTCTGGGCCTTTGCCCGTTTGACTGGAAGATGAATGCAGAACCCTCTTGCTTCAACAGCATAAATGATTAAAATGTCTTTCTGTTAACTGATACGATTTGCTGCTGAGAATGACGTTCCACCTGCTCACCCTCCTCCAGCAGGTTGTGAATTGCAATATGAAATGTAGTACAGGGGGACCGCAGGTGGCTATTGGCTAGTGCCTGTGGCATCACTGGTGATGTTCAATGTCTTCCCACCTACCCAATGTAATTGTATCATCAACATCTTAAAAGCTGTAACCCTGCCAGGATTGAACCCCCTTGCACAAATTTCCATTTCTATAATCACGCCTTTCTTTTCTATATCTTGATTTTCCCCATCCTACCTCTTCTGAGAATAAGGTCAGGAGCAGGGGTGGGGGGAGTAAAAAGATTTCATGTGATGCTGAATTTGGGAGTCTCCTAGCTGTGGGGCTATGAGTCTGCATCCAGTGATTCATCCCTGGAAACCCAACTAGTTAGAAGAATTGTTTCAAGGCATTTTTTTTTCTTCCTGGACAGGCTGATGTCTCCCAGACCGCATCACTCCAAGAGTCCTTCCCCCCATTTTTAAAGAAAAGAAATCCTCCACAATGCCAGCATTTCAGGAGTCAACTCTCTTAGTTTTTTTTTCAAAAGCTGCTGTAGCGTATTGACTGAATCTTTATTACAGCCAAAGGCCAGAGAAAAATGGTACAACTGAAAGCAGCTAAAAAATAATTAAATAAAAGTAGAATAATGCAGGCAATTGTAATCGTTGATATAAAAGGCACGTTACAACTGTGGGAGACTTTTCCCCAATTGGTGCCTAATTTTCACGGCTGCTGCACAGTATTTTGCTACGACCTGAATTGTAAATGATTTACAGACTGAAAAAAGGATGAACATAGAAGTATTGTCAGGCCTTCCAGGGTACTGATTTAAAAGAGGTAGGATATAGGCATTACGAATATCTCTATAGATGGCACAATAAAATAACACATGTTGGATGGATTCAAGCACGAGCTTATTTATTTCTAATTTCTACTTCTGCCCACCACAATGGACACACTCTTGGCAGCTTACAATCATCAGTGTCCAATAAAACACCCATGGTACAAACACCCTGAGAGTGGCCGGAAAATGGAAATAGGGAAACAAACAATACGTGGCAGTGTTCCTCGTTCAAAGGTCCTCTTTGAAAGGAGCATCAGCCACAGCCAGTTGTTTGGTCTCCAACATGGGTGCGTCTGTGCAGTACAACTATTTTTTCCCAACCGGGTGAATAATTATTATTGGATTGGATCTCAGCTTAGTCGGTCGTGCTGAACTCAATGGGACAAGTAAGTGAATCGTGATCATGTCTCCAGGGACTTCCTGGAGCAACCTCACATGTGACCTTTCCTCCCTCCCATCCTTAATGGAACCCACCCCTTGCTGTGATGACAGACAGAGCTGACAGCATTAAGACAAATTGTCCTCCCCTGTTCTGTGGCTGCTGATTGTTCTGTGGGACGGGAAATAGGCAGGTAAGGCTAGGCAAATCATGGCTTGGGGTCAAGGCAAGGCCAATGGCATGAGGCAAAGCTGGGGTTGGAAGACATTCTGGTGATGCTATAAATAACTCACAAAGAAAATGTTGCTCATCCTATTTGAAGGCATCAGGGATGAACATTATTCCTGTGCCACCAATGTGTGTGGTAATTCTGGAAGAATGAGCCCAGACTGTTTTGCTCAGAATCCAACATTTGACTCAAGGAGGCAACAGAAAAAGGAGAGAGACATAGAAATGGGAATAGATGAGGAAAAGGAAGGAAAAAAAGAGAAATGACTCTCTACGTACATCGATAGGGCAAGGAGTTAATGCTCATGCCAAAAGCTTAATTGAAAAGGGTGAGTTTTTAAAGGGAAATTAAGAGGAAGCAGTGTTCTGCAAGACCCTGGATGTCTGGAAGCTGGATAAGATACAGCAAGACAATTGTATCCTTTCACAGGATAAAATCAGCTTTAAGCTGTACAGGGGAGATAGGAAAAATGCTTTTTTTGCACCCCACTCAAGAGCCCATCCAAATGTACTGGCAAACCTGAAATGGCAATTGGGAAAAGACGTGAGTGATATCATGCCATTTTTCACTGTTCTGAGGAGAGAAATGCAAACACTGTGAAGGATGCACAGTTTGAGACTCCGAAGACTTCACACACCCCAAACGCTTTGAGTGAGACCTCAAGAATGGCTCCAACAACATGAACAAAGAATAAAAGAATAAAATACAGATGAATACTTCCAGGATTTAGAAAACTTTCCACAGAAGGGAATTATTAATAGAGGGGGGAAATTATTAATTTAACATGCTTAAGTGTACTTAATTAAATTTATTTCAATTAAATGCATAGTTCAGTTAAATTAAATTTAGACTTTGTCCTGATTTTGTCTTACACAGCACTCAGACTGTGTGTGGTATGGCCTAACAACCTTGTGTATCTCTGCCATGATGTAACAAAACTCCCCAGAAAACAGAAAATCCTAGCTACTTTCATGCATTTTGCATTTACTCCATCCAAGCCTTACTCTTTCCCCACAAAGTTTCCTCCACCACTAAAATATGGTCCACCTCTGAGTTACAGAGTACCACGCATTAAAAAAAATATTTTAAAATCTATAAGTCATTTTTTTTAATCTGTTGCAACTGTCTCTCATTCTTTTCTTCCCAGTTAAATCCATGATTGATGCCTTGATCCAAGAGGTGAGGCTCACAACAGGAAAACTGCTTCAAACCCAACTTACAGGTGAGGATCTCAGCACCTATTGCATGTCTGTCTGTCTGTCCATCTGTCTATCAATCATCTATTATCTATCTATCTTCTATCATCTATCTTCTATCTATTATCTATCTACATATCTATCTATCTAATCTCCAGTCTTTCCTCTCTAAAGAAAAAAAAATCTTGTGTTTCTGCAGATGAGGCTCTGCTGGAAGAATTGGTGGCCTTCAGGAGAGAAACAACCATGAAACTCAAGAGGGCTTTAAAGGAGTACCAAGTACAAGGTATTGCGTCTTTCCTAATTTCTGCTAGTCTGATTTAGGAGTCCTTATTCTGATTTGGAAATCTTGGCTGTCCTTACCTTCATTCCATAATTATTCCATAATAGAAGTTATGGATGTGCTCAAAGCAATAAAATGATCTGCAGCCTACAGAATCTTACTTCAGAGGAACAGCTAAAAAAGAAATAATCAAGTTTTAGAAACGAAAATGCCTAGGACAGGGATAATGAAAGGAAAGAGTGTAGGTAAACATACTTTCTGATTGTTCTAGAATTTGATTGATTCTTCTTTTTGGCTAAAGACAATTTAAAAAATAAAAATAGGATACAGTATAGTCAAAAATATAAATTAAAATTAACATGAATTACTGATATCTAAAGTAATTGAGTCATTAAAATTATTGCTTATGTGCAGAAATTAATAAACGGGGCTACTTTTGTTGGTATTATTTTAATCTGTAAACTGCCCAAAGTTGCTGGGATAATAAATAATTTGATAACTGCCCAAAGTTGCTGGGATAATAAATAATAATAATAATTATTATTCTGTTATCATTCAAGCAGAAAAAATATTTCACACAGTATAACATTAACCGGGAACAGATGTCCCTAGCCATTGCAGTGAATTAATTCCAAATTAAATTTTTAAAAATCCTTTGGTAAAGTTTATCCTGGACTATGCCTTTCAGAGCTTATGTGAGGACTGTTATCCATCTGAATATTCTCACCCAAAAGAACTTCCTGGGAATCTTTCTGGCACATAGGAATGGCATTTTGGGGTTTTTTGGAAGTTTTCAAACATACGAACTATTTCTCATCGATACACAGATTAGATACACAGACTGAAAAGGTATAAAAGCTTCATAATTTGGTTCTGTAGAACTGGAACATTTGGTGCTGGAATTGAAGGGGAATGTGGGAACAATTTGGATGTGAAGAAAAGTCTATGGATAATGTATCATTTGAGGCACGAGCATTCATTTCTGGAATCTCTTTCCTTGTAGGTTGTGATGAAAAAATATGTGGTGAGTTGCTGGGTCTTAAGTGGGTGGGTGGGACAGGAGATAAAAGCCAGTGTGATTGAATAATGAGAGCGCAGGATGTGGCCTGGGAGCAGCTCTGGGGTGGCCCCTGGGGATCAAGGGAACAAACAGAAGTGACTGCAAAATTATCTTGCACACATGTGGATCAAATAGTGGCAAACCACAACAGAGCAGCAAAAGGAAGGAAGAATTGCTGTAGGGGGATGGGGGCGGGGGGGGGGGGCTGATCCATATGAGCTAGATTAACATTCCCCAACTTGGTGCCCTTCAGATGTGCAACTCCTAGAAATCCCAGACTGCATGATTGACCTTTTTGTTGTAGTCACAAAACATCTGGAGAGCACCAGGTTGGGGAAGGCTGAACAAAGTAGAGGAATGACCCAAGGCAATATTTATGTGTCAGCCCCACTAGATGGATCCGATCACGAAATCAACTCCACAGGAAGATCAGAGCTGCTTTTATTGAGATTGGCTACAATAACAGGATCTTGCAAGTCTGATGGTGCTGGACCTCCTCCTCCTTCTTAAACTTCAGTCAGTTAGGGCAGTGTCTTGTGCCCTAACAAAAAATCCTTGTTTCTCAGGATTTAAAAAAAAATATTTCAGCCCCTTTTGCCTAGGTAATAGTTCCTACATATCTCTGTCAAGGTCATCTTCCTTACCTTCTACATTATGTGTAGCCAAGGGTTGAATTTGGGGATTTAAGTTGTAGAGAGAGGCAATTCAGGCCAAAGCCTAGGATCTAGGGAGAGGATACTGAATTCTAGAGGTATCTATTGACCCAACTGTCTGCTACATGATAGAAACCATTTGTGTTCATTGCCCTGTGAACCTCTGTGTTAACTTTTTCATTCTGTTTGATTCACTGCAGCGTTACTGCATAGAACATTCTACAGGATAGAACGTATGGATGAGGGGATTATTTAATTACAAGTTTAAAAAAAAGCCTCACCCAAAAATACCAACAACAAAAAAACAGCTAACTACAAGACCAAACCATAAACAAAAATCAAAACTAGAAGAATGTAATAATAACAGACAATAACAAGCAAAACATTAAAAAAGGGAAAATTATGAACAATCTTGGCATATTGCCTTATGTCAAGCATTAAATCTTAGATGAAAATTTCAAATTAGAAAGAAAGAAAAAACCTTTCTTGTTCAGGGGTGAGCTTCAATCCCACTATTGCAGCTGCCATCTTGACTGTTGGACCTCATCCTGTGGACACCCCTGCTATTTTTATAAAATAAATTCAGCATAGACCCCTCTCAAATAGATGACAGGGTACTAGGCTGAATTTATTTTATTTCCTTGGTGCCTGGCTGGGGCGGTATATGGTCTTGAGCTGCCCTGCCCCCATTGCAGGAATTGGGGTTGGGCCAGGTAGGTCATCCTGAACTAGTCTTTCCTTGCTTGGTGATTTTACAAGTGAATTTCTCACGCTTTCTTTCTCTACCGTCCCTGGCTCATCCTCCCCCTGTTGCAGTTGCACTGAAATATGAAGTATTTAATTGCAGAAGATGCCTACCAACAGCGGCCTATTGCTTGTCACTAAGTCAGTGCTTTGGTAAGTAGTTGGAATTTAAGGTGGAAAATGAACTATACAGGTAGTCCTCACTTACCAACCGCAATTGGGACCAGCAACTCTGTCGCTAAGCAATGCGGTCGTAAAATGAAATGTCACTGACCGTGCTGACTTATGACATCAGTTCCAGCTGTGGTCATTAACCGAATCACCCGCAGTCATTAAGTGCGACATCACGTGACCACAACTTGCAACTTCCTGCCAGCTTCCCCATTGACTTTGCTTGTCGGAAGCCAGCTGTGAAGTTTGCAAAAGCGATCATGTGACCGTGGGATGCTGCAACCATTGTAAATGAGTGCTGGTTGCCAAGTGCCTGAATTGCGATCATGTGACCACAGGGACACTGTGACAGCTGCAACTTCGAGGACCGGTCATTAATCATCTTTTTCAGTACTGTTGTAACTTCAAACAGTTGCTGAACAAGCAATCAGTAAATGAGGATAGATAGATAGATAGATAGATAGATAGATAGATAGATAGATAGATAGATAGATGAGAGAGAGAGAGAGAGAGAGAGATTGTCACTGTCTGGGGAATTCTGGGAGTTGAAGTTTACACATCTTAAAGATGCCAAGGTTGAGAAACACTGGTCTAACCAGTCGAAGGCTTGTGACATAGAGATGTGCAAAGTAGCTCTTTTAAACAAGGAATGCAGTTCCTCTGCTAACTAATTCTGCATCTCTTGCCACCAGCTACATGTGAGTAGTTACGAAAAGCTACTGGTGCACGCAAAGTTGACTTCCAATGTTAGTAATATGCAAGTTTCATATAGACCTGAGTCCCCACCATCCCCAGTAAAATCAGGCCCGTACACACAACACAGTGTGAGCTCAGATAGCCTTTTCTGGGTTATATTAGATTTTACATTTTTAAAAATTATTTTTATCCTACCTTTTTTTTCATATACAACTCAAGGTGGCAAACATAACTAATGCTTCTTCCTCCTCCTGTTTTCCCCACAACAACAACCCCGTGAGGGGGTTGGGCTGAGAGAGAGGGACTGGCCCAAAGTCACCCAGCCGGCTTTCGTGCCTAAGGTGGGACTAGAACTCAGTCTTCTGCTTTCCAGCCTGGAGCCTTAACCACTAGATGAAACTGGCTCTTAAATTAATGTAATTATCTTAATTAATTAAATTTATTTTTAATTAATTAATTAATGTAATTAATGTAATGTAAAATTAAAATTAATTAAATTGATGTAATTGAACTGATGTAACCCATTGCACTGAACTTCTTTTGACTCTTAACGACTGGGATGTTTCAACCCACTTTCTGCTGATGCTAGTCTTCCTTTTGTATTTTCTCTCATGCATTTTTGACTCACCGTGACATTTTAAATGTTATTTTAATGCCACTATTTTAGGTGTGCATATGTCGCTATGTCATGCTACTAGTGTGTGTGTGTGTGTGTGTGTGTGTGTGTGTGCAAGTGTATGTTGTATTACGCTTTGTAATATTGTAGGGTGCCTAGAGAAGGCTTTGGTTTTAAAGGCTCTATAGAAATACCTTAGAGAATGATTGAAAAATAGGATTTAGATTCCACGTGAATCAATTCAAAGCCTGTGTCTGTGTTGGTTTGATCAGCAGAGGGCAGCACCTACAACTATTCTGGGACATAGCCAGACTGCCATCTTAAAATGCGTTCCTGGGATAGCAAAAAGTATGCCAGCATAAATTGCCCTGCCCTGACTGACAAGCCCTCTTCTGCTTCAGTAATTAAGCTGTTGAGTTGTGCTTACTGTCTTAATGTGGAAACAAGTCAGAGAAAGCAAGGGGTGGATCCCCTTTCCTTTGTTTCTCCTGGCACCGAGCGTCACCTCCGATTGCAAAAATAACCAGCAACTGTTCTCCTTAATGCAGAGTGGAGCAGGGCTGGGCTAGTGCAGGTGGGCACTTAAAGTAGCTGGGGTAGCCACCCCTCACGTTGTCTGACCAACAGGTCACAGGGGCAGAAGCGCTCTGGGCCTGTCACCTGTCAGTTGGGCTGGTTCTGAACGTGAGTCTAGCACTCTTCTGGAAGAGCACTAAACCCGTGTCCAAAAATAGCGTGACAGGTCACAGGTGCCATGGAGAGGGGCGGGGCACAGTGGGAGGGAACAATCAATGAAGAGCAAGCCCTGCCCTCCAGTGTTGCAGAGGACTGGCAATGAGTCACTTTGTGCGAGACGGGCGGCTATATAAATGTGATGTATAAATCAATCAATCAATCAATAAAAATAAATGAGCAAGCGGAGTGACAGAATCCAGGTGTAGCTGGGGAGGAGGCAAAATGGCATATACAAAATGTTGTTCTCCTCCATCAGAGTAATAAAAACATTATAAAGTACGGCTACGCAAAATCCCTTGATGGCAGAAGCAGCAAAAAGCCTGTAATTGCTAATTACTGACAGAACCAGCAACATGTAGCTGGCAAAGTGTGGCTCTCATTCCTGACTGAAATTGACTTTCTGAGCAGCGTGGGACTATCGCTTTCTCAAGGGAACTCTAGTCTTGTTTAAAAAAACACACAGGTCTAGTGCTCTTTCGAAAGACCACTAGATCCATGTATACAAAGAGCCCATGTAAGATCCAGAGCTTCGCTTGGGGATTGCAAGGGAATGATAATTTGATTAGATGGCTCCGTTGTTTATAATCTGATGCTCTCTCTTAGCCTTTTATAATAGTATTATTTTTTTGTACTTTTGAATGTCTTTAAAATTGTTTTTATGGTTGTTTTGTACCCCACCCAGAGTCACACTGTGTGAGAATGGCAACCATATAAATATGATAGATAGATAGATAGATAGATAGATAGATAGATAGATAGACAGACAGACAGACAGACAGACAGACAGACAGACAGACAGAGCGGGCAAATACCTCTGTAGAAGCCAGATACTGCTATTGCCAACAGCTCAAGGCAAAGTGGTTATTTCGAGGGATGGGGGTGCTACAGTAGCCTAAAGTGACTAAGAGGAGCTGGGCAGATTCCATCCCTGACTGTGACATTAACCACATCATCGATGAAGCGCACTAGATCATGTCCACAGCAAGAATTGTATTTTAATTGTAGAACTGTATTTTAGAATTGGAGCATCTAAAGAACATCTATAGCATCAAAGCAGTTTCAGAAGGATATGGCATAAAAAATGATTACCTGGGCAGATGAGGAAGAGTTCAAAGTGAGATTTTACAAATTTGAACATTTATATGTATAGATTTTTTCACAAAGTTATTGTTGGAAGGAGGGTTTTGAGGCACTCTAATATATGTGTCCAACCACATTAAAAGACTTCTGTTCAGGTCTGAAGAGACTACTTTATACTGCTTTAGGATGTTCAAAGGATTCTATAATATATTATCTGATAATATTATACTGCATTCCTGCAAGGAAGGACACTATTATTCCCATGTTGTAGTAGAGTAAGAAACCTACAACCTTTCTGATGTTGTTGAATTATTATTCTCAGCGCTGCTCACCATTGGCTGGTCTGTAGTTCAGCCACATCTGAAGGAAGCACAGATTACCCATCTATCTCCTAGAGATACCCATCAATTCCAGTCAGAGGATCCTCTTGAGTCGTAGGCCTCTTGTCCAAGCAGAATCTCTTGATTATTATGTTAGACTGGTCTTTGACTCTTGGTGCTAGGTTCTTTTTCTGGTGCTAAACTTGAGCCATACGCCTTTGCAGAAATCTCTGTCTTCCATTTTGGAAGCATGACTAGTAAGAAACACTGAAGGGAAGAGGAGAGAACAAATAGATGATGGTTGTTTGGAGCAGAAGCTCCATCCCTGGGAAGGAGAAGTGACTGTTTTGCTGGTTTTGAGTCCAAATCTGAGTTCTCTATCTCTAGTTGATAGCCAAGAGCGCCTGGCCCTTCGCTTTGGGCAACCATTGGTGGACCCAGATATCGCTCGAAATGGAGTTGCCATTGTGCTATGTATGGGCGGAGTGCTGTTCCTGGTGATCATAGGCGTGTAAGTATCACAAACAGCCTGCAGTCCCCCTAGAAAGCAATTTCTGGTTTAAAGTTTGTTTGTTTTTTTCCATACCAAAGGTGACTACAAATGACAGCACCCTGGGTACCACGCATGAAGATTTTTGAGAGTCACTACCTCTGCCTTTCTCCTAGGATTATCGTGTACTGGAGAAGTCAGCTCTATAAGTATGTTTAGCTGAGATCTACCCCTAAGTGACATCTGCTGGCTGAAATCCACTTAAACCTTCAGACCGTGAAGCATAACCATTCCATAACAACCTTCAACGCAGCTTTGCTCACAGATTGGTATTCCTTCTTTTGACCCACATGTTTTGCCTTCTAATCCTCTTCTTTTCCCTGTGTTTCCCATAATAAACACAAATCTCTGTGGTTGCAAACTTACTCCATAGTTTAAAAAAAGGGATTCTAGTCTGCTCAAAAGATGACAGATGTTCTTCTCTGTACAAATGGATTCATTTTATTTACTCTTGTCAACGGAAGATTAAGAATACATTGAATGATGAAAGGTCACTTAAATGGCCTTCTGGCCTATTTACGCAATTAATAGCCCAAAGATTTTAGCAGCATGCGCTTCCTGTACTTGAAACACACCATGTACCTAGAAGTGAGGAAGTATGGTTAGGAGAGAGAGTGGATTCTTGGATCTGATGGAACTGGACTGTTCTAGTCTACGTATAATAACACAGAGAGAAGGTGGTGAATGATACTGTGCTACTTTATAAACGAATAAGCAAATAAACCAGATATAAATTCCTGATCAATAAAAAACAAAGGGAGAAAGGTTCAGTCCAGACCTTTCAGACTTCTGTTTGTTTTCTTTCTAAAACATTGTCATATTGCTCACATATACCACAGGAAGATCCTGCCCTTCAACGTTGTATCCCAAAAGTATACACATCTGGGAAAGTGACAGAGACCGTCATACTTATGAAGGCATTCCTAAATTTTCCCTAGAACAGTGTTTCTCAACCTTGGCCACTTTAAGATGTGTGGACTTCAACTCCCAGAATTCATGCTGGCTGGGGAATTCTGGGAGTTGAAGTCCACATTTCTTAGAGCTGCCCAGGTTGAGGAACTGGGCTTTGGAACTAAGAGGACTAGACTCTTGCTTTTTTACGTTTGTTTTAAAGATCAAGCTGTTCATTTTATAAACTTTAATTCTGTGCTTGTACAGAAACTCTTCCAGAGATGCATGGAATAGTGAGAGTGTCCTGGTTGTTTCAGAGGTAAGCACAAGCACCAGTTTTACAAGAAAATTCATTTCACTAATACCCTGTGGTTTCTTTAGGAACAAAGGTAAGTAAGGAGAATTAATCTAAGGATGTGTATTCCTGATTATTTGGGAAAATTCATAGAACTTGGCAGAGGTGGTTACTCACACAAGTACGATTGAGGTTGTTATCACAGACTCACAAACAAGGAACACGTAAAGAACAATTTCATTGTATTCTGCCAGACGTCTGTCTTCCACTAGAGAAGAGAAGGCCTTTTTTAGCTTCTGGTTAAAGGGAAGCTCAGCACAGAAGCAAGGAATCTTCACATTAAGCCAGTGGGTCTCAACCTTAGGAACTTTAAGATGTGTGGACTTCAACTCCCAGAATTCCCTACCCAGCTGGCTGGGGAATTCTGGGAGCTGAAGTCCACACATCTTAAAGTTCTTAATGTTGAGACACACTGCATTAGGCTAATATAGGGGTTGCTTAACTAAGATTTCTTGATTAAACCACAGTTGGATGGGCTCACTTGTCATATTAAGTTATAAACAGCTTCCATCAAGAAACTGCATTTTGTTTTAGAGTGTTGTGTGAACCCACATATAATTTAATGCTGGGATAGAGCATCTTCCTGGCCCATCTATATATTGGTCCAGTTGCCTAAATGGGCATCTTTAAATGGGAACAAGAAGGGAGGACTATGTTTTGGAGAAGCCAATTCTATTTTTGGAGAGTTAGGCATGTTCAAGGCATTTTGGGGAAAGTATCTTCTCTCCTGTGCATTTTTTGTTCAAGTTGGAGCTGCGATAGGAAATAATACTGGAATTAAAACTTAAAAATTGCATTCATTTCTACATTTAGCAAAGATGGAATCTTACAGGTGTGAAAGAGGATTTCATTCCTGAGAAATCATGGAACTGCATGAATTTGAAATATTTCAGAAATGAATACCTAGGTATTGTTCTTATTTTATGAGTAGTGAAAACTGCATCTTTTATACAGAAATAGCTATTATTTCTTATATTCTGCTACACAATCTGATACCAAAAAACAGGAATGCAACCAGGCTGGGATGATGATGATAAAATAGAAATATATCATTTCAAAATAAAAGTTTATTCAAGCTAATCAATTTTGAAACTGCTGATTTACAGTTATTTCATTTTTTCACACTCATGCACATTTTACAGTATGAGGGGAAAGCAGAATTTCCTTTTCAAGTTTCAACAAGTCAAAACAATTAACCTGTTCCAGATATGAATTGCATTAACTTAACACTATTCAAGAATATTGCCCCCGCCTCCCCCTGCCAAGAGATTCAGTTAGTACTCAGTTAAAAACTATATTTTAAATTCTCATCTACTCTGGAGCAGGGTTTTTCTGAAGTAAACCTTTTTATAGATTCGGATAGATTTACAGATTAGGCTACAACTCTGATCATCCTCAGCCACTACAAGCCAGTGTCTTTGCTGGATGGGAACGATGGCCTATCCTAACATAGCTGGAGACAAGGAAGACTATTTTGGCTCCCCCCAAAAGCAATGAGCTGAGACACAGAATAAGGCAGAAATCACCCTTCCCCTTCTCCATCCATACCTCCACAGACTTCTCCATCAAAACACTGTGTGGTGATACGCAGACATGTCCAGCAGTCCAAAACAGGTCCTTCTATCACCGCTGCAAAAGAGAAATGTCAGGGTCAGACTTCAAAGTACCCACACTGAAAGCTGCATGGTCTGACCAGAAAATAACTGAAGGGGTGGGGATCAAAAACTTGTCTGATACTTACTACAGTCCTCTGAGCAAGCTGGAAGGTGCAAAGAAAAAGAAAAGAGGGTTGTTTTAGAGACCGAAAACTCTAAGAGACTTTTACCTAGCTAGTACACGGTTGAATCACATGCCCATGAGTACAATATGTTAAGCAAGAAAGAAATTCAGCAAGATAGGATCAAGACAGTGGTCCTGGGATATCTCATAGCTACAGTCTTCCTCAAAGGGACAATTTTGATATTGGCAACTTCTAAATAAAATTAATACATTTTGAATTGATGGGTTAATGCAAATCTGTGACAGTAACAGGGAATTCTGAAGAGGGAAGACTGGTCCAAAAAGACATATAACCCGTAGAAACACCTCTTCCAGCCTGCCTTCAGAGGCAAATCAGGGTTTTGAGGGAGTTGTCTGCTGCTTTGGTTCCCTCCAACTCCTGTTGCACAAATGCTCTGATACTTTTACCTAGCTACAGATCTGGGGACACATTCTTTGCAATCCAAGATGGCTAAGATGACTTATTTTTTGCATTCCCCTACCTGTACACCACCTCATTTAACCTGAAATACTTACTATAAAAATAGATTGTCAAAGAGCAGTGTTTTCCAACCTTGGCAACTTTAAGATGTGTGTACTCCAACTCCCAGAATTCTGGGAGCTGGATTCCACACATCTTAAAGTTGCCAAGGTTAAAAAACATTATCAAAGAGTTATTAAATTTGCAAAGAAATGTGTGTATGTGTGTGCGCACACATATATATGGTGGAAGTGAGCTCTGCTGGAAGGTTTGCCTCCTTGTTTTTCACCCTTCAGGATTGGTACCAAGATCAGCAAATTTCTCCAGAATCTGGTGAATCTTCTTTCTCAGGGTTAAGCGTAGCTGGTACATAGAAAGCTGCCACAGAAAAACTCCTAAGGGGAGGGAAGAAGAGGAGAGGGATGGAAGAGAAGATCATTCTGAGTAGGGCTGAGTGTGGTTTGAAAAAGATTCAAAAGTGTTCCAAACTTTACGTGTGCACAGCATCTCTGTGTTTCATTAAAGCAGCCTGTCTTTGGACGGGGGGGGGGGGGGGGGAGGAGTGCTTCTGCTTTTGTGGTCTCTGACCATAAATCAATAAAGTAAGCAAATGGTGCTGCTTCAAGGAATCCAGTCACGGAACTTAACGCAGCTCTGAAAGCAATGGCACCTTTTTCCAGGTTCATGTAGAAGCCTGGAAAAAAAAAACCAGGCTGCTTTAATAAGAGAGAGGTGCTGCATTCATGGCAGCTCTGAAGCACTTCTGAATAACTTTTGATTTGTGCATAGCCTTTATTCCTTGTACGTGGAGTTCTGATTTCAGTATGACCACTTTGAGCTAAGTGCTGGAGGAAAAATGGCCTTTTCTTCTCTCCAGCAAGACATCTATCCCTTTAACACAGGCATGCAACTGAGAACCCATAAGCTAAATTCATTTTCAGTAGAAAAGTTTTTGCCAGTTGATGGTGGTGGTGAGGGGTGAAGTTAAGAACGATGACAGAACATTAAACATCTACTTGGCTTCATAGTGTGATATAGTGGTTAAGGTTCTGGTCTGAGACCTTTAGAAAAAAGGGGTCAGGTGGGCAAAAAATATGGTGGGGATCAATGAAGGCATCTGATTTGAGACTGATGTCTGCAGAAACTAAGTTGGCAACCCCTCTCTTACTGTGTCGTGGGAACAGAACCAATTTTTTATTCAGTAAACTGTTTAAAAATACCATGGGTTGATGCTACATTTAAATCCATTCATTTTAATGGATGCAGTGGACTGAGGCCACAAGATTTAAGACAAGATTAAGAGTGGAGTCTTCCAAGTTACTTCAGCTTCCAGCATCCCTCACTAGTAAGCAGTTGATTGCAGCTGCCAGAAGATGTAATGTAGTAACGTAAGGTACACCACAAGTTTCCTACCTCTGGTTATGGAGAACAGCCCACTTTAGCAATGCATTTCTAGAGATGATCAGTGGGGGATTAGTGCCTGAAGGCAGATTGTATCCACAGTCCAAACTCAGTTGCGATCCCCACCCAAGTTTCTTCATGCTCACCTTTCCACTGCTTACTCTTAATGGTTCTCAACTGGCTAATAATGTCTGATTTGATCGCCATCACACCTCGGACATCTGCAAAGAGACATTCACAGGTGTCACTCTGTAATCTTGACCTAATCTCAATCCTTCCCCAATCCAATGGCTCTCCTTCTGCTCACACCTAGCACTCGCTCGTAATTCCTCCGAAGGAAGGTGCCGTGCAGATCTGCCAAGGCCTGGATGTGCCGTGCCATCAGGGAATCACGGTTTGGAAGGTCTGCTGGCAGTGTCTCCTTCAGCAGAGTTGCCACTGATTTCAAGAAACGGGGGTCACACTGAAGGCAGCTGGCTGCTCCTTGGAGGAATAAGAGCCATAGGAGGAAAGCCAGCAGGAACTGGAGCACCATGACACGGCAAACAGTTTACAGGACTGCAAATGTAACCAAGGCAACCTCTTCCCTGAAGTCCGGAATCGCAGGATGATGGCTACCTCCATGACACAGGGAAATGTTGCCAAGGAGAGAGAACAAATCACTAGGTGGTGGGTGTGAGCATTTGTGATGCTAGGAATAGAACAGGAAGTGATGTTAGAAGCTGTTGAGGTAAGGGCATTGCTGGTGCCGGTTTTGCACAGGAAACACTGTTTTTTGTTTCTGGTTCTCATGGCTACAGCATCTCTGCTTGGGTTACTTCTCTGGGCTGTCCCCGTACAACTGGCTGGTACCTGCCTCCGTTGCTGGCCAGATGCTGATGCATATTTTATTTATGATGCATCCTTGCTGCTGGGACAGAATTCAACCACCTCTGATCAGCTGGAGACACTTTTCCTGGGAGATGTCAAAGAGCTTGCTTCATACGGCCAAGGATTTTTGGGTATACAGAATTAAGGGAAGGGAAAAGTTGAACACAGTCCCCTCTGATAGGAACTTCTTATGAATGTGAAATGCCCATTTCTGAATCACAGACTGTACCTAGCTGAGACACAGTTTCTGATGTCTGTTTTGTGCTAGAGCCTGTGAGAGAAAACCTGGAGGCTGAGAAATGTATGTATGAATGAATGAATGAATGAATGAATGAATGAATGAATGAATGATCGATCTTTAGTACAGGTCACATACCCACAAAACTACCCGAGGTTTAAACATTTTAATTATTTTATTGGGTGGTTGTGATATAGAAATTGAGGTTGGAAAAAATCTGCTACAGCTAAAAATGTGTTTTGGAAAATTATGCCATCTAAAACATCAATTATAACAGAAGATACAAAAATAATAACATCTTAATGCATCAGAAAGCACTTCTGCATTTTTATCATACTCAGCTTGTTGGATTATTGTTGTTCAGGACAATGCATCAAAACATAGGCTGTTCACAGTAGTTATCTAAGCTTTGGCAGGAAAATTTATGTTGCCATTAAATGTTCATAATGGGTTGATTACAGATTTAATTGGAGTAGACAAATTGATATCAGGCCTTAGTTGTGACTTACTAAACCTGGACTGAATGTATTAACGGAACACATTACGTGGATGAGAGTCAATATCAGCAATCATCTACAGAACACAATGGAGAAAGAATCAGGATTACATAGGACAGCACAAATACTAAAAATGTCAAAGAGGTCATCCAGCAGAATCAGTCACATCATAGTAAGCTAGTTTATATAAGACTTCCACCCAATCAGGAATTCCAGACAGAGGCCAGCCTGAATTTGAGGAAGCTGTTGGTGATTTTATTAAACATGCGTGTGACTTAAAAAAACACACAAATACTCCAGTTTCTAAAATCATGACACAAAATCTGTTTGTTAATTCACTCCCATGAAGGATGCAGGCAGGGAATGTTCCACAAGGAACATTACTGTATGCATATTCCAGATGTTCCAAAACGCATTCTTTGAATTTAGCAAAAAACCAAAAACAAACACCCGACAGCTTCTCATGTGCCCCGGTTGATCCGGGCGTGTCATAGAAAATATCCAGGAACTTTCAACAATGCTCAAGATTACAGGGACCCTTTGCAGACAAATCAACCAGAAAAAGATCTCTCAGTTCAATATATAGTCTTACATGGATGCAAATTGTCTTTCTGTTCTTTTAGCTCTAGCTTTAGCATGAGCAAATAATATATAAGCTAAATGAACTTCACCAACTTGGCATCCTGTGAATGTGTTTGGCCATGTTGGCTGGGAATTCTAGGCATTGCAATCCTAGCACTTTTTAAGAATGCTAAGTTGGGAAAGGCTCCATTACGTAGCAGGATAAGTTCTAAATCCGTCCTGCTAAACTTTGACAGAGCGGAAGAGTGCACTTAGAAGAACTGATAAAACAAGTTTCCACAAACATCATCCTGTGTGTCTGTCTGTCCACAGAACGGGAACATATGGAGCGCGAGGCTGGGAATCTGTTTCATCATCTTGAACAAATTGTACGGAAAAGTCAAAAAAGTAGGAACTGAATTACCCCTTTCCGTCTACGGATTTGCTTGTGATCTCATTTTATTATACTACCTCCTGACATGTTCTGTCAAGAAATTTGTCACTGTTTCAAGAACATTAATTTGATATTTCATAACAATTCTGTTGAATCAGAAGTGTGTGGACTCAGACTGCATGCAGCTGTCCCCAGGTCCCTCAGATCATGTAACTAAACTACAGTGACAAAATGGCTGAATTGGCCCTGCCATTTTGGCCTGGTTTTCAACATTTGAGATGCTTTTAAGGGAATGGGAATAGATTGCCACTGGGAGATCTCCTACTGCCATCCCTACTCTTAAATCCTACTCTAAAACAGGTCTACATATTTTGGCCACACCCATTCTGGTGACATCGCTGAATGTCCCTCTTCAGTCTTTCAAAAAGTCGAGATGCCTAGTTGTGGCTTCCAACCCTCAAATATTATCCACCCTTAATTAAACCCGTACGTAGTCTTAGGTTTTTGGTGGGCAAGATTTTAGCTATACGAACCGGTGCAATTAAGAATTCCAGGTGAGAATTTTAGATGTTCTAGAACATCATGAAATCCAGAATCTAATTCCATAACTACTCTTGTTTATTCTAAGCCAAACTTCCATTAATTACCTCCTATTAAAGGAAATTTACTTGTGAAAAATCAAATTGTCCTTTCAAGAAGCTGTAATAAACCCTTGTAGAATACCTGATTTAATCATAGTTATTTGCACTACCTTCTCACAGCCTGAAATTGTCCCAACTCATCAGCACCTGAAACTATGACCAACCTTTTAAGTCTATATTATTCTTCCTCCTTACCTCAAAAGTCTTGGCCTCTGTTGTCTCCCTTCTCTTTACCAAAAGATCATGAAGAACTGATGAAGGAGGCAGAGTTGGAACAAAAGGATTTTATCAGGCGTTTGGAAGAAGCATCTGATCTTTTTGTAAAGGAAAGTATGTGCCTCTTCTCTCTCCCTCTCCCGAATTCTTCCATTTCTGTTCATTCCGAAAGCGGTTTCATGCTGAGCCAGATCAAGGATCCTTCTAGTACAAAACTGTCTCTGCTTGTTGGCAGCAGATCTTTTTAAACATTAGTCAAGATACAAGATCTGGCCTTCAAAAATCCAGATGACTATGAGATGGGTAAAGCAGCTCCCTTACGATATCAGTTCTTTGCACCAACTCAGCTCTGAGGAAATTGTTTTTTAAGCTTTTGCAGAATTAAAACACACGTTTGTGCTTCTTGGTAGGATACTCAGCTGAAGCACTCAGTTGAGTTGTTCCAGATGTAATTGTTGCTTTTGAAGTTCCAGGATAGTTTGCACCTCTGGAGGAATTATCTGTAGTTCCAAGGATATCAATCAACACAGAATTGCTTTTAATTTTGTGGTTGTGTTGGTCTTCTACTGTCATTATATGTACTTGTGTTTTTTACTCGTTTGAATACCAAAATGATTTTTAAAAATATAACAATAGATGGCAGCAGTGTTTTCAGTGCCTTTCTGCTGCCGTCTAGTGGCCATTTGGAATGTGGCAGCTCAGATCTGGTAGCCTTACACAGTTCCCCCTTCCCCGTTCAGCCTGGGACCTCAGAGATTTTCCAGCTGCGATGCCAACAATAGAAAAAAATTGCCTGAGCTCACAGGTATCTGCTTGGAAATAGTCTCTTTTGTGGCAGTTCTGGCTGACTTCATGGACACATGAAGGAGAATTTTTGAGTCCCCCAGTTCTTTGGGTGTTTTTTTTTTTTTAAATGTGTAAATTGGACTGGAGCTGATCAACCCTTGAAAAATTGGATTGTCCTTTATAAACCTGGACATGTAGCCACTGCACAGAAGGAACAGAATTTTTTTTTTTTTAATGATACAATGCAGCTAATTTTAAAAAGCCTCCATTCCTGAAAGGATCAAATTAGAAGTTATAACCAGAGAAATGCAGCCTTACCTCACCAATCTTTTTGGAACAGAAACAGCTCCTTCTGGAGGAATGAATGGGATTTGAGAAACAATACTTGCCCTTAAGGGTGTTGATTTAACTTTTTTGATGACAACTCCCTGCTCTGAATCAAGAAGCCGCATATGCTGTACATGACTTGTGAAACAGCCTTTTTCCGTGCTTCCAGAGTCTGTCTAGAACTATAAATACAAAGCCAGTTGTTCAGGGAAATTAAAATAGAAGCTACATGTGTGAATGCGTATATGAGATGGTACCCCCTTAGAAGAGTTGGCAGCAGACTATATAGAGTAACAGAACGTGCCAACAGAGACAACTTAGTGTCCACTAGAAGTGGAGTGGGGAGGAGAATAACCTTTTACATGAGATAAGGGTGAGGAACTGAATTTGTGACCAGGAGAGAAAAAGTTGCTGGAGCTCATTCTCTAATGCTCATCCCTTCTTTCTGTTTTATTCTTCACAGTCTGCAGTTTTTCCTGTGGTGAGTCCATCTGCCTAAACAGTCCAGATACGCATCTGCTTGGTCCAAGGACCCCATTTCAGAAGAAGTTCTCAATGTTCCCGTGTGTGAATCTGTGCCTATTCGAAATGGTGGGGTGCATCTGCTCCTTCTAACTACAAAATGGACTCCAGGGCAGGGCAGGGCAGGGCAGGGCAGGGCAGGGCAGGGCAGGGCAGGGCAGGGCAGGGCAGGGCAGGGCAGGGCAATCTCTCCAGCAGCAATCTCAATACAGCTGAACTATAGCTTCCAGCATCTCCCTCAATTGCTCATGCTGAAGAGCTGAAATGCCACTACAGGTGGAAAATCACAGGTTGCTCTCCCTCCCTTGCTCTGGGGCTTGGACAAGAAAGCAGAGTCTGGGAAAACACATTTTAAATCAGTGTAACAGTGTTCCCTCCAATACCTCCAGATGCCGTGGACAATTCACATAAGCCCTGGTAGGCTCAGGCTAGCTGAGAATTAAGGGAGCTAATATCCAAGGTGTATGGAGAAAGGCTACAAAGGTAGTAATGTCTGTACAGGATGATTAAGCCAGGTAGGTAAACACCTGTTCTCCACCCCTTTAGTTGCAGTCTCTAGTGTTGAAATTTGTCAGCAAATCTGCAAATAACAGCAGCACAATGTTCTGGTTTTTTTCCCCCCTGAAAACTTGGCAAAATAGATGCCTGGATCCTCCAAGGATCTGAACGCACCTAATTCAATTTCTGGAACACTCGAACTTCAAAAAAAGAGGGCAAAGGGCCAAAAATTCCTGCTCTACCTATTTCAGGGAGGTTGTCATGTTACAGTTACCGTCCACTTGGCCTTTTAGCCTCTGAAACAACAAAGAAAAGGAAGTGTATTCCTTGGGCACAAAAATATTGTCCATTTTTAAATTAATGGGATAAGGATTCAAAGAGGGGACATGACAGCAATTCCAGATTGACCAGATCAAGTTAATTTTATCTGAGCTTCTAAAGGCAAAGTGGATAATGTGCTGATTAAATTCATTGGATGGGTGCAGACTTGGAGCAAGTCCATTGCAATCAGCAAAGCTTCACTTAGTAATTAAAACCCCATTGATTTCACTGAGTTTATTCTAAATATGATTAAATCTAGGTCTAAAAAGTAATCAGCTTTGGACATGATTTGGGTTCATTCAGATATAATACCAGACTGTTTTTTCCCTACCCAACCATGTTTAGGTTGGTTTCAATTTCAGTCATGCAAACATCTCACTTATGCTAATTTCCTCTGTGCTCACTACCCCTACGGTCCCTGTGTGTCACCCCAACTAGCTTCTTCAAAGGCTGGAAGAATGCCGTCTGTGGTTTGAATCTGAACATTTATCCAGGATCTGTCACATGGTGGGGTTCAGAAATTACAATAACTGTTTCTCTTTGCAAAGCGTGGGTGCGCATTTCGTGTGCACTAAAGCATGACTCATGTTATTGTCTAACTCAACCTTCTCCCAACAGATAGGGCAAGTCTGGCTGAGAACGTGGGGTGTTTTACTTTCTACAGGATGAGGGCGGCTGGTCTAACAGCATCTCCCCCATCACTTCCACAGGCCAATCACGGTTCCGACCTTATGAAGTGGTGCAGTGCAGAAACTGCCAAATGCTCAAAGCCTCCTGCTATGACCTCAGAATATGTGCAGGTGATTGCCTTTTGCCAATTTTCTCCCCCACTTCCTCACATTCCCATCTTCATCTCTCTATGCATCTGTTGAAACAAACTAAGAGCCAGAGTGTTTAATTTCCAGAACTAAAACTCATTGCATGCCTCTCTTTGGCCAAGGTCTTTTCCTGTCATTCTGATCTGCCACAGGGTTGTGGTGCACACATAAAATACCCTGAGATCCAATAATGGTGGGCTAGACATTTAAAACCTCATGAATCTCAGAATCTCTTTGCTGTGAAGAGGGAAATAGTGGCAACTGGAAGATATACCCACCTGACCTACTTGTGACCCATAAAAGAACTACTTTAAAATGCACTGCTTTTAATCTCTGTGGTTATGGGGTAAAACCTGAGATGTCACACTTTTGAGATGGCACAGAGAATGAAGTATGTCTGGCTTCAAAAATCATCCTATTAAAACTAGTTAGGCAGCCTTAGACAGGTCACTCTTCAGCTAAGTCTGTTTCACAAGACTGTTGTGGAACTAATACACATGTGGAGAGGAAAACTACACATACTCCTTAACATTCCTTGGGGGAATAGGATAAAATTGAAACAAAGCTTCTTCTCCATCCCTCACCGATACATAGGATTATTTCTCTCTGGCCCCTTATCAAATGAAACTTAACTTAGTTCTTTGGCTTTTTCTTGCTCACTCCTAAGAAAAGAATGAAAATTGGATCAAGAACACATCCACCCCACTTTATTTTTGGCGATGTGTAGAAAGTTCACCTCCTGCTTTCAGAATCACTGCCCTTCACTGAATTAGGCAGAAGCACACCTCTGAACACCCCACCTGGCTGCAATTCTGCTGAAAAACTCACACCTGCGGTGCCACAAATTGCCCGTAACGAAATCTGCCATGTCCTAATGCATGGGGAAAGGCCTACCGATCTGCATGATGTTAATGCTCTAGCTGTGCTACAGTGAGCTTCCTTACTGGAAAGGCTTCTAAAAATCAAGACTTAGAGAGAGATTTATTCCATACAGTCACTCGCTGAATGATGCCGGGTTTCTGTGTTGGTCTTTCCCTTTTCTGCAGGACCCAATATTGCTGCAGCAGTCTTGATAACACTTGCAATCTTGCTGGGGGCGATAGGAGCTGCCGTGTGGTGAGTTACTCAGTACAGTGCTTACAGAATCAAAGAATGACAGAGTTGGAATGGTAACTTAGGCTGTTGAATCCAATCTTTTGCTCAGCACAGGTACCCAAATCAGTGCATCCTGAACAGATGTTTGGCTTGGACGCATCAGCAAAGAGGAGCCCACTACCTCTCTGGGAAATTGGTTTCACTGTTAAACTGCTCTTGCCGTTTCCCGTGACATTGAGGAATTTGCTTTCCTGTAGCTTTAGTATTCAATTTTCATCCTCCTTTAAGAAATTCTAGGTATTTGAAGAGCCCCATCTTATCTCATCCCCGCCCCCCAAGTCTTCTCAAGGATAAACAAACCTGTCTCCCTCTATTTTTCCTTGTAGGACTTAAGTTTTCAGTTGCCTTCTCTGAACCCAGAGGTTCCAATGCTTCTTAATGTGCAAAGCCCAGATCTGGACTCCATTCTCCTTGGTGGGGTCTGACCAATACTTATCATTGTCTGCATTGTGTATGTGGGTAAATCAGTTTACCACAACTTGACAGCCTCCAGATGTTGGGAATGTTACACTTAGGTGTCAAGTTGGAAGAAGCTCACGTAGAATGGGAAAAGCTCATTCTGAGGCTGGGAAAATGAAACACTGGAATACTCTAGTTAATATTTGAGAGTAAGCTATTGGTTCAATAAACTTCCAATGAAATCTGAACACTTCCACAATTTGATAAAGCACTTTTGGTTTATTCACCTTATTGCAGGACCACTTTATACAGGTAATCCTTGGGCTACAATGGCAATTGTGACCAAATTTCCATTGCCAAGTGATGCAGTCATAAAGCGTGACATCACGTGACTGCATTGCTTAGTGACAGCAATCCTGGCAGTCCTGGTTGCCGTCGTAACCCCAGGACTGCATGGGTTGTTAAGCAAGGATCTGACATATCCACAAGAGCTACCTGGGCAGGATGTGTGCGCGCGCGCGCCACAGGTGGGTACTATAGTGCACAGGCAAGTCCTACAGGTCGGTGGGTGCGTGCTGTGGGTGGACACTACGGAGGACAGGTGAGTGGGAGGGTGCTACGGAGTGCGGGCAGGTGGGCAAGAAGTGGGAGCAGGAGCAGCTTGCGACCTCCTGCTGGCTTCTTCATTGATTTTGCTTGTGGGAAGAGGGCAGGGAAGGTTGCAAATGGCGATCACATGTCTGCAGGATGCTGCAACCATCGTAATTGTGAGCCAGTTGCCAAGTGCCTGAATCACAATCATGTGACCATGGGGACACTGTGACAGCCACAACTTTGTGGATTGGTCAATAAGTCCTCCTTGTTCAGCACCATCGTAACTTTGAATGGTTGCTGAACAAGTGGTCGTAACCCAAGGTCTACCTGTAGCACTGTTGGGGATGTGACAGGACCATGCACATGAAACTCTGACGATCACTTTCCCATTCAATTTCACTTGTGGCCTACAATGGAGCAGCTTAAGACTGCACTCACAATTCCTCTGTACTACAGGCTCTACCGTCATATAAAGGCAGCAGAAGAAACTGAATCGCAAGATGATGATGATGATGATAATAATGATGACGATAAAGATAGTTCAGAAACTTCAGTAAGCTCAGAAAAATCAGAAGAGGCTGACCCAGCTTCTCCAGTAGTAAACTATCCAAGCCCCCCGGAAATCAACTTCCCCAGTCCTCCAGAATTCAACAATCCCAGTCCTCCAGAATTCAACAACCCCAGTCCTCCAGAATTCAACATCCCAAGCCCCCCCAGCTTCTAACAATGCCAAAAATTAAACTGTGTATAGTACAAAAACATTTGGAATTATTTCTCCTCACTTCTGCAACATCTCTCCTCCTGCAGCTTCACAGAGGCAGGGCAGCCTCAAGAAAGCCCACACATTTCAAGGTGGAAAACTCAAGTCATGAATCAGGAAGTAACCAAGGGCTGATTGAGCCAAGAATACAGAGTGACCTAGCCCTTCAATCATAAGCGCACAAGCTTGGCTCAGGAGAATCTTAGTGCTACCATGATCCCTTCCTACATCAGACATCCCAAAACAAAGAGTAAGATCTATGCTGTGTGAGCAAAATGCTTCTTTTCACTCCCTGGTATCTCCAGGTAGTTAGAAAAGATTTCAACCTAAAAATACAGCTCTTGTAATCCCCAGCCAGCTCCACCAGCCACACTGGCTTTGGGTAACGGGGCTTCAGTCCGAGCCACTCTGGAGGCAACCAGGTTGATAATGGTTGGCCCAAGTAGTATATGTGTAGCATACAAGTAAACCACATATAAAAGGAGAGAGATTTTGCCTGGCTAGAGGCAAGCTAGCATCTTTGAAGTCACAATCAGGAAGGAGAGTAGCCATCTTCCTTTGGTTGAGTACAAGGAGCTTCAAGGCTTCGCCACACCATCAAGGCAACTGTCACTTATGCCAAAGCGCATTCCAAGCCATTATTCTATGCTTCTCCCATCTGAGTTCAAATCATAAAACTGAATCCCAAAGGTCAACCCCACATTTTCTTTCCAGGGGGCAAGTTGCAGAGCCTTGGAATTTAGGATCGTTTGCAATAATTGACTATTGAACTGAAAGTCACAGCTGCATTCAGAGCAACCTCCAGCCACATTATGGCTTAGTGCAATCTTCAAACTTAGCCTTGGGGATTTATAAATAATAGCTTATAGTTTAGCATGTTGTATGAACCCTATCAGCTTTTACACTATTCAGCAATCACTAAGTCTATTTTGGGTCCGGCAATAGGAGCACTTCTGCAATGCTCTTTATCGCAAACTTTTACAAAAGAAAAAAAAAAATCCAATCAGAAGTAGCAAAAAAAAAAACGTTGCCAGAACTTGTCTAGTTGTGTGCATGATATCTGGAAGCATGTTTTGCTCTGAGGAGACCTTTCACATTGATCTTCCTGAATCAAGGCAGATTTTTTTGGAAGTAGGCTATGCTTCTGCTTTGCTTGTATGGAGAGGACAACTTCATATCCTCAGACCAGACAGGCACTAACATCACTTACCTCATTGCTTATGCAGCAACACAGCCTTGGCTTAACCAGTCTCCTTCCCTGCTTCCTCCCCCCACCCCTCCAAAACCAAGAATTGTGTAAGGAGCACAAAGGAAAAGAGGAGGAAATCATTCAGGAAGGGCTCAGAGTTTGTCAAACGTACAGCATGCTCAGTTGGGCTGTTCTCTAGATATCCTGGACTGCCACCCAGCAAAGCCGTAGGATGGGAAGAGCCAGTTTAAATGAAGGAGAAGCAGCCCACCTCTTCCTAAAGCAGCCATTTTCCATAAAAAGCAAACCTCCAGGGGGCCAAAGCCTTTGGGTGCCATAGAAGAATTTCCATTTATTTCATTTCATTAATAGCAATTTTTTCTGAAGCATACCAGAGTAGGTTAGGAACTGGGGAGGGGGGAAATGGAAGGCAGGGAGACAGAGCCAAGGGGGAGGGTCACACACAGCTAAGATCACTCCCTACCCCCAACAAATGACACAATGATTCAAATATACTGATATGGGGGGGGGAATCAACCCCAGCATGATTGGGGGGGGCAGGGAGGCATAGGAAACACAATTCCAAGAATTTATTTGGAGGGAAGAGGGAGAGAGAAGAAAGACTGAACAGATTGTCCTGGATGCTAATGAGTGCCCCCCGCATCAAATAGGAATTTATAACAGCAGCAACACATACACGTACGCACACACTCACAAACACACACAGCCATGCCTCCCTTCCCCCACAAGCTGCTGCTGTAGAAGGGGTAAAAGTGACCACCCAACATCCCCCATCCCTCCCTCTGTTCCCCCCGCCAGTCTAAAGAATACTTGAGGCTCTTTCGGAGTTGCGCTGGTTGAAGAACAGGTCTGTTTGTCTGTGCGTCTGAGAAATGGCACTTTCCTTGGGGGCCACGGTGTTTCCAGCCCCGAAAGACACGGAAGGACGCTGCAACGCAGGCCATGTCTGGAAGGTCACTGGGACGGCTGCAGGAAGGTTGTGTGGATTCCCGTTCCCAACTCTTCTGAGCATTGAGCCCTGCGGGTTTCCAGTAGGTTCCTCGGACTCCTTGCTTCAGTTGGCCTTGGCCCACAGAACGGGACAGAGAGTTTTAGGTCCTGCTGCTCCAAAACCCAGCAGGGGCTTCAGCTCTTTCTGGGCTTCCAAGACACAGGCCAAGAAAGCCTTCCAAGTCCAGTCATGTCCAATGTGGGAAGTTTTGCCTTTAAAGGCTTTCTAGCATCCCGGAACACCTGGCCTTCAGTGATTTCCAGATTCCCTTTCACAGTAGGTTGCATTGAGTGTTTCAAGGCTCTCCTCGCCACTGACCACTCGACGCATTGGCAAGGTCCTGCACTGCTTACAAAAGGATATTCTTTCTGGATCCAAAGTTTGCAGAAAGCAGGTAGACGAGGGGTAGAGGCCTAGGAGCATGACCCAGTTCTGGTCTCTGACATTAAGTTAGTGGCATCTCTCTTGACCCCAGGAACAGAGAGAAACATTCCAAGGTGTCAAGTGTTCCTAATGTAGTAAAGCTTCACTGATTTCACCCCCACCCTACCTCCCCATGAGCAAAAAATCCCAAAAGACAGAAAAACTGGTCCCAGCTAAGGGGGGGGAGGGAAGAGGGAGGCCGAAGAGAATGCAACAGACATTCAGAAGGGAAGGAAGGGGAATATCTAGAAAAAAAATCATTAATTTAAAAGGTTGTGTCTTCCCTTCCCCAAAGAATTTCATTTGGAACATCACAGAGGTAGGGAGTTGGCACTTTCCCTTTCTTCAATCCTTCCACAAAGGGGAAGACAGAGATTGATGAACCAAAACAAACAAACAAACAAACAAAATAAACAGGGATATAAATATTCTAAATCCACCATTACCTCCCAAATCTGGATAGGTATGCCAAAAAAATAAAAGTGGGAGAGGGTTCAAAAAATCACTTTTAGGGAAGGGCCCCCCCTTCCCCCAGTTCCACTGCTGCGACTATATTCCTCTCCATTAAACTAGTCACTGTGTGTGGCCACCGCGGCTGACTAGACTTTGGTAGTAGAAACAGATCCTTCCAGGACCCTGAAGAGCAGGCCTGGGGAGAAGGGGGCTTGCCCACCCCAAAACCAGTTGCCAGAAAGTCTCACCTGACCCCCAACATGGGGGTGGAGGGCCTGCAAGGACTTGGATCCCTCCCTTTCCTTCCACCTCCCTCCCACCCCAATCCAGCTGCCCCTGCTCAACGGGTGCCATCGGAGGGGCCCCACTGCAAATGGGGAACACAGAGTGAAAGGGGATGTTGGGGTGGTCAACACCGGGCCAAAGGTCCCCCCAGTTATAGCAAAAAGGGGTTGGTACTCCCCAGGGTGGAGGCCGAAGTGCTGCTGGGAACTACGCCGGCAGGGGGCAGGCTCTGAGGGGGCAGCCCCATAGCAGGAAGCCCCAGAGGTGGAACAGCCCCTAAGGGCTGCACTGCCACCATGGGGGAAACTGAGGCTAAGGGCATCCCAGGAGCCATGGGGGATACGGAGACCATAGGAGCTGTGGCAGGAAACGCTGGTGGCGCTGGCTGGGACAAAGGAAGTACTGGACTGACACGGAGCTGATTGAGAGAAAGTGGGGCAGCTGCCGCCGCCTGGAATGGATTGGTGGCCGAGGCAGATGGGGCAGGAGCCGAACCTGCAGCAGGCAAGAAGAGAGAAAGGAAATGACTGTTACAGGGAAGCTCAGGAGGCCTCCTTCTGGCCAACAGGCCCCAGAGGTCTGGCTATTTGGAAGCCCTGGCTCTAATGCAGTGTTTCTCAACCCTGGCAGAATTCTGGGAGTTTGAAGTCCACACATCTTAGAGTTGCCAAGGCTGAGAAACACTGCTTTAATGCACCCAGAAGATTCCACCTGTCAGTCTGGCCCTGCTTCATGCCAGAAAAACACCTTCATGCAGTTTTCCCCCAACTGGCACCCATCCAGATAAATAAAGGAATCTCTACCCCTCTTTCATTCTTATGTTCATCTCCCACCTTTCCTTTAGGAGCTCGAGATGACATGCACGGAGTCACTCATTTTATAACCACAACCCTATGAGGTAGGCTGCACTGAGATCATGACTGACTCGGTCATCCAGTAAGCCCTAAAGTCAAGTGGGAATTTGAACCTTGGTTTCCCCAGCGAAAACCTGAACCACTACTCACAAATATTTTTGACGATCACATCCCGTAATTCCCACACTAGCTGAGAACAATGGGAGCTTGCTAATTAACATTTTTGGCAGGCAGTCAAATTATGGGAAAGCTGCTTAAAACAAGGATGATTCCTTTCTATTTCTACCTCAGTGAAATCACTGTGCTGGAGCTGATTTCCTACATCCCAAACCAGATTTGGTTCTTCCTGAGCACAGCAATGAGGAAGAACCCCTTTGTTTGCTCCAGCCCCCTGACATCCCCAGGCATACAAGCCCTTACCAGGGGGAAGGAAGGGGTTCGAAGCCTTGGTGCTGCTGGAAGGAGCAGCAGGTTTGCTAACCAGTGAGTCTAGGTCGACGAGGGCTGCGTTGGGACCCAGGAACGACTCAGGAGTCTTGCGCATCGGCTTGCAGGTCTCTGGCAGTGACCCAGCCATGGCAGCCATATCAAAAGCACTGGGGCTGTCTGTGCCACGGCCAGCCTGACAAACAGGGACCTCCCCTGCTAAGAGGGACAGTTCACCTGTGATACAAGAAGTCAGAAAGAGAGAGAGAGAAAGGAGGAGTAAGAAAATCCAGCGGCCCAGAGGACATGGATGGAAAACACAGACCCCATTGTAGACAGGGCAGTTGATTGAGCAGGCAAGCAATTCTGTTTGGTTTGTTGCTGTCCACAATCATTTTGCCCCCATTCTCAATACAGATCTTGCAAAACCACAAATAAGCCCCCCTCACTTCCCCCGGTTTTATTTTTTTTTAAAGGACACCCCCTCAAACTACATGCGAGAACATGTACCAGGGTGCCAATTTCCAAAGAGGATTAGAGGAGACGGGGGGAGAGAGAATCAAAGGGAGGGGTGCACAAACTCTCCCCCATGCCAGAGGAGCTAGAAGTCATCCAATCCACAAACCACACGTCTGGACAGACTGGAGGGAAGGGAGGTTAGAGCAGTGTTTCTCAACCATGGCAACTTGAAGATGTATGAACTGCCAGAATTCCCCAGCCAGAATACTGGCTGGGGAATTCTGGGAGTTGAAGACCACACATCTTCAAGCTGCCAAGGTTGAGAAACACTGGGTTAGAGCATTAGGAACCACGCTTAGGAAAGGGAGGGGCTGAAGCAAGAAGAAAACAAGGCCTACCTGTGCTGCTTCCAGATTTGGGCAGTGCTGGGCGCAGGCTGTCAAAATCAGAGAATTCATCCCTGTCCCCGTCATCAAACTGCTCAAAGCCTCTGGCAGCTGGAAGGGGAACAGGGCAGAAGAGGAAGGATGGGGTGAAGGATTAACTGGGAGCAGGAAAAGAGTCCTTCCCCTTCATCTGATCCAGTGAGAAATACTGGCCCCTCCCTTCCTCCCTCCACTTGGTCCCCAAACCCAAGAATCCAGTGTCCATTTCACCCTTACCTGCCATGCCATTGGTGCTGGGCTTAGAAGGGGAGCCCCCCCAGGGGTCTGAAAAAGTGGATGCTGGAGCCCAGGGATCAGGAGCAGGCTTTCCCTGGGATGTAGGAGCAGTGCTGGATGACCATGGGTCTGCGGGTGGTGCTGTTGTAGCTCCGACAGAAGTCCCACCTGGGAAGAAAATTAACCACGTCAGAGATGGAATCCAAGAACAACCTGCCTGTTGGGAAACTGAAAATAAGACAACATGGCTTCCAAAAGGTAAGTGGTCTCACTTCTGGAGTGTTTTTGAAGGTGGGAACAAGCATGCAGGCAAGGTACCCGACAGATATTGTATACCTGGATTTTCAAAAAGCCATGGGTTAAGAGTGCAGGTACACTCAGGGACTGGCAATTGGTTAAAAAAATAGGAAACAGATGGTAAAAATAAATGGGCAATTCTCAATTGTGCAAAGATATGCAAAGCATATGTCCTCCAGGAACTGGTGCTGGGACCAATGCTTTTTAATTGATATTTCAATGATCTGGGGCTAGGGCTGAGCACTGAAGTAACCATGTTTGTTAGTGACCCCAAACTGTTCAGAGTTTGGTGTTAAATCAAGAGTTTTCAAAGAATTTCCAGTCTGGAGACAAACACACTTCAAAACAGCAAATGCAGTTAAATGTAATTAAATTAGTGATGTGTGTTGGCACAAAAGATGGCAGTGACTGACCAGGGAAGGGATCTCGAGGTCCCAGCGGACACCTTGATAAAAACATTAATCCAGCGTGCACCCACTCTAACGAAGGCAAATTCCATTCTTGGAATCACTAGGATAAACTAGAACTGCCAATCTAATAATTCCTTTACACAAATCTATGGTGGGACCACATGGTCTATAGCTCTGGTTACTCACCTTAAAAAGGATATTTCAGGCACAAAAAGGGCAAACATCAATGATCAGCCAAGAGCCTTTCTGCAGAAAAGCTGAGAATAGAATCTGGATCTTCTGTAAGGAGGGTCTGCTCTGCTATTGAAAAGGCACATAAACGGTCCCTCTTCCAATGGATAAAGAGGGGAGAAATTGCCTGGCTTTTAGGACAAACCACAGAGAATCTCTTCATTAAAAATGAGAGGCACAGAGACACCCTGGCTGTAGAGGAATTCTGGGGATTACTATGTCTTTCATCCTAGCACTCAAGGCAGCATAAAATAAGGGCGCATCCAGCCTGGCACTGACCAGACCTGGTTAAAACATTCTTTCACACTCTTCATGACTGAAAAGGGACAGGCAACCTTTCTGAATCTGTCAAGGGCTAATTCACATGAAGGTAATCTGTGAGAAGCTGCATGCTGGGAAGGGCTGAAGCAAGCAGGGGGTGGTGACAGAATCAAAAATGGATGGGAACACCTTGTCTCTAACATCCCCATTTTCTTTTTATCACAGCGTCTCTACGCTCCACCAAGCAGTTTGCAGCAGAGGAGAGAGCTATTAACAAAAAGCCTCCTCCGTAGGTGTTGTGAAATGCAACAGGACCCCAGATTGCCCACCCTGCTCTTAAAAGAACTTTTCAGAAGAGGAATCCCACATGAGTACATAATTAAAAAGTAATGGTAATCAAATATGGAGAACGTTTTAAATATCTCATTCTGCCCAGAGTCAGATCTTACCTTCAGGCTTCCAGGGGTCAGCACTGACAGCTGGGGGGGCTCCCCAGGGGTCCGAGGGGGGTGCAGGGGGTGCTGCGGAAGTTCCCCATGGATCTCCTGCGGAGGGTGCTCCAGCAGCAGGGGGTCCCCAAGGGTCAGTGCGAGCTGCAGGTACAACTGGGGCAGGGCCACCCCAAGGGTCAGCAGGAGCAGGATGAGCACCCCAAGGATCAGCAGGAGGTGGAGCAGTAAAGACATCAGCAAGATCCATCAAGGATGACTGCCATGGGTGATGGAGAATGCAGCAAAGATTGTAGTGGAAAAGAGAAAAATTATATCACACCTTCATTGTTCCACTTAGCATCCAGTGTTTTTTTCCATTTCCCTGCTCTAGAGCATCCCACTGGGATGTCGTGTTAGAAAGGTGGACTAGGACTAGTGGGCCAAGGTACAGATCTGCACTCCACCCTAAATGTAGACCTAACAACCCCACGGGGGACTATTATGAGGAGCAAAGGGGAAATAGAGAAAAGGGCAACCAACAGAGATCTGTTTTCCTGGGCTTTGATCTGGAAGATTTACTTGAACATTTACCATGAGCCAGAATCAATTGCAAAAGCTTGGCAGCCTGTTCTCAGTAACAGGCCCGTTACACTAAAGTCTACTTCTGGTTTCCTTTTTATTTTATTTTAGAAGTGTCATTTAAGTTGTAAAAGTCCTTTCACTGCTGATGTTATTACATAAAGGGGAGACAGAACACCCATGCACTGCAAACCACCCAGAAATCTATGGAGAGATTTTGATTTATATTCACTTTTGGCATAATCTACCTCATGAGATTTTTGCAAAGGCAACAGTGAAAACTTCTATGTATGAGTTCTTTGGAAGAAGATACAAAGTGATATTAGTTGTCTTGAGTGCCCGCCTGGGCAGAAAGGTGGGATACAAATCAAGTCCGTAAAATAACGACTATTTCACAAGACCGCTAAGAAGTGTTTTGCTGGAGAAAAGCATGGGTCTTCTATCCGAACGTTCTTTTTCCAGCAGCTGCCAGCCAGATGCCTCTGAGAGATGACACCATGGGGCACAAAGAGAATCATCTGCTCGAGGTTGCCCTCCTCCCACCCATATCTGGCATTCAGAGACATCAGCCCTTTGCATGGGAGATCCTATTTAATTATCATGGCAGGCAGCTACCAGCCTGTTTCTTCCATCTCACCTCCTCCTTAGCAGGCACGGTCTCCTTCTTGCTCTCTTCAATGGCCATCTGGAGGCGTAGGTCATCCCCGCGCCGGATCCGCTCTTCCTGTAAGGGGATTGTAGAAAGGACAAAGGCTTCAACAGAGGCAGTAGAAAGTGATAGGTGGTTACTCACCTTTGGCGGGGAGAGAACAAGAGCCAGAATATAGATGGAGCAGCAGCTTGGCCAGGGACCAGATCAAGTTTGAAGCACCTGCTACAGTTGTTTCTGTTCTGCTCATGCATGAAAAGTTATCTTCAGAAAGACATCTGAGAGACAGGAGTGAGCCAGATGCTATTCTAACCCTCCATCAAACCAGTTCCTGCCAAATAATGGGAGAACCCTTGGACCTAACTTTTGGCTGCTTTTGCCAATACTTCATAAAAATGGAGCCCAAGTGGAAAGCATCTTCTTTCTATTTACTGCAATTACCTCACCCCTAAAACTAAGTATATGACCCTCAAGGTGCCCAGCAAATCTCAGTGTTAACTCTCATTTTAGGATTTCTACCGGCTGAAACCTGGCTGAATTTCTAGTATTTTATCTTCCATCTACTGGCTGATTCCAGTAAAATCCAAAGAGTTAACACACTGAAGCTTTATTTTTCTTGTCTTTTCAAACTCTAGTCTGCTATCCTTCATCTACCTCACCTTCAGCTAAGTCATCTCCGACCTAAAAAGACATCAAGAGTTCCTACTCTTTGTTCCAATTGTGGCCTTCCCTTCCAATTGAGTGCCTGATCCCTTCTTTTCTGCATCAACAACTTGTAAGTTCATTTTCCTCCAGGATATTGTCTCCAAATGTTTGAAGACATTCATATAATACCTTAGTAGGCACCAGTCAAAGTCATAGCTCAGTCAAGCTTAGGACACCTGGATTGACAGGTTTTATTTCCCAGCGTCTCTCTGGGAGAAACTTGGAAATTGGCCAACTGGAGAATGGACAATTAACCAGGGAGTGGACAATTAACGGGCCTAAAACTGAAAATGGAGAGATTGTGCCACTGCTCTGCTTTGGATGGGGACTTGGAGAGACAGAGAATGCCACGTTAGTTAGAAGAGTGTGAGAGGTGGAGACCGGCTCAGAGAAAGTAGTTTAGTTGATTATTTCAGGAAGAACTGAGTGGGGGTGGCATGATAGGAGTCTAACCTTGTCGTGCTCCTCTTTGCTCAAGCTAAGGGCTAGCTGGAGCTGTAGGTCTTCGTCGGCCACTGCAGGGGGCTGGGAGGGAAGAAACACAACATAAGAGGCATGGAATGGAGCTTGACACATGGAGAAGGAGGAGGAGAAGACAGACAGACTGAATTCTCAAAGCCATTTCCATGCTGGGTTGCAAAAGCCCATTCAAATCAACTGGCCCCTTACCTCCCAGATTCTGAACTGCCCAATATATTCTGTTTCCCTCAGAATTGGCCAAACCAGTTCTAGGTATGTCTGCAAAGTCTAACTTCTTTTCCTGGGTACAATCAAGCAGCTCTCACAAGAACTTCAAAAGCACTCCAAGCCCACTCCAAGCAGTGTTCTAGTAAATAAAAGCAAACTGCATTGGAACTGTATTATGATATATGTAGAGGAATATGTCTGCACAGGTCCAAGAATCAGTGAGATATCCTCACCTTCCAAGCCTTAGCAATCAGTCTTAGTAGGGTAGTCTTTCCCAACCAGGTGTGTTCACATGTGCTGAACTTCAACTTCCATAAACAATGGGAAATGAGTCCAACCCTTCCAGACTGATCACAAGTCAGAGAAGGATGGAGTAGGCAGTCAAATAACAAAGTAGGATGTGAAGAAACCAGGCTCAGAGCCCTGTTCTGCCATGATGCTCATCTGTAAACTCTGACAGTCCCTACACTCTTCCCACACCCTGGAACAAAGAGCCACAGCCTGCTGGTTTCTAGAGAAGAGGGTACCTTCTCTGTAGGAGAAGAAATACATCTTTCTCTGCTAATGTCCATGTCTCTGAAGCATTAGTCTGGCAGCTACAGGAATCAGAAACTGGATGCAGGCAACTGAGCTGTCAGAAGAGAGGAGGAGGGAAGACGTTGGCTGTCCTAGCAGATGTAGAATATTCTGCTCCTCCTTTATGTCCTGTACAAAAGCCAAGCACTGGAGAAGGGAAGCCTCCTCCCCCAAACTCTACAGAGAAATATGTCTATCCCAACTCTCCAACTTTCCAGATAATATCATCTCAAGCCCTCCAAAAAAAGTAATTACTTTTTCATATTTGGACATAACAGAGGCAGGAGATTGGTTGGTGTGAAGAGGAGGAAAAATAGTCCATGCCATGTCTAGACTTTTCTGATACTGTCACCCAGACATCTTTCCTTAACACAAATAGAATAAAAATAAAATCTAGTACAGCAGCATGGATCTTAATTAATATCTCTGTAGAATTAATTTATTTGCTTTCCGTTTATGAACAACAGGGTAGAGTGGGAGGAAATGTGGCGTGGGGGGGGGTGGGTCAAGGGAAATGGAAAGGGAAAGAAGATGCCAAAAATAAACAAGGAGCTGAAAACAAAAGACAACAAAGTGGGATGGGGTTATTGAGGGGGAGGGAGTGAACAGAATGGATCAAATCCACCTGGAAGGAGCCACAAAAATGGGAAGGAGTTGACAAGAGAGCACTGGGAAGGAGGTTAATGCTTGGAGTGTCACGCTGAAAGTCTGGGAGCAACCACTCTGAGCTCAGTGATGGAAATGAACAGTGGCTGGGTGGCAACAGACCTAAGGAGAATTAATTATCATGAACAGAGTGTGGGGCTTCGCTTCATCTATGCAAAGTGAATCAGCGCGTCTTTTTCCAAAACCGGTCCATTCTGTGGAGGAAGCAGACTTCTAAGGAGAGTGAGGGGATATGAAAACTACCACAGAGGAAAGAGAGGTAAAACCACATCATTAAGGGGGTTCGTGTAAACCCTGAAACAGAGAATGGAAACAGTCCCAATCATTCTGAGGCAAAAAGCCTCAGGGTTCAGGCAAAAAGCCTCAGGGAAAGGTCAGTCAGACAAATAACCAGGCTATGCTTCCTCTCTCTTCTGCACTTTCCTCCCAAACTATAAGTTCTGAAAAAAACATAGACAACTTTTACCTATGCCAAAGCACAGCGAAAGCTGGCAGCTAGCTGAATGGCCAGCTACTGATCATCCATCCATCCATCCATCCATCCATCCATCCATCCATCCATCCATCCATTTTATATAATAAATTTATATAGCCGCCCATCTCATCTGCATGACTCTCGGCAGCTAACAGTTAAAAACAGGATAAAAGCATAGTAAAAACAACAGAAATAACATAAAATAGCAGCTGAGAACACTCATTTAACACAACCGTGACCAAGAAATGGGCTCACCCCTACTATCAGGCTTGCCCTAGGCTTGATGGCAAAACGAGGTTTTTAATGTCTTGTGAAAGGCCAGCAGAGTCAGGGCAAGTCTAATCTCTGGGGGGATGATGTTCCAGAGGGCGCCACAGCAGAAAAGGCTCTCTTCATGGAACCCACCCAGATGGCACTCTTGCAGACGGGACTCGGAGTATGCCACTCCTGCCGGCTCTAACAGGATGGGTAGATACCACTGGGGAGAGATGGTCCCATAGGTAATCCGGCCCCAAGCCATGACGGGCTTTAAAAGTAACCACCAATACCTTGAATTATACCCAGAAGCATACTGGTAGTCAAGCAGCTTGTAGAACAAAGGTGTCACATGTGCCAAATGACCAGCACCCATAATTGCCCAGCTGAGGCTTCCAAATACTCTTCAAGGACAGCTCCATGTAGAGTGCATTGCAGTAATCCAAGAGGAAGGTGACTGAGGATGAATGACTATGAGCAGGGCCTCCCAGTTCAGGAACTGGCGCAACTGGTGCACAAGATGAAGCTGTGCAAAGCTCCTCCTGGCCATGGCTGCCACCTGCTCTTTGAGCAGGAGCCATGAGTCCAGGAAGATCCCCAAATTGCACACAGGATCCATCTGGGGGAGTACAACCCCATCCAGAACAAGAGATGGAAAATCCCCAGAACCAGGGGGTCCTTAAACCCAAAACCACTTGCTCTTACTAGGGTTGAGCTGAAGCCTGTTGTTCCCTATTGAGATGCCCACAGCATCCAGACATCAACACAGGACCTTCACAGCATCACTCAGATGGTCTAGGGTGGAGATATACAGCTGGGTATCATCCGTATAATGATGATACTTCACCCTGAACCAATGGATGACCTTACCCAGTGGCTTTATGCAGATGTTAACAGGAGAAGAGAGAGCCCTGAGCCCTGTGTCACCCCACACAGGAGCCACAGGCAGGACCTCTTCTCCCCTATCCAAACCAACTGGAATCGGCCCTGGTGGAAAGAGGAGAACCAGCACAACACCATGCCACCCATTCCCACCCCTTGAAGCCGGTCCAGAAGAATACCATGACTGATTTTACTTCCAATGGCTTTGGAAGATTTGTGGATAGCAACTCAACCCCTATCCTAGCGGTTCTTGTCCAGAAGGGACCAGTTGTATTACAAAATACTTAAAGCTCCACTATGCTCAAAACAAACCCCATCTCCTTTATCTGGCACCTTAGGTGCTCCAGTCAAGGAGTTTTAAACAGGGATCATATTCTACGTGGAGCAACAGCTAAAGGAACCGACAGTATCAACTCTGTTCCCCAACTCTCTCTACCCTGCAGGCATAATTGTTCCCTAAAAGTTTACTGAAACTGGCAAAACCTTTGTGCCAGCTTGGTTGGCAATTAAATAATTAATGAACTAAAAAGAAAGCTATATGGGTAGGCTGATCAGGAAAAAAAAACAATTCATTAGTATTGATCCATTAGGATATTGCCTGTAATGATATATCAAATACTGTAGATGAATGCAAAAATTATGTAACCAGATCCATGACTCTCAACAGCCTCAAGTGAACATAGGTCTGTTCTGCACATAACAGTAAGCCATAATGTGGGAGATAGACTCCAACACATCTGGAAGACATCAAATCAGGGAAAGCTGCCTTAATAAAGCAGCCTTTTAAATAAGATTTCTTCCTTAAATCTAGTTCCCTCTGGACATTGTAATCTACCACATCTATCAGCCCCGGGCCACATGATCAATGTTCAGAGATGATGAACTTTTAAACCAAAGCATCTGTCAGAACCCAGGTTGAGAAAGGCTCCCTAAAGCCATATTATTTTTTTCTTCTTGTGACATACACATTCTACTGCTGTTTTATTTGGATCCACTGTTGTTTTTGGTCCATTTATCATTCAGTAGGGCACTGGTCACTTACACACAACCCCTCTTTAGCCCCTTTGCTGTCGGGCTGTGACAGCTTCAACTCAACTCATATGATTTGAAGGCAATTTCAAATCAATTTTCCAAAACAATCTGATTTGAAAATTCGATGCATAAAATCAATTTGACTATTCAAATTGTATCAAAGCTGATTAAAATGCCCTTCAAAAAAATCAAATTAATTTACAAATACCTTTTTAAAACTTTAAGCTACTAAATCCAGGGACTGTCTCACTATCATCTTTTGAAGCTCTGCTGGGAGCCTTTTTGAATTAAACAATAGGACAACAAACACATAGGAGAATTGAAAGTAAATAGTAAATAATTAATACTTGCTAATAAAGCAACAGCACAATACAGTAGTGACAAAGTTGAAGATCAAAAAGCCCAAGAAAATAAAAAAGTACAGATAGTCCTCACTTAATGATCATTTGTTCAGAGACTGTTCAAAGTTACGGTGGCGCTGAACGAAAGGCAATGTCCGGTCCCTGAAGTTATGGCCGCTGCAGCACCCCTGAGGTCATGTGATCAAAATTTGGTGCTTGGCAGCCTGTCCACACTTATGACCACAGAGGTGCTTCAGCTCCCCTCCCCCACCTATCTCCTGCCCCCATCTCTGCCCTTTTGGCCGCCCTGTCCTCTACTGCCTCTGCCAGCCCTGCTTGGGAAGAAGGCCTGGCGCAGCCAGCAGCGGCTTCATGAAGGGCCAGGCTGAGTGCACCTCATCAACAGTGGGAGGAAGAGTCAGCAGAGGTCAGCTGGGGGCAGCAGGGCAAGCAGAGCACAGGGCCAGTAGAAGCGGTGGAGTACAGGGCGGCCAAAAGGGCAGAGATGGGGAGAGACAGGCAGGTGGGGGGAGTTGAAAAGAAGGCAGAGGAGGCAGTCCCTTAGCATACCAAGGCTTGGGGCTGGGAAGGACCAAGCCAGGAATGGCTTGGATTGGGGTGGGTCCTCACCTAACAACAGGTAGGATTTGCTTAACAACGGCAATGGGGACTACCTGGATTGCCATTGCTAAGTGATGTGGTCATATGATGTCGCACTTTACGACCACATCACTTAGTGATGGAAATTTCAGTCCCAATTACTGTCATAACTCGAAGACTCGTTTGGCACTGAACAAACATCAGAAGGAGGTGAGTCACTGAGTAACTGGGGTTTACTATTCATAAAACTTTTTCTCACCAAAGATGGGGGGATGGAGAGAGACATGGGGGGGGGGGCTTTGAAAATAATCTCAGGTGCTTAGGCAGACAAGTTAGGAAAGACAATCCTTCAGGAACCAGACCTCAAGATGCTATGAAATCTCTGCAGAGAGCCTGAGGGGAGTCAGTGGCTGCTACCTTGGCTTGCCAGCTGTCCTACACAAAGGGAGCACTCTTAAAGCTTTTGATGCTGCTCAGGCTGAAAAGGAGGGATTAACAAAGAATTTATTTATTTCAAAAACTTATATGGCCACCAACATTATCTTATACGTGATAATACTAGGCAGCTCACAGCAACATTCCATAAAAACAAAAAATAAATGTAAACCCCACAAAATAATCTCTGGCATTAGTCTGGCATTAGATGAAGTGTGTAGAAAATTACAAAAGTAAGTTTGTGGTGCATGTGGGATCAGGCTATGGTGGGAGGCCAGATCTAGTGCAAAGTCCATGACGTCACTCCCAAGTGTGGAAAAAAGAAACAAGGAAACAAAATTTAAAAGTTTGCAGGCCCCATTTCTGATGCTCTCCACGGGCTAGAGCAGCGTTTCTCAACCCCAGCCAACATGCTGGCTGGGGAATTCTGGGAGTGGAAGTCCACATATCTTGAAGTTGATGAGGTTGAGAAACACTGGGCTAGAGTAATCTAGACAAGACTGCAGCTGTAGCAGCTGCCCAATTTTTCAGCCAGCAACTGCTAGACTGTGAGGTTGGGAGAGGAGACTTCTGGAGATGTTTTTCTTACAAAGAAATAGGAGGATGGTCCCAAATCAAAATAGCATTCCTGATCTAATTAACTTTTATATTCTCCTACATGAGAGTCCTTAAGCTTCAACAGATCCAGAAGAGAACTTGCACACCAACTAACAGCCCTTCCGTTGAGATATACAGTATTTTATGTCCCACCAGACAATGAAGATTCCCCTCATTCCCTGCCCCACCTCCATGCATCCAAAGAGCCTCCAGTGACAGATTTACCTTGGTGCTTACCTGCTCCGCTTCCTCTTTACTCATGGCCAGTGCCAACTGAAGCTGCAGCTCCTCTTCCCCGCTGCTCTGGGGCCAAGCTTGCTCTGCTTCTACTGGGGCATTTGCCAAAGACGATGAAGCAGAAGAAGCTGAGAAAGGAGAAAGGACAGGAGACGGTTGGTCCAGAATGCAGGTCTTTTCCACCCCATTGGAAGGACCAAAGCAATCTGTGGTGTGATGTTGCAGGTAGGTAGAAAGGAGGTGGTGATTGACAGATATTTCTCCTGGTTCCCAGCAACTGAACAATTGCAAATAACGCACAGCTTTTCACCTTAGTGCCCCTTGTGATTGCCTTTGATCAATTTTACAGCAAATCCATGCACAGTGTGGTAACTTTCATGTAGTACTGCATATTTATTTACAATTTATTCATTACATTTCTCCTATGCTTATCATCTGCAGCTACAGAGCCTTAAGTACAGGTTTATAAGATGATCCAAAGGCCAAAGAAAACCCTTAAAATCACGTAAAATTGATATAAGTAATTCAAAACAATAAAAAGTAATCAAAACAATTGAAGGAATAAAAAGTAATCACAGCAATAGCTAAAAGACTGACCACACAGGAATGCCTTCAAGACTGAGCTTATCCCAGTGTGTGCTGTACAGCATGTCTCTGTTTCCTAAGCTTTAAATTGCATCTGGGTCCAGTGAAAACAAAAGACTGCATTTCCAGGCTTGAAGCTGCCTGTCCCTAGAGAGGGCTGGACAGACTTAAAGACTCTGCTTCACATTTTTGTTCAGCCATGAAGCTTACTATGAACAGTCCATATTTTCTGGATTATCTATCTCGGGGTTTCTGGAATGACAAAGTAGGGCAGAGTTGGGGTTTTTTTTTTTAACTTAGTTTAGCCACCATTAAAAAACCATTAAAAAATAAATAAAAACATTAAACCAAATGAACAGCCCAGACTAAAATAATCTTACAGACAACAAAAATCAAACAAGACAGGGGCCCTAGGCAAACAATAATACATCAATCTCAGGCCTGGGACCAAAGCCAGGTTTTCAGAGCTTTACAGAGCCCTGGGAGAGAGGGCACCATCCTTATCTCTGGATGCTGTTCCAGAGGGTGGGGGCCACAACAGAGAAGGCATGCTTCCTCGGTCTCACAAGATGACAATGTTTAATAGAAGGGACCTGGAGCACACCCACTCTGTCGGAATGTACCGCGTAGGCGGAAACGATGGGAAAAAAGTGGTCACTCCAGGCCCTATGATATACAGGGCTTTATAGGTAATAACCAGCACCTTGAATTGCATTGGCAGCCAACGCAGCTCATGTAGCAGTGGGACACGTGGGCATACCGAAAGGCGCCTGTTACTTCTTGCGCGGCTGCATTTTGAAGCAGCTGTAGCTTCCAGATGGTCTTCAAGGGCAGCCCCATCACTGGACCTGGGGCCATACTTAAAATGGTTTTGGTAGGAGCAAGAACTACAGTGGATGGGACAATGGCACAAAGTGGGTCGAGCTGTGTTTTCACTTTGTTTGTATGTATTTATTTCTTTTAGGACAGAGAATGGAGATTTTTTGCTTTTTAAAACTATACGGAGCACACTCCAGAATAGTGATGACTCTTCTGCTGCAAAAAAGAAAGAAACCATACCACTTTCATAATGGAGCTGCCAAAATTAGTTGATACAAGGGCTACAAAAAAGAATTTTGGGCTGCAGACTGCCCACCATGGCTCAATACCTATTAGGTCTTATCTTTTAAACCTCACAGAAGTTAATTAACTGTTACTGCCTGTTAAGGAAAAGCACTGCATGGCTCCATTCGCCCTTCTGCCTTGACAGGAAAGTCCACCAGAAAAGACCAGAGATTCCAAACCCTACAAGTATGAGCAGAAGGTGGTTCTAACTATGGTGCATCAACAGGCTGCTAGCCATCCTGATTTGATTCACATATAACGTTAAGCCATAAACTATGATTTATAAGCCAGAGTGGCTGGATTCATACAACACACCAAGCCAGAACCAAACAAACACTAGAACTCAGCAGTCAGGGAATCTCAAACTCTGCAATAGTGTGATCCTCTGAAATCATAAATCAATTATTTATAAACCGCCCCCCCCGCCCCGCTTTCCCGGCCATGTTCCAAAGAGCTCTGAAACCCAGGGTGTTTGATTGTTTTTTAACTGTTGTTTTTCTTCTGGTCTTCGTGTGAGGATTTTGTCGTTACTGTTCGTTTGTCTGATTTGTCTAATTGTTTTTACTGTACCCAGAATCTGCCCAGAATCCTTATAGAGTTGGGCAGTGTTATACATTTCTAAAATAAATAAAAATAAAATACATTTGTTTAAACTACCGCCATGATTTTGGGGGGGGGGGTTAAGAAATAATATGAACCACTGGGGGGGGTACAAGAAATAACATGAACCACTTACTTTTAATAATTACATTTTAAATTGTATAACAAATGAAGCAGTTACGGAATCTTACTACTTCTTTGCACAACTTGTTTCCAGATGTTGCTTTAGTTTTGTTGGCTTCATGTTCTCAACAATATTTTCTGACAAAAACCAGTGTTCTCCAGTAACAAAAAAAGTTGTGAAACCAAAAGATACGCAGCTTTCACCATACTTTCTTGACTTAGGCTAACTTTTATTAGCACATTAGCTTTTCACTTACTACTCAATAAAAACATTTCCATTTTGAAAGGTAGGAATTAAAAAAAAAAATACTGAACTTCACTAGCACATAACTACAGCTACTTCAAAAACTATGGATTTACTACTACAAGCCAAACCACTGGAGATGCCAAAGAAGTATTTCCAAGAAAGCGAAATTCAACTATGGTGGTCAGTGGATCCTCAATACCTTATAACAGTTTGCCAATGATCAATAGTTCTAAATTGTTATGCACGGCAGAAATGAGAGTTTCTCTACTTTATTTGTGTCATAAATTCCAATCCATTAAATATATTAGGCTTTATATCAAAACCATCAATCACTTCATTGATGTTTTTGATATAACAAGAGATTTTAACAGATCAATTTAAAGGTTCTGTAAAATAAATACTATGCAAAAGATTTTAAAATATCATTTCAAAATAGTATTCTATAACATAAAGAATACAGTATTATTGCCATTCATAGGATCCTGTCTCTAATTAGAAAAGGAAGTAGGAAGAAAAATGACTTGACCCAGAATTTGAGAACCCTTGGCTTAGCATCTATAAACTCAATTGAGAATTTGAGGCCATCCAAATGAAGTTATTTTAAACAGGAATTACTTTTGAAATGTTTTCCACCCTTCTCCTGTTTAGAGTTCCAGATACAGAGAGCCTAAAACTGATACAAAATGATCACCACTTTCTATTCTAATCCTTTATCTTTTCCAAGCTGAGCATAAGATGACAATACTTATACCACACCATTGTTTTTTCATATAAAATGAGAAACAAAGGTGTTTCTTGAAATGAAGACTGCTCCAGGTGAGGGCTCTGCCTTCACGCCACTATTTTACCATTTCTACTCAAAGAGTTAACGAAGATTGCAGCATCTCAGAGACCAAAATACACAGACAAATATGGTGAACTCAAGGGAAAATTTCTCTCCTTCCTGATAACTGATGTATGACTGACAGCTTGGTTAGTTAATCATTTTTCCCATTGTCCAAAAGGATGGTATGACCTTTGGTTTTTCCCTCCCCCCACAAACTCACCCAAGAAACTTAATTTATGAGGGTTAGGGTGGACTTGTTTCATGTCTCTCTTATGTGACTTTATAGCTTTATTGTTCATAGTCTTATTTTAAGAATTAGTGTGCTAAGGGCAACTTTCTTATCTTCATTTATGTACTGTACTTCAGTCAAAGGGAGTAGGAGTGCTAACACTGCACATATCAGGTTGCTCATTGATTTTAAGTACAGGCCACTGCTTGGGATATTTCTCTGGCCAAATATGGTTAAAAGTCTATCTGCAGGTCCAGAATCTCGTGTGTGTGTGTGTGTGTGTGTGTGTGTGTGGATATTCCCTCCTTCCTTTTCATATTGTATTCTCTCTAACAATTCTCCAATTCCCTGTATTTCTGCTGAAATGGTTACAACAGGAAGCAAAAGCTGCTCCTTTTTTTTTTTTAATCTGAACCTGCCACACCAGACGTTGTGCAAACAAATGTGGTGGAATTTGATCCAGAGGTTATTGATATGGAAAAAGGGCACCAGCAGATCAAGGAGGCCTGTAACTTAATCTCAGAGCCTGGCAACCTGCCAAGCTGGTGAGAGTTATACCAGGGGCAAGGCTTTCTGTAGGTATAATTTCAGGAAAATGGAAATAACATGATCAAGACAGACACCAATGTCTTTATATGGTGACTTCACACTGTCCCCAACTAGAAAAGATCGCTGGAGAGAAGTGCCAGGCTTAGATTTTTCAAACATCCTCATAATTCAATCTAAACAGCTAAAACAATCCAGCTTCTGCAAATTCCAGTGCATCACCCTATCACTTTATTTCATTTTGCACAATCAGGAACTTTCCAAATACATTTGGACTATAGCTGTTAAAACAATATGAGAATTCTGCAAGTTACAGTTCCATCACATCACAACTGGAGGAACCAGAATGGGAAGAGTTGCTGTCTGGGAACGACTAATGTCTGTGTTTTATTGGGGGTAACTATTTTTTATGCAGTGGTCTTAGGGGTACAGAGTATCATTCGCAGAGACTGCTAACATAACATAGCATAATTATATCAAAGTTTTCTTCATGATGAAACTGTAGCACATACATAACAACTCCTAGTGGTCTTGCTTCAAGTTTTTGACTAGACCTGGACAGCCTTATCCAGAAAGGTGGTCCAGAATCCATATGCGTCCCCAGTCAGTGCCTTGCTCCAGTATCAGTACATGTTTTGCAGATGCAGAGAGCATAACACTGATCTGGTCACCAATTTCTATTCTCATTCTTTCTCTTCCCCAAGCTAAACGTAACAGTATTTATACCACACACATAGAGGCACCATTGTTTTTCCATATACAACGAGAAACAAAGGTATTTAATGAAATTAATACTGCTCTGGGTGATGGCTCTGGCCTTCAGGCCATATACAAGTAGTCTTCATTTAGTGACCACAATTGGGACCAGAAACTTGGTGGTTACACAAAGCAGTCACTAAGTGAAACTGTGACTGCGCTTATGATTTATTTCAGCTTTCCTTTGCTTTATAGATCTGCAAAGGTTGTAAATGCGAGGATTCATTGCAAAGTTACTTTTTCATCACCATCATAACTGCGAATGGTTGCTAAATGTAGCAGTTGCTAAATGAGGACTACCTGTATTACTATTTCTACCCAAAGTGTTAAAGATGATTGCAGCATCCTAGAGCCCAAAATACACAGACAAATTAAACTGAGGTCACTCAAGGGAAAATGTCTCTCCTTCCTGACAACTGATGTATAGCTGACAGCTTTGCTACTTAATCATTATTTTTCCCATTGTCCAAAGGAACAGTGTGGTTCTGTCCTACCCTATGAAATAGATAGGCTAAAACACACAGGGACTGGTCCAAAGAATCTCACAGCTGGGTGGTCGTGATCTAGTTTGTCATCATTACACCACAGCAGAATCACCTGGAGGGGTAGCTGCAGGTTTGGACAACACGGAGAACAATGTCAGCTAGATTAAGGCCTGGAGCACTCACCAGTTGCAGTCTGGGCCAGTTTCTCCTTAGTTTTGAGGGCATGGGCCCGCTCTTCTTTGAGGCGCTCATCATCTTTGAGGAGGGCCACCAGCTGCTTGGCCTTTTCTCGCACATTGACTCCTTGATCTTTGCCATCCCGGTCAACATACTGGAAATCTTTTAGTGTCTGGATGGCATAGATGTTCTCCTTACATTGCTGTGCAACCCGCTCTGAACCTGTCTTGATTAGGTATTCCATCAGTGTCATGGCCTGGAAGAGATGCAAGAAGAAACGGACTCATGACATGCTTAGATCATAAAGGTGAAAACGAGAATCTCAGAAATGTTTATTCTGGGGAAGGAGACTGAATATTAGAAGCAGAATAGTACATGGTAAGGACTGACATGATAAAAAAGGCGGACTGAGATTAGCACAGACCCAGCATCTTTTGCAGCTTCTGTGTTTCCAGAGGGTACCTGCACCGCATTTTAGAGAACATGGATTTACACTGCATTTTAGAGAACATGGATTTACACAGGAATAATAAACAAATGATTCATCCAGATGGGAACCAGATCCAACAAAGATCAGACAGCAAATTGCAACTCCTTGACTTGTTGTCAATAGCCACCAGTTTCTCCAGAATATCTCTGTAAACAACAAGATAGCTCACCACTAAAGCACCAGGAAAAAAGGGGAAACATGAAGAAACACATCTGGGCAAGTTGTATACCTCCAAATGTTGCTGGTCTACTTCTCCCACTATCCTATCCATGATGGCTAAGGCTCCAGAAAATTGTAGCTCAATCACCAGCTTCCCCATTCTTTGTGCAAAACAGCCTTTCTCAACACTACATTTCCCATTATCCCCAGCTATTGGCCATGATGGTCGGTGCCAATAGGAATTATAGTCCATCAACATATAGTGGTTAAATGGTTGCCTACACCAACTAATGAAATTCACTTTATGCTCCACTTAGCATAGGACATTCGACTTTGACTGAAAATAACTCACAAAGACTCGGGCAATATCCTTTACTCAGCCTTGCTAAGTAAATATGCTTCATATATTTAAAGCAGGCATGTAAAGGAACACAGGTTATTGTCCCATCTAGTTCAATATAGTCTACATCAAAGGGCTGCACCCAAGCCCTGGGAACCCTTCTTGCAATCTTGGAAGCCCTTCTGAACATGATGCTGAAAAATGGCAACATAATTTCTTGCCATTTGAGGTGGATAAGAAAAATACTGTTTTGGAAGCTCTAATTAAAAATCAAAGAACCCCCATAAAACTCTCTCCAGATTGAGTCCTATACACATGCATGATGGAATCCCATCCACTTAACCCCTCACCCACCAAGCATTAACTGTGGTCCTTGGCTACCAAAAGATGTCCAGCCCTAGTTCAGAAGCTTTCCAGGGTTTCAGGCCTTTCCAGCCTTTACTGAAGATGTCATGGCCTGAATTTGGGACCAGGTGCATAGGCATGCTTGAGAATTAGTCTGCATTTGGGAATGAATTAACATAGTTTGCACTTTTTGGATGAAGAATGCAGACTGGAATGTACATGTTCATTCTTCTGAATACTGTATGGCATGTGTACAAGAAGCATGCCTTTTATAATAAAATGCACACCAAAATACATATGAATTACTTCTGCACTTTCTTAATAAGATATCTGCAGAACAATGTGGGAATGGAATGGAACAGACTTAACAGTGAATGGCTATGAAAAAACAAAACAGAATGATTAGAGTGCTGTTACCACAGAACTATGGTATTCTCACTTTCCAAGAACAAGAGATGATGCATGTTTACCTTATAGACATGACGCCAATTCTTCCCATGGTCATTGAGACGCTTCCAGATCATGCTCATGATTTCTGAGAAGGCTACCACGTTGTAGGTGAGATCAGCAATTTCAGACATGAGAGAACTAGATGGGCCCCAAGGGTCATTTGACGTAGCCTCACGGACCTTGATTTCTGCTTCAGAATAATTATGTACAATGTTCTTCATCTGGCGGCGCAGTGAAGAAGTCGACATGGTGGTGGTAGAGAGGAGGATGGGAGAGAGCAGACTTATAATCCAAGCTTCCTGTTGATGGCTTTGAAATAAGCCAAGCTAATGGTGGGCAAAAGGGCTCTCCAGGTTAAAGCAAATCAAACTTAACCAATCGCTTAAGACAGTGAATCCTGCATATCCAGTCTGAATGGAACCTAGCTTGCTTCGCAAGAGGCAGGCCACTGCTCTTGCTTCTGTGCCACTTGCCTGCAGTCCCTAGCTGGTCATGCCCCCTCTGAGTATCCATCTGGGCACAGCAGCCATTCCGAGACACAGCTGAAAAAGAAAGAGAAAAACTTCAACCTGGAATCAAAGACATCAGCCCTGCTCCTATGTGTGGTTTGGATGAATCCAAACTTTTAAATATAAAAATCAGGTCCCAGAACATGGGAGTGGCTCACTTTCAGAACATTATTCAGATTTTGGATTAAAGGCCCTTACTTTAGGACTTTCTTTAAGAACTTGGCAAAAGCAGAAGTGAAAAAACTAGACCTGATGCAAAAATTAACTTGTCATCTAGGAGAAAGAAAAGGACAAAGAATTCTGTACAGCTCCTAACCAGGACCTCCTTCAGGCCAACAAAATTGTGCTCAGCCCCTTCCTCTTTCCTGGAAATTGAGCTGAACTTGCACTTAAGCTTTTCTGCACAGCCTTGAGAACTAGAAACTTTAAAAGCAAATAAAACAAAAGTGTGGCGTTTTGGATGCTACATTCTCCATTTCTGCTGTTCAACTGCTTTAAAAACAGATTGGATAAATTCTTGGAGGACATCTCTATCAAGGCCCATGAGTCTGAAAGACTCAATGTTTTCTCTGGGTTATAAGCAACAGCCTCCAAAAACCAGTTGTAGCTGAACAGCAGAAGGAGGAAAGAATTTCTTATTCTGGATCAGAACAAAGGTCCATCTGTCTGGTATTTTAGCAGTGACAACTGGCAAAGATGTTCTGGGGGCATGGGCACATAGGGACACAGTCCTCACTGCCAAGTACCCTCTATTTGCTCCTTTCCCAAGAAAAACTGGCTAGTCTTACATCTCCCAGGCAATGTAAGATTTGGAAGTGGGGAGCAGGCGGGGGAGGGGGGAGGAGAGAAAGGACCATACAATCAGGCTACCTATTTTCCCCCCATTTGCTTTCTATCCAATGCAACATAGCCTGTCTTCCAGCCAGGTTTCTATGGTCAGAACACTAGCAGGCATCTCAGTAAGGTTGCAATTTTGGCAGTTTATTTTACAATTGCATCTTGCTTTTCCTCAAAAGCCTCACAGACACATATATGGTCCCTTACTTTTATCTTTGTAATGACCCTGTGAAGTAGACCTCAGAACACATTATAAAAGGCCTAGGATCACCCCATTAAACTCTGCAGCTGAGCAGGGCTTTGAACCGGAACCTCCATAACTGAGATATATGAAGCCCCAGGAAAAAAAAACTAGGAAAAAATAGACGAATAAGACAAAAATGGGAAAATAGGTTTTTAAGCCTTCATACCAGAGGTCAAGTAAAATGCTTCAACCACAACACAAGAACGTTTGCCCAAATGCACAGAACTTCCTATATTATGTGCTAATTTCATCTCTTAACTCCTGCTCCCACAGTGTAACAGAACACACAAAAATTGTCTTCTCCTCCCAGCCAAGTAACCTTAGCAATTCCAGTGAATCTCTCCGTTTGTCAGAATTGTTTCTAGGACAATTAAGGCCCGGAAGCAAAAATTCCCAAGGGTGGGTGGGTGGAAAAGAAGTTGGGAGGTAAGAGCAACAGAAAGCGGAAATTGTGTAGATTGCGGCATCTACCCCCAAACTATCCTTAACTTCCTGGAATCCCCTGCCCTGCTTGATCCCCAACATTCTTCAACCTCAAAAGGAAGGAAGCTCACATTTCTAAGGAATGAGTCACAGTGGCTCATTCTTCCTCTTCCCGCCCCTTTCCGTTTTCTTCAATTTAGTTTCCAGCTCTAAAATTTCAAATCACCAACAAATAACCTGAAGATGATACAAGAGAAGTGAAAGTGACCACAGACCATAATGTGCATGAGGACACTGAACTCAAATAAATAGGAGCACTGATTTCAGGGACACTTTTCTAAATATATATGTTGGAAAGGTTATAATTTAATAAGGTTGTCAGTATAAAGGGAAGGCAAAGCCATAAGCATATTATTCTTCATCCTGCTTGGGAACACAGAGCCACCTCTATTTAAAGCACTTTAAGGCATTACAGTAAGGAACTTTAACAAAACCTAAAACAAGTTCAACATCCATCAATTTTGGAGAAGAGCAAATTGAACAGCCTCTCCCCAGTCTGGGGATCTCTAGGCTTCTCCCAAAATTCCCAGTTAGCATTTCCTTTTGAAAGCTGCAGTCCCAAGGTTTGATAATAGGAAGATCTACTCAGCATTAATTTTAGCTAAAGACTGATTGCTCTACTTCCCTTCAATTCTCAAACATTGGAAGGAAAGCTAGAGAAGCAATGTGGGATGGCAAGTACAATACAATGCTTTTTTATTATTTATAAGCTTTCTCCATGTTCCATGTGGTAAAATATGTGGGTTCTCCTTCCTTCCCAGTATAACACTCATGAGATTGGTAAGAAGTAGCCTTCCCCAAGATTTAGAGTGATAATTTCTATCATCCCTCTTCATTCTACATACTGGCTGGGTCTATGGGAACCATACTACAAATATTCTGGAGGGCACTCAATTATGATGGATGAGAAAATCTGCTCGAACAAGGACTCACACTGAACCCAAATAAATTAAATTCAATGCTCAAATTATCTTGAAAAGCAATAGTAGTCATCTCTATCATCAGAATGTTCAAAGTGATTCAGGGTAGTCCAGTTACAAAATCAGTTCCCTGTCTGGTTCAGAAATGTCCCCTTTCACACAGACTGCAAGAAAAATGACCTTTTTAGATACATCCATTGTGATTAACAGGCCACTGGTGTCACTGAGTTCTGTTGGCTGGTACAGAAGTTTCCACACTGTGATTCAATTAGATGTAGTTTTGGAAGAAAGTTTTTACGTAAACCGCCCAGAGTCACTTCCTCGTGAGATGGGTGGTGTTCAATCAACTGATGCAGCAATTATTCCAACTATGATAAAGATCCTTGTTAGTATTATCACTAATTTATTTTGCTTTCTGCCTGAGACCATGGACAGCGTTTGACCAATCATAATAAGACAATACTGGTGTAATCAGATCAATGGTCTAACTCACTAGAAGGTAGTTTCACATGAAATTACATGCAAACACTGGCATCTGACACAGAATGTGATTCTTGTGCAGCTTCCTAAGAGAACATTAAAAAAATATCAAATTTCTAGACACCTTCAATCAACAGCTGCTTCTGTGGGTTGGCATTAAAAAAAAACCATCAGTCAGCCCACTTCCCCTTCAAACACCACAATTGCCATCTGCAGTTTTGCTTTTCCTTCTCTACAGTAGTATCTTGCTTGCACTGCCAAATGACAGACAAGTCTGTAACTCATACTGCAATGTTTTTTGATGATTCTGTAGCTTTGGGAAGACTTCAAAACTGCTTCAGCAACTAATCTTAGCTGAAAATTGGGATATATCTAGAATCAATAAATGATAGGAATATAAGACTTGAAAAAGGCTACCGTGACTTGTACCACCATCTCCTCAGAATATCTCCTGATGAATGCCACCCCACGCATTTTAGCTGTGTTATCACAGACGGTGAATCTCTTCTGCCAAAGCTTAACCAAATTGCCAGAAATGAAGAACATACATAGCATATTTTCAGATAAAATGCAAGCTGAAACTGCTTTATGCTGGATCAAACAGTCCTAAGGAGGTTAGGGTGAAAAGTACTGTAGCTATACACATGGAAACTAGCACTGTTTCTTTTACTTATAGAACCAAATATTCCATTTTACCCAACAGACTATGTTGTCCAACTGGAGATATACCACTCCATAAAATTGGCACTGGACACAGAATCTAATATCCTTAATCATCTTAGCTTTCATTTGTCTAAACTTTGATTTGGTGGAAAAGAGATACAGAAATGTATAATACATAATGTCTCTGAAGTTGTGCATGTTCATCTGGATTTCTAGCACCCTATTTGTTCTCAATCACCTTAACAAAAGCAGAAGGTTTGAAAGAGAAACATTCTCTTATAAACCTTTATATAGAACCAGTATAAAGCCCAGATGACACCACCTGTACACGAAACATAGATGGTAAAGCCTAGCTCATCTACAAACTTGATTGGAAGTCTTCAGCAAATCAATGTGGCTGCGTAAGGAACCTTGATTTGCACTCCTTTGATGAAGGTCAGGATACAGAGATGTATATTTTGTAAACATTTTTCAGAAAAAAACTTAATGCAAGTAAATATGATTGCAATGAACATATTCACTACAATATTTAGTCTGCATAAGATGTGGGTTTTCTGGAAAATTTCCTTATGCAAATGAGTATGATTTCAATAAGCATCTCCATCTCAACATTACTAATCTGCACAAGTATATAAGTTACAATATTTGATGCAAGGGAAGGGGAACCATGAAATCCCCACTTCTCAATATTTTAGAACAATCACCTAAGAAGCAAACATACAACTCTGAAACCACTAAACCTGCCTGAAGAAAAACATTTCCATGGAAAAAATTTACCCTGGAAAATGTTTTGGCCTGCATTTCTGGATACAAATACTGCCAACAAACAAGGAAAAAAATATTCTTTTGATGCCTTGATGATAAACAGTAGACGATGGAACCAATTACTTAGAAAGTAACAAAATCATGTATGGGTTATTATTTCTTACAAAATAGTTTAAGAACTGGAACATCTTCCTGGTGCAAAAAAGGCTAAAGCAAAACAGCCTTTTAATTCAGAAAACAAATGCAACCAGAAGGGGAAGAATGTTCTTAAAAACGCTTAAGATGTGATTTTAAAAATGCAAAACTTTTCCTGTGGTATGGGCCTTAGGAAGCATTGCTAACAACAAAGCTAGTGGAGATGACAGTATTCCAGTTGAGTTATTTAAAATACTAAAAGACGATGCTGTTAAAGTGCTGCACTCAATATGCCAGCAAGTTTGGAAAACGCAACAGAGGCCACGGGATTGGAAAAGGTCAGTTTACGTTCCAATTCCAAAGAAGGGCAATGCCAAAGAATGCTCAAACTATCGCACAATTGCACTCATTTCACATGCTAGCAAGGTTATGCTCAAAATCCTACAAGCTAGGCTTCAGCAGTACGTGAACCGAGAACTACCGGATGTACAAGCTGGGTTTCGAAGAGGCAGAGGAACTAGAGATCAAATTGCCAACATTCGCTGGATCATGGAGAAAGCACGAGAGTTCCAGAAAAGCATCTACTTCTGCTTCATTGACTATGCAAAAGCCTTTGATTGTGTGGATCACAACAAACTGTGGCAAATTCTTAAAGAGATGGGGATACCAGACCACCTTACCTGTCTCCTGAGAAATCTGTATGCGGGCCAAGAAGCAACAGTTAGAACCGGTCATGGAACAACCGATTGGTTCAAAATAGGGAAAGGAGTACGACAAGGCTGTATCCTGTCACCCTGCTTATTCAACCTATATGCAGAGTACATCATGAGAAATGCCAGGCTGGAAGAATCACAAGCCAGAATTAAGATTGCAGGGAGAAACATCAATAATCTCAGATATGCAGACGATACCACCCTAATGGCAGAAAGTGAAGAAGAACTAAAGAGCCTCTTGATGAGGGTGAAAGAGGAGAGTGCGAAAGCTGGCTTGAAACTCAACATTAAAAAAACTAAGATCATGGCATCTGGACCCATCAATCCCTGGCAAATAGAAGGGGTAGAAATGGAAGCAGTAACAGACTTCATTTATTTGGGCTCCAAGATCACTGCAGACGGAGACTGCAGCCATGAAATTAAAAGACGCTTGCTCCTTGGGAGGAAAGCTATGGCAAACCTAGATAGCATATTAAAAAGCAGAGACGTCACCTTGCCGACAAAGATCCACATAGTCAAAGCTATGGTTTTTCCAGTAGTAATGTATGGCTGTGAGAGCTGGACCATAAAGAAGGCTGAACGCCGAAGAATCAATGCCTTTGAACTGTGGTGCTGGAGAAGACTCTTAAGAGTCCCCTGGACTGCTAGGAGGTCAAACCAGTCAATCTTAAAGGAAATCAACTCTGATTGCTCATTGGAAGGATTGATAATGAAGCTCAAGCTCAGATACTTTGGTCACCTAATGCGAAGGGAGGACTCTTTGGAAAAGACCCTGATGCTGGGAAAGATGGAAGGCAAAAGGAGAAGAGGACGGCAGAGGATGAGATGGCTAGATAGTATCACTGAAGCAATGAGCATGAAATTGAGCAAACTCAGGGAGGCAGTGAAAGATAGGAAGGCCTGGCGCAATATGGTTCATGGGGTCACGAAGAGTCGGACACGACTTAACGACTGAACAACAACAACAAATGGAAAAGAAAATCTTTACCCATCTCCCATACTGGAGAAAGTGTAAATGCAGTTAACAGGAATCAAATCCAGAACAAAATGATTTGCACTAACATAAAATTTGCTCTCTCTTGCTTACTTAACTTCAAAAGGGAATTAGACAAAGATATGGCTGCAATGACAGCTACATGAAACAGCCATGTTCACAGGTAAACTGTTGGGAAAGATAATGTGAACTGGGCACTAGGGGAGTTGTAGTCTACCATATTCTGAAGGCACCAGAGTAGGAAAAATTAAAATAATGCATGTCCCTATTTAAGGCAATATACAGCTTTTTTTTTCACATCTCATATATACTGCCTCACTATTTTGCCTTGACAGAAGATCTGCCACATCCTGGAAACTGCTGACAATCCAAAAAATGCAGCAAAAGTGTATCTTTTCTCTCTCTCTCTCTCTCTTTTTTTTAGAAATCTCAAGGCATTCCAAAGTGAAGAAATGATAATTAATTATTGGAAAGAACAATTACTTTTAATAAAATATAATCTTTTTTTTTTTTTTTGGGAGGGAGAAAGAAAGAGAGAGAAGTTAAATATTCACCAAGTTACAGAATCCAGGCAGTTTAAATTTTAAACCTACTTTAAAAGATGATCTCCCAATCCCATTCTTTCCCAGCTTAGGATCCTCCAGATGCACTGGAGTTCACCTCTTACTCTCCTTAAGGGAGCTGGAAGATATCACGTTGGGAAAGACTGGCCGAAAGTACTCTGAACATGAGAAATAAGTTTGCTACAATACTATTAATTCTATGAAAATATTATTAGTGTAGGCTTAATTTCTTGCATTCCCAATTCATTCATTCAATTACTTATTCCTAAAAATGAAATATTTTAAAACTTTTCCTTAAAACCATTTCAAAAAATCCTTTTAAAATTCAGCCTGCACCACCCCTCAACTCCTCTGTATCATCCATCAGCTAGTCATGATTATATAGCAAATTAGTTTTACGTGACTCAGTGAAGGTTGAGCACACATGAAACATAACTGAGTCCACAAAAACCAAGCAGCTGCAAGCAGACTGACAATGCAAAGTCTGTAAGTATAATTGCACTTCCAAGAAACGTTGCAGTAGTAATTCCCAACTCCCATACCAGAAATGATTAAGGATTCTAAAATGTTTCAAATTTGGAGATTTAATGAGAATCATTTCTGATATTCCTATAGCAGGTTTTATACATTTTTCACTGTCCATTACCCAAATGTCACAGCTCTTGCCTCATTCCATTCTGCCCCAAATTTGTTTGAAACAAAGCTAAGCCATGTACTCTAAGAGACATACAGGCTACAGTACCCTGAAGGTCACCTGCAAAACTGAGACTGTAGGTAAGACAGCCACTGAGAGAATGTATGAATTATCTTCCAAACAGACATGCAACCTGAACATAAGTAGAAAGCAAGCTCTCTGACACTCTTCAACTTCCTCCCTTTTCTTGAAACAAGAATTGCAAGCAAGAATTTAGGAAGCAAAGGCATTTTGGGCTGGTGCAGATGCCGTACTTCTCCTTTACCTATTTCCAAATCAGGCCAGGCTAAAAGTAAGTGTGTCAAAAGAAGAATAATGTTCATATAGCTGGAAGATGTTTTGGACAGGTGAATAAAAGTGTGGAAACTCAAGTTCAAATTTCCACTTAGCCATAAAGGTTGTGAATTATTTTAAACCAATCCTCATCTCTTCATTAAAATTACAAGCCTGTTGTGAAAACAACATCATGGGGTAAGAGAACAGGTATTTCACCTTGTGGTTCTGAAGGAAAAATAGGAAATACAGTAATAATAGTTACTTAACTTTTAAATTAAATTGAACTAATGATGCATCTGCGCTTACCATTCTTCGACAGTGGACAGCCACATAGTTCTGGACAACTGATATGCAAGCAATACATAAGCCTGGGGTTTTTCAAGAGCATCTGTTTTATCAATGATATACTGTCTCTGAGTACAAACATTCTACTAAAATCTGTATTGCTTAATAACCCCTGACAGGCTTTTCTAATCTATATTCAAAGCTATCAAAAGGTAGCAGTTGCTATCAAAACATATTGTAATAGTGCATTTATAGCATGAAGCAGCATTTCTTTGCTCCTCAGTCTACCAATCCATTTCATTCTATTCTTCTGCTCTCTGTCTCTACACCATTAATAATTTTACATGCTGTGGTGTACTCCATTCTCATCAATCATCTTTATTTAAAACTTAATCTGCACTATTAATTTGCTGGAAGTTCATTGAGACGAACACTTTCATTTCAATCAAGAATAAAATCCTCGTTTCTTCCCAATTATTTGGCACTAACGTAACTTGTCTCACATACCAACATTAGCCTCAGTTCATCATTACTGAAAGGTGTTCCTTCTCCTGCTGGATACACTTGCCCTGTGAATTAATTTCTGAGATCAGACTCAGCTACTAAAACTGAAAGAAGTAATAACCTCTAGCCAACAGGAAAAGGAACTGAGACACACTGTCCAAACATTATAAATATAATTCCTTTTCCTAGCCTCCACCCTCTCCTGCTCATATTGACCTGCTGACGGCAGTCACTTACCTAGGTAGTGTAATCACAGTATGACTTCTTTTACAAATCTCCTAGGGAAATGTCGCTCTTCCAGGCCGCAGAAAGGTTAGGGCTCTCAAAAACACATATATGAACAGCCACACCACCACTGAAGCCCCCCACCCCCCCCCCGGATCCAGAGTAAGCGTCTCAGCCTCCCCACTTCCCCCAGCCAGGGGGCATAGCCGGTGTCCTCCTTTCAAAAACGGGGGAATCTTGACAGACCGGGAGAGTAAGAAAGCCTCGTTTTCAGATAGCCTCTCGAGAGACGGAATCGGGCAGAGCAAAGGAGATCTAAAACGTCAGGATAGTGGTGGGGGACCTTCAGAGAGACCTACTCCTTGGGGGGAAAGAGAAACGGAAAAGAATGGAAATCAAAAGGGAGCCTTGGGAGAGAAGCTGATACGGACTGGGTTCAAAGGTCACACAGGCAGGGAGGTCAGAGAGGCCGAGGGGAGGCCACCTGTCCAAGGGAACAGCTTCGCGGAGTCAGAAGTCACAGCGCTGGACTCCGGGCCAGAATGGGGGCGGCGGCGAAGAGGAGACAATTCAGGCTTCGTCCCTATGGAAAACCTCGTCCAGACCCCGTCTGAAGACACCCCCGCCCTGGCCTCTCCCGTCTCCCAGGCAATGCAGAGAAATCTGGGCCAAGGGAGGGCCGCTCTACCGCACCCGGACTCTATGGCCCTTCCGAAGGCTTTGGGCCCCTCTCAGCCCTCGGGGTAGATGCGGCACTAGCGGCGGCAGCGGCGCCGGGAGGACGCCCGCAAATCGGAAGCGGAAGCCGCATTGCCTCAACTTCCGCCTCCAGGTGGTGCCCATTTCCGCCCTCATCCTTCTCCATGTTGAGAGGCCAATACTTCCTGGATCATAGAGACTCGAGCAAAAATGAACCGAGGCCAAAAAAAAAAAAAAAATTGGAGGGAAGAAAATGCAAACGGACGAATCCGGCAATATAGACATAAAAAAGGTTAAACGTTTCACACAGCGTTCAGTTGTGCACAGAAGTCTTATTTTTCATTTAATCACACATAAGCATTCTAGATAGGGGAAAAAACTATTTTCAAGCCAATAAAATCTCAGGAATATCAAAACTGTTTTTACTTCACTACAATTCAGACTACTGTACAATCCAACACTAAACCATTAAAAGCAGTAGTTTCTTTGGTATACTTCCCAGGGCAAACCCAGCCGAATGTTTAATAAACGCTGACTAAGCAAACCATGGCATAGTGTATTGTGTGAATGCAACCCATGCTTTTGCAAGAATTCAGAATGAACAGCTAGTTGTAGTAAATTGGGAGTTCCAGTAAGACTCGCAGTTGTTTGTGCAGTCATACAGTACTACATCCCAACCTCTGAATTATTGTGACACTGGTACCTGCTTGCTCAAATGGTGACCCCCGCCCTGGAAAGAACCAATCAGAAATTTGGCTTTGATGAACAGTAGCCAATCCCAAAACACCTTCCAAAATTTAAAGGAACAGCACTTCCATTTTTCTTCAAGATATTAATACTGTATAAAGTAAGATTGGGACTAGATCCATGAGGGTGAAAAAAATAACAATCTCTTGAGCCCCTCTTCTGCCTGTACTTATAGATGCAACATTTTGATAAAGGCAAGAGACTACTCCAATCACAACTCTGAATCTCTTTATTTTTATCTTACAGATTCAGGAAATTTTCCATTAAATGTAAAGAAAACTCAATTTGTTGTAACATTAAGGTGGTTTTTTACCCCGCCCATAGAAGTCACCACCATTCCCATCCCCCTTGGCAAGTTAAATGGTAGCATGCAACACCCCCCCCCCCCATCCAGTAGTCTAATTGACTACAAAAATAATTATGTTTATTGGAGCTGGAGAACACTATGGTTTAGTAGAAAAGTTTCTCTATTGTGTATGAAATTCTACAAACTAGGCACGTACAAAAGAATGGCATAGCTGCAGTGATTATAAAGGATCCTGTAAGCATATATACATAGAAAATAATACAATGGAATTCTCTGGTTTAGATATTTTGTTAAAAGCTCAGGGCCCTATCCAAAAATATTAATTTTCTGAGAAATCAAAAGCAAGTAAGAGTAACCAAACTTGTCATCCTTCATTCTAGTCAAACAAATGTTGTAGGTCATTTACAATCTTAACAAGTGTAACATAAAAACCCACAATAAATTAAACCCATCCACTAAAATAGGATAAATAGGCATAAATCACCAATGTCAGGGGGATGAATGTCAACATCATAGGCCTACATTTTGGCAGAAGGGGATGTGTATTGTGAAAAGCTGTTGGAGATAAAGCATCCCTTGGCTAGGAATTCCAAACCACAGCCAGAGGGAAGACCCTTTTTAGTTACTCCTCAGATGTTGAGGGAGCCTCCAATTTGCATCTAGGATTTCTTTAAAGTTTCTGACTTTAAAATACCAGTATAAATTTTGCTCTTCTGGGCTACAGCAACTGCAGCTTCAACCCTGGCTATCTATCCATTAAGTATAGTGATTAACATTAGTCCAGAAGACCAGATTTTTCTCTTAATTCTATCTCAAATTGTTGTGATTGCAAGGATAACATTTAGGAAGAGACACTTTTCCTATTCTGAACTTCTTAAACAGCAGAATAAAAACGTAATAAAAATATATTTTAAGAAAAGTATAGGAAAGAAAATGCATGTTAAAATTCCACTGCTTTAGAGGTATGTACAGCTTTAATGTAGTGTTACTTTAGCAGTCACAGCCCTTAAAAGGCAAGCATATCCCATCATCATTTATTAGTCTGCAGCAAAAAATATATTTGCCTACCTATAACTTTTACCTGGTCAACCTGTTTAGCTTTCCCATTTGAAATTGTTATGCTCTTTAAGAAAACTTAAGTTTTCTCCTTCATCTACTCCCAGTTTAAGCAATAACCTACAGTATACTATTTGTGGATATACCTGTAACACATAACCTTAGAAAATAACTTTATGATCGTAAAATCTGATTTTTTCCCCTAAGATGACAGATCTAGGTAGCTTGCCTTATAGCAGTACCAGATACAGAAGTATAAAATCAAGAAGCTATGGAAGACCCACTATTTGGGCCTATAATGGGAGCTTCTGGACTCCCATTTCTATGTTCACAGAAGGAAAGCCAAACTGAGTAAAGGCACTTTGAAATAATGATCATAGCAACATGAAATTCCCCATTAAACTGAATTTATCTATATGACCACACATTTCCTCAGACTGACCATATTCAGAAGTTCATCAGTTTAAAAAACTGCAAATACTGAGAAAGGTCTTCTATTTATCTCAAAATTGGGCTTTGAATTAGTAATATTTTTCCACATGCATGCTTTGGTATTCTGGAGGCAGAGTAATTGCAAGTTTTTGCATCAACACCTGCTGGATTTTCAAGGGCCAGACTGCAGTTGTACACATCACTAAGCTCCACTGAGCAGTATAAGCTTTAATTTACTATCCTACTTAGGATTTGTGATCAAGCATTAAACTCAATTTTTTAGCTAAGGTAACATTTTTATAAAAGCCTTACATAAACTGCAGTGGCATGTTGCTGATCATCTGCTAAATAAACCATAAATTCTGCAGCAAAAATAGTTGAATTCTTGCAACCTGAATAGATTATGTAAGATACCATTATATTGGGCAGTGAAATATTGCCATAGAAATGTTGGAAGGCTTGTTCAGCAATTCCTTTAGGATAAGGCTCTCAGCGTGAATTGACCACACAGTTTTAAGCATGCACCTCTAAGGGGAAGAAATGGTTTTGTGGAGGGAAGGGAAGGAGTTGGATGAAAGTGAAGATTTGTGGAAAGTTTATAGATCCACAGAGTACCACACAATGGCACTTCAGTCTGCTTAAGGTTATCCTCAGCCTCCTGCACCTTAAACCAATGAAACTGTGCAACATCTCCTACAAAGACAACATTGCCCTGACCTAAGGAATACAAGTTATTGCACCCAAACACAGGCCCATGAACAAAGACACTGAGACATCTGTAGTCACAGATTTTGCTAACTTCTACATTACAGAATAGAATGTGCAGAATTCTTTTGGCAGAACTCAAGAGGGTAGATCCTAGTTAAAAATAATTACTTCCATCTTCTGTTCTTAAGCTTCTACCAGCATTAAACCTGTACAGGTAGTCCTCGTTTAACGACCACTCATTCAACAACCACTCAAAGTTACGTATGGTACTAACCACTGATCCTCATAGTTGCGGCCATCGCAGTGTCCCCATGGTCACAATCCGGGCACTTGGTGACTGGCTCGCAATTACGACGTTGAAGCATCCCGTGGTCACGGGATCACCACTGCAACCTTCACTGCCAGCTTCCGACAAGCAGTCAATGGAGAAGCCAGCAGGAGGTAACAAGTGGCAACCATGTGATGTTGCGCTTAATGCTGTGGGATTTGCTTAATGACGGCAACTGGAAATGCCAGAACTAAGCGGTACAGTCACATTAACATCATGCTTTATGACTGTGTCGCTTAGCAACAGAAATTCTGGTCCCAATTACCATTGTTAAGCAAGGATTACCTGTACATAACTAGGTGACAGGTTTTGATACTGCTAGCATCTATGTTGACTATTTTTCCTTTGGAAAGCATGTTAAACCATCTTAGCTTGCAATCAGGGATTTAAAAGAGAGGAAGTTGCCCCAATGACACCAGGGAATTGGAAAAAAAATGTTTAATTATGAGAGACAACACTAGAGAAATAGTTGTCCATACACACAGCGCAGAAGAAAGGAAAATACAACAAAAACAGGCCCACTGTTTTGACAGCAAAACTCCTTTTAGCAAAAAATCAGAAACATCACAGAGAAAGGAGGGAGGGGAAATATGGGATAAGAGACAACATTTCTACTACAGAATAACCATCACTGGGAAGCCGTGGGGGCATGGGTGGGTGGGCTGGTGGTGGGGTCAGAAAAGGAAGGAACTGGGATAAATGGAAGGGGGAAAAAAAATACAGATTTTGGCCATAAAATATAAACAGGCTATGCTGCTAAAGGAGCGTCTCCGGCCAGCGAGTTGCCCCTGCCTCCACAAAAACCCCTCAAGGCCTGTTTCAGGGCTGGGCTACCAGAAGTCTCGGCGATGATAGGAGTCAGGATCGCAGTACTTGGTCACCACGACCCGGTTTGCAAACTTGCGTCCGGTGAGGCCTTGCATGGCCTTCTGACAGTCAAAGACAGATGTGAACTCCACAAAAATCTACAAGAGGAAAGAGTGAGGGGACAAAAGGGAAGAGAATTAGTAATACACTTTAAAAACCTGATGATTAAAGGATTCAAATCTGGATCCAGACGATACATACAGGAGTGTGACTAGGAAAATAAACTAAAGCAACTGCACTTCTGTTGTAATTTGACCCTCATTAAAATTTCTTCCACCCATCTAGTCTAATCTGCCTACCATGCTAAATATGCTGATAGCTGCATTTATAAACTGATCATTACCTTGCAATTCTTAAAGCTACCCAGTTTAAATTGGCTGATTTAAAACAGGCAGCACCCAGCCAATCTTTAAAAGCTAAGCAGGGTCAGATATGCTTAGCATTTGGATGTAAGATCACCAGGAAAAACCCTGGCTGCAAGCTAATGACTCAGTGAATGATTTCTATAGCCACCTTTAAGAATCCACAGAGATACTTAACAAAAACCCCACTGCCTCTTAAATCTGCTTTAGAGATGGGATACTGGAAGTTTCTGCAAAGGCAAGAAACATAAAGCCATTCTTGGACACTAAGCTTCACTTTTTAATGAACCCTTAATTTGGATTCCCATGATTCAACCTCATCATTCCTTTTGGAAAGGTTTGTGTTTCCACTTAAAGCAGGAGCCATCTGACTGAGAGCTTCTGTGTCCCATGTGTACCTTGTAGCTCATGGAGCTAAATATATATATATATTTAACAGAAGCATTCCATGCAATACAGCTATAGCTTCTTCAATTCCTGTGTTTTTACTCTTCTAAAGCACCCTCATCCCCCCACCCCTACAACCATTAAGTACCTTGCCACAACCAGGCACCTCAACTCCATCAACAGGCCGGGGGATTTCAATGGATTTGACAACACCATACTTGCTGCACTCGTCACGGACATCCTCAACAATCTCTTCGTATTCCTCATCATCCAGTAGCTCTTCAGGTAATACCATATTCATGAGGCATAGCACCTCAGTTGGATGACCACCCATCTGTACTTGTGAACTCATTAGACCCGGTACCTGCAGGGTCACTGGGGTCTGGTTTATTGTACTCTGGAGGAGCAGCAGGAGAGAGAGAAGGAAACAGGAATTCAATGATACAGCCATTTAACCTGTTTATATATACCTGGAGTATATTTCCAAACGTACTCCAATTCTGTATTCTTTCTCTACAAGTTCTGATCTTATTCACTGACAGAATTCAGAACATCTGTTTCTTCAATCTCGAACACACCAAAAAAAGAAAAAAGAAAAAGAAAAACCCTCCTATTAGCACTGTTTTAAAACCACGTCCCAAAGACTGAGACTCTGGAAAGTGTTACTCTCTGTCAACAGAGAAAAATAGCCAGTTCATGTTTCTAATGACTGGTAGAGAAATATACAAAGCTGGAGTAATAATTTGTGATTCTCAAATGTAATAACTTTAACATGTAACTATTTGGTTACTGAAACTGGTTTTCAGAACACCAGAACTCAGAGCGAGATGCCCTATTCTCTCAATATATGGCTTCAATCCATGCCAGCCCATGTCTTTATGAATGCAGGCACCACTTATTTCTGCAGGTATTACTATTTCATTTTGGGTTTCAAGTCATCCTGAGTCCATGTGCACATCTGGCTAGATATGTTTAATATCAAAATAAGAACTGGACTCAGAAATAAATGCGATGTAAACATTTGTTTTATTACTGCAGCTCCCACATTCAAGCACAGAAAATAAAGTTTATGCACTAAGGAGACCTTTACGAAAACTAAAGAGCTTTCATCATCTGAACAAAAGTCTTTTAGAATATCATGAAGCTTTCTGGAATACTCAATCAGATATTGGTGGCAGAAGCTGAAGGGAGGGAGTGAAGGTGCTGGAAAGACAATGGGGGCAGTCAGGCCTGTGGGACAGCTATGCTGGGAGCTCCTGGGTAGAAAAGGAGAGAAAAGGGCAACACACACCAGCCTTGCCCATCTCATTTGGATTTTGTTTTGTCTGAAACCCAGAACCACCAAATGCGTCTTGGTACTGCCAAGCCAAGGGTGACATGAAACAGTTTGGCAGAATGCTACACTTGTTCCAAATGTGAAGCATTTTTCCCATTTCATGCACACTTCTAGTTTCTAGGATAGCATAAAGGGCCTGGGAACTCTGTATAATCTGAAATTGCCTCTCTCTCCCTTTAAGCAAGGCAAGGCATGAATAAGTTCCCCTATGCCTGCAACCACCGTTTCCTAAAACCACTGGTATTTGGTGGCCATTGATAAGACCAATCCTTTACCTTTCAGAAACAGCTTGGCCATTTGTTATTACTGAAGGTCAGAGCTGTCTCATCTCAAAGAAACAGAATCTGCAAATATCTCCTGGAAAGGTCATTCTTTGACACCCTGTTTCTCCCTCATCCCAATCCCCTTCCTTCCTCACCAGAGTAGCATTCTTGGCTCCCACGCTGGCTCTCTGCACCAAAAGCTTCTTGTCACCCAGCTGCATGCCATTCAAGCCCGCGATGGCCTGCGAGGGCAGAAAAAAGTGAATCCAGACACTTCAAAACTTGAGCCTCTGAGGCCACCAACCACACACCCCTCTGCCCCAGCTTCCAAAACATCCACACGTTCATACACAAAAAGTAGCTTCTTTTATGGCCCCCCACCAGATTCCTACCTGAACTGCACTGCTCTGGATTTAACACCACATTTAGTTTATTTACCTGCCGGGCCTCAAAATCAGCATGTTTTTAAAAAATAGATCTTGTTGGAAGGGATTAAGATGGGTCAACAAGACTGTCTGCATGAAGGAGAAGAGCAAAGGTGAGATTTCAGCCTCAGCCAAATGTTATCAGCAAAGACAGAAAATTCAAAAAGGATGCAGATGAGACCACATACTTCTCAGAAGGAGAATTCTGCTGTTTTCAGGTTGTCATGCTTTAGGAGTTCACATCTTACCAGTCCAGCCCCAATAAAGAATTTAATATCAGGTTTTACAGCACTGAGAATTAGTTTTCCACACAGACTAATTTCAGAAGCAAGATTATGAGGCCAAATAATTCCCCTGCTACATTACAGAAACTGGAGTTTATGTACGGGTGCACACTTCACAGTTGTCCGTTGAGTAGTAAAAACTGGCAAGCAAATTTACTAATCCATTTCCACACAGAACAATCCAGTGGATGAAGGGCTGGTCCAACCAGGGATGGAGCGAAATGCATATCAAGCTACAACTTGGCCAAACTAGATCAAGTTATGATCTAGAATTAGTATTCAGGACTATGTAACTCATAATATACATGTGGACACGTACTTCCAGAATCTAATTTTCTCAGTTACAACTTTCTAGCAACCTGTTTCTAGATAAAGTAAGAGTATAAGACACAAAACCAAGAGAAAAAAACAGACAATTCTAAAAAGGATATTGCACCAATGTTCGGTAAAGTTATACATTTGTCTAGTCAGAAAGTAAAGTTGTTCATTTACTCAGATTATGTAATTCTACACTTCTTTCCCTTAATGCCACTTGCCCCCAGGATCTTGTCCCTTTTCCAAAAAACGCTAAATGTAGAAAGCAGAATCATGTCAACTTAATTCACATTTTAGATATCTGCAGTTATCTAGATATCTCCATCCAAGGAGACAGCTCAATAAACACTTCTCAAAACTATATGGATAAAATGAAATTGTTGTAAATTGAACTACGTATTTTAAGGATCTCTGGAGTATATAAAAAAGTCCAAGTCTCCTGAAGAATCAAGTATCCATCTACCATTGCAAAAAAACAAGGTACACTGAAAGAAAATGAACTTTAATGGACTCTTGCAGGTACTTTCTCCTTTGGAGGATTTCTTGAAGCAAGAGTCACACATGGACTTTGGGTAGCATTTGATTTAATGTAATTGAAATTACATTAAAGAAATGCTCTCCATGTAATCAATAATGTGCTCTTCTATTGCATTACAAATGGCAATTTGATGGCAACTTTAGGAAGACCTATAAGCTGCACCTATGGCTTTCTGGGGCCAAAGGTGCATAGCTGCTGCGTCTCTGGAGAATTACTTTTACAATTAGAGTATTTATCTTAGTATCTAACTAAAAGTAATTAATTACCTGTTGTTCAAGCAAAATGTACTGCTCCCTACCTCTTTGAGTATTTTAAAAATCAGAAAATGTGTTACTCTTTTCAAAGCCTCTGATTTCTGGGGTATCACTGGGCTCAGTGCTTTAGCTCCTCCTATTTACTATCAATACATGGATGATATTCAGTTGTGCATCTCAGCCAACCAAGCTAGGTGGCCAAGATCTTGTCCTTGTGTCTGGAGGCTGCTGGGGAGAAACTTGCTCAAGCTCAACCCGATCAAGGCTGAGTGGCTGTAGGTACTTTGACCCTCCCAGTTCCAGGGACCTTTGATTTTAAATGGGATCACACTACCCCTTTCTGGATTGGTGCACAACATGGAGGTCTTCCTGGACTTGCAATTCCTGCTTAAGGAGCAGGTGGCAGCTGTAACGAGGAAGCCCTTTGCACAGGTTCAGGTTCAGTTGCACCTGTTCCTGGACCACGAGGCTTTCTTTACAGTCACTCATGCCTTGGTCACCTACTGGGTAGACTATTGCAATTTGCATTATACAGTGGTACCTCGGTTCACGAACGCATCTGTTCATGAACAATTTGGTTCACGAACAGCTCCGGCCGCAAAACTTTGCCTCCGTTCGCGAACGCCAGATCGGGTGATGAACAGGATCCGTGGCCATTTTCCCTCCGTGACACGTGGTTGCGGCTTCCTGTAGGGAGGGGGACTCTCCCTCCAAGCAGTAACTGCGGCCATTTTCCCTCCCGTGACACGTGGTTGCGGCTTCCTGCAGGGAGGGGGACTCTCCCTCCAAGCAGTAACCGCCTCCCCACCCGCCTTCCTGTCCTCCACGCTGGGAGTCGCGTCGAGCAAGGTTAGCTTTCTTTCTCTTCGTACTGTACTTTGTGTCATATTTTTGCGGTTTTTTTTAAAAAAACATATGGTTCAGAACGGATTAACCATATTTACATTGAACCTTATGGGGAAATTTGACTCGGGTCGTGACCAGAAATCGGTTGGCGACCAAATTTGGGGTCAGAACGGATTAACCGTATTTACATTGAACCTTATGGGAAAATTTGATTCGGTTCACGACCATTTCAGGTCGCGACCAGAGTTGCGGAACGAATTAAGTTCGTGAACCGAGGTACCACTGTACAGGGCTGCCCTTGAAGACTACTCAGAAGCTACAATTGGTCCTTAATACAGTAACATAAGCAGTGATGGGCAGGATTTATGCCCCTGTAAACACCTCTGCTTCATGAGCTACACTGGTTACCAGTAAACTCCCTGGTGCAATTCAAGATGTTGGTTATTACCATAAAGCCCCACATGGCATAGGGCCTATCTGAGGGACCATCTATCTCTTGTAGTGTCTGCCTGTCCTCTGTAATCACAGAATTGGCTTGCTTTGGGTCCCATTGATCAAGCAATGTTATCTTGCAGAACCCAGGAAGTGGACTTTCTCTGTTACTGCACCTACCTTCTGGAACAGGTTCCCCCCAGAGATTCATACAGCCTTCACCCTACCCACCTTCAAGCGAGCTCTAAAATTTTGGCTCTTTTCCCAGGTTAGGGTGTTTGACAGGCCCTTTTGGGTTGGAGATAACATAGGAAGTGTATTTTGTATGTTTTCTTAGGGCAACTGTTACTCTTTTTGTGATGCTATTTTCTTTTTCATCTATGAAGCCATTTTGGAGGTCAGTGGCCTAGAAAGTTAGACAGATAAATATCCATTCCACTCTCAGATTTACAATCTGATTCTGGATCTCATCCGAGATTTTAGCTTTTGCTAAAAACTCATAGCTTTCTCCTTGATGCAGAGAGACCAAAGGAGGGGAAGGGAGAGCATGGGAAAACACACACTTCCCAAGTAGCATGTGGGAAGAAAGATTGCATGGGACAGGAAGCAGGTGTGGGGAGAATATATAAAAACACATGTATCCATACATACTAACAAAGGCACTCAATTACAAAAAAACACATGCATAACCCTGATGGAGATCAACCCAAAAACAAGAGCTTATGCTCTGCATGCAAAGTTACCACCGACACGCTCTGAACCTTATTGGGAATTGTGGGGTGTTTCCTCTCCACCACAGGTCCCCCCTCTCCAATGGGGCAAGGGGAAACTGGGGTGCTTTTCCTTTGTTTTATTGTTAAACTATAAATGTCAATACTTGCATTTTATAACTCCCACTGGAGTCAGCAAGCATAGCATGTCTGCGGGTTATGGGCCTGTTCCTCCTCCCCCCGCTGTAACACAAAGCACAGCGGGAGAAAGGAAACATTAGTTATTAGGAGTGCGGAACAGAGAATTTACTGGGGGTAGGGAAATGGGTGAAATGCACTACGGACCCGGCTCTTCCCTGACTGGTGAGGGGAGGGCTTCTTACCGGCTCTCGGTCGGGCACGGCGGCCGGGGTCTTCGCAAAAAGGCCGAAGCCTTCTCCGACTAACATTCGGGGAGAGTTGTTGTTTTTTTGGGGGGAACAAAAAGCAGAAGTGATCAGAACACTAACTCGATGGTGTCTGCCGCTAAGTCAGCAGCTGTGCTGTAAAGGAGAGAAAAGCTGGCACCCCCTAGGGGGGAGGAGGAGAGAAAAAAACACCCCACCTGCTCAAAGGACAAAGAACCCCCCTCATCCCACGGGCAGATCGGCGGGCCGCTGCAGAGCAAAAATGAAAAGAGGATGAACAAGGGAGGCTGGCCCTACCTGGTCTGTGACATTGATGTCCACATATTCACAGAAGGCATAACCTTTTGACAGGCCAGTGGCGCTGTCCTTCACCAGGTTGAAAGCCTTCAGGGGCCCAAAGGAAGTGAGTAACTCCTTGACCTGATAGAGAAAGAAGAAACAATGTCAACAATGTTCATCAAACAAACTACCCAAATCTTCACAGAAGTATCGTTTAGTGATTAGTCTTTAAAGGCTATCTGGCTTTCATAAGAAGGATATCAAAAATAGTGAATAATTCAGAAGGATTTCCCATAAAATGCTAGTTCAAACTGGCTATTAACTGGCATTAACAAAGAATGACATTGAGTACTAGACATGTCCCAGCTAGTTAAAAATTAAGGAGTATGAAGAAAAGAGAATGAAACACCTGCCCAAGTTATCCTGAATTGTGTCATATTCCCAGACTGACCTGATCATCATTAAGATAGTTTGGCAGACCCCCAATGAACAGTTTGTGAGCAGAGTCTGGAACCACTGTGGAAACGACACCTATAAGAAGGAAGGGAGTCAACATGGCATGGAAATATATGAAGTTATCCACAGACCGCATAAAAATCACCAAACAACTTTTCCCTCCCTATATATTACACAGCCATCACTTTTTTATTCATCAGAAATGTGATAAACCTACCTGGCACATAAACTGATGGATTTTCAGACATGCCAGGAAGTGGTTGATAATCATGGGGGCGTCTGATCTTAAGTGACTGTCCCTGGAAAATGATCCCATCAAAAGCCATGGCCTGTGTAGTTTCATCCACAGAACGAAACTGGAAAAGGAAGAGGAAAAAAACAAATGGGGAAATCAGTGTGTATAGAGTCTCTTATAGATTGTATGGCTATTACAATTCTTATCTCAAGGATCAAGAAGCAAAATAGGTTTCCCTAATTTAATTCTAGACCTATATGAAGAAAGGTTAAATGGTCAGTGCCCAATTACGGAAGCAGTAGATTCTTTACATTACAGTTCAATTTACATGTCTTGCCTGTTTATCAGGCATCTCTGTTCCAAACAATTCAACCTCTTCCCTTTTAATGCCTACAAAATTATTTCTCTTTCTTGGTGCTGAGGTTTTTTTGATTCTACAATCCACCCATTCCACTTTTCACTTCTACCTCCTGTCCATTAATGCATGACATACAACCTCTTCCATATTAGCTTTCTTCCTGTTTGTATGAAGTCCAAGTTTTACCGTTCAGTTAAATGCAGGCATTCAGCAAGGGGTAGCATCAGCAACAGATGCTTTTAATTAAAATAATTAAATAATAAAACAAGTCTGCAGCACACCAGGAGCGCTCAAATTAGTCCCAAATTCTACAACAGAATGTTGTTGAAAGAATTTGTCAACTGAACAAATAGGCAATGCGCTGCTATTTTAAAATATCCCACATCCAGAAAAGGTCAATCCCAGTGTCTCCTGGACTTTTTCTCTTGTAAAGAGCTGATCTCTTTTCTTCTTGTTTTTCAGCACTTGCATAAATTACTATTGTAAATGTTCCCTCCCCTACCCCCACATTGCTCTATGGAAATCTAGTACACCTGATGTACCTTCTGCCTAATGATTCAGAATTCCTACTCTTTTCATTAGTTATGGACTCACATCTCAAATCTATATTAAAGAGTAATCTAGTCCAGTACATTAATGAAGAAGTTACTAGGCCAACATTTCAGTCCATGCACAATTAACCAAACTCAAACACCACTGTGTTGAATAGCATTTACTATTCAGTTTCCGTATTCCCACAAAAGCTTGATCTGTTCTGATCTAAAAGGTACTTCTGGCTAATCTCTACAAATAACATCTCTAAAAACTGAATTTAGGCTTTTCCAGACTTTTCATTAAATCTGTTAACTTGCAGCAGGCTGTGTTAACCTTAGACCATCAGCCTCCGGAGCTGTGGCCTAAGATCACAATACAACATATAAAAAGAGAATATCTCTTATAGGGGCTCACACCTAGCCAAGCTTTAGAACTCATGAACATGGACTTCAGTGACTGCCTATGTTACATTTTATACATTCAATAAGCCTACATGAAACCCCACTCAAATAATCTTATTTCCTTTGATTTCTCCGGAATCATAAGATTGTGCGAGTAAATCAGTGGAGTTCTAAACCTGTTTTGAGTTACAATAATTTAAACTCACCTCCAGAAAAGCAAAGTTCTTGTCCTGGTTGATTTGCACAGCCAAGACAGGGTTACCAGGAGCCTGAGTAAGGCCACCAAGGCGCATCTGGGCATTGAAGAAATCCATCATTGCTTCCTGTTGGAGTCATGGAAAGAGATGCAAAGAGTAGATGTATGATACAAGCTGGAATGGCAGCCTGGACCACAAATAGATTACAAAACAACATTTCCTACTTGCCTGCTATGATGGTAGCAAACTGTGAAGCTATGAGGATTGCAGTCCCATACACTATTCACTTAAAGAGAAATGGAAAACTCTTTGGTCTTTCTTTTTCTTTTTGGTAGGGATAATTAAATAACAAGCAACCATATTTATTTCTCTGGTCATTTAGGCTCTAATATATACCTCTCTACTAGATACTACCGCTCTCTATTAATCACCACCGAGCTACAGTCAGGACTGCAAACAAAATATAATGCCACCCAGGGCCTATGGGAGTGGGCAGCCATAACAAATTTAATGAAATGAAATAATCATGTCCCATTCTCATATCTGGATGACTAAATCAGAATCCACCTTCTCAGAACACTCTTCCAGCAACGTTGATCAAATGTAAGTATCAACTGCAGAAAACACATTCAGAAGATGCCCAGAGAAGAGATACCATATTAAACTGAGCAACTGACTGACTCAGTATAGTCATTTTGGCTCATAATGAATGAAAGGTGAGATACGTCCTTTGAAAACAGCATCCTCCCATCTGTATCATGTACAGAGAGAAAAACGCTGAATTACTTTTTCTGTATGCACAACACAACCTTCAAGCCATCATTTTGCCTATTTTGCCCCAAGCACTAAGGATGGAAACGTCTCTATTGCACCCAACCTCGAAAATGTGGATGGCGGTAACTCCAAACACTAAAACGAGTGGGGCTAAGACAAGATCTGATAGGAAGGAATATTTAGAGCAACTTTTCCAGTGTGACTACAATTTCCAACATATCTGCAAGGTACCAGTTCAAAGAAAGTTCATTTAGAACTAGTTAAAGAAAAGCAAAAATTCACTTCATGTGGTTCATTGATGAAAAGCACCACAGAAAGTACTCCGAAAGTTTGTATCTATCAAATGTGGGTTGTTAAGATGCCAAGACATAACAGTTTGAATATGGCTGCATTTAACAAGGTTCAATTAGCCCTCCCAACCTGAACTTCCAGTATTCTCTTTGCAGCCCCTCAAATGCAATGGCAAAATGTCAAACATGTAGTTTTTGGTCCAAAAATGGCAAAATAAGACTGGAAGTGAAAGTGGAATTCCTCTGGGTAGTGAAGCACTCCCATTTCCATCCTTACCCCCGTATCTTTAAAAATAAAAGGGAGAAACAAATATCAAACTAGCCCAAAGATTTCATCCTCTTTTTCTAGTGATGTCACTGAAACTAAAGCACTCGCTGATGTCACTGAGCACTCCCTGCAGCCAAAAGTTTTGAGGCTGAACAGAAAGAACAGAGAAGGCTAACAGGTACCTCAGTGATTCCAAAAGGGATATTGCCAACATAGAGACGTCGGGCTTGTCGCGTCATTTGGCTGCCAACTACAGGCACAGGTGTAGGCGTTACTGCCAGCCCATCTGGAGTCATGGTTGGTAGGAGGGCTGTAGCTGGAATTTGTCCCGCAGCTAAAAATGAAAAAAAAGCATACTGAAAGTTAGCAACTCTGATTCTCCTGATAAAAAGCATTATATATCAGGAAAGCCTTGATGACATAAATACACAGGATTAATGATGTGCAAAATGTTCCATTATGAAACATGCCAACCTGTTCTGGAAATTACAGAAGTGGTTTAAAACAGGCCTATTCTGAAAATTACAGAAGTGGTTTAAAACAGGCCTGTTTTGAAGATAGACAACTTCCAGAACACTCAGAATAGCTCATTCTGGGGTCAGAACATTTTGCAGAGCCCTGAACAACCTGTGGCAACAGCAAGAATTAAGGTGTCATTAAAATTATATGGAATGGGGAGGAACAGAACTAGCAATCCAAATACTTTTCAGAACGCATAAAAGCATTAATTCTATTGTTATTTCTTCAGTAAAAATAACTAGTTATTCACTGGCAAAGACCACAGCCATATTCACTCATTATGCACAGTAAACCATCAACCCAAAATGCACCAGATGCAGGAAAAATAATCCCAAGATGAAACAGGTCATTCTGACCTCAACATAGATGTTACAGCTATCTGTAATGAGCTCAAATTGGAGCATTCCCAGGCTGAACCTTTTCAGTATCATTCATGCCTCTAAAATGTATGTGTTCATACTCACTGCCTCTTCCTTCTAAGCAGCACAGCCACAGAACTACCAGCCAGGTTTGTTTAAGAGTAATAAAATTATACAGCTCTGCTACTGAAAAAAGCTAGCCAAAATCAAATATGGATTTGCTCTATGTTTAGTAAAATCTAGAAGTCTAGTCACATGAATCACAGAACAACCTTTAGGTTAAGCTCTGTGGTTAGCAAAATCTAGAAGTAGCAGTTAAAAAGCATGCTGATCTTTAAACCATAGGCAAACAGTCTTGTGGCTACATGACTTGGAGGAAGCAGCAGATGTGCCTTCATTTGCCATTTTACTATGGTTTACTATGGTTTATGGTTTGACATAACACTCATAACATGCATTCTTTTATGGGACTCTACACATAGGTACATTTCAGAAAATGTCCATAAGACCTGGCTCTTTGCCCAGGCCTTTGGCAAGGATGATTGATGCCACTTATCAATGGTAGGTGTGCAACGGAGCAACTGGTGAGTAGGGTCACCCACGATCTCTATTTCTGATATTTTTAAGCACCTGCCCAATGTTCAAGCTGCCAGGGAAGGGACAAAAATCTGTTATCAGAGAACTAAACTGCATGCTTCGAAAAAATTTTAAATTATGCCAAAGATCACATAAAATTATGCTAAGAACTGGAAGTTGCCTATCCCTGTTCTAAAATCAAGGTGACTGAAGCAGAGGAGAGCCTACCCTGCATGGCTTTATACTGCATGGGTGTAATGTGCTCAAAGCCTGGAGGAGGGACATCCCAATACTTGCGAATTTTCTTCTTCTTCTCATGCCGAGGAGAACGGCTATAGTGGGGAATAAGGGTAAAAGGTTAATAGGAAGGAAAAAAAAATTAGCTTTAATTTACTGTAGCCTTAAAAGTTAAAATGAATTCACACTTAAGTCTGGGCTTATTCCAGTTTGGGATACTACCACACCATAAAATCCAGGGCCAATCCTTTTTATATAATAACCTCACAATGAATTCTGATCCCTGCACTGTTTCCCTCAATTTCAGGTTTTCTTAGTGAAGCCTCCTATGGCGTTACATTGTCCTTGCCAGCACAAGGAAGAACTGGCAGCACTCACCTTAGAGGACCTGATAGGCTTAGGGGAGATCTGAAAAACAAAAACAAAATGAGTTTGTATCCTTTCCTGTTTAAAGCAGGCCCAGAAAGGCATTTGTAGAGATTTAATAACAATTAATAATTATTAATTTAATAACTTTGTCTGCCTTGCAACTGTGAGCAGAGATGCAACTGAGGTAGATAGAGGGGCAGACTAAGAAAAATGTTCCATAAGAACTTTGTTCATTTATTATTGTGGCAAGTGACATTTCTAACTGGGTTTAAAAAGTGCCCTGACAAAAATACACAGGTCATGTGTATCCATCCACTAAGGACACTGGATATCACATATTAATCAGTAAGGAGAGTGTATGATTATCAGTAATGGTAAGATACCAGACTTTTCAAAGGATTAGCAAAGCTGTTTCAATCACATATAAAAGATAAAGATACAGCAAAAGACTGCAATAGTCCTGCTGGCCAAGTAAACAGAAGTTTAAAGACAAGGTGGAAAAAACTAGAAATGTAGTTGTAAGGCAGTTTGTTAGGCTTTCTAATCCCACACTTTACCCAAAAAGTTGTGGTAGACAAAAATTTCATCTCAGAAAACAACAACCTAATACAGTTTCCATTGTATTTCATTTCTCTGCTGCTTCTTTCCAGTCTCCTGAAACTTTGTTAAATTCTTTATTTCCCAACTCACCCAACATGCAGAGGCAAAATAGTTGGCAAGACTAGGAAGAATGAAGTACATAATTGACAGGAGATGCTGCCTATATGCAATTTCAGCATGTTCATATACTGTACAGCCTCTGAGACAACTATTTTCATTTCAGCGATCCTTGAACATACTTTCCTAACAAATTTAGTTTGAGCAGAGTAACTGAATAACCATTCATTTCTAGTGATAATTAGCTCCATATGCCAATATTTCAAAAATTATTGACTCGGTCTCTAGTAATCTGAATTATTAGACAACTTTATTATTCTGGTCTCAAAGAATTTGCAAGATCTGTTTCTCTAAACTAATAGTTTTCAGAAAAATCACTATGCTGCATGATTCTGAATGCCAACAGGCCCCATGTTTCTGAGGTTTTGCCCAAGATTCTTTACTCAGCATAAATATCTTGTTGAGGATCCTTACCTGCGCCTCCTGCGATCTCGTGAAACACTGCGCTGATCCCTGTTGCGCCTGTCACGGCTACGACTGCGGCGTTTCCTGTCACGACTCCGTGAGCGACTGTGGCTGCGTTTACGATGACGGTTCTCTTTATCACGTTCTAAAGGCAACAGGATAGAACACAGTGAGCCATCGGCTGCTGCTTCAGAACAGAGAACATAACTCTGGTTGTCACAAACAATTTTCAATTCCCTAAGATAATGAGTTGATGTTTTTTTGTGGCTTTCAAAGGAAAGCATTGGGGAAGAAACACTATCAAGAAGAAACTGATGGCATGATTGGGTCATGTCTGCTGTACAACCATCTGGAATTATCTTAATTGCCCCTGGAAAATGGCAGCAAATGGAGTGTAAGGGAGGAATAGAGACAAGAAACTAAATTGTTTTAGAATTTCTCAACATTAATATGGCATACAACAATCTCAAAATCAAAGTTTATCTCCAAATCTAGCAAGCTTTCTTTGTATGGCCCAATTTGTGAAAACAAAGATAGCCCTTCTTGAACATCTTGAGAGACACACAAAATTATTCCCCATGAGATTTTCTGCAACTTCCCAAGAAACAAGAACAGGACGATCTAAATAGAATCTGGTGTTAAAATTTCTGATTATTTTTCTTAAAAGTTCAAACCAAGTAGTCTTTGTTTGCTATTAAAAAAAAAAAAAAAACCACTGAGGAAAATCTGGGTATAATTCTGCACAGTATGGTTTCACCCCAGACTTTTAGATGTTAACACTACATAACAAAAACAAAGTAAAACAGCATGAAGAAAGGTATATCAAATGATATGCCTAGCTGCTTCTAAAACATATCAATACCTATAATTGCAAGAAGGCATGAGGTTATTTCTACAAATCTAATGCTGCTCCTGATAGTAGATAATTCTAAACTACTATGAGGCCTTCTATAGGAGTGCTATGGAGCAGAATTAGATACAAAACAATAGACCTTAAACAAAGAACTGTTTTGGAGACTGGAGAAGACCAATGCAGCTGTATTGGAAACAAACAATAGGGAACAATGTTGTAGAACAAGCACAGAGTGTTATTTGTGATGGCCAATGAGACTGTTTAAAGATTCTTTGGTAACAAGCATACAGAAATTTCTACTTTGGAAACATTCGTGCAAAGCAAAGGGACCTAATGGAAGTGAAAGCAGAGAAGCTTCAGTTTTAGCTAGGGAGCAATAAAACAATACAGTTTTAGAGATCAACATGCTTTCTCTTCTATTTCTGTAAATTACTCATATAATCCAAACTACAGGTAGGTCCAGTGCTATCACTAGACTGCACTGTTAAACATCCTTATCCTTTAGTTTCACCATCAAGAAAGCTTAATAAGGACCTACACTGCTTCCATCTGGTATACCCAAGGCTTCCAACACAGCCCCCAATTTAAAAAATGGACTGAATTCTAAAGAACCCCTGGATGTTCATACTTTCAGAAAGGGGGTGGAACTTGATTTATGGATTTTATTGACATATGATTTGGGGGGTGATAAGAATAAAATTAGATTAAGGTTTCTTTAAAGACTGGGAAAAGAAAAGAGGAAAGGGGAAGTAATACCCACAGACAAGAATTTATTTCAAAGGAAATCCATTCTGGGAGCAGGAAGGCAGCCTTTGAATTACACTTTTCAAAAGTAGAACAGGAATAATTTGCATTGTTAGAACCACAGCCTCTCTTTTGCTTCAATGCTAGCAACCAGGCAGCGGATGATAACAAATTCAACCTAAGAGCCTGTGAATTATTGTGATCCCCACGAAACAGGAATAGATATTATGTCAGTAGGGAGTAAAGGTAGACTTTCATTCAGGAGCACAGTAGCCTAACACAAATAACATTTTGATTGATGCAAGGAAAGGAAACCCATAGTGCTAAGTACTATATAGCGTTTTCAGGGAGAAGCATATACACGTTGCATACGTTTCTCAACTTTAACCTCTGGTATCGCCAACTCGGACAGGGAAAGGCCCCCATCTGAAGGCCCCCGGGAACAGCTGTCAGCCCATATGCCCGCAGCAGCTCCTGTGTGCCTGGGAAGCAAGGCCGCCTTCTTTCAGTCACCACCCGCTTCCCTTCCACCATGGCGCCCGAGGAAAGCGGCTGAGCAGATTTCGCTAACTTGCAGCTATCTCGCACGCTCTACGGCTCGCCTTTCTTCCGCCCTGGAAGGACCGTTTGTAACGCGGGCAAGCCTCCTTTCCAAGTCCGGCCTCGCCCACCCGCTCGGCTTCGGGAAGGGGAGGGGGGGCACCACGTGCGTTCTCCAACTCGGGACCCCCAATTCCGAAAAACTGAAGGCTGAGCGGGGGGAGGACTCGAGGGCTTCTCCCTCCCCTCCCCCCCGCCACGCGTTCCCCTCCCCCGCTCGGTCGAAGGCACGCCGCGCACTCGGCCCCCAACGGTCCCGGGCGCGCGATCTCGCCTCCCTCCCCCCACAAACCACTTCAGACTCGCGCCAAATTAGGCGGAGGGAGGGGGGCAGTAAAGACCAGGAGGCGGCCGGTCGCACGAGGATTCCTAACACTTCTCTTGAACGGGGACTTCCAAGGCAGCCGACGGGCCGCGACGAAAACCTGCGGCGTGCGGAGCGGAATGGCCGGCGGTGAAGGGGAAGACCTGCTCCGCCACTGCCTCCTCCTCGTACTTCTTTTTCTCTCTCCGCCGTTGACCCGGCCGACTTACCCGGTCCCACCCCCCCCACCCCCCGTTCGCTTACCCTGTTTGTTTTCGTTCAGCTGCCGCTCGAACTCGTCGAAGTCCGACATAGCTGCGGAGAAGGGAGGAGGACGCCCCCGGACCGGCCTCGCTACGGTTGTACTGTAGTGGCGCCTGCTAGCCCAGGTCCTCCTCACGCAGTAGGCCGCAACAGCGCCTTCTCTGGGAGTTCGGCAACTTCCGGTGACCGCTTCGGATGTGAACGGAAACACTCGGCTATCTCCGGAACGCCTTTCGAGATGTGGTTGTCCTTCCCCTCTCCCTCTTACCGCGCCAAAGAATCTTCCCAGAAACCCTCGAGAAAAGCTGCCTCTCTAGGAAAGTTTCGGTTACTTATAGACACTTTCTATAAACGTCATTTCCTTCGTCTCGAAACCTTTCGGGTGCCTGACACATGCCTTTGTATTCCCGCTTAAAAGCAGGGGAAAAAAAACCGTGGGTTCTTATAAATGAGCCTCTCAAGTATTTCCGTCGGATGTCGCGTGACTGCTTCCTGTGGATTTCTTACGTATTGACCATATGGCTGATCTCTTGGTGTCGATGTACAAAACAGCGGAAGAATGAGAGTAGTTTTATTTTGTTGAATTAGCAGTTTTCATTTTCGAAATATACTGAACTGCGAATAATTTCACATGCTGGGCTCACATAGTATACTGAAGCGCTGAAAAAGACGAACATGCTTTAAAAAAGCATAGCATACTGAAGCGCTAAAAAAGACGAAAATGTGAGAGAGCTGCGTTTGCAGGGCACACAATCACATATATTATATGAACCCCATCCATGTAGTGTGAAATTCAGTGTCACGCGAACCCAGAAAATTGAGTTCATTCAATTAAACGATGAATAGCGTTGTTTAAGCGTATCACGAACACAGACAAGTACGGAAAGCTGTTAAGATGTAGGCAATGAAAGTTTTTGAGCTTTTTGTACTCTTTCCAAACTTGTAGTGTAGGAATCTAATTCATAAATAGAATTCTTTCTAGAGCAACTGTTCTACCATAAAGTGCACTGCATTTTCTATTTCATAAGTACCCTGCCTTCTAATTAATACTACAGGCAGATAATTGTTTTTTTAAATTTTTGAAGGGGAGCAGACATGTTCCTAAAGCCTGTAGTCTTTCCCTGACAAACATAGCATAATTTTGTCTATGGCACCACCCTGTGCTATTTTATGATGCAATTCTCTGCATATTTTCTTAAGAGGATGTTCCCATTAAGCTAAGGAGGTTATACTTTCCATGTTGAGTTTTATCAGCCTGGAAGGTTCCCCATTTCTTTGTGAACTTCTAATAAACTCAGAAGTGTTACCTGAGTATTCCTTTTTTCTAATAAACCACACTTATTTGCAAATTGTCTCTTGTACTTGAAGTTCTGCTAACTTACTGTGCTCTAATTTTAAACAACTTTTCCTATCTTTTAAGAAACTTTGAAGTCACAGTGGAGTAGGTTATACATCCTATTATACACCGTTTAAATCCCATCCTCGTACACATCTAAACTAGGTGAGGAAAATAACCAGTTTTCCCATCTTACCAAGGGAAAACCAACTGAAGAAGCCCAAATGTAATCTAGGAACTCTCAGAGAATGAAGGAAACTGGATCTCTCCGCTCTAATAGTTCACACATTTGTTTTCACAGGCTATAAGTGTACCTCATTTTGCAATGTGCTACACAAGGTTATGTAAAAAATACATATTGCAGAATGTTATACCAAAATGTTCTCTTTAATTTAAATTCTGTTTTAATAAAATGTTTTTTTTAATATTTTCTTTTTAATTTCTTTTTTTTTTAACACAGAAAAAGGATTGGGTGAATGAAATTACAGGCACAGTGGGAACAGTTCATTAATTACACTGAATAAAAAGGAAGCATCCTCAAGGAATGCAATGTACAGTTCAAGTCCTTGCATTTAAACATAATTCCTCACTAACATACTGAGAGAGGAAAAAAAGTATAAAATTGCCAGCAGAAAAACCCAGTTGGGGACTAGGAGTAGGACAACAGCTAGGGAAAAGGAGTAGGCCATACCTCCCAAAACTATGAGGTAAGAGGTGTACTAGGACCACAGGATGTGGGAATATCTTTGGGAGACAAAAGGAAAGCAGAGGCAGCTCAATGCTGCAATTCCTCCAATCTTAGCAGGATTACACAGGTAGTCCCCAGTTTAAGAATGAGTTCCGTTCCCACGGTCTGTCCTTAAGTCGAATTTGTATGTAAGCCAGAACAGTATTATTGTATGATACTGTATAAGAAACATTGTGTAATGAACCTGAACCATTGTGTATTTAACTCAAATCATTGTGTATTTAACTTGAATTTTGCTACAATAAGCTCTGTTCTTAACTATGGGTCCTCTGTAACCTGGGCATTCTTAACCCGGGGACTACCTGTAGTGAAAATGAAGTAATGGCAACCGCAATAGCAGTAAGAGAGGGAATTGATACAGTACCTGCTAATAGCTCAGAAAACACATAAAAGGTTTTCAAGCAATGAGAGGTAAAGCTACAGAAGTGCATCATGCAACTTCACCTTCCCTCCTCCAGGTTAGAAAGGGTGGAGAAATGAGGTGGCAGTGAGTGACTTCTCTGTTGGTTAGGTTGATTTGGCCCTAACTTAGAGGCAAACTCCCCCGCCCCCACTTAAGTTACCGTTACTTAACCTACTGTTATTCATGCTCACAGGGATATTTTTGCAAACTTGTATTTGCTATCTTGTTATTTCAGTCTTTTGATGTACCCCAAATGACTAATATGCGCAATAGTTTATTAAAGAAAATGTGTGGGCTTATATCTTATGTGCAAGGCTATAGTTACCATCAGTAACATTGTTAGCTGTTCCAACTTACCTCTGCAACAGTCACAAGCAATCTATCCATGATACTATTTATTGTGGGATGGGGCATATTATGTCCACTAACTCCTCCTTTGCCATTGTTTCTCCTCTGACCATATTACCAGCGCTCAGATGGAAGGAGGGAGAATGAAAGCAACCCAGTAGCTGTGGAGAAGCCTTTAAAGGGGGAAGCACAGATGGACAAGTCTATAATCAAGTAATGATCCTAAGGAAGCCAGCACTCCTGGGCTCTTTATATAAAGATACACTGGCCTTTCCTGTGAAAACAGTGGTTTCATTCAGTATTTAAACCTAGGAAAAGGTGGGAGGTGGCTGTGTACAGGGACAAAGGAAAACCAAGGGAACACTGTGGGAGTTTGGCGAATACTGGATGGGGGAGGAGGAGGTACAGAGAAAGAGAGGTCAAAGGGCTGGCAAAGTAGCTTCCAGCAGCAGCTCCATGAGAGGATTCATCGTTTGTAGCATTCAGCAATTGGCAGAAGTTGCTTGGGTGGTGTCGCAGGAGCGGGGACAGAGTTGCCAGCTGCTGAGCCAGGAGAGTCTGTTTTCCGCTTGAAGCGGTAGGTGATGGGCAGTAGAAGCTTGCTTTTCTTGAGGGCCTGGACTTTCTTGAGTGTCTCATCATCCAGTGCCATAAAACATCGTCGGGAATATTCAAGCAGACGTTCCTTAGATGGGTCAAACTCACCCACTTCAGCCAATTTTTCAGGAGCAACAATAAGGAGCTCTGCTATGGGTGTGGTCAAAGCCACAGTGTTACGGTCCACCCGGTGATGTTCAAAGGCCCGACTCATGCTTTGCAACTTCTGAAAAGTGTAGAGGATCTTCTTATACCGGCAGAGTACTCCATCCACATCTTTGACTGTATAGTGAATTTGGGTTCAGGTGGACAATAGCATGGAGGGTAGAGACAAACAGCAATGTAATTGAAGAGCAAAATGCAGAAAGAGAAGAACAGCACCTCATGAACACCAGACACCATGAAAGCCAAGATAAAAGAAATGAAAAGTGCCATTTAAGGCAAGAAAGTGACAAGTGAGGATGGAGAAGCAGATAAGGACATGATGTATGAGGGTTATAACATGCCATATACATCAGCAGCACAAGAAAGGGAAAGGGCAGAAAATAAATCAGGGATCAGGTTAAAAAAATATACATTTGGAGTTGAGAACATCAGTAGATATGAAAAGATGAAGACAGGGACAGAGAAGATAGGTTGCAAAAAGAAGGAAATAAAGAGTGAAGCAAGAAGTGTACATCACAATTGCCAAGACCAGAAATAGTAGGAAATAGGATGGTGGAGAGTAGTTTAGGGATGGGTAAAAAAAAAAAAAGGAAGGGGAGGGGAGGGGAGGGGAGGGGAGAGGAGAGGAGAGGAGAGGAGAGGAGAGGAGAGGAGAGGAGAGGAGAGGAGAGGAGAGGAGAGGAGAGGAGAGGAGAGGAGAGGAGAGGAGAGGAGAGGAGAGGAGAAGAATTAACAGCTGTTTACCACAACTTGATGCTTTGGTGTGAGAAGATTTGGAGAAACTATGAATCAAAATACAGTATTTCTATACCTGTCAACAAGATAGCCCCTACAGACATTTAATGAAAGCTCCCACAATCCCTTGAACTGGCCATACTGGTTGAGGCTGTTGGGAATGTAAAATGTCTCAAAGACACTTCATTGCCTATCGTTGCTGTAGAAATGCTTGTTTTCAAACTCAGGATTCTCCTTCCTACCTCCTTTTTTTCCTCAAAAAAAAAAAAAAGCTATACTATAATATCATAAATATATATAATAATACTGTAAGGTTTCTGCTGGATCAAATCAAAATGGTCTGTTTCAGGATATTGTTCCCATAGTAGCCAATGAGATGCTTCTGAAAAGCCAGAAATAGGACAGGAGAACGCTAAGCCTCACACCTATACATATGTATTCCATAGCAACTGGTAATCAAGTGCTTTGCTGCTTCACACATTTTCCCCTGTATATGTTTTCTTTTCCAGTGTTTCACTGCCATTGTACTAGAGCAGCATCTTCCAGGGGAGGTACCACCCTTGAGAGATGATTTTCAAGTTCAAGAGGGCAATAAAAGCTAAGGGGACAGTAAGGGGGCACTGAGAAACAAGCAATCCTATTTCATGTTCAACATTACACACATGCTCTTTTGCAAAGTTCCCAGTCTTTCTTCACACTCATAAATGGGGATATATTCAATGTATAAATCAAAACACTGATTAAAACCATACCAATTGTAAAAACTATATAATATAATTAATATAATGAGTGCTTGTAAGTATTATCTTTGTTAACCATAAAGTCAGAAGATTTGACTGAATATACACTTACCTTTTATTTGTCTGCTGGTGGATGTTTGCAATAAAACATTTTCTATTTCAATTTTCATTGCCTTTTCACTTAATTACATGAAGGTTTTAATTTTATTTATATTGCACAGTGCGATACTGTTTACCCATGTGAAGGGTTTCATCAGAATTCATGTTCCAGGCTAAACATTATTAAAGTGGGGGGAAAGATAAACAGTTTCAATAGAAAGGGAGTCTGCTGGAAAAAAAAAAAAGGTTGGGAACCACTTTTCTAATAGAAAACACCACAGCGCTCCAAACCTTTGCAGCCTCAGTACTCACCTCTCTGCCTCTCCCGGACTTTAGGCTTGGCAAAGCGTCGCCGGTTCACTCCTGCTTTGGGTTTCTTGTGTTCCACAGAACCTCCTTCTTCAGGGCTGGTGCTCAACCAGGAGCCCATGCTGTCATCATCAGTCACGTCCCCATTTCGGCTCTCTGACACCTCGGATCTCCGTGGAAGCTGCTTGTTGCAACAGTGATCATCTAGGTTGGGAGACCGAAAGGCTAAGCACACTACGGTGAGGGAGATGGGAAACAAGAGGCCTACTCACTTTGGCTACCAGGCTCAATCTCCCCCAAATCAGAGCACTACGAGATGTGATCCTTTTATTCTAATAAGGATAATCAGCTTATGGTTCTTCATACAGTATGCTGCTAAATTCAGTGTCTATCAGTCCCAATCAGAATGGCTCCTGATTGAACTACAATGCACATCATCCCCATCATCTAGAGGGTTGAAGGTTCTGAAGCCTCATTTATATCTCCAACAACCTCTCCTTGACTCTAATTCAAGGACTGACAATGTAGTGTTTGCAGGGACCACAGTTCCACCAGTCACCAATCTTAATGTCCCAAATATTCCATCCTGCATCTGACTAAAGTGTTTTTTTAAATATAAAAATACGTAGATAGGAAGCTGGCGTGCCAAGCAAAAGCCCCTATATTTATTTGGAGGAATACCCTGGAGTCACATATAGGACTTAATGGGATTATCAAAAGTGCTTAGGAAACTGCTTTGACTTCCCGTAGATGAGTTGACTAGCCATGTCCACCCTGGAAATCATGTTATGAATCAGCAAGTCCTCCATGGGAACTATTCTGTGAGTTGCCCACCACATGCTCTCAAAATTCTGAATGTGCCCTCAAGCCAAAACTGTCTATTCCAATGGTCAATCCCTATTCGAAATTGAGTCCCCTCAGGAAATTTGCTCCCCACTTTCTCTTAACAGCCAAAGTGTCATGGCACTTATTCTCCTCCCCCCTTTTTTTCTAGATTATTCTTCTTTCCAATAGAGTGCTTTCCGCTAGCCCGGTAAAACCACTTCATTAGCCTTCAGAATATGTACCAGCGTCCAGGCGGGCTGAAGAGATGAATTTGTCCAGCTGGCAGCGCAAGAAATCTCGTTCTTCTTCCAGGTCCTCAATTCGCTTCTGCAACCAAGAGTTCCTTTCCAATGCCATATGTAACTGGGTCCTCATATTGGTCACCAGGGTCAATGAAGGAGATGGCATCTCGGGAACTTCTAAGACACAATGAGAGGATATTACAGGGGCTCCATTCATACAACATGCTGAACTGAGTAGTTTAAAAACCTAGTGGTTGGGTTTGTGCAAAACTCTAGGCTAGGCTAAAACAGTTCAGCAGTTTCTAATTCAGCATATTGTGGGGAAATCCAATCATTCTCTTAGAGTGCATTGTGAATCAGGCCACCAGGTTAAGCCATAATGTGGCTGATTTGTTTGGGTATAGTACAACAGTGCTTAGAGTTTGTGAATCCTTTTGAATTTTTAATATTTCTCCATAAATACGACCTAAAACATGATCTGTTCTTCACACAAGTCCTAAAACTAGATAAAGAGAACCCAGTTAAACAAATGAGTCAAAAACATTATACTTGTTCATTTATTTGAGAAAAATTATCCAAAGCTACCTTTCCGTGTTATACTGAAATGCAGAATTAACGTAGGCAATCTACAGAGATCCCGACTATTCCTGATAAGAAACGTCTTTCTAATATGTCAGATAAGGGCAATGTTTGCCTGAGCCACAAAATAGCCAACCACATTGCAGCCTAGTCTGTTGTACAAATTTCTGCCTACGAAGGACATGCTCTGCTAGGAAACTACAGTCTCTCACTGTTGCGAGGATTATATAGAACACCCCCCACCCCAGGGTTTATAGGAATCTATTAGGGCTATGCCTTACTAGTCCTTGGTTAACAACCAGCATAACAACTAGTCCTTGGTTAACAACTGTCGCTAAGCAATGTGGTTGTTAAGCAAGACATCACATGACTGCAACAGTTGTACAACCTCACTTCTGCTGCAGTCATTAAGCGAGTCACTGTGGGTTGTTAAGCGAGACAATGCATGACTGCGACATGCGATTTTACTGCTGGCTTCTCCATTGACTCTGCTTGTTGGAAGCTGGCTGTGAAATGCACAAATGGCAATCACGTGACTGCGGGATGCTGCGATGGTCGTAAACACCTGCTGGTTGTGAAGTGCCCAAATCTCAACCATGTGAACATGGGGACACTGCAACGGTCGTAAGTGCGAGGACCAGTCATAAAGTTACTTTTTCAGCACCATAACTTTGAATGGTCCCTAAACAGGGCAGTCGTTAAGTGAGGACTACCTGTACTTGGGTTCAATTTCAGGAAAGGACACTGCTGCTTTAGGCTGTTGTAAGTAAGTGCTACCTTTGTGCTCTCACCTGCTCCAAGACACTTTCTGGAGATTAAATTCTCAGTGCTACACAGCCTTAGTCCCAAGATACACCAGTACCCTTTTCTACTGCAATTTCCATGGTGGTAATTGTGTCATTTTTCTCAGCATTTTTCCAGAGTTGTTGTCATAATCAGGTAAGAAACAGAAGAGCACATTCCTGTTCCCAGTGCCTTAAATGGATTGCCTCGATGCCCTCTGCCTACATGATCCAGGAAAACAGTTAAAGGATGTTTAGATGCTTTCAAGGGGAAGGTGACATTGTTTCTCACCATCAAAATTTTCTGGGGCGCTCAGACCGTAATATAACTGTTGCTGAGTTTGTGTCTGAGACTCCATTTGGCATGGTTCATCCAAAGGTATGGATAGTTCATAAGTTTCATTATTCTCTTTCACTGTAAATACAAATATGGGGGGAGGGGAAGAAATGTAAGAATTCTGGAACACACAGGGTTCAACATCATACTAAACCATGATTTGTTCAACTACAGTCTAGTCAATATATCACATGGGACCTGGTTTACATAATATGTTAGGGCACAGTTTACAAATCTCAATAACAGGTTCATATAACACTCAGACCAAGCAAACAATATTATGGTTTAGTAAAGTGTATGAACTAGAGCATAATGTTGTTTGGGCGCACCATAGTTCATTAAGTCCTAAACTGAGGCAAACAAAAATATTCCTGGTTAAAGATTTTCACTGACAGCTAAATAAAAGAGACAATTCCACTGGCAAGAAAATAAAGCATAGGAAATACTACTGTGTAATAACAGTTCATGCTTATTGGACATGTATAGCATGCTCAACTACACATTTAGTTTGCTTGTGTTGTAGCAAATGAAGAAGCAGTAGAACAGGAAACTATACCCTACATCTGAATCTTGTCCTGTTAGATTTTCTTCCACCGCTGGTATGCATCACTTCATTTGCAAAAGTTACCATGAACAAAATTTCATATTACACACATTTTTAGAACAGCATATTTTCAAATGGAATGTCATAGTGTTTTGTCTGTTTGTTTTCCATCATGGCACGGAGGTGGACGCCTGTTTGGTAGACTCACTTTGCTGGGAATTTTGAGGATGATGTGGATGATGCATGGAGGTGTTTGGCGGTCCTGATTGGTTCAGTGGGTGGCTAGCAATGTTAGTACCAGTTATCTGGGCCAGCAGGAGGAATGGGAAGCAATGGAGGCAGATGGCGTGGCGGCAGCGGACCAAGTGGCTGGAAAGGGCCGGTGGAGCCCTGTTGACATCTTCCAGGGCAGCAGCCGAGTGGGACTGCATTGGGCAGCAACCCCTCCACTGCGGAGGCTCCCTGGGGAGCAGGCAGCAGGCAGTGGAGCTCAGTGGCGCTGTGGATCAGCTGCCTTTACTCCAGCTGATGGGTGGCGCAGAATGGACTCCGGAGGACATGGCAGCATGGCAGAGCAAGTGCCAACAGACTAATGGCTTAGTCCCTGTCCTCCATCTTGAGTCTGCCGCCACAGAGAATATAAAGACAGGCTGGACCGGCACAGAATGAGGAAGTGGCGGTGGCTTCTGGCTGCCGGAGTCCCTGGCGGAGTGGAGGGCTCAGAGGGCCAGGCGGTCTGTGGCAGCAGGAGCAGGAGCCGGGTGGCAGACCGGTGGAGGAGCTGCCTTGTGTTCTGCAGCTGCTGCTCAAGCAGCCACATGGCACAGCAGCCATTTCAGTGGATTCCCTCACCTGTCTGGGAGGACTTGGGACTGAAGTTGCTGACACCCGGAGTAAGGACATTTGTATGGACCAGGAACTTTTACAGGGTTTGGTAGTTGAAGTGGGGGCTGGGTGTGGCTGGGGCCTTCTTGCTCCCCTCGTGTGAGACAGGGGTGGGCTGGGGGTGCGGCCACCCATTGACTTTGGGGGGCATGACTTTGCTCTCTGGGTGAGAGCAGGGGGGTGGGGAGGTAGGGGGTGAAAGAGGAAGGTTTGGTTTGGGGTGTGAAGGAAGATTTGGATGAGGTGCTTGGATGGAGGGCCTGCTAGGGCGGAGGCGCTGAGCATGTCACAGAAGCACCAGAACCTGAACGGAGCCTGTCTGTCTAGATCGTTTAGGTTGGATGTAGATGGCTCCCAGTGCCTTGGGGATGGGAGGCTGGCGGGGAGGGGACCCAGATAGGGAGAGAGGGGAGATGGTGGCGGAGGGCATTGCAGTGGTGACGGGCATGGGGAGGTACAGCAGGAGACAGGAGGTGGGCCACTCTCGGGGAAGGCGGCCCTGTTGTTTAATATCAGTACTGCGTTCTGGCCCCTTGTGCTCAGCCCCAGGACTTGCTTTCCAGAGCTTTGGTGGCTCTGGACTCCGGCTGCTGCTACTGCTGAATGCCAGGTCAACCTGCAATAAAGCTCACCTCATCCACGATCTGATTGGATGGGAGAGCCGACCTGGCTTGTATCACTGAGACCTGGCTGGGCACTGATGGGAGGGGTCCCCTCTCTGAAATGTGCCCTCCTGGGTTACAAGTGTTGCATTAGCCACGACTCCAGGGCAGGGATGGGAGTGTGGTGGTTGTTATTTGTGCGTCTCTGGTGGCCTCCACAGGCTCTGCCCCAGAGATCACCGGCTATGAGACCCTTTTTGTGAGGCTGGGCCATAGGGGGCCAGGGGGATTACTGCTCATTTACCTTCCTCCCTGCAGTGTAGCTGCACGCCTGCCTGTGCTCCTGGACTCTGTGTCTGAGCTGGCGGTGGAGTTCCCCAGGCTTATGGTTCTGGGGGATTTCAACCTGCCATCTTTGGGCCCGGGATCTGAGGCAGCACTGGAGTTCATGGTCACCATGGCAGCCATGGACCTGGTTCAACTTATTCATGGCCCGACTCACACAGCGGGGAGCCATACACTAGATCTGGTGTTTGCCTCGGGGCAGCGGCGTCATGATCTGGATTTGGGGGACGTTAACATCAGTCCCCTGCCATGGCAGACAAATCCCTGTTAGCCCTAAAGTTCTCAGCAGCTGTCCCTCACTGCAGGGAGGTGGGGCCTATTAGGTCGTCCCGCCCCAGGTGCCTGACAGACCCAGTGCGGTTTCAGAGGGAACGTGGGGTTCTTCCTGAAGCTCTGGCAGGCAGTTCAACTGATGCCCTCGTTGATGCTTGGAGTGAGAAGCAACGGGGGCGATGGACCAAATTGCACCTGTGTGGACTTTGTGTGCATGCAGATCTCTTGGAGCGCCGTGGTTTACCAAGCAGCTCCGAGAGATGAAGTGACACAAGAGACGTCTAGAGCGCCGCTGGAACAAGACGAAGAGTGAAGCCAACCAACCACACAGGTAAGAGCCTCTATTAGGACTTACCTTGTGGCAATAAGGGTGGCAAAGCATACTTACTTCTCCACTCTTATTGCATCTGCAGGTAGCTGTTCAGCAGCCCTGTTTCGGGTGACCGGGTCCCTCCTGGGTAAGGAGGAGCCTGGGAGCTCCTGCAGGGCTGCTATGAGGAATATTCTCGGGATCTATCAGATATAAAGTCACTCAACTTTACTCAGAGTTGGGCTCTGACTGGGCAGATCCATGTTTGAGACCTCATATCTGGGAGGAGTTTAAGCCAGTTGATCCTGGGGAAGTGGACAGAGTCCTCGTGGCTGTGAGCTTGGCCACCTGTGTCCTGGACCCATGCCCCTCCTGGTTGGTTAAGGCCTCCTGGGAGGTGGCATTTGCCAGGTCCAAGCGGTGGTTAAAGCCTCTTTGTGGGAGGGGATGGTACTGCCTGCCTTGAAGGAAGCGGTGGTGTGCCCCCTTCTCAATAGGCCATCCTTGGACCCAGGCAAGTTTCATCCACTCTTCAACCTTCCCTTTTTGGGAAAAGGTTGTTGAGAGGTGGTTGGCACGCAGCTTCAGAGGGCCCTGGACGAAGCGGATTATCTGGACCTTTTCAATCTGGGTTCAGACCAGGATACAGCACTGAGACAGCATTGATTGCACTTGCTAACGACCTTTGGAGGGCTTGGGAAGGGGATGGTACAACTGTCCTGGCTCTCCTGGATCTCTCGGCAGCTTTCAATACCATCAACCATGGTATCCTTCTGGGCTGGGTCTGGGGGTTGGGAGTGGGAGGCACAATTTTGCGGTGGTTCTCCTTTCTCTGTGGCCAGTTCCAGTCATGTTGGTGGGCAAGGAGAGGTCAAGCCCTAGGCCCCTGCAGTGTGGGGTGTCTCAGGGCTCGGGTCTCTCCCCTCTGCTCTTTAACATCTACATGAAACCGCTGGGTAAGGTCATCTGATGGCACAGGGTACAGTATCATCAGTACACTGATGATACCCAGTTATTTATTTATTTGTTTGTTTTATATATATATATATATATATATATATATATATATAGAGAGAGAGAGAGAGAGAGAGAGAGAGAGAGAGAGAGAGAGAGAGAGAAATTTTAATTGATATATTATTGTACTGTATTGTAATTTTAATTGATTTTAACTGTTTTGTAAACCACCCAGAGTCATTTCAATGAGATGGGCAGTGACAAATTTGATATATAAATAAATAAATAAAATAAAAAATAAATATATCTCCAACCCTGGCCAGGCAGGCGATGCTGTTGTGGTGTTGTTCAAGTGCCTGGAGGCTGTATAGGTCTGGATGGGGATGAACTGACTTCAGCTCAACCCTGGCAAGACGGAGCAGCTCTGAGTTTTTGGCCCCCAAGGTCTAGTGACTTGTAATCTTTGACTCTGGTCCAGGTTGCACTCCCCCAGACCGAGCTGGTGCACAATTTGGAGGTCCTCCTGGACATGGCTCCTGCTTGATGAGCAGGTGGCAGCTGTGACTAGGGGGGCCTTTGCACAGATCTGTCTTGTGCGCCAATTGCGCCCTTTCCTGGACTGAAAGGCCTTGCTCATAGTCACTCACGCCTTAGTTATTTCCCATTTGGATTACTGCAATGCGCTTTACATGGGGCTGCCCTTGAAGACCACTTGGAAGTTACAACTGGTCCAGAATGCAGTGGCGTGCACAATATTGAGTGTTCATTCGCCCATGTTACACCTCTTGCGCAAGTTGCAGTGGCTCCCAGTTTCCTTCTGGGTGCAATTCAAGGTGCTGTTTAGCATGGGACCTGGTTATTTGTGGGACCACCTCTCCCTCAGAATACAGGTAGTCCTCAACTTACAACCACAATTGGGACCAGAACTTCTGTCGCTAAGCAATGTGGTCATTAAGTGAGTCACGCCCAATTATACAACCTTTTTTGCCATGGTCGTTAAGCAAATCACTGTGGTTGTTAAACAAATCATATGATCATTAAGCGAATCTGGCTTCCCCTATTGACTTTGCTTGTTGGAAGCCCCCTGGGAAGGTCACAAATGGCGATCACGTGACCCTGGGACACTGCAACCATCGTAAATACATGCCAGTTGCCAAGTGCCAAAATTCTGATCACATGACTGCGGGGATGCTTAACAACAACTGTGGGGATACAGGTAAGTGCGAGGACCAGTCATAAGTCACTTTTTCAGTGCCATTGTAACTTTGAACAGTTGTTAAATGAATGGTTGTAAGTTGAGGGCTATCTGTATCTGCCTATCCCACTAGATCAGATAGGGTAGATGTGATGGAATGGTTTGGTGAAGGCCGCGCTTGGGGAGATAAGCATTTCCTTAGCCCCCAGCAGGAGTGTGGGAAGGTTAAGAGGATGAGACTGGCACGACCCTAAGGAATTTGTGGTGTTTGCTTGCTGGCTTGGGAAGTTTAGATTCAGTCTGGTGAGATTCTGTCTTGTGGTTGAAAGCTAATAAAAGCTACCTGTACTGTCTCGTGGAGTCCTTTGGGCTGAACCTGACAGTAGGCAAGCTCCAGTTCCCTTCCCTGAAATCCTGCCACCTAGTGGGACCTTGGAACCATGCCTTTTCCATGGCTGTCCCTACCTTATGGAACACCCTCCCCCCAGCGATTCGGCAGGCCTTCATTCTTTTAGCCTGTCAGAAGGCCATCAAGACATGGCTTTTTACTGAGGCACTGGGATAGGATAGAATAAAATAGAAAGAATGGAATTAGGGTAACTGGAGCTTGCTTCAGGGCATTCTAAGGGGATGATTAAGGTGCGGGGTTTTTGTGTATATTTGATCATTTTACATTTTGTTTCATTGTTTTAAGGTTGCTTTATAATTAATGGTTTTACCGTTGTTGTCAGCTGCCCAGAGTTGTTTAAGATGGGCAGCCATATCAATCAATCAATCAATCAATCAATCAAATAAATAAATAAATAAGATATACAGCATGTGGGTAACATATCTGTACAGCATGTATGAATAGGATACCTGAGATTTATGTTAATATTTCAAGAATTCTGATAATATAAGCAAATTGTATGGAAGTGGTGGTACTTTATCATTTCCTCTACAGTATATCCCGATTTATAACTCTATATGTATGATGGTGATCTGAGATTTTACCACAAAAGTAAAGAATTGTCATTATACAGATGCTATTTTTAGAATCTTTAAGTTTAGAAACTCTCCTGATCAGAAATCTTTTGAATGTTCCTTGCAACACATATGAACTGGTCATATGATTTTATATGGTATGAAATCTGTATTTCCCATATGGATGCTCATTTCTTAACAAACAACTTTTGCCCGGGTTCCTTCATTATACTAAGTCATAAAGCATGGTTTGCAAGCCAGAGGGGCCGATTCCCACATGTAGCTTGCAAATTATGGATTATGGGTTAGTATGATGGGAACTCAGCCAACTGTAGTTTACCCAAACTATGATTAAGCCAATCATGGCTCATCATGATGTGTGAGTGCAGTCAATATTCTTATTAGGAGCTTCACAATTATCTAATGAGGCTATGAAGAAGCCATAAATGGATTTGTTTGATTTGATTTAGTGTAACATGTGAACACAATCAGTGGGATGGATTCAGATTTTCATCTTGATTTCAGTAACATGCAAAGCTATCTAACTTGTGTCTGCCTCTAAACCATTACTGTATGATTAAGAGGACTATGGATGAACCCTCTTTGCCTCAGGCCCAGGGCAATCCACCTCATTCCCAGCCAACATACACACCTTGCTTTGCTCCAGCTCCACGACGACCCCTACCTACACTTGCTCGCTGGTGGTGGTTACTTTCATTCATCGTCCTCCCTCCCCGAGTGAGATGGATATTTCCAACCTAGAGGACAGGATGGAAGCTATAACTAGGCCTATGGATCACACATCCCACCCCCCGTCCCCATTTTACAAACTTCTGGTCTAGATTTTCCTTCCAAGTCAACTCCAAATGAAGGTCTCCTTTCAACAAGACTCCTCAGCTACCAAAGGTGCCTCTTTCAGGAAACCCTAAAAGGCTGCCTTTCACAACTGTTGATCTTACATTTTTAAAGATCAGAACTGCACATATGGGAGAGGAAAATGCCTGGGACAACCTTTCACTGAAACAGCAGCAACGACAGAACTGAAGGCCTGAAACAAAGAGGCCTATGCTTCCTTCTGAACAGAGAAGCTGCTGTAATTCCCTAACAGGACACCCATTCCCTAATTCCTACAACTACTGTTGAGTTACTAAAATAGGGATTGGAAAATCTGGGGCCTTCCATTTGTTCTTAGACTATAATTCCCATCAATCCTAGCCAATTCACATACTGCTGAGGCTAATACATGGAGGCCAACATCATCTGCAGAGGTTCCCCACCCCCCCAAAGAGAGTGGTTTAAATCTGGGTTTGGTCCACACCCGCAGATTTCAAGATCCCTGAATATGGCAGCAGAATACAGTTAATCTGAGGCAGGAGAGGATGAGAAGAAGGCATTTTGCAAATGCCCAGAGACTGGTCTTTAAAACTACATTACATAAAGAGCCGTAGAACAAGTTAAGCTTTATAGCAGACCTCTCCAAAAAATCTTTAGAGAGTTCTGCTTTATTTATTGTTTTTTACACCATTCCTTCATTGAGCTCAACACAGTGGGCATAGTTCACACATACACAATTTCCATTTTAACTTCTCCACCACTGTGTGGGATAGTTTAGACAATGGCCAACCTTGCACATCATGTTCCTGCAGTGTGCTTCATTCTGGTTTGAAGATAAGAGGGGAACCCAATCAGTCACTGGCTCAAACTCAGCTTGGGAGTTTTATGCTCAGTGGAGGTCTGTTCTGGGGCCTCCTCATTGTCCACACACAGTCACACATTGGCTACAGGATCCTAGATTCCCAGGTATCTTTTCTATTATAACAAAATCTCTACCTGAGCCAGGGTAATAGTTGGGGATCCAAAATCCTTCACACAGCTACTTGCTTCCTGGAAATAACTCCAAACACCTGACTGAAGGCAAAAGAGAAATTTAGTAAGTTTGGAGAACAATTCCCAGAAACTGATATAGTCTATGACAAGTGGATGGCAGCATCTTTCAAAATAACTATATAGGAACTATGACTCTGCTTCCATGAGCTTTTTAGTACAGGAATTTACTTACGCCCAAATGTAGTGTTTAAAAACTAGTGATGTCTGAAGCAATTGACTATTCCATGAAAGATGGCATTTCTTCTGTAATGGCTCATTCACGCATGGAATTTGTCTCTTGATTTTAAAGCCTTAAGTGATGAAAGACTACGAATATTTTGAAAACAAAACACAATCAAAGATCAGTTCAATGCCTCCCTCTTCATTTGTAATGTTGTCTGAGTGAACCTCTTCCAAGTTTCCTGAAATATAATATGATTTAATTCAAAGTGGGTAGCTGAGTCAAATGAACCTTTCCTGGGGGGCAGGGGTGGAGGAAAGAGGGATAGCAAATATACCTTTAAGAAAGAAAGAGGGAACAAAAATTAATTTGGCCTCGCAACAAAAAAATAAAATTAATTAGGGCTGGAAACCTGACTTTCCTGCAGAAAAGATAATAAAGGGCTTGATTTCTGGTGACCACATGAACACATCCAATAGTACTGTAGAAAATTTATGTTGCTTAGGGTTGAACTGTTGGCATGCACTGAGGAAGTTACCTGACCTGGAACAAAATGTCTGCAGAAAAGCAACCAAGCTCAGAGAACACCAAGAACCCAATGGTCATATCCATGTTGTTGTCTTGGCAACAATATAGAAATAGTTTGCCAACCAGGCATTTAAAAAATAATGGCTGGAGGTTGGCATAAAACTTCACTTGCTTGCCCTGAGGACAGAACAATGTAATGCCATATAATTACCTACCCATTGTGCTATTGCCAATATAAATGTTTATATAGTCCTCTCAGTCTCAATCACAGAGGCCAATTTTGCATCACTCACAATAAACCTGTGCATGTTGCTTCGACTCCTTTAAGACTGAAGTCCCCGGAGATTAAATTTCACAATGAAACAAACCATTTCCTTTGCTCTTTTTAAAACTGTGCCTTACCAGGCTGAACATCAATTTTTTATTTAGCCCTTCAATCTGAATCAATCAATAACTGACTGATCAACTGTCTTCCTTCTCCCAAAATAATTTGTTATTCATATCTTACACCCACACCCCTCCTCTTCTTTGCCAAAAATAAATGGAACCCTATAAACTAGACTTTCCCAGTCTGGTGCACTCCAGGTGGGTTTTATTCAACTACCATAATTATGGGAGTGCCTCTGAAGAACAGCAAGTTGGGGAAAGTTGATCTAAACAATGGTTCATCTATTGCTGAATCTCTACTCTTTTTAACAGAGAGAACTGGGCAGGAAAAATAAATAAATGCCTTATTGTGAAAATCTCACATAACTACAACTGGCTCCCTGCCAAGGTATTTCATACAGAGGAGTGCAAGGAGGGTGAAGCTGATTTTATTTTTAATCATTGTAATCTGCAGGCACGTTTTCTGGTTCCATTCCAGGAACCAGAAACATCTCTAGAAAGCTGGTCCATCTGCCTGTACCTGTCAGCACCTACCACTCCAATACAATATGTATTTATGAATTACAGATATTTATATCCTACCTTTCTAGATACAAATTCTTTCCAGGTGACTGAGAAGTAAAAAAACATATTTTTTAATCTCCCCTTGAAGGAACAACATCAATATACAACAAGGTATCACAATCATTCCAGCAGAATAGCTGGTGACAGATGGACCTAGAGAGGGCAGAATTGTTGAAATAGGTACTCCTATTTGAGTTCTTCTCAGAGGGTTGTGTTGTGATAGATGTCTTGTGGTGAAAAGGAAGAATCCAATGGAGGCAGACACTTAAGGTCTCTTTCTCCACCCCCTTTCTTCCTTTGCACAAAAAAACTAAACTTTAGCATTATTCATTTCCCTACCATTGACAGGGTTCCCATACTGTGCTAAGCTATGCCATGATTGTTGGTCTCTTGAATGAGCCACAATCATCAGGGTGCATATCTTGCAATAAATCAAACACAGACAGCTTAGCACAACATGTGAACCAACCCATCATGACCCTGTCAACAAACTTCTCAAGTATTACTTACTCTGTACGAGAGATAGCAGGATCAGGAGGTGAAATCCTAAAGGCCCAAGAACCTAACATTCTAACACTTCTACATTTTTTTATTTGCATGGAAGTCCTGCCTTGTCCTAATCCAACAATCGGTTTCTATAATTGATAGCATGCTTTCAATTATACTTCCATTCTTACATCCCACTCCTGTCCTTCTCCTGCCCCACTAATCTTAAACTTAGGTTTATTTTACTCAGTCTCTGCACTGTATTTCAGCCTTCCCCAGCCTGATGCCTTCCAGATGTGTTGGATGTGTCCCTATGATGTATACTCAGGGAGTTGTCATCCAGCATATCTTGAGGGCACCAGGTTGGGAAAGGCTGCTGCATCCCATTCCCCATTATTCTTAAATCATCCCTATACTGTACTAAATTAACTGCGACCCATTTCCACATCCCCTTTCATAACTCACATATTTTGGTTAGTTCTAACTGGTAGTTAATACTGGGCTACTTTATGGGGGGCGGTTGTAAAATGTTGTTATACATTAATGTATAGAAGTAATCTAAACACCAAGGAAAATATACCACTGTATGCAAATCTTTATAGCACCATAAAATCTCAGAAATGTATTTCTGCATGAACCTGCTACTCCCAATCTATTGGCAATCAGTCACTTGATTGGGATCCATTTCTCTCTGACGCATGCTCAAAACAGGTGAAAAGGAACACAGTTCCTAGCAGAACTGTGACTTTCTCCAAAACATGACCCTTGATTTGTTACCAACATTCCACAACTGAATGGCTACATTCACACATTATGTTGGGTCCCAACAACGCTTGTTAGATTTTAGCTTAGTGATATGTAATTCGTCATTAGCTATGCCCTGTATTGGCAATGCCTTCACAATTTATCACATATAAATAACCATTCATTGATGGATATAGATTTAGTTGCCATTAGTAACTTCCAAATGAAGCAAAACAGTCAAAATATACCACCAGTTGTTTCTTTTTTTCTGAAAGCATTGTAATGTTGCTTTATATAAATGAAAAGGAGTAGCATAAAAAGACAGTGAATAAATCAAATTAGGGGACTTCTGACTGTTTCCCCTTTTCCAAGCTACCGCTTCCCCACTGCACACGCCTGGCATTCCAGGATGTCAATCTAAAACTCAAAAGCAAGCAATGGTGGGGGGGGGGGGGGGAGAGGGCAGTTTTGCAGATCCTAGTGAAACTGACTGGAGTCAGAAAGTTATTTTTCACATCGTCTGGGACGTACCAAGGGGTCTTGGAGCATACCTGTGAGTCTCTAGGGTGCACCAAAATGTCTCAGTCCGGCCTCTTCTTCAAGCCCTACAGAGGACTTTGTTAATTCATGCCTCACGCTTAGCATTAGCACACCTCCTACCTTCCCCTCCAAATCCATTCCGCTTCCCCCTCAACCTGCTGCCTCAGAGTTAGTCCTTAACTAATGCCTAGTCTGCCTCCCCTTTTCTCTTCGCTCCAGCCCCAAATTAACCCACCTTCCTTACAGCCCCCTGCTCCCGACTCTGCATCCCCTTCGATACCAGCAAACTCCTGGTGCGGGTTGACGATGCCAATCAAGGGGCCTGGGCGGGCGAATCCATAGCAACACTCCCATTTCCCCCTCTCAATTAAATCGGGCCTTTGGCAAAGAAAATCCAGAGTCCATTACCACTACTCCAAAATGGCCCCGGCTGTTGCCCTGCGATGAAGAAGCCCTCCCTTCTTTCCTCGCCCCCTCCCCAAATCTCGGTGCTGACGCGCAGCCAGGACTTTGGAGACGCCAAAGGACCTCCGCGCGCCTCCGGCGGTGCGCCCAGACGCTTGGAGCGCGACAGGCGCGGGATGTTTTGCGAACTGATCTCGAGGGAACCCGCGCCGCTTCTTCGAGGCGGAGATGATGCAGAAAGCGTCGAGGGAAATCGACCTGGCGATGGGCGAACCTGCCAGCCCCGGTCCTGCCAGCCCCCGCCGCCTCAACTTTTACCTTCCTTGCCCGGGTGGCTGCATCCACAGCGGAGCGTCCCAAGTCGGAGCTTCGGGTAGCCAGCCAGCGAGCGAGCGAGCGAGCGAACGGCGCTGGGGAGCTCCTGTAAAGTGCGGCGTGAAGAGGCGGGACTGAGGAGGAGCAAAACGGCCTTAAACTGGGAAAGGAGGGGGGTAAAACCTAAGCAAGAAACCCAGGCATGTCTGCGGCGGTGGTCAGAACCCAGCGCCTGGTACGCGTAAGCCCAGTACTGTACCAGTGACTCCTGGAATGTGTGAATGGGCCACTAGGAATGTAAATCTCCTCACCTCAGCACTGTACTTTCCACAGAATCCACTTATCCATTCAGCTTGTCAGAAATCAAGAGAAGCAGGACATGTGTGCAACAGCCTCCTGGGGTGAATCTCCCCAAGGCCAGCCATCTTAATCTCACTAGAAGAGCTTTTTAACTGTAAAGTCTCTTTTGGAGTTGAGCCAGTAAGATAATGGGAGACAGCCATGCAGTTTTCTTGGCAACACTACAGGGTTGGTCGTTATGCTTTGACCTGTCCTTCTGAGTTCTTTTATACTTCTCAGCATAGCATACGGCCCTGGAATTACCTGGTAGTCTCCCATCCAGGTAGGAACCAGGCCCATCTCTGTTCCAAGTCCTGATAAGGTCAGCAGAGTGCCCTCACCTGTTTAACTTCCCACAAACTGTGTTCAGGAAAGCCACTGAAGGCCCAGACAGCACAGAGGTCGCTTTCTTTGGCCTGCTGCCATTCCCCAGCATAAGTATAAAAATTAAGAGTCCCTCGGAGACTGTATCTCTTCCCATCTCCCATGCATGGATTATTAAGAATCTGAAGATGAAGACATGAGTTTCCAGAGAGAAAACAATGGCTATGTAAAACTGCCTGGCCTGTGACAAAGAACAGAGCCTGGGAGCTAAAAAGCATAATGTGGTAAATGAAAGGGCAATGCCTAGTAGGGTGGAACTGGACCTAATGGTTAGGATTCAAAATCAATAGTAAGAATTTAAAAAGTGGTGGAGCATTTTTTTATGTAAATCAAATCACATTTCCTTCTACTATCTCATTGCCTAACATGATTGATTGATTGATTGATTGATTATGTGCCATCAACTTGTTGTCAACTCTTACTGGCCACATAGATAGATTTCCTCCATGACAATCTATCCCTGACCTGGTCTTTCAAGTCTTCTAATGGTGCACCCATCGACACTGTAACTGAGTCCGTCCACCTTGCTGCTGGTCATCCTCTTCTTCTCTTTTCTTCTACCTTTCCCAACATTAGTCTTCTCTAGAGAACTAAGTCTTCACTTAATGTTGTATGAAGTAGGATAGTTGGACCCTGGTCATTTGTGCCTGGGTTGATTTGATCAATGATCCATTTGTTTGTTTCCTTGGCTGTCCATGGTATTCTCAGGAATCTTCTCCAACACCAAAGTTCAAAAGTGTCAATACTCTTCCTATCCAGCTTATTGAAATCAAACTTTCACTTCCATAGAGTGCCACAGGGAACACCATTGCTTGCATGATTCTGATCCCCCAAAATTAATTTAAAAAACACATCCATAAGACAGAATTTGTACATAATTATTCTCTGTCCAGCAGAGAGGAAACCATTTAGGGCACAAACATCCTTATTTCAGGTATGACAAACTTGGAAGTTTCAGAAGTTGACTAAATGGGTTAAGTACAAGCTAAAGCAGATTCCCATTTTCCATTTAAAGATGGAGACTCCCAGGTGACTTGGCTCCGTGGAGGATGTGGTAAATTAAACAGAGAGGAACCTCTGTCATAACTGGGGAAAGAAAGGAGAATGTGAAGGAATTTGAAAGGATGCCAAAATAGAATTAGAATGTGCAGAAACAGACATGATTTTAACACCAAAAGTCATAATTAAAATTAAAAATAGACTAGGGGTGTCTGATCATTATCCTAGTGGGTCGAAGTTATGATTTCCATGAAGGAAAGGAAAGCCTCACCCTAATTATATCGCATATCTTCCATCTATCATTCTTCCATTGATAAGAGATGAGCAGAAGAATATGACTGTCATAGCATTTTGTTTTTCTCCAAATCTTTTTATAACTACTTGCATGATTAATTGTTGCATATGGAGTGTGAGGCGGGGTCAAAATCACCCAACCATTTCTTAGAAGATAAATAAAATAAGCCAGACTGGTTCATAAGAAAGAAAGAAAAAAATCTAAACCCATAAGCAAGCATGACTTTTATTATACGTAACTAAAATTAGGAGATCTGAAAATCTCTTGGGGAAGATCTTGCAAACCAGCAGGATGGGGAGAGAGAAGGGAAAGGAGATGAAAAATACCAGGGAGTGGGTGAGGAAAGGTTGACTTAATGTTAAATTTATGAAAATTACATGATCTGTTGTAAAATGGGGTGGGAAAAAAGATATTTAACTAGATCAGGATCTATTAAAACATGTAGATTTCCAGATGTTTAGGATAAATATATAGATTAGGTTTACATACTTAGCTCATGCTAAGCCATAATTTGCTTAACCATGGCTTGTTAAACACCAGTACAACATACAAATCATAATAATGGTTTACAATCATAATAGCTGAGTTCATGGAAAACACTAAGCTGAAATGAAACAATTTTTATAATAGCTTAATATGTTATATGAACCAAGCTATAGTTGGGGGTAAGGCCATCCAAGGGGGACAAATGATGAAAGGGGCATAGTGATGATGTAACACACCTGATGTGATTTATATGCTTATAAAGGATGCAAGTTCATAATAGTGCCATTTACGTGATGAGGTCACCACACATTTTTTTAATCTATTTTTATTGCTTTTTAATTAATAACAAAATAAAAAGGAAAAGGAAAAAAGCAAAACAATGATAATAATGATGGAAATACATATACTGTATTGTCAAAGAAAAAAACATAAAAAGTGCCTTACAAAAAAGTTAAAAAGTATGACAAGAAAAAAAACATAGTGTGATATGTCATTGTCATTATAACACTAAACAGTTACAATTCTACATATACTTATCTAATGTAAATATTCAAGTACGTATATGTTTCTAATACATTTATATGAATTTCATTTTTTAAAAAACCTGCCGTATTTTATATAAATAAGTCCCATATTTCATTATACTCGTCCATACAAAGTCTACATCTATAGGCAATCCATTCATAAGTGGCACGTGCAATCAGATCTTCAATCCATTGAGAAATGGGGCCATACATTTATCTTTTCAATGCTGCAATATCAGTCTTTTAGCCACAGTGAGGGCACAGAGAATCTGTTTACGTTGTCCAATTGTCAAGTTCCATGTACTAGGTATGTAATTCAAAAGAGTATTATCCCCTGAAAAATTTAGCTTTTGTTGCACAATTTATATGGCCCAGTACTTTCTCCCAAAACTTAGTAAGTATAGGACATTATAAAAACATGTGTTTTAAAGAAGTATTGTCCTTATTACATCTCCACCAAAATGTTGTCTTAGACCATCCTTTTCTATACAAATGTAGTAGTCAAATAAATTCTAAATATTATGTTTTGTTGTATAAGTCGTAGTTTAAGGTCCATTGACACTCTTACTCTAGAAGTTAAGACATTCTCCCGTTGTCTAGGCAATATAGGAAGAGGTTCCTAATTCTTTATTCCATTCATCTCTCAGCATCTGCATATCAACTTGATTTATTCATAACAAATACCTATAAAAACTAATAGTTTTTAGTTTTAAAGGATTTAACAAGTTGTTCTAGTATCTCAGATGTTTCAGAAGCTGAAAATGCTGCTGGTTCAAATAATGCTGTTAACAAACTAAATATTGCCACTGAGTTACATCATTTAACATAATATTAAGTAGCATATATTAACATAATATTACGTAGCATATGTTAAAAATTCATCATCTATCAATTGGTCCAAAGTCAATATCCCCGCTTCCATCCAATTTTCCCATATCACCATCTTTTTCCCAATTTTTAATGTTGGGTTTCCCCATAAAATCAATTTAGCATGGGAAAAGATCGAATCTTTTTTTTCATTAGACATTTAATTCCATAGCTTTCTAACTGACATAATTGTTTCCAGAGATACTAGAGTTCTATTGTATTTAGATCCTAATACTGTCCATCCAACCAAAGGTGCTACATATATGTATATTCCAAAGTTTGGTCACCACGCATGTGATGTAATTGTGGCATCATTGAGGTTTTCTATGGACATCCCTGGCCATTGATTTGTCTAGTTTGGGGAAAATAAAATCTATTTTGAACTTGGTTCTGACCTCAGTATATCCCCTGTTAGGCAAAAAACAAAAATAAAGAGAGGCATGGCAGTTTTTAAAGAGACACAGTTTGAGGTTCAGGTTGGGGTGCCGCTGGTTAAAAAGGAAAATATACTTTTGAGATGAGCTTTACCTCTGGTGACTACATGAATACATCCAGGCAGTTTCTTGGCACCAGTTACACAGGCATCCTAACCCTAACAGCAATGATAAAGTATGAAATCTGCATTCTGATGTTGCAATGTAGACTCCATCCTTTCATACATGCATCATGATGTTGTGCCCAAGAGCAATTTAGCGCTTCCTAATGGCTTCTTCTCCAAATAGTTATCAAGCCCTGGCCTGCTTAGGTTCCAAGGACAAGCTGGGTGATAGACCTTTCCAAACAAGCTGACATCCCCTTTCTCACCCCCCCCCCCAAGCATGTTCTGTTTGCACTGTGTCAAGACATGCTCAGTATACTTTGCTTCACCATGGTTTACTGACAAAACCACAATTGCTGGGTTCACACACTGTGCTAAGTCATAAAGGACAGTGTTTGCACAATATGCTAAGCCACAGACAAATAAATTGCATTATGGTTTAGTGCAATGCGAGGCCACAGCCACCCTATTCTGAAATCACTTCATCAGTAGAACAACATTTCATAGGCTGAGGCATCAGACCATCCCCAAAAGCCACTGAATCAGGGTGGAGGAAAGCATTTACTGTAGCCTGGAAATAGCTTGGGTGGAAGCAGAATCCATCAACACAGATGAATAAAGGAAGATTAATGTAGATGACTGAAGGTAGACTGGGGAAGGGAGGTGAAACTGTCTGTAACCCATCTGGAGGTATGTGTTTCTCTTATGTATATGAAGCTAACTAACTGCTCTAAGTTGCATTAAAGGCTTCTGCCCTTATGGTGGCCATACAAGTAGTTTAACTACTGAAGAGGAAAACAGACTGATGAAAATTGCCTCACCACTGATAATCATTATTCAAGCTGAAAAAAGTTAGAAAACACAAAGTCTTTCAGGATGTGATAACGCTGTGATCTGATCATTTTCACCAGCCCAAGAAACTCTGTGAACAAAACTATGCTGCCTCTCTGACTATGGAAGTTTGCAATCCTAGATTATTTATTTTATTTAGGATATTTTATTAAGTCTAATATTTAGCCAAGTGGTGTAGTGGTTACGGTCTTGGACTAAGCCTGGGGAGACCCAGATTCAAGTCCATCCTCAGCCATGGAAGCCCCTTGGGTGACTTTGGGTCAATCATTCTCTATCAGCCCAGCCTACCTCACAAAGTTGCTGTTTTGAGGAAACACTGGAGGAGAGAGTTCTAAATAATGCTTTGGACCCCCTCGGTAAAAAGAGCTCCAATTAGCGGGGTCCAGAAGGCAGGCCTTCTCTGCTGTAGCCCTGCCCTTTGGAATATCTTGACCTGGGAGGTGAGATTGGCCCCTTCACTCCTGGCCTTTCGGAGAGATCTGAAGACCTGGCTCTGCCACTTGGCCTGGGGTGGGGAGGGAAGTCACCAAGTGTGGGGATGGCTAGCCCTGTCGTCTGCAGCTCTGATAAATATCAGCCTCTTGGACTTTTTCTTGTTTGATAATGTTTTGTACAGTTTTTATGTTTTATATATTTATTGTTTTAATGGATTTTGTGAGTCGCCCAGAGTCCTCCATTAGGGGGAGATGGGCAGAGATAAATTTAATAAACAAATAAATAAATAAATAAGTCCCCCCTTGAGCTCCTGAAGAAAAGGCATGAATATTAATCTAATAAATAAATGAGAAGACGCATATTGTTCATATGCAAGCAATACAGTAATAGGTAAAGGTTGTCCTCATTTAGCGACTGTCTTCTTTAGTGACCGTTCACAGTTACAATGATGAAAAGGTAACGTGATCAGTCCTCACATTTACGACCTTTGCAGGTCTGTAAAGCAAAGGAGAGCTGAAGTAAGATTGTAAACTTGTGATGTTTCACTTAGTGACTGCTTTGCTTAATGACCAAGTTGCTGGTCCCAATTGTGGTCACTAAACAAGGACTACCTGTATGTGCACAATTGTGATGGAATGGAATTATGAAGGCCAGACTCAGGGAGGGAAGCATCCTCTTTCATCTCCTGAACCGCGGGGAAGATATAAGAGGATGAGGCTGGCACTTCCCTGAGGAATTCATGCTGTGTTGACTGACTGACCCTGGGAACTAGTTTCAGTCTGGGAAGATTCTTGATAGTGGTTGTAGCTAATAAACATTGCTGAACTGAATCTGCATGGTCTCCTGGAATTCCCTGGGCTAGGCCTGACATCAATCTTCCCAGACTAAAACTAGTTCCCAGGGTCAGTCAGTCAACACAGAGTGAATTCCTCGGGGAGGTGCCAGCCTCATCCTCTTATCTCTACCCCGCTCTTCAGGAGACGAAAGAGGATGCTTCCCTCCCTGAGTCTGGCCTTCATAATTCCATTCCATCACAACAATACTGCATCCAAGGCTGGTGATTGATTTTACTTGTGTACTTACTGTTATATTCACATCCTATTTTTTTTTCCGCTGTGAGAAAAGTTGGCTTACGTGGGGATCTCCCCTAATTCTGTTCATACAACCACCTTTTGAGGTAGACTGGGCTAAGAGCAACAAGCATAAAGTCACCCATGAGTTGCAGCCCCACCTATACATGGTAGAATCACAGTGAGGTAATATGTTTTGCAAGTATAGCAGTAGTTTTGCTTTATTTATTTATTATTTTCCAGTCAATCTTGACTCCTGGCAACTACATGGGCAGGTCTATGTAGTTTTCTTGGCAACATTTTGGAAGTGGTTTCTTAGGGCTGAGAGGGAGTGACTGGCACAAAGTCCCCCAGCTGGCTTCGTGCCTAAGGCAGGACTAGACCTCACAGTCTCCTGGTTTCTAGGCCAGCGCCTTAACCACTACACCCAGCTGGCTCCCATAGGGGTGGTTAGGTGAAGTAAATTCTCCTTTGAGTCAAGCTTAACTCATGAACATATCTGTGCATTTCTCTTAGCAACAGTACAGAATAGTTTTTCTGTAGAGATGTTTTTCCCCAGTCTCACCTAGAGCCCTGAAATTCCCTAGAAGTTTCCCATCAAAGTACCAACCACGTTTATCCCTACTAAGTTTCTAAGCCCAGCTAGTCAGACTGGGCACTTACTTAGAGCCAATCAGAGAAAATCTGTCTCTAGGGCAAGATGGGGTTGCCCAATCAGAAGATCACTGCTCTCAAAATATAACCCAGCATGTCCTGTTTCTTTCCTCAAAGTTTCTGAAACGTTAGTGGGAGTATTTTAATGTACAGCTATTTTAATAGATGGTTTCAAGTTTATGCTCCGAATTATTCCAGCAGAAACAAAACAGTGGAAATAAACAGAATTTCTGATGGCAAGTCCACAAAAATATAAGCTTATTTCAAAAAGTTTCAAGCTCCAATTTTTCTTCAGTTGTTGTTTTATTTTTCAGAATTTCAGTGTGCCATGGAATAGGAGACTTCTTCAGCTCTGCTGGATTTAATATTTCAGTTTTTAAATATATAATATTTGATATGGTTAAGGTGTTGGGCCAGGAGTGCAGACATCTGGTTCAATTCTACCTCTAGCCACTGAAGATCCCAGGGTGACTTTGAGCAAGGCCCTTTCTGTCATCCCAACCTACCTTTCAGGGTCATTGTTGGGAAAAGTAGGAGGACAGAGTGCTATGTATACTGCCTTGAGCTCCTAAATGAATGGCAGGCTATAAATCTAATAAATAATTTGGGCCAATACTGTAACACTTTCCCCAAACTATTTCTCTAGGTGATTGTTGGGGGGATGAATGGGAGGATTCAAGGCAAGGTGCACCACCTTGAGCCCTTGCAGGAAAGGTGGGATATAAAGCATGCTCTTGCAAGCCAATAGGTGGTCTGTACCCTTATGGTCCTCCTTCTGATTGGCTGATGCTATGTGACTGGGCCTTTAAAATGCTGCTGTCCACAGTACACACAGAAGTAGAAACTCTGCTAGGTGTCTTTGGCCAAAAGTGTCACAGAGCCCCACAACTCCTGCCCAGAATTCCAGGGTGTGGGAGCAAGTGTGTAGAGGGAGCCTAGCTCCACCCCACTCCCCTGGGCACCATAACTTCACAAACACTGTTTTTAAGTAAAGTATCTGCCATCTCTTCATTCCATTTCTGATCCTGAAGTAAAGATGCTTGTGTTTCTCTCTTTAAATTTTGTTGTTTTCAGCCCATTTCTTTAACCTGCCAGAAGCATTTTTATTTCTGTCTTTCTGAATCACAAGCCAGTTTGATAAGCAGGTTCCTCCACTTCCACATCCAGGTCTTTAATAAAAATGTTGGAAAGGACAGGGCCCAGGGCTGACTCTTGTGGCACTCCAGAATATTTTTTAAGTACAACTTCAAGCCATCCATGTATCTAGTTACTGGTAATATCATCTAGCTGACGTTTAACTAGATAATTAATATAGTCTATGCCGCATTAATGTGCAGTAATGCCTCACTGTTCAGCTGTTCCCTTCTGGGAAAAGCTACATTTATATTTATTAGTCCTTCTTAAACGCCATACACACATGTGCAGTGCTTTCGGTTCGGTAAAATAGGCCTGGAGATCTTTGCCTGTATTTTAGGCAAAAGATACCCGGGGGAGAGGGGGGCGGCGGCGTGCAAAACAGATCCCCTGGAATGGGACGTAGGACCGCATTCGGCTTCTTCGGGCAGCGCAAAAGTTAGGAGGGATTGGATGGATTTGAGCAGAAGCTCAAGACTTTGAGTCTTGGGGTAAGAGTAGGATTCCTGAGTACGTACTACGGAGAGGACTGGGCAGGATTAGAAACCAAAACGCCTGGATTAACTTTTTGCATTTGTTCCCGGGAGCGAAGCGTCCTCCGGTCCACGAACGGAACGTAGATAAGGGACCGCAGGATTTCAACCCCAGCAGAGAAGTCCTGGCTGGGGGCCAGAAAAATCACACCTCCGGGCAGAGAAAAAAATCCCCTAATCTTCTGCCAGAATGGGTGGCTCTCCCTGCGCTGGAAGGACCCACAGCTGGGAGACCTTATTCTATAACCTTGCTTTCTCTATTAGGGTTCACTGGCGCTTAGAAAAGATTCCGGGGCTGCGCATAAATGAAAAGCCAGTTTTTTCTTTCTTATTTTTTTTTTCCGAGAGAAGGTGGAGCAAGCGGAGAGGGAGTTTACACGGGAGGCGAACTGGGGAAACAGGGACGACCAGGATCCGGGATCTCTTGCTTCAGTGGGAGGCATTGGGGACCCCCCCCCCCCGGCCGCCTTTTCAAATCCTACAGGAGGAATGTTTACCCGGGAACCGCCGTAGCCTAAGCCGGTGCGAGAAACTGCTGCGTTTCCGTCAGGACGTTTTTCGCTGTGACACTCACTCCTCCTCTTTCTCCTCCTCCGCCACCCTCAGTCTTACCCACCCACCCCAGATCTAGGTAGATCCTCCACCCTTTAGAGAGATCTTCCTATCCTTCTCCTCAGTGTCTTCCCTTCTTTATTTCTTCCGACCTCGTCCTCTTGAGTTCTCCCTTCTCTCTCTTTAGGACAGGTCCCTCTGTCCAATGAGGCACTAATAGGGGAGCAGATACCCTGATCTGTATACCCCCCATTATTGATTTTGGAAAGTGGGAGGAAGGTAGGTGGCAGCTACCATATACAGAAGGATTCTCTCTCTATCTCATCACAGGAACCACACTGTTCTCGCGAATCGGACGGTGGCAGCTTGGAGATGGAGGTGGCTGATTTTAAACTGATATTGGGAGCCCGGTGCTAACTCCCCCAAGCCTTTGAGCAAATAATCAGCCTGGATTCATCTGCCGTTGCCAGGATGTTTTGGCATTGCTTGCTGCCAGCTGTGCCTGCTGGGTAGGTGCCCCCAATCTTGGACCCGTTCTATAATAACTGTGCCTTGGACAACTTTGCTGCTGTCTGGATTGTTACTTCTGGATTGCTGTCTGCCGCATCGAAGGTGCCACTGCTTGTCTTTTTCTTCCTGAGCCTTTTAGGCAGGGGTATGTTCCGTCAGGCACATCCTCACAGAGATCTTGGATTTATATCGCTCCCGGCCAGTTGATTCTGTCACCTTGATAGGTGGCCCAAGGACCTCACTCATTGCCTGGACATTATTGTGGCATCTTTCTACGGGATGGTAGCACAAGGCTCATGGTGGCACCAGCCGCATCTTGCTGCGAAACTTAGGTGCCGAAATGAGAGTTGAGAACAGAGATTTTGGAACGTCACCCAAGCAGGGTAAGTTTGGAGCCTGGCTTGATTTCTCCTATGTATGGGTACTGATGCTATTTGGGAGAGGAAGGAGGAAGCACATGGACTTCAGCCAAAATCTTTCTGTGGAATTTAGACGCCAGTCCTCAGACTGTATACGAGTCCAAGACTAGGAATGGAGAAAAGTTGTTGCATATGCTAATTGGAGGGATAACCTACTGGCATGTAGTACTCAAGCAAGAGAGTCATAGGAGTGCAGGTTGGCTTGTCCAAAAAATGGGGGAATCCAAGATCCAGTTATTTTGCCAGTTCCACCATATAGCTCTTCCAGTTCTTCCAATCTGTGGAGTCCTTGGGGTTCTCTGAGCTACACCTATTCGCCTCTTCCAATCTGTTCCATCCTCAGCTACCACTGCATGCCTCTCCTATAAAGCATTATAAATGAAATACTGAGCCTCCATATTCAGAAGCACTACTGTATAACTCTGAAGCTGGGTACAAACAGTAAGGGAACACTGCTGTTTTTGTGATTTCCTCTGCAAACTTCCCAAAAGCATCTGATTGGCTAAACTGGAAATGAAAAGCTTCAAATGAGAACAAAACACAAAGCCACAAACTTAGGAGAAATTCAGAGGAGACATCCAAGTCCCAAATACACTGACCTTCCAATTGCTGCTGTCACACCAGAAGCCAAGCATCCTTATCAAGAACCCCTTGCCACTTCCCTAAATGTTGTTTAAAGATAGCTACATGCACAACTTTTGAATAAGCTGTTTCTTGGATTTAATGTCGGTTTTGATGTTTAAGCCAGTCTATGTTCCTTAAAAGCTAAGTTAACTTTTTTATGCACATCTCAGTCTTTCTCATCCTTTCTTTAGTTATAAGGGATTTTTTTTGCTTGTCCCTTTGGGTCAGTGTTGACTTCTGGAGACTGCCTGGACAAATCCCTGCAGTTTTCTTGGCAAGATTTCAGAAATGTCTTGCTATTGCCTTCTTCCTAGGGCTGAGAGAGAGTGACTGGCCCAAGGTCACCCACCTGGCTTTGTGCCTAAGGTGGGACTAGAACTCACAGTCTCCTGGTTTCTAGCCTGATGCATTAACCACTACACCAACCTGGCTCTTAGTAATAATAGTAGTAATAGTGGTGGTGGTGGTTTAATTAATTAAGAAATTATAACTTTAGAGGTTGTAGTATATATAATGTAACTTGCCTCATTCTGAAGAGCAGATTTCTTCTACCTGATCCTTGCAAATGTGTTGATCTACCATGCCTATCATCCCTGAGCCAGTATAGTCATTGGGTTGGCCAGTCTGAGATCACAATATTGGACTTATTGGGTCTTTGTTCTGACCCAGCCTTGCTATTCTTACATTCTTATGTTGTTAACACATCTAGAAGGTGTAGAGTTGGAGAAGGCTGTTGGAGATGATTAATTCTCACCATGTTAGCCAATCTTTCTTTAGATCTCTTGTTTTGCATCTCTTCTGTTATTGTTGACATGAATTTTACATAGAGTATCTGCTATATGGGCCAACTTTTAAAGGGCGAAATCTGGTTATCATGGACACAGATGATAAGGATTAAGGTAACAGCAAGTCACATGTTTATTAAAGACAACAAATACTTTATGTATTATTTAGGGGTTTTGTCAGGAGACTTGACTTTTGTAGTGCTTGTAAACATTTTGTTGGGTGTTAAGGAGTAATGCCTGCCCAGATTTCCCAGAATTCTGCTGAATCACATTGCTGAGGGAAGTGAAAGAAGGCAAGGGCAGTTATTTTGCTACCAGCTAAAATATTTGTTGCTATACAGAATACATGTTTCCAGGTCTAGTGTGTCCGGTGGGCCTTTCCTAATTAAGTGTGCTTAGAATTGCAGTCTTGCTGGTTGGGACTACAAACTTTAGATATGATCAAGGATATAATCAATTGTAGTTTTGCAGCCCAATCCTGTGCTTTTTCATTCAAAGATAAGTTAACCCATTTACGTTGGGAAAGCCAGTTTTGAAATGTAGTATCCAAAATATAAAATGAAATGGTAGAGTTGGATTTGCTGCCAAGTTAGTGTTCCTTAGATTGCCTTAGATTTTAATCATAAGGATACTTAGCTGGAGTAATCTCCCTGAACAGAATAAAATTCACTTCTAACTAGACATGCACAGGCTTGGAATGTCACTGGATTAATGGCTGAAAAGTTTAATTGATAGGGCATCAGGCACCAGCCAAATTGTCTTGCTAAAACTCATTAGCAAAATGGATACTTTTAAACAGTGTGATTTTTTAATACAAAAACACTAAATAAGGATGAAAAATGGTTCTGAAAGCTTCTGTGAGGCAAAATGCATTCATTCCATATTTAATTCCTCCCTGCCCCCAAATAGAAGGAAAAATGTGCAGAAAATTTTAAGCTGCATCTCCTATGGTGTTGACACCACTTGTCAAGTCACCACTGGCAGCCAGGAAAGAAAATACTGTGCACCCCCCCAGCTGAAAAATGTTACTACTTCTGCTCTGAGCCATAACTTGATGTCACTTTGGTCTGAAGAATAAAATACAGTTGGCTAAGTTCATAACTGTAAGCCAAGTCCAAACAAATAATATTATGGTTTATGTTGTGTGATATGTGAATTCAGTCTATGAGAGTCTGTATCCAAGTGTAATGTAGGGTTTTCTTCACTGATTCCAAAAGACACCTGTATTAAGATGCTAATTTTATGTGTTTAAACTGCTTAATTTTGTATACTTAAAAGTCAACAACAGTTGACTAATTTAACTAAAGTTTAATAGTTTTACCCCTAAAACTTTTGTGGCTGTTCCTGTATGACTGTTTTTTAAAACTATGTATGTATGTATTAACATATCACTACCTTCCATAGGTTAATTCCTGCAGGGGTTGTTTTTTTTTTTGCAGACTTGGCATTCCAGCCCAAGGAAATCACTCATACACTCATACGAAACTTATGGAGCTGCAGAGACATTCCAAATCTATAAGAGATCCTCATAAACTACCAGAGGCTTTGGAAACCTCCTACCTGCAAGAATCCATAAGCAATGTGGGACAACACATCAAGCTGGAGATGGGAGTCGAGGGAGAGGATGCCCGATCTTCACCTCCTAAACTCTCTCGCCCACCAGCACCTTCTCCTAGTGGCACCCTTGTTCAGAGCTTGAATGGGTTACCAGGAGCAGACAGGCGGGTACATGCTCCTGGAGTGACAACAGGAGGCCTCGACCAAGGAGAAACCTCTCGACTAGGGCATTACTTGTTGATTGATAGTCAAGGGCTGCCATATACTGTACTGGTGGAAGAGGGAGTGGGGACAGCAGGGGGCCCTGAAGGGGGTGGGAGTGGGGGGACCTTGCGCAAGGTATATAGCTGCCCTGTGTGCTTGCGAACATTTGAGTACCTGTCTTACCTGCAACGCCACAGCATTACTCACTCAGAAAGCAAGCCCCATGTCTGCCGAGCATGTGGCAAAGCTTTCAAGCGCACTTCCCACTTGGAGCGCCATAAGTATACCCACTCGGGCCGGAAGCCTCATCAGTGCCCCATCTGTCAGCGCCGCTTCCGTGACTCTGGAGAGCTCTCACATCACCAGCGGGTGCACACTGGCGAGCGACCCTACCAGTGTGAAGCGTGCCACATGCGCTTTGGGGAGCGCAACACCCTCCAAAGGCACATCCGCCGGAAGCACCGTCTGCAGCTCCTCCCCACGCCGTAAAGACTGATCTTGGGAGGGACTTAATTTGGCCTGAAGACCTATTTAGGAAAGTGTCATCCAGGCTGCGCTAGCTTCCATGCATGCTATGGTAATCCTAGCCTGCTTAAATCTGCCTGTGTTTTATGAATCTGATACTTCCACATCGGTCAACCCAACGACAACTTGTTCCATAGGAAAAACTGGAGTGGAGAATTTCTCCCAGGTGTGCTAAAAATTAGCAGGCATGCTGAAACCAGCTTGCCAAGATTTGGCATGGACATCTCCTACTTTCTCATGCCAACAAGGACCTAGTATGGTCTTTTATAGATACTAGAGCGTGTCATGCCTGTATGTTCCCCCCCAACCTGCCAGGAAGATCCTTTCCCTCCTGCTTTGCTCCCAGGCATCACTGTTACCACTGCCCCTATAGGCAGTGCACACCTAGCATGGATACAATGGCTGAATATTGCTTCTCCACCATACGAAGCATAGCCTGGTTGCATTTAACTTGGCTACAGTGTTCTGGCAGGAGCCGTTTTCTCTTGCCATGCCTAAATGGCAGGGAGACTCCAACAGACACTGCCTAGACTTGCACATGCTGCATAAACGCTGCCTTTATTATCTGTGCCCAAAAGACACGTGATCAGGTAGACTGACATTGCATGCCTATTAATAATGCATTTGTAGAACTGGTATTGAAATCTACCACCTGCTGAGCCTGGAAATAGGCCTCCCTTTTCAAGTATCCATCAACCCACAAACAGCATGGACACCGTGGCCTGGTGGAAAACTACGGCATTGCTATCCATTCTAGAGTTTATAAATATTCCAACTGGTGTGGGAAGGGATGCTAAATTGGGCCGCTATGAGGATACCTTTTTCTTCTACATAGGATTTCAAAGAGAACAGAGCACTTTTGTCCAAGTGAATGATAGAAGAGGCTGGGTAAAATGTCAGCTAAACTCCATAGCGCCTGGAAAACAAGGATTTGGCTCTAATGTGAAATTAGAAAGAAGTGAGGGGAGGTGTGTTTCTTTTACAGCCCCACAGGCACTGCTTTTGGAAGGCTACAGAGGACCATGGTTTGGATGAAACTAGGAGGAATCGGAGTGATGTTTGCTTTATTAAGCCTCCCCCCCTTTCCTCTCAAAATTCAAGCACTGCTCCACTTTGATTTTTAAAACCATAAAAACCCAGTGTAGGAAGTGAGGCAGTGAAGGATAAAATATGGGACATTCCTTTACTGTCAGGCCTGAGCACTCTTAATTTGAAACCCTCAATTTTTTTCAAGTGAAACATTGGTTACTCAGGATTCCTTCCAAAAGATTTTTAGTTCAGACTTCAGTCAGTTCCATGTATGGACTCATCTATACTCTTGTCAGGTCTAGTTTAATTTCTTTTAATTTCTCAAATTAGGTGGCACCATTTTAACCCAGCTCCTCAGATAATTTTGGGCCAAAACTGGTGAAGTCTTGAGCTTAACTCTGAACTAGTGTTTCCAACCTCAGCACGCTGGCTGGGGAGTTCCATGGATTTTCATGCTGCTGAAGTTGAGAAACACTGCTCTAAACCCCAGGATGGCAGCAAAAGACACCCCCCCCCCCCACATGGGCTGGACTACCATATGTGGATTGTAAAAATCCAGATGACTGCTATGTTGCAGCAAATAATGTTTTGAGTCTCTTTATATTGCCACCTAGTGGTTGACTGCACTATTGGTGTCCTGATATGGTAGTCCTAAGGTTGGCTTTGGGAAAGGTGCTATGGTTTCCTGCAATATTTTAACAGATTTTAGGGTCTGTTTCCCTGGTAGTGTGGGTGTGATGTGAGTGTGGGCGAATAAGCAGGAGAGACTGCTATCTGGTCAGGGAGATGCTGTAGCCACATTTCCTCTACTTCATGCTTAGTGTTGTATATTTGACCTATGTCTGTTTTTGCTCTCTTTTTTAATTAAAAACAATTCTCTGGGATTCCAGTTCATTTTCATGTGCTGTACAAATAAAGTCATGCTGTGTAACCTCTATCCTGTAGATGTGTTGCCCAGAAGTGAGCCTTTTGGGTGTGGGTGGGCAGAAAATATGGAACAAGGGCTTTTCTAATAATGCCAGACAAACATTGACAAATCAACCAGCTAGTAAAAGAAAATACATTAGCACTCTAAACCAGCAGAGTTGCTTATTTTGCAAAAATATCTCAGTTGTATTTCTTTTAGGGATGCTGTAAATGATTGGAAAATTATAAAAAGAATTCCAGCTGTTGGTACACATCTCATTACTGTCTAGTGATCCAAGATGGTGCTCCAGGGGTGGGGGATGGTGGATAATGAAAGCTGACATGCCCTGAAGAGCAAAGTATTCACACATTAAGAGCTTCCGGGGGAGGTATGGCAAAGTGAAGATGGCTCTGCAAAAGCAGAGCCAATGACTGTGGTAAAGACCAAGAAACCAGTGAGTACCCCAGTTCCTTGGAACCTCTCTGGATAAGGAGAGGATGGGAGATCACCCACATATGCTCTGGCTGGCTACTTCCCACTAAGAAACTGCAGTACAGCGGTTTTCCACAGGTTTGAGCACCGGGAGATGACGGGATTAGCCATCTTGCTTGCAGCCACAGTGGAGACCTTCAAAGGACACTAAGATCACAAACCTTAATTTCTTATCACTTTCAGAAATTGCTCATTAACTACTTTTAAGCTATTAGAGACCTTCAGATGACAAATTTGAAAATGCCGGGTGAGTCTGCCTTTAATCCTGAATGAAGGAAAGCTTTAATTATAAGCTTAAGAATTTAAAGAATCTGAAATAAACAGCAAAAGAGCTAAATAAGATTTTGATCTTAGAAAGTTATGAACAGACTAAGGGTCTAGATAAAATTGGAATGTTGAAACTTTTACAATAAGATTTTAGAATTAATTATAAAGTACAACTTCTTATGGGAAATTGATCCTGTTTTGGTTTTTACAAGACACAACATGGATAAACAATTCCATGATTTCAAAAACTGGACATTAGAGGGACTAAAGATTTTAGGTAAAGGAAAGTTATACAGGCCTGCAAGATGGTTATGACAATAAAAATACTGAAGAAGACTTTTGAAGAATGGAATAAAAGAAATGGTAGCCACGTCAATAATGATGCTTGTTCTATGGATGGAAGATGTTATTGAAGAAATGTCAGATGTAGAACAAAATTTATCTGACAAGATAGAGATGGTATCGAAAGTGGATTTACAACTGACAGGCCAAGAAAATTATTTAGAAAAGGATGCGTCATTGGATTTACAAAAGAAACTGGTTGAGGTTTTAAAATTTAAAAGGGAAATACAAATGACAAACCAAGAGAGTGACCTGGATAATTTTTTCCTATTGGATTTACAAAAGAGTTTTGTTAAAGCTTTGAAGAACTCTGTGCAAAGGGACAAAGGAGAAATGAAGAGAAATCAGAGTCACTGGTCTGAGATGGGTGGCTATATAAATTGAATAAATAAATAAATAAATAAATAAAATCCTATGACAATATTTGACGAACTAAAGATTAAGACTATTAGAAGTAAAAGGAAGGAATATAATGTTAGTTTATTTGATCAAGGTTAAAATAAGATGTTATCTCTGGCTACTCTTTTTGGACTTTCTGCTGACACCAGGACTGAAAAGATGATGTTTCAGGGATTTTTTTATAGATACGGGATGGGATATGGGATGAAGAGATAAATGTCTGTAACTTTTAGAGACAATGAAGAGTTACTAAATTTATTTATACTTGTGATGAAGGTTGAAAGTCACTTCTTTATATATTTCTTTTCTCTTTATTATATTCTTACTTTTTTCTTCTTTTTTCTTTTTCTTAGAAAAACCATGATTTATTTATGAGTTTGTAATACACCAAGCAAAAAGGAATGAACCCCATTTTGGCTGGATAATGTGTAATGACGCTGAAAGTTGCCGGCCAGAAATGGTCAACGCTTCAGCGGTTCGAGTCCAGCCTTCGCGTTAACAGGATGAGCTCCTGTTTCCTCCCCAGTTCCTGTCAACCCAACAGATCGAAAACTCACGTGAGTAGATAAATGGGGACTCTCACTCCGGTGGGAGGAAAAATGCTGGCGGCGCCTTGCAAAAGGAGTCGGGAGCAGTTGCCGGTAAGCGCGAAACCGCTCGCCCGAAAAGGGCGCGAAGCAACGGAAACCCGGCCTCCTGCGCTCGCCAGCTGGGCTCTGCTCTAGGAAGGAGGCTCTGGCAAACCACTTCCGAAACACCTCGCCTTGAAAACTGCAAGGACTCGTCCAAGCAGTCACTGCAGAGTCGGTAACGACTGAGCGCAGATAAAAAAAAAAAAATGAATGCAGAATGGCAGAAAGCAGACAGACATCAATATATGGTAAGCATTTGGATAAATATACAGACAAGAGCCATCCAGAGGATATTAGACTTCACAAGTCAAGGAGGAAAAATAAACCTATGTGAATCTGATAATTTGACAGTGTCAGTGACACAGATTCTTAACCCTGCAGGGCATGTACAGGAGCATTTGAGGCCATGTTGCTGCTATTGCCAGGTCATGCTTGCTGTTACAAGCATGGCTTGTTCTTGGTCACATGGGGAAATGTTGGGAATGGCAACTTCAGGATGTTTTGACCAGGATTTATAGTATTATGGGGGGGGGGGGGGGTTGACTAAGAATAAACAAGATCAGACATCTTCAAGTTGCCATGGTTGAGAAACACTGATCAAGATGGTGTGTATAATTCTATTTTGTCATACCCCTTCTCTGGCAGATCATGGTTTTCTTTCCCAGTTTAAATCAGCCTTCTTTGCAGGGTCCAAAAAGAACCTGTGTGAGACCTGACAGAAACTATAGAAAGGGCCAGTCTGGCAATATGCAAGCAAATGCCTTTGCAGAAGCCAGATGTCCTGTCTCTCCTGTGGCACTGGAGCGCATTCCCCATGACCAGACTTATGCAGCGGCATCAAGTGGCCAACGGATGCTGGGCAGATTCCAACCTTTGATTGCATCAGCAACCATCTAATTGGTGAAGCACATCATATGGTATTAACAGCAACATTTGAGTTGGGAGTAAAGGAGAAACACTAGAAAATGGGGACAGTCAAGAACGACTTTGAACTGCCTACGCGTGTCATGAGGACATGGCAGAAAATAATGCCAGGGCATGTTTGCGCTGCAGCTACAGAGAAGTGAGATTTATTAGGTTTATTCTATCTAGGCTACAAAATTGCGCATGGATGAAATTATCTGTTTCTCTTTTTGCCGAGTCATTTGGATTTTTGCAGCCCAAACATGGTTACCCTACCCTGCACAATTAAGGTTGCTGAAGGTGCAGGGAAAACAGTGGGTGGTTAGCTTAACCTCCGCTATATTTATTACACTCTGTAGGTCTCTGTTAAGGCTACCAGATCTGAGTTGCAAAAACCCGGGCAACCACTGGATGACAGCAGGGAGCCACCTTTGTCTGCCTATTTTGGCGGCCCGCTAGTGGTCGTCTGGGTTTCTGCAACATAACCCTAATCTTTCGGCATGTAGAATTTTTAATTTTTTAGGGCTCAGCTGTAATTCATCCTGCTTTATTGCTCCACTGAAAAATATTTAAACTGAACGTAATGAGAACGTCAATACTGTACCTATGACTGATTCTCGCGATTTTACAGGAGTGCCTTGTGCCTTTAAATGGGGGGGGGGGGGGGGAGTTGCGTTTTTGACGGCAGGCAAAAAATGGGAACCGACTCTGCAAGCCCCTTTAATTTCTTTTTTTGGTTTCATTTAAAGGGGATGCGCGTGAATGGGAAGAGAATGGGCAGAATAGGAGAAGCGGGGCGGGGGAGAGCTTTCCGCCACCGCTTGTTCACGGAGTGAAGGAAGCTGAAAGTTGGAAACAGAGCTGGGGGCAAAGAGCTTTGCGTTAAAGTGAATGAACAGGTACAGGTGAGAACCCGTCCTGCAAGAGGGCATGCAGCGGCGCGGCAGGCTCCGGTGCGGTGTCCGAGGATGAGTCGGAACTTCCATGCCGCTGGGGACAAAGGATCCGAAGTGAATCGGGGGGCAGTGAATCGGGCTTGCAGCAGGAGCGTAAGAGAGAGGGGCATCCCTTGCCTCTGGCACCGGGCACTCGCTGCCGCCCGACCTCACCGGCCGATCTCTCGCGGCTAGCGCAAGGTTCGCCGGCTCTGGACTATTGTTCTCTGCGCCCTCCGATCTCACGGACGAAGATAGCGGATCCGGAGGTGGGGGGACGGCGACGCGTGTGCTCCTGGCAGGCGGGCCCGGAACACCTGGTTTCTGTGCAAGTAAAGGGGGGGGGGGCGAAGTGGGGGACACGGGTTGTCCAGGAAAGTTGGAGGACACAGCTTGAGTTCCTCGATTTTCAGAGATTCAGGCTTTCTTGGAGGGTCAGGGATAGGGTCTGCTAGAAGCAGGGTGAGGCTCCGTAGTTATAGGTTTAGGGAACTGCCTGGGAGGTGATAGGAGTTGTAGTCCAACACATTTGGAAGACTCTGTTGGGCAAAGCACGGATTACAAATGGCCTTGCCGAGTAGGGGAGGAAAATCCCGACCAGTGTGAGAAGCTGGAGGAATCTGGATGTTCAAAAGCTGCTTTAGTTAAAAAAGGATTCTGCTGTTCTTCACTCCGAGTTCAGTATAGTGCTCTCAAAGGTTACCCTCCTGCTCCGTTTTTCTGGGCTGGAAGAGAGGGAGTCTCTGTAACCCAGCCTGCTTCAACCTCTAAGTATCGGAGGCACAAATGAAGACCTTCGGTCAACTCTGAGTCAGGCCTGTGGCTTCCTGGCTGAGAATGACAGGAATTGTAGTGTTGAGGGCACCTGGCTTGAGGGAAGCATAGTTGGGATTCTCAACAGGCTTCCTTGTTGAGGTGCGAGAGGTTTTTACCCCAGCCAGCTCAGAGAGAAGTAGGGCTCACACATGTGCTGAACCTTAATATGATTTGGTTTTGGCTTCAGCCTAGATGTGTCAACCCAGCCAGTGGTGGAGCCCATTTTATGGCTCTGGGTTGAAATGCAAAAAGGAATTTACTTTGTGGCAGCACATAGAACACAGTTTCCCAGATTCATCTGATGCTTTTTCTCATTATTGTTGGCTTTAGTTAAAAATGTATTCTGGCAGCTGTTGATTTCTCCATGATACTCTGCTTTTTGTAAAAAGGTCGGGGAAAAATGCCCTTGGGCTGTGTTCAACTCCTGGGGGGTAAATGGATACCCCCCCCCCCAGACAATCATGCAGTTTTCCGGGCAAGTGTGGAAGTTATTTGCTATTGCCTTCTTCCAACATGCTAGCCTGCAGCTCTGGGATTCCCTGGAGCTTCCCATCCAAGTATTAACCATGATTAGGCCAGCTTAACATCCGAGCCTGGACAGTTGGCTGGGTGCTGTCATCTGTTGAGCAAGATAATTTTTAGCCGAGATCCATTATTTTGTTACATTGATATTGCCGTTGAGGTTCATTGGATATTGATTATGTGCCATCAAGTCATTTTGGACTCCTAGCAACCACATAGATTTTTTCCATAGATATCCATTGACCTAAATGAGTAAATACAACAGCATGCATTTGAAGGAGTGAGGAAATCAAATTTGGATGCCACATTCCTTGTCAGATCAGACTGTGTACTTCTCTCACTCTGACCCTACTTAGTTTTCTAAAATCAGGAAATAAGCAGCTGGACCCCTATTCCCTCTGTAATTTGAGCCCTGGCTAGTGAGTTTTATATCATTTGATCTGCTCTGTTCTTGCAGTTGACATGCCTCCCTTTCTGCCTCCTTCAGGGACAGATGCTGGGAAGCTAATACTCAGCTGATGGGGACTAGCTGATGGAGATCCAGCTAGTAACAGTGAAGGAAGAGATTGGATCAGTTCTACCCACTGCATGTCCCCTGTGCCAGGATGATCTGCCAAACCTTGCTGGGCCCCACGAGCAAATTCCCCAATGTCAGGGGTGCAGAAACCTCCTTTTAGAGCCTCAGAGCTGGTTGTCTAGCAGTATTGATGCTTTGGTCCTCCCAGCTGAGAGGCCCTACAGCTGCTCTTTCTGCCCTAAACGCTTCAAGAGGGCTTCAGACCGGCGTGATCATGAACGGGTGCATACGGGCGAAAGGCCATATGAATGTGGCATCTGTGGCAAGCGCTTCACTCAGAGCTCGGTGCTGTCTGGCCACATGCGCATTCACACTGGCGAACGGCCTTTCCACTGTGGCGTCTGCTTTAAATCTTTCAATAATGGCTCAAACTTCCGCAAGCACCAACGCATTCACGGCCCACCGTTTGGTTACAGCGAAAGGAGAGTTGATGGGAAGGACTGTGATTCCCTGTCTGGAACGAAACTGGATCAAATTAAAGAAGGAAAGGATGACAGAAGTCTAAGCCCTACCCTTCTGTCGAAGCAAAACAGCTGTCAGGCCACCAAAGAGTTGAGAGAAGGCGAGGACGAGGCAGATCAAAACCTTAAAGGGAGGCAAAACTGCTTTTATAATAATAGACTAAGCCAAGAGGGTTACTGCAATCGCAACCAGAGACAACCAGGTGGTAGCATGGATAACTTCGAAAGAATGGGACTACGACAGGATGATGCCAGTCCTGGTATTGATCTTGCTATAAGGCCAGGCAGCCAAGCCAGCCTCAGCATAGACACTCTGAAGCAGGCAAGCGATAGTAAAGGGCGTATTGGGGAACTAGGGAGAAAGAGCAATTGCAGCGACAACCGAGAAGCCATTCCAAATGGCCACAGCTTCAAACAACTGCAAGATGCAAGCACTGACAATCACACCGATGGCTCAAGGCAGAACAGAGCAGGAGGAAGCCCCATTCAGCAAGAACAGAAGCAACTGGTTGACAGCTGCAATGGCAAGTTACAGCTAGAGAACAGCAGCTGTGGGAAAGGCCTCTTGCCAGTTGGGGACAACAGGGACTCTGCTAGCAAGCTGAATCAAGAGAGCTCTGATAGAGACTTTGCAGTAAGCAAGCCAAATGGCCTCAGAGGGTTCAAGCAGAGCAGAGGGGGAAGTGCAGATACAGAGATGAGGCAGAATAGTACAGGGGAAAGCCATGCCAGGGGACTGAATCAAAGCAAAAATACCCACATTTCAGAGCCAGAACAAAACAATGCCCATGGAGCCATTAGAGAAAGAGAGCTGACACAGGATAGTAGCACCCATGGGGGCTTTCCAACGTGTGCCCCAGAAAAGTTGAACATTCTCACAGTGAAACCAAATATGTGGCCCTATTCAGACAAAGACATTATAGCCTGGGAAGATCCTGGTATAGAAATGGATGAATCCGAAGGCTGTTCTCCCAGTCTGAAGGCCAGAAGATCATCTTGGCAATTGGAGAATCCTGATCCATGTTCTATACCTTACAGTGTTTCTGGACCTCGCAGGGGCCACTCTTTACGGGATCAGTTTGGAAGTACTGCTCAGCACAGGAAAGATAAGGAAAGCCCTACTTCTTGCTTTCTCTTCCCCAATTCTGAGCCCTGTGATGGACACTCCCAGTCTGCCCATGAATCCAAGCCATTTCTCTGCTTTGCCTGCCCCAAACAGTTCCGTCGTGCCACAGATCTGAAGGAGCATCTGCGAGTGCACACAGGTGAAAGGCCCTTTGGCTGCAGTGTCTGTGGCAAGAGGTTTACTCAGAGCTCAGCCTTAGCCACTCACCGGAGGCTGCACACTGGAGAGAAGCCCTTTGAATGTGCTGTCTGTTGCCGACGTTTCAATAACTCCTCTAACTTTGCCAAGCATCGTCGACTACATGGGCAGGACAGCACGGGGCATAGGAATAAAGTAGCAGAAAAAGAGCTCTGGAGTGTCAAACCGCACTGATTTTGTTTTTAAGCAGGAATTCATACATTGGAAGGTAGAACACAATAACCAAGGATGAAATGTACTCTTACAATACTGAATGCTGAATTTGGTACCCTTGTTTATTTTTAGTAAACAAGTTTGTAGACAACTCAGTGCCTCCAGATGTTTTGAAATTCAATGCCCATCAACTCCAATCGGCATGTTTATAGTGGGGAATTGTACCCCAAATCATTGGAAAGCACCAGGTTGCATATCTCTGCCCCAACTTGCAGTTCCAATGGAATGTCACCTGGGATCTGGTATTTCACAGGCACATCACAGAGTTGCATGCTGCTTTTCTTGACTTACTGATTCTTAACAACAGCAAACCAGACACTGGAAACTGCAGTCAAATTATGGTTTCTAATTCCAGACTGTGAATAACCATGGAAGCTTAAAATGCAAAGGCAAGAAGGAGTATGCAAATCTGTGATGCATTTAGATAACGCCATCCTGGGTTTGGTACTATGCTTGAACTGAGTTGCAGGGATCTGATTCCTGTTAATGTTTGGAACTGTCTAGAAATCAAATCAGTGTTTTGGTTTGACATTATATTAAAACCAAGCCAATGAACAGGAGCCTTAAAATGTGTACAATGCCTGGTGCAATTTCTAAAGTGGGGCCAAGGAATGGAAAGAAGACTGGGGGAAAGATTTGGGGACTGGCTGTGCCCATCTTACTGGCTCAATGGACTGTGTGTACCCAGCCACTGTGGTTAAAGCAAGTTGCTGTGCAAACTCATCCAACCTGATTAAATTAGTAAATCATGGTTCTGTTAACAATATGCTAGCATGCTATGTGAACAGAGCCAGTGCTTTGGTCAGGTGTCTGTGGTTTCCCATTACTAGAAAAAATGTGATACAAACTGAGTTACTTACAAATTTACTTAACAAAATACCTGGGAAATGGATAGTTTGGGTTGAAGCTCTATACTTACTAGCCTGGGCACAACTTCCATGGAATCAAATTGGCCTTACTTCTGACTCTTTATTTTATGTTGGTATAGAATATAATTTTGCAATACATGGCCCTTCATGTAGCTGTTACAACCCACACATTTTAATTATGACTGTATTTTCAACTGGGGTATAAACTTATTTTAAAAATATATGTGGCAAAAGATTTAAGTAAATAAAAATAAAACAATTCCTTACATTATGCCAATGAAGTAAACTGCTATGTGTATGTCTGTGCTTAAATGGAGTTTAGGAAAATGTCTCCCCAAAACTTGTATTTTTGGCAAATATCCAAAGCTAAAATAAAATATTTCTTGATATCCTACTTCATAAATCCAAGCAATTTAGAAAAAATAATTTATAACAAACACTATGAATTTACATATAAACCTGATTGAAAATTCTATGTAAAAAGAATTGAACCACCTTAAAAAAAAATAATAAAATACCTTTCTGGCTACCTGCGTGTTGCTAGATACCTTTTTGTTAATTGAAGTGAAACAGTTGTTTTCCATTTTTAAAGGAACTTAAAAAGCTCTATAAACTCATTAAGATAAAATTCATTCTTAATTCTGCGTTTACTCACTGTACATAACATAAACATTTTAAAATGTCCATGGTGGATTCTCAGCTATTTTCCTTATGCACTGCAAACTGACTTTATTTACGATGTCAGTATTACTCTACCAGTCTCATGATGCAAAATATATCCAGAACTCCAATTTCAATCTGTATCCTCAAATTTTTCCAGAACACCTTCATCTTATCTCATCTCATCTCATCTCATCTTGCAAGAATAGATGAGCATGCATAAATTGTTTCTAAACATGGTCTTCGCAATACAAATCAGATTTGTCTAATTTAAGAATAAGGTGATGTAAAAGAAATTTATTCTCTGTGGTGTCATGTAAAATTTTCCACACTAACAATATCATCTAAAGCTCCTCCCACACGCAGAAGAGGTTTTGAGCAAATAAAGGATGCTCTGATTTGCTGGGAGAAAACAGGCCAAATCTGGAAGAACAATAAAAGCTCTTTCTCTCTGCAACAGAGAACAAGAGAAGTCTGTACCAGGATCACCTTGATATATCTGGTTGAGCAATGGCAGCTTTCTTTTGTCTTTTACACAGGACAGCATGATTCAAAAGCATCTGCCATTGCTTACTTTAGATACTTACTTTCTTTTTGCTTCATTAGTTTAAGAATCATAAACCTAGTTATTCTGTGCTAGTTCCAACAGTATACTCACATTGTTTGAAGGAAAGTCCTCTTACAGCAACTTGTAACACAACCTGGCATAGCACAAACAATATTCAAATTCTTTTTTTTTAATGTTTGTTTTAGTCTGTACATCATAAATCAGACACTTTTAAAATGATTGCTTGGCTTAAAACACAAACACACTCCCATTCCCCCACCCCTGACTGAGAAATACACGCTGTACAGTTCCCAAGGGGTACAATGAGGGAGGAGGGGGCAGGCTATCAATTCAGGCCCATCAGCTGTGTGGACAATGATGGGGTCCTATACATATTTTAGTACACATTATCATAGGGACATAAACCTTGGCATCAAAAGAACTGCACTTCCTGCACTCTGGCCAATGGGAAAGGGGGGAGGGGTATTAAAAAGAAGTATTTATATAGAAATGTATGTATTTATATATCTGTATTAATATAAAAAGTCATTAGCTAACATGATTGCAATGGGTTGGGTCCTATCAGTGGCACACTCTTCATTCTGAGTTTGCAATTGTCACTAGTTAGGGGATGTTCAAGTCCTGTCTTAAAGACATCCATCTCCCTGTGTGGGATGAGGAAGGAGAGTATAGGACAACAATACCAGTCACAGAACTATAGAGTCCATGTTCCTCAAAGAACAGGAGGGCTGAAGAAGTTCTGAGAAGATGGCTGTGTATCAGGTGGCATCTCAAAAGAAAAATCAGGTCTGATGCCAACAAAAGATGGAATATCTTCCCTGTCCTCTGCTTCATAGTTCCAGTATACAGCAGACAAAAGCAGAGTGGACGGTGGGCATCTGTAGGATATCCAGCATCCTAGTGATGTACATTCAGGACTAACAATCCATCCAAGAACATAAGCAAGGCAGAAGAGTATATTGGAAAAGATGGTTGACCACTCTTGATCACATACTCCAAATCAATTGGTTCTTCAAAAGAACTCAATTTCCCAACCACAGTTAAAAGCCAGACTATTTTATCTCAACAACCCACCATTCCCTTAAAAACTCTTCCCACTTAACTCTGTCCAAGGAATATTGTCTTCTAGCCCCTTACTCTCAACCTGACTAGACTCCTCATACCTTCTAGATAAACTGGAGGTTCTAGGTAATTTGTCAGTAATACATTTTGGGGTGCATGACTTGCACCAGCTAACAAGTTCAACCACAACAGAGGACAGAGATTTGGACAAACCAAATGGTTCCTAGGATGAAGAATGGGAGCAAATAACTCTGACAATAACAATAATCAGATATGCCCCAGTAGCAAACACTCTGCCCATCCATCTTTAAGTATTTAGTTTGCTAGAAAAATAGAAAAGGCAGCTATTTTGCACTCTTAGCTTCTTCTCTTCATTTGTCAAGTATACATTGAAAGAGTGAATGTATTTCCACTTTTGCTGTTTTCCAAACATTCAGATTGCCAAGTACAGGAGGAAGAATACAGGGTGTTAAGGTCAATTAATTCCTTTTAAGTGAGATCATAAAAATAAACATACTTGGATGACTGCACTGTCTCCTGACTAGGAAACAGGCCACCATTCTGAATTAAGAAGCGAGACCTAGCCAAATATATTTGCACCAATTCTGTGACTGGAGCAAGCATTCCAGAGTCATAATTAATTCTGAAATTTGTGTCCTACATTCTAGGCCTGCAATTTTTTCCTTTAGAAATCCTGTATCCTTGAGAAAAAGGCATATATTTAGCGATTTTGGAACATAGTATGTTTTTTGATCAACTTGTTTCTCCACTTATATTCCACTGTCCATTTGGGAAGCTATTATGAAGCCAGTCAACAGGAACATCACCTATTGATTAGTCATTGTGAACTCACTTTTTCCCCAAGATGAAGAAATGGGTAGCATTAACCAATAATAGCCTTTCCTGTAAGAACAAATTACCAGTTTGGGGAGCTGTCAATGGGGCTTATGTGGAATTAATGTACAATGTAGAAATACCTAATCCTACAAAGCAGATACAGTACACATGAGGAGGGAAACTAATATTAAATTCAGTTCTACTTGCAAATTACGAAGTTAGGGAAGAAAAATTCTAAATGGGGAAAAACGGTTTCTGTAAAAGACAGGCAGAGTTATAGCCACCACCACAGAATAGTTCACTGAATTTCAGCTACAAGTTCAGACCTTTAACAATTAAGTAGAAAGATAAAACAAGAAAAGGAACATCCAGTTTCAATCACTTCTGGAGACAGAGGAGGAGCCAGTATATTTCAGACAGAAACGTTAATCTAACTGGGCTGACTCAAGTGGACCACGTGATTTGCCCCCTCTGTGCTGACCCAATAGGAAAATTGTTTGAAAGGCTGGAAAACATTTTTAACCTTCTTCCCATCTCCTTTCTCATTTGTTGTACTCTTCATCATACTTCTAGCCTTTTTTAGTATTTGGTCACCAGATGCTGCAGCACTTCCTCTAAGAAAGCATTTATAATGGTGCCTCTCTCCCCCGAAATACACCATTATCCACCACTACCCCTCCCCCTCCCCCTCCCCCTCATGCTCCCTGAGCATGGACAGTGGTTAACTGTTGCTAATGCAGTCCAAGACTTCTGGGGGATTGGGGAAGGCTGCCTTGAGAAATACCTGCACTCAATAAAGTCCAATTCTATTCTCTACTGCTCAAAAACCCTTTGGCAACTTTCTCCCTTCTAGGCACTGGACAACCAAATTTAAACAATACATCTTTGGATCCTCATATTCACTGATTGCCACTCACCAATTTGGGAACTATGGATGTGAGCAAGTGGGTAATAGACCAAAAGCAGCAAGGAGCTTTGGTGCAGCCATCTGATAGATATGCTCTCACTCTGCTGGAGTGGAAATGCTGCAATGACTTTCTACTTTCTATTATACTATACATATGTCAGCTTGGTTTACAAACCAGGAAGGAAGTGGGAATTACCTGTGTGGTGTCCACTGTACACAAGGGAGTGTGTTTTTAGAACTCTTTGGTTGCATCTAGCAGAGTGTTTCTCAACCTTGGCCACTTTAAGACGTCTGGACTACAACTTCCATAATTCCACACATCTGAAAGTAGCCAAGGTTGAGAAACACTGATCTAGCAAGTTAGTTTCCCCTCCAGTCTATTTAAATGTGTGCTGTAATTTCTACGATTTGCTGAAGGGGGATAGGGAAGGGAAGGAGAGAGGGTGCTGGGGAAAGCCAGAGAATTTGCAAGGATCTTTTTATTCATGCTTTGTCAGTATTCTCCACTTTGGATGCAGCGAGGGTCCACTCAGACTGAGGTCAAATATGTATACCACGGGGCTGTGCATTTCTTCAGATTTGATTATGATAAGGTGCTTCTGAGTGCTTGGGTCATGAACACAGCACCTGTTGGTGACTTTTAAACAGACATCTCCAGCAATCACACAATTCCTGATGCTGCGTTTGTGCTTTGAAGAACCTTTTTGGAATCAAACCTGAAGCACTGTACAACTCTAGTACGTGGAGTTTCAAGGCCAGGGCAGTTAGCTCAATGAACTATGTGGATGTACAATGTGTTGCTAGGAAAGGGATGGGCTTCTGGATCAAACCGGGGAATGCTGGAGAGCAGCTGAGCAGCCAAAGCAATGTGCAATCCTGGTTGGCATGTAGATCCCCCCCCCCCATTAAGTTTATTTCTCTCACACACAGTTTCATAACCAGCTTTCAGTGGTGAGCAGAGGGGAAGGCTATAACATTAGCAAACGTACTCAATCACAGCTCTCATTCCAGATCCACACTCCACTTTAGAGCTCAGAGTAAGGTATTATTCACATATGAGTTCATCTATATTAAGCCCAATAGTGTGATAGACTAGGGAGGAATTCTACAATGTTGAGCACAAAAAAGAGAACTAACCCAAGGAGGAGGGGGCCTAGGCTACTTTTCTATTTCCTCTCTACTTCTGATGGGCCAACTTCAATATTCAGAAAACCACACAATACAGTTATCCTGGGATTTTGCTTCTTCAGGGGTGTATATGGGAAAAATGACGATTCCAGATGCTTTTTAACATTCAGTGCTCCCTAAATATGGAAAGTGGCATGCCAGAGAGACTTGGCTAGAAACCTTCTGGGCTTGAGATTTTTTTTTTTTTTGGTAAGTAGAGTTTTTGTGATCCTGCTGCTGCATCATGAACTGCTACTGTCCTAGAGGCAGGAATATAGTAGAAATGTTATGGCACAACAGCATTTAGACATCTTGTGCCACACACTAGACAATTCAAGCAGACTCCTTTAATTTTCTATTGTCCACAGCCATGTCTCACTACCCCCAAGGTCTTAGAAAACTGACAACTAGCCTATTTTCTTTATACATATGAAGAAAGGACACTAATTAAAGTCTTTCCCTCAGAATGCAAGCAAGGCTTGCCTAGTACAGATTAGATGGTTGGGTTTACAGAAAATATTGGTGGACATTCCTCAAGTGCTGTATCATGGTCTTTCCTGTCTCATTCCCAAACTGAATGAATGAATTGGCTCTAACATTTCTTTCTAGGTAAAGGGGATTGCAGGAAGCACCATCGCTTTTTGTAAATTGGAATGCAGGGTGGTTTCTGCTCCATTCCAGAATGTAGGCTTCAAATGAAAAAAATGTCATTCCACCATCACCTTATTTGTTCCCATTTGCTTAGAAACAGGAAGAAACTTCCATCCCCCAACACTGTAGCCATGCTTGACAGGCAAAGGTCACTTCTATGATTGCTATCTCCATCTCCCTTTCCCCAGGCAATTAGTTAAGAAATCCAGAGTGGACAAGATACTATGTTAGACAGCAGAAATCTAGCAGGTAACAGGCGGCTACCTCTTGTTACTTATGCACCCTACCTTTACAATTCATCCTTGCTTCTACCTGGCTTGTCCTGCTCATGACCTTATGGTTTGTTGACTCTTCCCAAATTAGTGCCCAATTGGAGCATCTCACTGCTAACAAGCACATCTTATTTTTCTATACATGGAACTCCCTTGCCATCATGGCTCACAGGAACCTGGAACTAGCTTCACTTCCCATCCTACAGTACCAAGATATGGACCGCCCATCCTTTCTGCTGCTACTACTCCAACATTAGGGCTGTTCCTTATGGGCCCCCATGGCAGCAAAGCGCTCCATCTTGTGAATGTGGCGGTGCTTTTTCAGGCCGTAAGTGTTGGAGAACGCTTCCCCGCAGGTGCTGCACTTGAAGGGCCGTCCTCCCTGATGGGCCTGGAGGTGTTTGCTGAAATACTTGGGGTCTTTGAAGAGCTTGAGGCATGCTCCACATCTTAATTCACGCTTAGCATCATGGGAGCGTTGGTGACGCAGAATGGATGACAGGTAGAAGAAGCTCTTGGAGCAGCGGTCACAGCGGTAGACTTTCTCGCCCAGGTGTACCCGCTGGTGTTCCAGAAGGTTGCTACGGTAGCGGAAGGTCTTGCCACAAGTAGGGCAACGCTGAGGCCGGGCAACCACATGAAGACGCTGGTGTTCTGCCAGACTGGATGACTGGGCAAAGCGCTTATTGCAGAGGGCACATTTGTAAGCACGCTCACCAGTGTGAACCACTTTGTGTTGACGCAGGTACCACGAGCGCAGAAAGCCACGCCCACAAACAGCACAGCGGTACGGGCGCTCTTCGGTGTGACAGCGCTGGTGACGCATGAGAAGGGCAGCCTCCCAGAAGCGCTTGCCACAGACTGGGCAAGAGAAGTGCCGCTTCTGCAGGTGTGTGCGACGATGCAACAGCAGGTCATAGGCTCCAGCAAAACTCTGTCCACAGACTGAGCAGGCCAATGTGCGACGCACCAGATGCACATACTTGTGGGTCACAAGTCCCAGGAAATGCTTGAAGGTCTGGCCACAGATAGAACAGGAGAAACGTTCTCCACTTGGTAAGGTAGGGTGGTGATCTTCGTAAGATGCCAGGTTGTCACCACTAGCTAGCCCATTCTCTAGTGGGGCGACAGCTGCTGCTGTTTCGTCTGGTGGTAGAAGTCGCTCAGGAGCAGCTTGGTGGACAAGTTTGTGCCACATGAGATTCTCAATGAAACCAAAACATTTGCCACAGACATCACAAGGGTATGGCTTCTCAGCCACATGGACCTCTTTGTGGCTCATGACATGAAAAAGATCAGGAAAGCGCTCTCCACAGTCAGAACAGCCATAAGTTAGTCCCTCGGGAGGTGGAGGCAGAGAAGGCCCCATGGGAGTCAGTGAGGGCCCCATGGGTGGTAAAGAGCAAGGTAGCTGTAACCGGTGAATCTGTTTGTGCCGAGTTAAGCTTTGCGGGTAACCAAAAACCTTCCCACATATCTCACATTTATATGGCCTCTCTCGAGTATGCACCACGTGATGCTTGCTGAGATGGAAAGATTCACGGAAACGCTTCCCACACACTGCGCACTGGTGAGGTTTCTCACCTGTGTGTATCCGCTCATGTCGCTTTAGTGTCTCCCGTCGCCCAAAGCCACGGCCACAGATCCCACAGCAGAAATTCTTGCCTGCTGCTGTCCCCACTAGCAATGGGTGGGCACCCAAGAGACCATATGATGCTGGCTTGGTGTCTCCCTCAGATCCTGTGCCTTGTGGGTCTTGTGGAAGGAGGTAGGCCCCTGGTGGCAGATAAGGCAAAGTATTGGTGCCATCCTTGGGCAGCTGGGCACCCTCATGTTGGAGCTGCCGATGACGTAGTAGATTCTGGGGAGCCACATAGCCCTTGCCACAAATGTCACATTTGTACTCAGGGCGTGGAGGTAAAGTTCCAGGGGGAGCATGAGTTGCCTGGTGCTTAAGCAGGTAGGAGGCGTCCCGGAATTCCTTGCCACAAACTCCACACTGCACTCGCAAGAGGTCTGAGTGAGTCCGCACATGTCGTTTTAAGCTTTCACGGCGATTAAAGCTCTTCTGGCAGACGGAGCATGAGAATGGCTTTTCACCAGTATGGATAATCTGATGCTGGTGCAGGTGGCTTGGCTTTTTAAACACTTTCCAGCAGAGAGAGCAAGTAAAAGGGCCTTCGGCTTGAGCTATGGCAGCACTGAGGGCAGATGCGGCTGTTCCTCCAGATGGCGCAGGTACTGCCTGAGGGTTGCCACTTTGGGTAGAAGGCTGGGCTGCTCCCTCAGCACCAGGTGCTGCTGTTGTGCTGGCGGCGGCAGCGGCGGCGGCTGCAGCCGCTGCATTCGCAGCAGCTACATTGGCAGCCGCTGCGTTGGCAGCCGCTGCGTTGGCAGCAGCAGTAGCATCCTCGGTGTCTTTGTGACAACGGCGGTGCCGGATGAGACTGGAGATATGGTTATAGGTACGGCCACAGGTGGTGCATTCATATGGCCGCTCGCCTGTATGCACCAACATGTGTTGCACAAGATGTGACGATTGCTTGAATGACTTCTGGCACACACCACATGGGAAGCGCCGATCAATGAAATATTTCAGTCGCCGGAAATAGTTCTTATCATCCTTGCCTGCTTGACTGTCAGGAGTTACTGTGGCTGCAGCTGGCGGTGGAGCCTGCCCACGTTTCAGGCTGCTGAAGAGATGCTGGTGGCCAGAAAGGTCTACTATGCCCCACTGAGGAGTGTTGTAAGCTGCAGCAGCAGCAGCAGCAGCTGCTGTACTATCAAAGAGAGGCTGGCCTGCTGTTGGTACCACTGCTGGAGTACTGTATGGTGGTTGCTGCTGCTGCTGCTGCTGTGGGGGTGGAGGGGGTGCAGGGCCCCCCGGTTCAGCTTTCTTGACTTGAACGGTGCCAGATGAGGTGGCTGAGGAAGAAGAGGAGGACGGGCCCTCAGCTTTGGGTTTAGGCGTGCCAATGGTGGCAGGGACACGGTCAAAGTGAGCAGGTGGAGCAGCTGTCGGTGGCTGGGCATATTCGTACTGTGGCTGCGGGCAAGGGAGGGCAGCGACAGCTTTGGCGTGTTCGTGGTTATAGGCCTCCATAGGTTCAAAGCGCTGGTGGTTCAGGAACTCCAAGAAGTCAAAAGGGTAGCTCTGGAAATGCACACCCTCATCGCTTGCTGCATTGGCTTCCATCTCCACCCAGGAGGGGGCACTGCCTACAGAAAGGGGAGAAAGAGTATAGCAATATATATCCATATCCATATCAGCAACCTCCACAGTGGTTTGTTGGGTTTTCCTAAGAAAATTCGATATCTGTTATGTCCCATACAAATAATGGGGAATGCAAAATTATAAACATGTGTATCTGTTAAAAAGATTACCATTGTATTATATTGCTGATACTCGTTTATATAGTGTTGCGACTTTGTTTGTTTGTACTATGCTTAGATATAAATGCACACTAAATAAAAATTCCGAAGTTAAACAAAAAATTAAAATACTAACAATGAAATAAAAGACTTGTTAGAAAACATTAGCTGAAGAAACATTGTAACAGAAATTCCTGTTGTACCTAACAACTAAAACAAATATCATCACACAACTTTCATGGATCCAACTTGTGAAGTTAATTTTACCATATAATGTTTTACACCTCACAAGATACTTCATTGGTTTGCTGTGAAAAATTAATACAACTACTCCACTTGAAAATGAAGAAATAAATATCTTCATAATTATTGCTCTTCCTCTTCTTTTCCAAGTTCATATAAAAGATTAGAATGTTAGTCTCTTTGACTTCTATCTTGAAGAATTATATTTTGACAATATTCTAATCCATCTGATTTCAGTAAAGAACTACAGTTTAGATGTGGCCTCAGGTAGTTTGTCTCCCCAAAGGTCTTGCTTAGTTGCCAGGAATGATGGGAATAGCAGTCCAAAAACATCTGGAATACTATATGCTGCCCACTCATGAAGCAGAAGTTTAATATAAGTAATGCACTGGACAAACCATTCAATGGCAGTCATGGAAACCTGGCAAAGATGCAGAGGAGGCTCATTTCAGAGAGTTTAGAAACCTATGCCTCCCATTTCCCATAATTGCTGTCTACAGTACATTCTACAAAATATCTTTGTACCACCCTGTAATAGAGAAACAAACAGAACAGCAATCCTACACATGGAGTGCCATGAATGTTGCCCTTCCATTTTAAAAAGCTGAAATAGATTTATTTGATTTGCATTTACAGTATTTCAAGACATACTTCAGGAGGCGTTTCTAAGAGATCTACCATTCCAGCAGGTTTATTAGCAACATGTCTTTAAACTAAAGGTTCTTTATATCACCTGTCAAATGATTTCTGTGACAACTAACCATGATCATAAATGAATACAGTCAATTATATGAAAATATTGTATTTGCCTATGGGCAGGACAGAAAAATTTTGCCTTTTCAAGATATATTCCTATTAAAGCAGCTTTGCCCAATATGGCATCTTCAAATGTGCTGGATTATGAAATCAAAATCCAGCATAATTTGGTGGGGTACCACCTAGAGAGAGTGGAGGACTGGGACAACAATCCAAGACAAAGGAATTCCATAAAGATACTGTACAGCCTAGGTGTGCATTCAAGACTATCAAAACTGCAAGAAATACAGACTACTGTTTGATCAAGTGGGCTATACAATACTTCATATTTGATTTCAAAATAGTGCTTCAGCAAGCACAGTATCTATCTACAACTCTTTAAAAGCAGTCACCTCGTTTCCAGGAATTACATGACAGCTGCAGATGGCAGCCATGCAAATCTGGGAAAGGTGCAGATAAGTTCTATGTTCATGCTTCTAAGCACTTTCTCCAAATTATTTCCAAAATGTTGCACAGCCTTAATGTGAACCTTATCAATTGCTGCATTCATCCATGTACTGAATGGCATATAGTTATTTCTTACATTTCTGACCTAGTACATATATGTCATAAATGATTCCCTTGCTTCATGCAGGGAATATATTATGTTTAATATACTGTAGTAAGCTCAGTTTGGTAAATCGCCACCATCTCCAGTCATGTTTGTTAGCATTCAGTAAATGAACATGATGAAACACAACACAGTAATTATACATGAAAACCTTGTGTGTGATTTATAGGGTGTATGCACATAAAGAAGTCATGGCCTGCAGCGGCATCCTCACACATATCTGTGTCCTCTCCATGTACACATACTGGCATGCCATACTTCTTCATATATGTAGAAGAACAACATACTTTTATATGTGTGCCTGCATCTAGTGGCATGCATGGGAGTTGTCACATGCAGTGATTTACATGTGGCTTTCATGCTTTCTCCTATTCATGAACAGCTTAATCTGTGAGCTAGATGGAGATCTCTGCCCAAAGAAAGGGGGCCAGGCAATGCAATAGGATAGGTTACACAACCCAATGAAAAATTAGAGTAAAAAAACAGAAGCTCTGTGTAGATTATCTAGTTTGCCTTGCCTGAGGAATTCACCTTCAATACTTTCAGTTAATTGTTCAGGGTTCCATTTTAAACTTTAGTTTAAACTTTGCTGTAAGTTGTGTTCAGTGCCTATACAAATAGAAAGGAGAGCTATAAATGTTAATAATAAATAAAAGTTAGGTCTCAGGAAATAAGGTTCCCAAATTATCACTCTTTCTTTGCCCTTTTCAGCACTCCATGAAAAACAAAAGTTTTGGAAATGTTGTCACCCAGTTCCATCCCACTTTATCACCATGGATGAATTAATCCTATTTTTTTCCTATTTCAGCAAATGTACTGAGGTATAATGCAACCAATGAAAGTCTGGGAATCAGTCCCTAGCATTCTCAGATAGAAGAATATGTCACAGCAAAGAGTGAGCAAAGGCTAGTTTTCTGAAAGGGAGCGGAGTGTTCTACTACAGACTTCTATATTTAGTGTCAACAAAGAAGCTGTACTAAACACAGAAAAAGCATAATGCCTAATATTGTGCTATATACAAATACTGATATTAGTAACAGTGTGGTATAGTGGTTAAGGAATTGGACTGACATTGGGTTCAAATTCAGCCACAGCCAAACTCACTAGATGACTCTGGGCCTATCTCTCAGCTCAACCTACCTCACAGGGTTGTTGTTGTGGGGGGGAAATAGGAGGAGGGAGTGCCAAGCATACCTGGTCTTCTGATCAAAAGGTGGTGTATAAATCAAATAAATAAATTATATGATACCTCATTAGGAAGAATTCAGGTTTATAGTACATAGGCCCAGTGAATGTACGTAAGTTGGTCTGAGAACAACAAACTAGTAAGAAAAAGATGTCAGGGAGGCCAACAAAAGTGTTAATAAAGTTACACCAGGACAGTCTGAATGTGGCTAGAGAGCCTTACTGAATTTAAGCAGGAGATGAAAAGACCTGAGGGCTCTTGAAAACAATAGAGCTGCAACAGCAGAACATGGAGGTCAACTTAAGGTTAAACAGAGTGAGGGATGTGAACTAGGGCTCCTCAATATTTGAACTGCGGTCTGGGTAAAAATCAAGAATTATTACTTCTATCTTTTAGTTTACACTTTTCCTCTGATTGTTGGCAGTTAAATAACATATACTTCATTGCTAGCTTCTCTTTGAATAACTAAAATAATCATGATTTCACTTCACTGGCTGGACTTACCCATTAAATACCACACTTAAAAAGCATTATGAGGAGATAACACTTTTTTTTTCCTATGGCAAAATATATTTTTAAAACAAGGAAGTATTTTAAATTCTTCACTATAGATCAATTCAAACCGAGTCAACACTATTTTACAAAACAGAGACATCTGTTTGAGGTTATGAAAGTGTAATGTAGGTAACAAATAAATGAAGAGTAATTCAGCTAACAATACCCTCAGATGCATTTTGCATCCTGCAAAAAAAGCATACACACTGAGGAGGAAATTAATGCTGTTTGGAGCCAGAGAGACTCAAACAAATTTCCAGTGATGAATGCTGTACTCCTTATTTCTCCTGCTGAGCTGTATAAGTAAAAAAAAAAAATCCGTATCAACGAAATCAATATTGTTTTTATAAATGAACAAACCAACAGGTAGTTTGGAGGTTTTCAATGCAAAATTGCATCAACTTTTGTTACAGAAACACCTGAGGTAAAGCAACTTAAAATGATCTCTTCCTAAAATGCTGCAGAGCTATTGCTTATAATAGGTACATTAAAGTCTAGAAAAGTTGGCTTTAGAAGTACACATAGCCTAGAACACCAAACAGAAAATGGGAGAGAGGAATGCAATGAATATTTGGCATATTTTAGCTAAAAAAGTAAATGAGAACATCTTGCATATAGCAATGCAAGACAGAGCCAGTCTAGTTAGTCAGAGAAAACAAATATTTTGCAGTGTGGAATTATGTACCTTCCTGACACTAATAAGCTATATAAGAAAGAAAGAAATGTACAGTCTGTACAAAGCAGACAGAAGAAATATGGAATGTCCTTTCCAGTAACAAAGATAAGTTGGCAAGGGAAAATAAAGGCTAACAGCAGAGTACTGCAGTCTTGAGGGCTGACTGAAAGGTATATCCTCCTGCAACCTGTTACTGAACTCTCTAAACTGGGGAGGTGCAATTAAACCCTGGTATCTTTAGTTATGCTTGTGAAGGATGCTTATCTGAATCCCTGAGCCAACACCATTGTAGAAACAGGAAACCCTTCTTAGTCTTGTTGCCTTCAATTATACTTAAGTGCAAATTCATTCATTCCCAGGAACCATGACATTTATGGGAGTTGCAGCCCAATACATCTAAGCACTAAGATGGAGATAGTAGTTATAGACCAAAGTAATTTGTTAGAACAAAGATCCAATTAGATATGAGGCACCATCCTACATTCCTAAAAATTTTAAAGAATATGCAAACAATTTTAAAAAGGGGGGAAGGAGGTGAGATAAGGTTTGAGGTAAGTTGCAAAATTGTAAATTTCTGGGTAAAAAAAGAGACTTAACAATATGTTACAGGCTGGATGAAGGGATCAAGCTAGGTTTATGGAAAAGGTTTCTTTTATGGAAAATATGGAATCTAGCTATCCTTTCGATGTCTACAGCGCACCGCCCCTACATGACTCTGGGTGGCTTCAAGGATGAAATGGGAGAAGGATAGTTGTTTACCGGGCTATAGGGTGGCAGAGTTCGGAATTGATTTAGGGGCAGAAATCAAGATAAAGGATTATAACACAACTTTCGGGGGCCTGTGGGGAGAGAAAACGGCAAGGCGCGGGTTTCAGTTCGGGGCCAGCTATCAAAATACAAGACGGAGAACAGGGAGAAGACGGGAAAAGCGCGCCAGGCTCGCGGTAAGAGACGGAGCACGGCGACACAGGAAAGCAGCGTGTGCTGGAGGGAGAGGTGAGTCGGGATCGCAGAATAGCCGGGGTGGGGCTGGTCAAGGCAGCGGAAGTTAACCAAAAGCCGCGCGCTGCGGTGTATCTGTGCGAGGGTTTTTCTCGGCTTCGGGATCAGGTATTTGGGGGGGGCAATCTAGGGGGCAGAGTGGGCTCCATGGTGGCACTCACCGGTGTGTGGCGCTGCCCCAGCCTCCTCCACGCCCCAGGCAGGGGCTGGTCCTTGGGTAGCAAGATTGGAGCGGGGGATGCCCCCTGGCCCTTCCCTTACCCCCAGGATATGCGGGGGGCGTTTCTGCTCCCTCACGGGTGGGGGCAGGGGGGCACTGCCAGGCTGCAACTCACACAGGCCCGGCCGGAACCGGAAGTTTCCCTCCCCAAGCAAGAGCACCGTTTCCTGCTCCCCCCTCGTACCCACAGGCCTCTGCGAATTCTGTTCCTTTCCCCCCCACCTCCTCCAGCCTCGTTTCCCAGAGCCCCTCGCGCTTGCCCACTTGCCCTCCCCCATGCCTGTGAGTGGTCGCGAGAGCTGGAGTATCTTCCCCGTCGCCTTCCACTTTTTTTTTTCTCTTGCAATGGAATGCACTGTAAGGAGGGGAGCGCGAGACAGGGGCGCACGTGCAGAGCAGAAAGCCTTGTAGCCCGGTTAGCGTTGTCAGTGGGTCCGTGCACACGTGTGCAAGTTGCTGGCCTTGCTTCTGGGCCTTAAAATAGATTGACAGGCAGAACTTCAATAGGTACAGCTTTTTTTTTTTCATGGCACAGAGATGAAGGTATGGGTAAATGCTAGGTTGTAAATCTATCCTGAGGATAGCTGCTCCTAAGATTACGGGGTTGTGCTATAAATTGCTATGAGCAGGACTGTTTCAGCTTGTGTCCGAGTCATTGAGAGATGTGTATCATTTTAATACCGTCATTTTCTTATTATAATTATTTCCTGATAAATACTATTAACAACAGTTTACCCAACTCTCCAAATAGGCTGGATTAATTACATCCTTCCCTGTTGGCACAGCTAAAAGATATGATAAAAGCAATGGGAAATGTAATCAAAATATTTAGAGAGCAATAGGTTGGGAAAGACTACACAATAAACACAATGGGTTGTGTAGCACATGACACAACTCAGCAGAGCAGTGTTTCTTAAAGTGCGGTCTAAGGACCCCTGGGGGTCCCCCAAAACCTCTCAGGAGTCCACAAAATCAAAACTATTTGCCAGCTTATGTTGAAAAATAATACAATATTAAAATCCTGTCAAACAATCATGAGAAGCAGTAGTGGCAGCGAATGCATCAATTTTAATTTTTAATACAGTAAATGCCAGTAAGTATAACCCATACAAACAAAAGCTTTTTTGGGGTCCTCCATAATTTTTAAAAGTGGGAATGGTTTCTGAGAGAAAAAAGTTTAAGAAATATTGCAGTAGAGTGTAGAATGTCCTGTAAATGATAAGATATATAAAATGTATTTATCCTCAAGTGTAGCGCCTACTCTTCAGTGTCCCCATTCAAACTGAGGAGCCAATTCTTTATTTGGTAAGTTGGGTAGAGAAACCATAATTCCAAAATATCAACTCGCCATCTATTGAATGGACATCAGTTAAACAAATACATATATCTGATGCCAGCTATATGCTGTAAGTATCCCCAAAACAGCATGGGACCAAGGAAGAGCAAATGGCATAGATGTGGACACAAATTTCAGCCATGTATAACTGGAGAGTAGTTCTGTTATGTTTCCCTCAGTACTTGTCACAATAGAAAATGAAATGAAATAGAAGGGCTTATGTCAGGGCCTGCACTTTACTACTGTACATATATTAATATAATATCCTTGCTTTAGAAATGCCTGTAATTGTAAGCACGGACAAGAATCAGGAGTTGCTTGATAAGTCCTTAACGTCTATGTTTTACCTTGTTGAATTAAATAGTATGCTGGGTATAAATATACCTACCCTGTTCATTAGTCTCAGGGGAGTGATCACTACCCATTACTATGCCTCATCTACTGCCAGTGCCTAAGGTAAGGTAGAATAGCAACTTTTGTGCTTAAAAAGTCTGACATCATTGGCACATGGTTCGAGCACATGGAAATTGACATGACACCTTTAAAAAAAAGTCAGTGCAGGGAAAAACACTTTTTTTTCTCAGACAAAGCCCAAATAAAAGCAGAGAAATAAAACACTGAGTACAGTTGTAGATAAAATCTACTTTCTTCTGGCAGTTAATGATGAAGATGCAATTTCATTAGCTCAGTGAAATTCTGGCTGGCTGTAAAGCAACAAGAGGAAACTCATCAATCAAAAAGGTAGAAAATAAGGGGAAAATGGTGTGAGAAATAAATGTATTCTTTATTATACCAAAAGTCCCAATGCACTTTGAAGGAATCTCTCTTTATTGACTGAAAAAATAAAATGCTATGTTTACAATTTATGAAACAAGCATATGCATGTTTTGTATTTTTAACATTTATTTATATTAATTTTCCCTTTTTGCAGGGGTTAGATATACATATGTTTTCTCTGCATATATTAATATATGCTTTAGGCATATTTGAAACTTGTTTCATACATTGTAAACGTGTAACTTCATCTTTTTTTTCAGACCCTTGTGGGGGGGAAACCCTTGAAACTATTCCTTCAAAACCTGCTGGGACTTTTGATATAATAAATAATACACTTTTTCTCATACCATTTTTTTCTTAATTTTCTACCTGTTCTTAAAGCATAAGAATCTGTGGGCATGATATCATGAAGTCTGGCACCTCAAATGGAAACATGCATTAACTGGCACTATATCTTTTCCACAACCAGAGAAAATCCGTGAGGAATTTTATTCTGTTTATTTTTGGATATTTAATCCACCATTAAGCCGCCAAATTGGACTCTCAAGGCAGCAGACACAAATAATAATGCAGTTATAAATACAGATAAAAGTATTGTAAAAGAGACAATCCAAAGCTTTTTAAAACATCTCTCATTGCTATATTTTTCTTTGTGCTTTCGTGGGGGGGGGGCGGTGTGCTGAGAAAGGGGTTATAGAAGACTAAAAGCAGCTGTCACTAGATTTAGGACATCTTTATCTCAGTTCTTTTGGTAAAGAGTTGGGCAATTTTGGGGTGGCCAAGAACAACATTTGGGGGGAGCCTGAGAATGGTAAAATGGGCATGGCTACCTCAAATAGCTTGGTTGTAGGAAGAGTTAGGATTTTCCTTTGTTTTTAATTGGTGACATACCTATTTTAGGCCTTGTATTACTATTTGCATCTATTTCTCAATCCAAAATTGCAGGAAACTGGTGTCAGTTTTCAGCAGTTGTAGTCAGTGGGGGCTGCGAGGACCACAAAAATGGGATGTGGGAGCTTCTTGGGCCACGGGGGCCATAGGTTTCCCATCTCTGCTTTACGATGTGGTGCCTGGATGCCTATTACAGCAGTTGATGATTGGAGCATCAGCCTTGCATCCATCCCTGATCAAGTATCAAGGTAGGGAGCTTCCTCCAGAGCAGATCACTTTTCCCTTGGCTGTCATAACAGTTACTCCAGCCACATAGCGCTATGACGAGGGGCATCAGGGTGTGTGTATTTGCAGGTGGGTCAAAAAAGTCAACAAGGTGGCCAAAAATCTGCAATCAAAAGCTTGGTCCCTTTTTTTAACGTAAATATGGCCCTTCTGGTATCAGTTGCTATACCACAGGAAACCCTGCAAGGATCATTTTTCTTCCTTTTTTAAAAAAAGGAAACATTCACTATCTCACAACCAAATTCAAAAGGAGTTCAGATGGGGAGTTATCCTTAAGGAGGAGGTGTGGACTGGACCAGCTGCTGAACAGATGTCTTAGGCCACTTCTCATGAGAAACAGCTGGCGGGAATGGAACCTTCCATGGCGTGTTGCACTAAGATGAACACAGAATCCTGCATCCATTATTTTGTTTCCCTGCTTTTCAGCCATTCATATTGCCGCAGCTAAGAGAAAAAGGCCAGGAATGAGATAGTGTGGGGTTTTTTGCTTAATCCTCCCGCAGCCTTCACAACATCCAAGGCCTTGAGGCCCTTCTTAACAAAGATTCTGCTTGGAACAAACCAACTCTGTGCTCAAGGTGGTCTCCATGGCAACAAAGATAACTTGGAGGCCTGGGCAACAAGAGAGCCCTGGAGGTAGTTCAAGGCAAAGCTGGACTCCATTCCTCCCACTCAGATGCCGTTGTCGGTGTGTGTGCGCGCGTGTGGCAGAGACGGAGCTTATTTGATGGAAAAAGCAGCAATACTGTTGGACGGAAATGTAGCAGGGTGGACAACATGCCTTCAATGAAACAGGGTGTCCTGTTTACAGGGCTACTCAGCCTTCAGAAGTTGACTACTTTCATCTCTGGTGGTGCTAGTCAAAAAAAAAAAAAATCAAGGGATTGGGCTTTTATATACTCACTGCTGGAAGAGTTCATTTGCCTTATTTACCAGTTCCACGGTAAGCTGCCAGTGCCAAATATAATTCCCACTGGTAAAAAGAAGAGTGGTGTAATTTTTCAGAGAGGGAATTTGCACATACTTTCTCCTCTCATATCATACTCTGTACAAAGGAGAATAGAAATGGCCTTGATAACAGCACTTATAGGAACTGCTGACATAATCAGTACTGTTAAAATCTTGGCTTTTTAAACACAAAGACATGATTTGGACCCTCCTAACAAAAAGGATGGGAGACCTTTTTATGAATAGATGTTCATTGCTCGTTTGAATTTGCTAATCACAGGTACTCAGACATGATGACAGACACACACATACTTGTTTTCGAGAAGCTTATCTGTACAGAATCCTTCCTCTGATCCCTGTTTGGTATTTTCAGCTACAAGTAGTTATGACTCTAAATGCAATTTTGGAAATGTAAAAAAAAAAAAAAAATTAAGGGAGAGGGAGAATTCACGGTCTCTTACTCTGTATAAATTGCATAAACCAAGCCACTGGTCTTCTCTTTGGTGAAGTAGGAGATTCAGGCATATTTGCTTGATGCTACAAGTAGCCAGCCCACCTCCGACTCCTATAACTCCTCCTTTAACATCGCTTTGGGTCCATTTCAGACAAGCATTTGAATGTAACCTAAATCTTTCCGACAGCCATTCTGTGTTATGAAGCATTTGTGGCTCACCTAGTGCATTAGGCTGTCACTCTATTTTCTTTAAGTTGCTCTGCAAACCATCATCTGGAATGCTCTGCAGTGCTGTGGAAATGAAATCACCAGAGCCACAAATGGCTTTGCAGAGAAATGGCTTGTAATGTTGAACAAATGCCACACAAGTTCAACTCAAGTTCCTCTCACATAGATTACTGCTTAGGTGTAAAGAAAACTGATTAAAAAGGAAACAGCATTGCAACGAACAATGCACGTGCATGGATAAAATAGAGATTCAGTCTATAAGTATGATTCCCCCCAAAAGAATGGCAGCCATTTCTAATCAAGTAACATAGACAATATTTGTGTGACCTTGCATACAGGTCCTTGAATGTTTGCTGTGCAGTATTGTGCATGGGCAGATTTGAGATTCTATGAAATGCAAGCCCTGGAAGGGAGAAGAACCTATCCTTTAAAAAATATTGCAGACCATATACATTTTTTAATTTTTAAAAAAATTGTGATAATGCTTTTATTATAATAACTTTTAATCTTTTTATAATGCTTGTTTTTATTCACTTGTTATTTTATTTAATTGTTGTACACCACCCAGAGTCACTTTGTGTGAGATGGGCGGCTGTATAAACGTGACAAATAAATAAATATACATTATCAAATCTGTACATATTAAGTGCAGGTCTTGTGATATATTCTTATTTCTCTATTTTGCAGAAATTGTCCTTTTCTTGTATCAAAAGCCTAATGCTTTTAACAGAAGTAAAAGAATCCAACAACTGTACTCTCCCTCAGAAAGACCCAGATCCTACACTCAGAGACACAATGCTAATCTCTTGTCAGGAGCAGCATACGCATAGTCTCATGGCAACTGCATTATGAAATTTCTTATGTTTGGTCCAGGAAGCCATAACTACATTTTGACAAGAGTCAAAACACTTCCCCTGCCATTTTATTTCCTTGCTAATACATCTTGATTGGACCAGGACTTGGATCAGTGACAGCAATTATCTGAAATAGCCAGACAGTCCTTTCCTTATTTTTCAATTTTTACATATTAAAGAATGTGCATGTAAACTTCAAACTTCTCCAATTCTTTTTAATCTGCTTGACTTTAAAACTAGAGCATTATAGAGAAGACCGATTCCTCTATATGTAAAGGGAAAGATTTGGACATTATTTGCTGAATAATATTTGCAATAAAAGTTTTGAGAATCTCATAGCTTGTGGCAGCTTTGCATTACAAATAGCTTCCTATTCCCCTTCAAATAATCTTGAAAATACAATTCTGTGAAAGGACTAGGAATTCATAATAGTATTGACAACGCTAGAGAATAATTTTTCAATTTGTTCAGGAGACATGACAATGTACATTTGGGCTTCCATTGAAGTGCTAGCATATCTGCCTTGATCATTCTTTGTCTCAATGCTATTATTCTGGATCAGGTGAAAGCAGTTATTTAAAAGTAATTCTGACTGATTTCAATGGATTCAAAGTTTGTGTAAAGATCCAGCTGCAGAGAATAGCCTTCTTTACAAGGAAGGAATGCCTGGATGTAGATTTCATCTTGCATTTCCTTTTAATTCCTCAGTTTTTCAAAAATATGTTTGCAAGCTGGATCTCAGCCTATCCATGAAGATTTTGCTTGTTCCCCCAGCACTTATTAAGCACAAAAGGAAGAAGAAAAGTTGAATAACCACACATGTATCCAGGTTTATCTCTTCCTGCTCTCTCAAGCTCTAGGTCAGGGGACTTTCCTAAACCAAGTGCCCTCCAGAAGTTTTGCCTCCCAACATTGCTGGAGAAATTGAAGTTGATAATTTCTGGAGGGCACTAGGTTAAGAAAGCTGTTCTGGGCCCAAGCATTATCATTACAGGCTACAGGGAGTGGAGAGCAGTCTAAATGAGAAAGTGGAATATGAAGAAAAGAAAAAAGGCAGTGCTGTTTTGCATATGTTAATTCATTAAAGTGTTTGCAAATGGAATATGCCGCATTGCACGGATATGACTTTTAAAGAAAAACAAAAAGCAGTCAGAGGGTGGCAATTCATTTTACAGAGGATCATCATGTATCAATATTTTGTTTGGTACAATTGTAAGAGGAACACAACTCTCCCTGCACCAATTCTTCAGGGAAACCACAAGAAACTTAAGAAAACAGCATTCTCTGTTTCGTTTCCACCTGCGAGAGAATTAAAACATGAAGTGTTCCCCTAGCCCCATAGCAGCTCTGGATATCGTGGTACAATTGTTCAAAAGGGGGCAGCCTTGATTCCCTGCCACCAATAGCATTCTCTAGTCTTTGGTGATGCCCATACAGTGCTATTTGAAGGGCTTTAACACTGTAGAACAGTTCTAGGAGTAGATCCCTCCTTTAGTTTCATGTCCTTTCTTACAGAGACAATGTTTCAATGCAAGTATGAAGTCCCAATAGATAACTGTAGGACAAACTTATTTGCAGATCCTTCACCGTCCCTGGTCTGTCTCCCCAACTTCTGCATATTTATGGGGGTTGAATCCCAGGTTTGTCTTTATTCTTGATGTGTTCCATCTCTAACATCTGTGTCATGGCTATAGGAATGCTTCCCACCTCACCTTCTGCAGCTTCCCTCCAGTGATTCCCACTCCCAACCCAGTCTTCCACTGGTTCACTGCTCCAGCCGCTCCCAAGCTCCTCTGTTCCCCAGTCCCCACTGCCTGCTACCACTTCTGATTCCCAGTCCCCCGCTGTAGTCCAACTGCCCCCTCCCTCCTCCACAGAGCGTTGATAGTAGGTCTCGCGGGCGTGCTTGCGCTTGGCATGCCGGCGGAGGGTATTGCGTTCTGTAAAGCGCAGTCGACAGATCTGGCACTGATAGGGCTTCTCCCCAGTATGGACTCGCTGGTGACGCAACAGTTCGCCAGATTCTCGGAAACCCTTGCGGCAAACGGGGCAGCTGAAGGGCCGCTCGCCTGTGTGGATATGCTTGTGCCGCTGAAGGTGCGAGGAGCGCTTGAAGGCCTTGCCACACTCACGGCACACATACGGCTTGCTCTCTGAATGGGTGATGCTATGGCGCTCCAGGTCAGACTGATAGAGGAATGTCCGCAGGCAAATGGGGCAGAAGTACAGCTGTCGTGGTGGTGGAGCAGAAGCTAGCAACTCAGGCTCTGAAGACTGCATTTGTCCCGCCAGCTCCACTTCCTGCCGTGACACAGTGTGGGGCACCCCTTCCGCATCAATCAGCACCAGGGACCCCTCGTCGGTGGCATCTCCCTCTCCTGCTGGACCCAGATGCTTAGAGTTTGGGGCAGAGGCTTGTGCGTTAGACCTTCCTCCTCTGTGTCTAGTGAGTGCAGAATGCAGCTTGGGACCCCACAGGGCAATGCTGTAGATCTCAGGATGAGGAGGCCTGTCTTCTATAGCCACTTGGTGCTGCGTGACATCACTGCTGAGCGGGGCCTGCATATAGTGGTCCCAAGGAGCTGGGGGGCAACTTTCTATCACCTGGTTCTCAAGCCTGTTGCCACCATGGTTTTCCATTCTCGACCAAGTACTCCCTCCTGGCACCAGTACCCGAGCCTTTGCTTGCAGCTCCGCTGGATGCCCATCACCCCTGTCGACATGCCACCTGTGAGATGGCTCCATTGGGCACCAGGAACAAGAGTGCAATCAGCTACAGGGACATCGCTGTAGAAATGGGAGAACAGTAAGAACTATGAGGAACTACCCCCACCCATGAAATGCACACTATCACTTTAACACACTCATCTTTGCACTGAGTCATGAGAATACATTCAAAATATTCCTTCCAGGATTATAGTGGTAAAAAGCACCAAAGCAGCTAAGAGCCCAGTAATGCCAAATTTAACCAAGATTCAGTGGGACTCGCTTTCATGTAAACTTGCTCAAGATACATCACACCTTGCAAGCTATTACTAAACTTAAATTCTTCAGCACTTTTATCAAGTATAAAGCCAAATCGCTCATTATTTATTCGTAGAGTTCTTTCAAAATGTCTAGAAAATTGTTGGCATGCATACAAGCACAGATGCAACAGCTTGGAATTATCTGTTCAGATAATATATTTTCTTGTGAATGCAAATGTCTGCATGCAAATGTTTGCTTTACACTTGTGAGCAGAAACCTAAACACCTGCAGCACACCTCTGGGAATGCAAGGTCATCATGGTATTTGCATGAACATCTGTGATTTTTTATTGTACTCACAAGAAAGACTTTGTTTATAATAAAAGCCAATCTGGTATAGTGGTTACAGGTATTAAATTAGAAGTTGGGAGACTGTGACTTCTAGTCCTGCCTCAGGCATGAAAGCCAACGGGGTGAGTTTGGGCTAGTCCCTGTCTCTCAGCTTTAGGAAAAAGTTACCGGCAAGACACTTCTGAAAAATACTTGCTAAGAAAACTGCAATATTTTTTCTTGTATTCACCAGGAGCCAGGGCTAATTTGATGGGCCATAACATTTGTACCACACTTTTTAACCATCCTATCTTTTTCACAGTTTGGTACAAGAGTATAGTTAGTTTTTCTCCAGCTTCTAAAGCGCACTTAGGGTAACAATTGTAAGGAAGTAGAGCAGGGAGCTACTTCAAATAAAATGCAAGAAAGTACATGCTCCATTATGCAAAGGAGCAGTCCAGGGATAGAAGCAATTTGGAAAATTTATTTGTATAACCTTGACTTGTTTTCTTTTCTTTACACTGAAGGCTTGTGCACACATACTCTACAAACTTTATCACACTTTTGCAAGTAGAATAAAGTAGTTTACAGATGTTACAGAGAGCAATGCAGATACTAAACTTGTGTCCTAATTCTCAAAAACTGTAATTCCCAGAATTACTTGGAGACTACTAACTCTTCCCAAATTGCAATGAATGTCATTTGCAAAAGTCTGGTTTATCGGCTTTGCTTTGCTTAGATCTAGTCCTGCATATACCTTGAGACAAATATAGCAGATATCTCTCAAAGCTCTAATCAGGGGCTAAATCAAAGATCCTTTTGCTTTGGAGTCCAATTTTAAATAGCCACCCTCTCCCCCCCCCCCCCCGCCCCCAGTGCTAGAATATCAGTATTGTACATGTTTAGTGATAGAGTAAATGCTGGATTGGTGCTGAGGAGACTTTGGGCCAATTTTTCAGTCCAGCCTACCTCACAAAGTTATTGTGAAAATAAAATAAGACTCCCATTTGCACCAGCTTGAACTCCTAGAGGAAAGACGGGATATGCATTTTTATACAGTCTCCAAGTATCTACTAATAACTTCAGATTCTAGTCTTTCTGAAATACAGACTAGAATTCAGAGTTGCACTCAATTTCTGGTAATTTTAAATGTTTCCATTATCAGATTTACACTGGGATTTTGAACATTTATAAATGTCACTTTAAGAATAAAAAACCCTCTTAATTCTAGGTTATTAATCTTAAAGAAATCATGCTGTGAAGTTGCCAAATCCATTCCTTTGCACTTTTCTAAACAAACACACACTAAAATCCAGCAGCATCCTCTACTGGAAATAAAGATGTAGGAAGGCAAAGTCAGTGAGAGAATGAAAATAGGGAACATAGGTTACAAATGTTGCAGTTAATCTGAATTTGGATAAGAAAGTCCCTTCCACTTTGCACCATCAAATACATTTTTGTTCACAGTCTACCAATCCTACACATTTCCTATACAGGAAAAGTCAAGGAATGCATGCACTACTTCCAGCTAAATTCACGTGACCAAGCTTCTGTCACAGCTGTAGCAAAATACCAATTTTCATTGCTTAACCTGAACTGAGCCCTTGTCACAATCAGACCAATACGTTTTCTAGTCTCCCCTAAGAAATTCTAGAAGGAGCCCGACTGCTGTCTTGAGTGTGTGTCATTTCAGGCTTGATTTTTTTTCCCCCCACAACAGGGAGAGAGCACCTCTGGGCATGTGCTGAGTGCCTTTCCTTCACCAGCTGGAACAGCACAATGAAGCACTTGCGACTCAATGACAAGACAGACGGGTTTAAAAAACCACACACACCCACACACACGAGAATGTTTCCAAGTAGTCTCAATCCGCAGCGTCCCTCGAAAGGGGGAAAATGTCCTATAAAAATTGTATTTTACTTTTTAAAAAGAAATCCATTTTTCCTCTATCCCTTATTCTTTCAACAGGGTCGCCAAAGGCAGAGGATTCATAGCAATGAGACTGTTTCTCATCCATCACAAATATCCAAGATTTCCCTTCCCTTCCTCCTTGCGCCCCCAGCCTGCAGCTAAGCGGTCCAAGCTTTAAGCCTCCCCCACCCCGCAATTCTGCCTCGGGCTATGCGGGCTGAAGGGAAGGACGCTACCCAGCCCATCCGGAAGACCTGAGCAGCGGCTATTACCTGTTTCGCATTGTGATCTGCGGCAGCGGAGGGTTTCAATGGGCCGGCAGCGGGTGGGGAGATGAGCGTCTGCTGGGAAGCCTCTCAGCCCGGCCGCTGCAGAACAATAGAGCCTGGCTCGCCTTAGCTGGGCATCCGGGAGGCGTATGGACCCAGCCGAGGGACCCGGCGGAGAGAACGATTCCTCCATTCAGGAGCGGCTCCTGGGTCCTAGTGCTACCGATTGGTCAAGAGAAGGGGACACCAGGAACGGGAGCAAACTAAGAGTGGGCAGGGGTCCCCGCTGCCAGAGGCGTTGCCGCCTTGCACCTGTAAGTGGGATAGACAGTAGCTACCCCTTCGCTTGCCCAGTCATGGTTTCCCACCTTACGTAGCGCTTTGGAAAGGGGAAATCTAGGGACTAAACATCATGCTAAACCATGATTTAACCATTTCTGGAATGAACCATCATTGGCTGGGTTTACACATTCCTTTACTGTATGCCAGTGTTTCTCAACCTTGGCAGCTTTAAGATGTGTGGACTTCAACCCCCAGAATTCCCCTGGCTGGGGGAATTCTGGGGGTTGAAGTCCACACATCTTAAAGTTGCCAACATTGAGAAACACTGCTCTGTGCCAAGACCAAGTACATCATTTAATGGCATAGTACAATATGTGATTCCCTATTTAAATGACAGGTAAAAGGAATGACCCCCATTGAAGTAAGCTTGACTCTTTGTTATTACATGGATCTATCCATGTAGTTTTCTTGGCAACTTTATGAAAAGGCTTTGTCACTGCCTTCCTCTAGAGGATTTTGGAGATCTCCACCCAATCATGTTTAGCTTATGAGTCCAGTCACCATTGGCCAGGGGCTACCACCTGCTAAGGCTCTTAGAGGGAATCTGAAATTGGCATTGACTGTCTTCCCACCACACACAAATCAGCCACGGGCTATTTATTTATTTCGATCCAGACCAGCTCTGGGTGACTCACAGCACAAACATGTCAGATTAAAAATATAACAGAAAACAGAAAAGGTAGAGAACAAGATGGTGAATCTGGCCAACGCCACCAAAATCAAGACAAGCAGATGCAACAAGGGGCCCCAAACATCTTAGCCCAGGGCCTGGGGAAACAGTCATCAGGGTGGGGCCCACATGGATTTCAGGGGAACTGCATTTCAGGTCAGCCTGGCATGTTATGTGAGATCACCTTATGCAGCTCATTAAAGATTCAGTGTATTGACAAATACAGCCAATAGATTTGCAGGTCACAACAGTGGATCTGGGTTGCTTCTGCATTAACCATTACAGGATTTCCGTGTTCCCATATCCTGTACTCTGATGTGATAGATAAGAAGTTGTGGCCTTCTAGGGTCGTCCAAGGGGAGAGGGATGTAAAAAAAGGTCAAGGTGGCAGCCCACTGCATACTGAAAAGGAGTGGGGCCTCAATCATGCAATTGTGGCCAGGTACTATGACATCCCTGAAGCAGCAATTTCTCTCTGTTTACTATGAGGGACACCTGTGTATTGGTCTCTCTCCTTTGAGAATGATGGACAAAGATGATGTTGCTGCTGCTTCATGTGAATGCAGTCCTTTGCAACAGGAAAATACCACCTGTGCCACCTAGCCCCTTTTCTTACAGCTTAGTAGCATGATTTAATACTTTCAAAATAAATGTAATAATACAAGAATATGTGTTCAGTTCTTTAAAAAAAAACCCTAAAGGCAAACAACCTAAGAAAAAAAGCTGAAAATTATGATGGCACCTATCTGATCAAGATGGTAAGAAAAGGTTACAGTCTTTTAGCATTATAGCTTAGAAAGGTGAACAAGGGCAAAATATACAGGTAGTCCTTGCTTAGCAACCACAACTGGGACCGGCAACTCCATTACTAAGCGATGCAGTTCCTAAGTGAAACATCACATGTCTGTGATGGACATATGTCACTTCCCATTCAGTTGTTAAGTGAGTCAGTGCAGGTTGTTAAATGAGACATCACATGACTGTGACTTGCAATTCCACTGCTGGTTTCTCCATTGACTCTCATTGTCCAAAGCTGGTTGTGAAGCCTGCAAATGGCAATCACATGACCACAGAGATATTACAACGGTTGTAAATGCAAGGACTGGTCATTATTTTTTTAGTGCCATCACAACTTCGAACAATCACTAAACAGGGCAGTCGTTAAGTGAGGACTACCTGTAATAGAACTGTATAACATTGCATGGGTCTGTACCATCAGGGTGAAGGTTGCATCTTATTTGTCCGATGGTCCACCCCTTTTGCTGGCTTCACACAATACACCACGCAGCAGTGTGGTACATCTGAGGCTTAGCATTGTGCTTTAACTCAGACGATTGTGGTTTATTCAACTTACTATGGTTAGAAAAGTCATTGCTTAAAGTGATATGTAAACATCTGTGTGGTTTTATTCCTCTTTTAGTTATTATTTTCTTGCATGTGCTATCAGCAGCCACCCCATATGCCCAATTAAATCCCTGCCCTATTGGGCTCATATACTGTATTGTTAATTCCTCATAGGGGCATCCTGTGTTCATGAGCACAATTGTTTTCTTGGAGTTTCTTCTTCTGATTTTGGCAAAGATGAACAACCTTGGATATCCTGGCCATAGGTTCTGCTTCCCTGAGAGGACCCCCATTGCAAGGAGGCTGTTGCAACTCAAGGCTTGGCAATATTCTTGTGGCCGAGGGTCACACTTTCAAATCTGTGTTTTAGCTTTGCTTTTTGCATTCAGGGACTACATGGGATGTTACTAGTTACACCATAACATGGCCAGGCCTAACATAGCCAAACCTTTGGCCCATTTTTTTTTTTTACTTTGGGGAAACATTTCAGGCAGGGTTAGGGAGCAAAATCGGTGCCTTGAACTGAAGGTACCTCTAGTGCCTCCTAAAACTAGGCTTTAAATTCTAGGAGTTCAAGTCCACACATCTTAAAGTTGCCAAGATTGAGAAACACTGTCCTAAAGGTATTCCAAATGGGCATATTTGGGTTGTTTTTTGAGGAGCAACCTTAAGCCTCCGAGGTTCCCATTTTCACCGAACACCCCTCACCTCCCCGCAAATGATTGAATATGCTGACCCACCTACTCTGCAGATGCACTAGACCTGCAACAGCAGTGACGTAGGGCCACGTGCAGCATGTGGGTGCACCTACCAGCTCTTTTGCAAATCTTCCAGTCTTTGGATTGGAGGACACATGGGATTTTAAAACCGTGTCATACCATTATCCCCAAATGACTATGATGGGGAAGGCAGCTTACTCATTCATGAAATAGCTGTTTTCTTGGGTTTGGCCAGTCATAAAATACTCTTTTCCCATCAGGCAAACAGGTGATGTTGCCCACCATCCTGCCCCCCTCCCCACCCACTAACCTTTTTTCTGCATGGGTGAGCATGGTTCCAAACAAAGCATTGCGTACCATATTAATTTCAAAGGATTCTTTCTCCCAGATGAGTTAAAGTGAGACCTACAAGTCCTTGACCTGGCAGAAAACCAGACTATCCAAAAATTTGCTGGCCCCAACTTGCAGTCCTTATCTTGCCACCATAATAAGACTGGCCAATGTTATTATATTACACCACAGATATTTATAATGTTTTATTTATTTGTTTATTTTATTCAGTTTACATGGCTGCCCATCTCAGACAAGTGACTCAGGGTGGCTACCAACACTACAAAACCAGCAGGAAACTCCAAAAAGTACAAAATAAATAGACAACGGGCAGCTATGCAAAAAACAACAACAGAAAGAACCATCTATACAACCATTTGACAGGTTCCAGCTGGCACTCTGACCCCCATGTCCAGGAACACAGCCATGTCTTCAGGACCTTGTGAAAAAAAAGCCAATAGGGTCAGAGTTAATTTGATCTCGCTGCCATGAATCTGGAGCGCATATAAGGCCGGAGTTGGTAGACTCTTCTACCTTTGTTTCAGTGAATTTTGACAGATGTCTAGGCTAATTTAGCATCTGCCACAACTCCCTCTGGTTTTGAGCAAGTGTTTCCATGGGTACTTTAAAATGGAAATTATCAGCTGATAGTTGGACTTAGTTTCGACACGAGTTTAGTGCTATTCCACAAGAATATTCAAAAATAGCTTGATACTGGTTTAGTGTTATGCTAAAAGAATATTCTGCTTTTTGAATATTTTTCAGAAGGAAAGATAATGTTGGGGGCTGGTGCTTTATTTTGCAACATACCAATTTCCCATGCTTTACTTATTTTTAACTAAGACATTATATATATATACAGTAATACCTCGGTTCACGAACGCTTCTGTTCACGAACAATTCGGTTCACGAACAGCACCATTCGCAAAAGTTTGCTTCTGTTCGCGAACTCCGCATCGGGTGATGAACACGACCCGCAGCCATCTTCCCTGCTCTGACACGTGGTCGTGACTTCCTCTAGGTGAGATCGCCTGTATTTTGTTTCATATTTTTGTGGTTTAAAAAAAAATACATATGGTTCAGAACGGATTAACCTTATTTACACTGAACCTTATGGGAAAATTTGATTCAGTTGGCGACCAATTCGGTTCACGACCACGTTCGTAGGGGTCAGAACGGATTAACCTTATTTACACTGAACCTTATGGGGAAAGTTGATTCAGTTGGCGACCAATTCGGTTCACGACCACGTTCGTAGGGGTCAGAACGGATTAACCTTATTTACACTGAACCTTATGGGGAAAGTTGATTCGGTTCGCAACCAATTCGGTTCGTGACCAGAATCGTGGAATGAATTAAGTTCGTGAACCGAGGTACCACTGTATATACATATACACATACATACATATATGCTAAGAAGCTTAGTTTGCCAGAAGATAAAATTATTTAAAAAACATTGAAGTCATGCTTCTAGTTTTTCAAGAATCCAGACCTCTCCCCTTTCCTTAGATAGTTTCAGCTCCCTCTCCTCCCGTTTCCCTTTTAATCTCTTATCAGGTTCTGCAGGTAACTAATGCAGCTTGAACTCCAGACTCCTGGCATTCTTAGCAAACCACAAAAAGTCAAGGGAAAGAAATTGGAAGAACATTGTGGAAGGACCTGCAAGGTATGAAAACCTTGATTTGTCACCGGCTCAGCAGATGAAAAGTAAAGAACCAATTAGTGAGAGATGACATCACACATTAAGAAGTTTTGAGCTTTAAATGGGAGAGGAGCTGCTGCAAAGGGGAGGAAGGTCTAGTCACTTCACCCCCATTTTTTTCCTGCTTCATCTGACTATCTCTGAATAGATCAACCATGGATGGTGGTAGATATTTATTTCCAGGTGGAATGATTTATGAACATCTTACAAGACTTTTCTTTTCCTCTATTCTCCCTCCCTCTTTTTCCTTTCATTTCCTTTCCTTTCGTTTCCTTAAGAAAAAGCAAAAGATTGATTGTGGAAAAGGTTTTGCTCAATGAAGTTAAGCTGGTTTTGGTTTCCATTTCTTAATTGTGGAGCAAAGAAACAAAACTAAAGATTTGAAAAATTTTCAGGCAGAGGAAGTCAGAAGAGAATTTGAGCTAATTCATTGCCATTTTCTTACTGAAAGACATTTGGGAGAAGTCCTTTAATATTCCTGGCATAGTTCTCACTGTTCCTGGAATTTGAGTTGATTTTGTGTGGCAGAGGTACTGAGGAAAACCAAGTGAAGGATTTTCTTGGAAAGCCAAGTTATTGTATGTCTATCTAGAGAAACAGCAAAGATAACTTGCTGGCGGGAGTTGTAGAGCAACTTTCAGCAATCTGAACTTCTAGATCAGGGGTTCCTAAACTTTTTGCCATCCCACCTCCCTTTAGTGTAATCTTAATTACACACCTCCCCTAAAAATCCAAACACCAAAATGAACAATGAAAACAATACAATAAAACTTTGGAAATGTGGATTTATTGTAATAATGTAACTCAGAAGTTCTTCACACCTCCCCTGGACTCTGTACCTCCCCAAGAGAGGGACACCTCACTGTTTGGGAACCCCTGTCCTGGATGTTCTGACATCAAGTGTCACTGCTGCAGTTCCAAAGAGCATGGGCAGAGTTTTAACCTAGGATAGACGTAAAGAGCTCTATCTAACCCTAACCCTAACCCTCACTAGAAACGAGGAAGTGGCGGCCCTCCAGATGCAATTTCCAGAATCCCTCTCCATTGTCCATGTTGCTGGAGCTGCTGGGACCCATAGCTCTGGAATGTCTCCACTGCCCATTCCTGCAATCCAATCAGACTTATGAATCAAGGCAGTTTTAGTTTAGCATGTTGTGTGAAGGCAGTATGAATTATCCCACAGGGCCATTCCCAACCTAGTGCCCACCACCTGTGGTGGATTCAAGATGCTTCGGTAATAGACAGATATGGCTTTTGGGTGAGGCCAAGGTAAACCTGAACACTGGTCTTCTAGGACACAATCCTGTATGGGTGTTTTCCCAGCACTAAGCCCCTTACCTCTGAATAGGATTGCACTTTGGGGGTTGCAATGCTGTACATGCTTACCTAGGGTAACTCCCATTTAAGGCCCTGGGGCTTACTTACACCTGAGTAAAGAAGCCCGTTCCGTGGACAGCCTGCTCAGGCACAAGCAAAATTTCAGTCCTCCGCGCTTCCTCCTGAATAAAACGAAACTTCTCCCCAAATTTCACACGCTTGGCGTCTGCGACTGATTCACTCTCGATTTTGTTTTCATTCTCCTCCAGCATCGCCACGCCCGTGAATTACACCACCGGGCCAGAATCAGTTTCGCTTTCCATTTCCCCGGCAAGAAGACGTAGGAAGTAATTGAACTCTGGAACATCTCGCCTGGGGGCACTCTGCTGCTTGGGCGGAGAAGCGTCCGGAGAACCGCTTGAATCGTTTCGTGTTGAGAAGCGGCAGGGCATCGCTGAATTAACCTGAAGACTGGGAGCAGCGTGCAGGTGATGGGGAGAAAAATGCCGGGTTTTTGGGGAGAGATGAAGAGAAAAGGCGCTAGCACCGTTCGGAAAGGAGGGCTGGGTCTGGGCCGCCTCATCTAATCCCATCTCCCGTGAAGGATTAGTTCAATCAGAGAATGCGTTCGTAGCTCTGGATCGCAGTACTGGAAAGGTTTGGGCAGAAACGTGGCACGGATCCTTCTAGGTTCGCTTAACTTCTGGAGGGTTTCCCTAATTTTCCCACTAAGGAAAAAAAAAGATGGCTAAGTTAGAAAAACTACAAGAAATAGCATTGCTGCAGCGAGGTGGATCGATATGTGAATAATGAGGATCTGTGCCTCCGTTTGATGTTTCTGCATCATAGGGATGCAAAATCGCTGGATCTGAGGAATCCAGTTTGAGTGAGGAGAGGACTGTCATGGACGGGATCTACTGCATCAGGCCGGTGATGGGTGATGGAGTAGTGCTGAATCATGTGACGAATCGCAAATAAGCTGATTCAGAATAGTCGCTCTAAGTTCCCTGTTTTGTAAATGTTTCTCAGCGATATACAGTAATGGCTTTAAAAGTGGACTACGGGCTTGGCTGGAAAGACCAGTTTTGACTTGAGACGGAAATAGGAGGAAGGAGATATTTTCAACGTGGAAAGGGATTTCTCCCCTCAAATCGTTTCCAGCTTTCCTAAAATTTGATTTGTTCCAGGCTAGTGTGGTGGCAATTTTTCACTCTGTTGTATTCAGTCTAGAATTAATTTGCACTCACCTTGATGCGGTTATGTTATGCCTGTATTTCATTTTCTGTATTTTCTTCTTCCTATTACTGCAGGTTGCAGAATGTCTCAAAGGGAGAAGAAAAAGTAAGGAACTGTGTGTGTGTGTGTGTGAGAGAGAGAGAGAGAGAGAGAAGGATTATGGCTGGGATGGAAGTCCAATATACAGACACATACATGAGAGTTGGGATAATGTAATGGTTGAAGCATTGAACTGCAGTGGAAGTCTATCAGAATGGCATATAACACATTCCAAGAGAAATACGGGTGTTACATTATATCCCCATATAGGAGATTTTACATGATATACGTGCACACACATTTCAGGAGGAAGGCTAAGGGAAGGGAGATCCAGGTCCTAGTCTACCCTCAGCCGCAGGAGCCCCATGGCGCATGGCTGTTCTCTCTTAGCCCAAGAGCCAGGCTGGGATAGTGAAACAGTTGGGCTAGGAGCAGGGAGACCCAGGTTCTAGTCTGCCCTCAGCTCGCTAGTAACTTTGGGGCACTCTCTCTCAGCTCAGCCCAGGAAAAATTAGATCTTGTATTATGCAGTCTGGTGTTGTGGTTAAGGCACCAGGCTAGAAACCAGGAGTCCATGATGTCTAGTTCTGCTTTAGGCATGAAGTCAGCTAAGTGACCCCTTCATGGATCACTGCCTTGTCGTGGCGAAGGGGCTTGTGTAACTCAGTGAAGCCATGAGCTATACCGTGCAGGGCCACCCAAGACGGACAGGTCATGACAGAGAGTTCTGACAAAATGTGGTCCACTGGAGAAGGAAATGGCAACCCACTCCAGTATCCTTGCCAAGAAAACCCCATGGACAATGTTAAAAGGCTAAAAGATATGACGCCGGAAGATGAGCCCTTCAGGTCGAAAGGTGTCCAATATGCTACTGGGGAAGAGCGGAGGGCAATTCCAAGTAGCTCCAGAAAGAGTGAAGCGGCTGGGCCAAAGCCAAAAGGACGTTCAGCTGTGGATGTATCTGGAAGCGAAAAGAAGGTCCGATGCTGTAAAGAACAATATTGTATAGGTACGTGGAATGTAAGATCCATGAACCAAGGCAAGCTGGATGTGGTCAAACATGAGATGACAAGATTGAACGTCGACATCTTGGGAATCAGTGAATTGAAATGGACGGGAATGGGTGAATTTAATTCAAGTGACCATTATATCTACTACTGTGGGCAAGAAACCCTTAGAAGAAATGGAGTTGCACTCATAGTCAATAAGAGAGTGGGAAAGGCAGTAATGGGGTACAACCTCAAAAACGACAGAATGATCTCAGTGCGTATCCAAGGAAAACCATTCAACATCACGGTAATCCAAGTCTATGCCCCAACCACTGATGCCGAAGAAGCTGAAGTTGACCGGTTCTATGAAGACCTACAAGACCTTCTAGAACTAGCACCAAAAAAAGATGTCCTTTTCATCATAGGGGATTGGAATGCTAAAGTAGGAAGTCAAGGAGTAATCGGAATAACAGGCAAGTTTGGCCTTGGAGTACAAAATGAAGCAGGGCAAAGGCTAATAGAGTTCTGTCAAGAGAACAAGCTAGTCATAGCAAACACCCTTTTCCAACAACACAAGAGACGACTCTACACATGGACATCACCAAATGGTCAATACCGAAACCAGATTGATTACATACTTTGCAGCCAAAGATGGAGAAGCTCTATACAGACAGCAAAAACAAGACCAGGAGCTGACTGTGGCTCAGATCATGAGCTTCTTACTGCAAAATTTAGGCTTAAATTGAAGAATGTAGGGAAAACCACTAGACCACTCAGGTATGACTTAGATCATATTCCATGTGAGTACACAGTGAAGGTGATGAATAGATTTAGAGGATTAGATTTGGTAGACAGAGTGCCTGAAGAACTATGGACGGAGGTCTGTAACATTGTACAAGAGGCAGCAACTAAAACCATCCCAAAGAAAAAGAAATGCAAGAAAGCAAAATGGCTGTCTGATGAGGCTTTACAAATAGCTGTGGAAAGAAGGAATGCGAAAAGCAAGGGTGAAAGGGAAAGATATAAGCAACTGAATGCAGATTTCCAGAGAATAGCAAGGAGAGATAAGAAGGCCTTCTTAAATGAACAATGCAAAGAAATTGAAGAAAACAATAGAATGGGGAAGACTAGAGATCTCTTCAAGAAAATTGGAGATATCAAAGGAACGTTTAGGGCAAAGAAGGGCATGATAAAGGACAAAAAAGGCAGGGACCTAACAGAAGCAGAAGAGATTAAGAAGAAGTGGCAAGAATACACAGAAGAACTATACAAGAAAGATCTTAATGTCCCTGATGTCCATGCTGGTGTGGTCACTGACCCTGAGCCAGACATCCTAGAGAGTGAAGTCAAGTGGGCCTTAGGAAGCATTGCTAACAACAAAGCTAGTGGAGATGACAGTATTCCAGCTGAGTTATTTAAAATACTAAAAGACGATGCTGTTAAAGTGCTGCACTCAATATGCCAGCAAGTTTGGAAAACGCAACAGTGGCCACGGGATTGGAAAAGGTCAGTTTACGTTCCAATTCCAAAGAAGGGCAATGCCAAAGAATGCTCAAACTATCGCACAATTGCACTCATTTCACATGTTAGCAAGGTTATGCTCAAAATCCTACAAGCTAGGCTTCAGCAGTACGTGAACCGAGAACTACTGGATGTACAAGCTGGGTTTCAAAGAGGCAGAGGAACTAGAGATCAAATTGCCAACATTCGCTGGATCATGGAGAAAGCACGAGAGTTCCAGAAAAGCATCTACTTCTGCTTCATTGACTATGCAAAAGCCTTTGATTGTGTGGATCACAACAAACTGTGGCAAATTCTTAAAGAGATGGGGATACCAGACCACCTTACCTGTCTCCTGAGAAATCTGTATGCGGGCCAAGAAGCAACAGTTAGAACCGGTCATGGAACAACCGATTGGTTCAAAATAGGGAAAGGAGTACGACAAGGCTGTATACTGTCACCCTGCTTATTTAACCTATATGCAGAGTACATCATGAGAAATGCCAGGCTGGAAGAATCACAAGCCGGAATTAAGATTGCAGGGAGAAACATCAATAACCTCAGATATGCAGACGATACCACCCTAATGGCAGAAAGTGAAGAAGAACTAAAGAGCCTCTTGATGAGGGTGAAAGAGGAGAGTGCGAAAGCTGGCTTGAAACTCAACATTAAAAAAACTAAGATCATGGCATCTGGACCCATCAATCCCTGGCAAATAGAAGGGGTAGAAATGGAAGCAGTAACAGACTTCATTTATTTGGGCTCCAGGATCACCGCAGACGGAGACTGCAGCCATGAAATTAAAAGACGCTTGCTCCTTGGGAGGAAAGCTATGGCAAACCTAGATAGCATATTAAAAATCAGAGACGTCACCTTGCCGACAAAGATCCGCATAGTCAAAGCTATGGTTTTTCCAGTAGTAATGTATGGCTGTGAGAGCTGGACCATGAAGAAGGCTGAACGCCGAAGAATTGATGCCTTTGAACTGTGGTGCTGGAGAAGACTCTTAAGAGTCCCCTGGACTGCTAGGAGGTCAAACCAGTCAATCTTAAAGGAAATCAACTCTGATTGCTCATTGGAAGGATTGATAATGAAGCTCAAGCTCAGATACTTTGGTCACCTAATGCGAAGAGAGGACTCTTTGGAAAAGACCCTGATGCTGGGAAAGATGGAAGGCCAAAGGAGAAGAGGACGGCAGAGGATTAGATGGCTGGATAGCATCACTGAAGCAATGAGCATGAAATTGAGCAAACTCAGGGAGGCAGTGAAAGATAGGAAGGCCTGGCGCAATATGGTTCATGGGGTCACGAAGAGTCGGACACGACTTAACGACTAAACAACAACAGCTAAGTGACCTTGTGCCAGTCACTCTCACTCAGCCCTAGAAACCAGCAATGGCAAGCCACTTCTGAAAAACCTTGCCAAGAAAACTGCAGGGACTAGTCCAGGCAGTCACCAGGAGTCAAAAACTGACTCAAAGGTGCGCACACAGACACACACAACACTGGGAAAGATGGTACACTCTCCCCCCCCCCAAGGCTGATCTGAGATCCTAGGGAAACGTGGCTCCTGGCCCCAGATCCTCCCCAAAGTATCAGGGCTGCAATATTGTATAGGCTGGTCCAAAGTCTCTGACATATTTTTCTGTTTCTTTTTACCTAATTTCTGCAAGGAGTTTAAAATGCCCAGATTTAGGGGGCCAATGGCTATACCTCCAAAAGTGGGCAGAGCCAGGATCAACATAAATTTGATTCTAAATAATTTATTTATATACGTGGATGTATATTTTATTAATAAATGTTTTTAACCTGCTTTTCACGAACAGCAATTTCAAATGAGGCCAACAATTTGAACTAAATAAAGATTTAATACAGTCTCTCCCAAGGATTTTAAGAAGGCTGATCATGGTTCAAAAGGGATTTGGAAGAAGGATTTTGGATCTCATGGGGGTGCAGCACCTCTGTTGCTGTTCCTTAAAGCAGTCGGACTGTGTGACCCTAAAAAGAAGAATCTGTTGCTTTAAGGAATCCAGTCACTAAACTTGAGTTGATTTTTAAAGCAAAACAACTGTTTTGTTCTGGCTGTTTTAAAGAAGGGCAAAGAGGTTACCTGCTCCAGTAGTAACCACGCATTTCTTTTTCAGAGTGTGTCCTGCTATAGTATTTAATGGTTTTTGTCTTCCTTCCCATTAAATATTACAATTTGGCAATATTTTTGGAGGGACACTGGAGGTCACATTGAAAGCTTGTGGGGGATCAGACTGACTTATCCCAAAGAACATAGGTCTATTCTTGGTTTTAGCCTTAGAATCACCTTATGAGGAGATAAGCTGAGAGAAGTTGTGATGGGCTAATTGTGGCCTGAATATGATTTGTGGTTTAATGTGGATGAATGCAACTGTATAAACCAGAGCTGACTGTTAAATATATATGATAAACCCAGGCTGCTGTGCTTATTGGGTAAATCACGATTAAGCAAACCGTGCTTATTGACCAAGCCAATAATTTAAAATTTAAATCTACAGGTATTTCTAGACAAGGCTTTAATCATGAATAATCTTTGCTTGCTCATAGAATTTTATGGGGTGCTGTATTTGTATCTCTCCTCTGTCTTCTCATACTTCTGCTTAAAAAAAAAAGAAGTAACCCTCCCCCCCATCCCTTAGAAACAATGATGGAAAACCTGGGATCCTCAAAACGTTGGTCCCAGCATCTCTAGTCAGCATCGACAACAGCAGTGAAAGATGCTTAGAATGATTGCTCAGCATCACCTGCAGGGCCACAAATGCCTATTCTTGCATTAGATGGATGGAATAGCTGCACAGTGGTTTGAATTGGCATGGCTAGAAGTTGGCTGTTGGAAGCTCCATGGGTCACCGATCTTCCAAGGACGGTATCTTAAATTTGACTCTCTTTCAGGAAGGGCTTTCGACAGAAACCTCCGCCTATCCTGAAATATTTGCAGGGAATCCTTCGCAAGTACCCAGATGGAGGGCAGATTTTAAAGGTGGGTTTGTGAGAGTTAAGCACTGGATTTTTTTTCGTCTTTGGAAATGTTGACGGAAGAGTAGACTCTAGCTGCTTGGCTTATCACTCACTTACTCATTCATTGTATCTGAAAAATCATGGCACTTTTTTATTTGTTTAAAATATATGGGGACATAAATAAATAGGCAGTTTGATGGTAAGCCCCTCTGGACTCTTTGGGACTTACTGCTGAGTAAACATATATAATTATCTCTGTTAATCTATGTAATATTTCAACTTATCTCAGTCTTACTTCAGTATAAAATAAGATCAGTTGGAAACTGTTGAGAGAATGATTGGAGTTAAAGTACACATGAAAAGGGGGCAGGCAGACGCCTGAGAAGCACACATTTGGGTTTACAGCAGGGACTCTGCTGGGATTTTAGAGTTGTGCTGTTCATGCTAACGGGAAATGCCGGCAGCTGCATTTCCCACCCACATGTAGGTCAACAGGTTAGGAGAGTCTGGTATTTTTGGGACAGAAGCCATTTGTATTAGGTATCTTTTTATATGTGTACATATAGTCATATGAATAATGTACAGGTAGATCTTGCTTACTGCCTGCCTTGTTCAGTGACTGTTCAAAGTTACAACGGCTGAAAAAATAACTTTACAGCCAATACCCACATATATGATCTTCGCAGCATCCCTCAGCCACGTGATCGCCATTACAGTCAGTACGCATTGCCTGTGCCTGTCCGGTTTTTCTTTTTTTCCTCCCTTGCAGAGCAGAGAGATTGGAGAGAAAGGGATTACAAGAGAAGAAGGCACACAGTGGAGAATACACATTGAAAAGAATGCAGTGGTGCCAGCAGCCCCAAGTGCACTACACAAACAGCCTGGTGTATTCCCCATTGTGTGGCTGCTTACTCTCTTGTAATCCCTTCCTCTCCAATGAATGTAAATACAAACATTAATTCCCTTCTTGTTAATTATCCCAGCGCTGGGGTGAGCATTCCAAAGGGCAGGGGAGTGGGGAAAAGGAAAGCACAGTCACGGTCACATGATTCCCCACTTAGTGACCACTTCACTTAATGACAGAGCTGCTGGTCCCAGTTGTGGTTGCTAAACGAGGACTGCCTATACATAAATAAATATACTTACATATTGACTGTACATTTAGTCTCTTGCATTTATCACAGTGAGGGATTCTTACAGATTGAAACTGATGGAGATGGAGGGATGAAGCCTGAAAGTTTGGAAGGGAGGGCCCAGGACCCTTCAGGAGAGAGCGGGAAGAGATGTCTAGCACTTCAGATCAGATGAGTTTTAAAGGGATGGTATATATGTAAAGTCATAGCTTAATGTTTCTACCTGAATCTGTTCTCTGCTTCTTCCCGAAGGAGCTGATCCAGAATGCAGATGATGCGGGTGCTGAGGAGGTGATTTTACTCTATGAAGAACGGAGTTTTGGAACACAAAGCCTTTTCTCTGATGGACTGGCAAGCACCCAAGGTATAGAGCAGAACCAGTGGAGGACTAGGAGCTGTTCAGCTTAGCTGAGAAATAATTCCAGCTGTCAAGTGTGGGATCCTGATTATGGAGATTTGTGTTGTGTGGCTTGGGATGCAAAATCCTGTCACAAATGCCTGTGATCCATATTTAATTGAGAGAAGGAAAACTTGGTATCTTGTAGCAGAAGGAGACTGCGTTATTATGGGATTTAAGGAATGACCTTCCATTTCTATTAGGTGTACATTGGATGGCGGGAGACCGCCAACTTTGCAGGCAGCAGGGCCTGTTGCACCATTTAATTTGATGTTATTCCCCTTCTTATAGTTAAATAAAGAAATTAAAGGAAGGTTTTAAAAGCCCCAAATTTTATAAGTTCTCACATGAGAATGCTGAAACTTTCTAGATTGGATTTCTTGGGTTATTTCTATCAGGTTCCTCACAGAATGGACATCCCTAATTTAAGATGCCTTGGATGGCTGTTTGTGCAGAAATCACCCCGCCATATATATATATTTCCCCTTTGAGGTAGTCTTTACTCCTGGCACTACACGGACAAGTCTCTGTAGTTTTCTCAGCAATATTTTTCAGAAGCCATTTGCCATTCCCTCCTTAACCACCAGACCAGGCTGGCTCTACTAATGCTATGTGTAACCTACATCCAAATAAGCTTTGGTGAATTCTGTATGTTTGACCTTAGATCAAATATACATTCTGCTTGTAAAATTGACAGCATTTGTTTACCAATGCTTTGCTGTTCTTCAGCTGACTGAAAGGCAACTTTTTGCTTTGGGCCCCTCCACCTGTGGCCCTGGTGCCAATCTGGCATCAATGCAGCACTGAGGTATTTCCATGTTGCTCTTGGGTTGACATACAGATTTTTTTTCCCTATTCACACCTCAAATGAAGTTCTGGACATTGCTGTGCCCTGCAGTCACATGATTGCAATCCGGGTGCTTGGCAACCTGCCTGAATTTCTGACTGTTGCAACATCCTGTGGTCATGTGATTGCAATTTGTGATGTTCCCTGCCAGCTTCCCACAAACAAAGTCAATTGGAAGCCAATAGGAAGTCGGAAGTCGCGATCATGTGAGGTCCTTGCTTAACGATGGCAACCAGGGACTGCTGGAACTGCTGCCGCTAAGTGATGCAGTCATGCAATGTTGCACTTTACAACTGCATTGTTTAGCGACAGAAATTCTGGTCCCAATTACTGTTAAACGAGGACTACCTGTATTGGTACTGCATGTTTTTTCTTCTCCATCCCAGCCTATGATCCTTGTAATTGTTCACGAAGATAGAGTCACTGAGGTTCTGCACTATAACCTAAAACCATGGTTGCAGCTGTGGGGGATATGTAATGTAGAGTTGATCTTGGGCATAGGGGAGAATGGAAAAGATTGCAACTCCTGAGGAAAAGGGGAATGTGAGAAAGAAGGTCAAATAACCATCTCTTGATGTTGTTTATTATAAGATGGGACAGAGAGAAACTTGGATAAGTTTTCAAGAGTCTGTCATTCTACCTTATTACAATAAACAGCATTGCTAAAATCCCTGCCCTGCCTGTTTCTTGACCTGTCCTGCCTCGAAGGGCTGACAAGATACCACCAGGTTACAAAAGTGTGGGGTTGTATCATTATCTCAGCTACCAGTGGGACTTTATAGGCAGGAAGAATAGTGTGTTGGCAGCTAGGCAGCATTTGCCTTAGAGCAACCACTTAGACCTTCTGCAAAATGGTCAAATATAGCACATCCTGAAAACACAGGGGTGTGTGCAGCAGCGGTTAGAGTGGGGTTTGTTACTCCAGGAGCTGCTGTAGTTCAGAGGGTGGAGCCTTGACTGAATCACCGTTCGTGTTCTCCTGTGATTGATTGGAGGGAGCACTGACTGACCCATGGTATTCCTTGCAGACTCCCAACATTCAGAGGTTGGCAGAAGTAAAGAGGAGGGCATGGGATAGAGGGACCAGGGAGTGGCCAAAGTGGGCTGGGAAAATGTCCTTTGCAAGAGGAATGCTACAAGGAATGATATGTAAAAAAAAAAAAAAAAGAATATGGGTAAGCATGTTTCTTTCTTTTAGGACCTGCGCTTCTGGCTTACAATAATGGCATTTTCTCTGAGGCTGACTGGGAGGGGATCAAAAGTCCTGGTATCAGTCATAAGGAAGATGATCCATCTACTGTTGGTCAATTTGGCTTAGGTTTTAATTCAGTCTACCATATTACTGGTGAGTAGCTCTGTGTGGCTTGATTTAGGAAAGGGCAAATTTCAAAACCGGATAATATTTCTGAAAACGTTTTCTGTGTGTTTTTATTTATTTATTTATTTATTTACCAAATTTATATATGCTGCCCATCTCGCTATACATAGTTTTCCCTTCTACCCCCACTGCAAAAATTCTTAACTGTTTTGGGAAAATGCAGTTCTGTGCTTTGAATACTGTATATAAAACCCATTGAGACTCATTCCCAGTGTTTCAGATAAGGAGGTGGTTGTTTTTTTGTCAAAAGTATCCTAATGTTTAGGTTCACACATTGCATGAAGTCAGAACCAAACAAATCACATTGTGCTGTCTGATTTATAAACTATGGTTTATGATTTATTGAATTGTGCAAATCCAGCCAGTTGTAGCTTACTGTGAGTGAAATAGCCATGGTTTAGCGCAATAAGGTTTCCACAGGGCACTAAGCTGTAATGTGATTTGCCAGGTTTTGACTTACCCTAAAGCAGGGGTTCCCAACCTGGGGTGCGAGATGGAATTTCAGGGGGTGCGACAATTTTATGCACTGAGTTAAAAGCTTATTTTTTTAAGTTCAGTTTGTTCACCTGCATTAGAAATTAGACTTCTTCATCTTCAAATGTGATATTACTTCTTTAGAGGGTGCGAACATTAATCAAACGTTTCCTAGGGGTGTGGGGCATAGAAAAGGTTGGGAACCATTGCCCTAAGGGATGAACCCAACTGTTGGGGCCCAATGTGATATGTATGCACCCAGTAAAGCAAAGATACCGTAGAGTGAAATTCAACTCCAGTGAGTGCATACAGTATGCTATTTTCTTAGCAACAATCCCTGCCGTTTTCAACTTTGTTTTATACAAGTTTGTCCCGCTGCAATCACTTGACTCTTCGTGGATTACAATGCCTAGTTATCTAGCCTACAGCAATAATATTCCCTGGTGGTCTCCAGTCCAAGTATTAATCAGACACGGCACTGTTAGATTGCAAATTAAACAACATAGGGCAGTTGCTACCACCTACCAATACAGACTGAAATAAGAAAGAGGGAAAGTAATTGAAGTAGGAGTGTACATCTCTTGCTTGTGCAGCTAAATTTCTTTCCTTCTCATCCTCCAGATTTTCCATCAATTCTCTCTGGCGAATTTTTGGGAGTGTTGGACACACAGCAAGCAGCATTAGAGGAAGGAGGCCAGCTGTGGAGTATAGAGGAATGGGAGGAGGCATCTGATCAATTCCAGCCATTCTGGGCAACACTGAAATCACTTGGCAAACCTTGCCCAGCAGTCAAGGGCCACTTCCCTGGCACCCTCTTTCGCTTTCCTATTCGGCAGAGCCCCTCCAAGATCTCAGACACCATCTACAGTCCAGAACGGGTGCAGGAACTGCTGCATGCATTCCTAAATGATGCCCCCATTAGCTTGCTGTTTCTCAGGAACATCCAGAAACTGACCCTGGGCTTTGTTGGGTCTGATGGTGCCATCAATGAGCTGCTGAAGGCTGAGGTCTCAAGCTGTCCATTTTATGAGTCAAATGCTATTCAAGATGTGTCAAAGGCTACAGAAGCATCTCTGAACCATGGGAGAAACAGAAGGCCCTCGGAGATATTTGCTGATGATAGTCTTGGCGCCATGTTGGAGATCAATGCCTGCATCAAAACACTTGCTCTGCAAGGCACTGGGATTGGCAAAGCCACCAGGTGTGAGTGGCTCATGTTGTCAGCAGAAGCAAAAAAAGTTGCTTTCCCAGGACTGTGGGATCTTGCTGAGAAGGTGAGATCCAAACCAGCATTATCTTTGGCCTACTGTTTGCAAGACAGATGCGCTGGCCGCCTCAGCTGCGTCTTGCCTCTCCCAGCCACAGAGGAAAATATCACTGGGTTGCCACTACACATCAGTGCTCCTTTTCAGCTCACCGATGACAGAAGGCATGTGCAGTGGTCTGAAGAGAGGTCCCAGGCACGGGGGGCCGATGGCCGTTGGAACCACTTACTTATGGAGGAGATACTGCCTGTTGCCTATTGCCAAATGGTAGCGCTGGCCTCTTCCTATCCGGGTGACCCATATGGGGCATGGCCAGACCCAGATCTTAGCCAGCAACTCCGGTACAAGCCTTTAGTAACTCAAATATGCCAGAGGTTAAGGAACATGAAACTCTTGGTGAGGGTTGGAGAGGGGGACCCTCGCTTGCTCCATCCTTCTGAAGCCATCCTTTTGCCAAAATCAGTCTTGAATAAGCCTATAGGTCTGGTGCTGGAGAAGGCCCTCCTTTTGGCAGGATCACCACTGGCAGATGCCCCTTCCCATGTGCGTCAAGCCTTGATGTTGGGTGCAAAAGATGGAAAGGCAGTGCAGGAGGCCACGGCCAAGTTTGTGGGAGGAACTCTGCGAAGAGCTGCTAAAGTCTGGAATGGGCTCACTGTGTCTGAGAAAAGATTGCTGCTGGAATATTTGGCTGAAGATAGGTGTTACCTGAAATTGAAGGATCTGCCACTGCTTCCAACAGCCAATGGGCACTATACTTGCTTTGGAGATACTGGAGAGATTGTGTTTGTTGAGGCTCCTGACTTTCCCAGGTGAGCAACCTCCCTCTGTGCTGTCCCCCCAATAGTCTAATTCTCTTTTCTCATTCTTCCTCCTTCAGCACACTGTACCTCCTGAATTGTCTGAATAATGTCAAACTTGAATCAGATTTAACACCTGCTAAGATAAGTTCAAAATGCTTTAACTATGAAGGGAAGCAGAATTTTACTGACTTGTTCTAGAGCAGCTGTAGCTCAGTGTTCAGGAGATGCATTTAGAGATGACACACTCTAAATCTTTTCATGAATGTACCATTATTTGTATTGTCGAAGGCTTTCATGGCCGGAATACGATGGCTGGTGTGGGTCTTCCGGGCTGTGTGGCCGTGTTCTGGAAGTTTTGTTTCCTAACGTTTTGCCAGCATCTGTGACCGGCATCTTCATATACCTGCTCCTGCCCTCTGAAGATGCCGGTCACAGATGCTGGCGAAACGTTAGGGAACAAAACTTCCAGAACACGGCCACACAGCCTGGAAGACCCACACCAGCCATCGTACCATTATTTCCTAAGATACCTTATGTTCTAGGCAAAGAAAATTAAATGGAAAGCTGTGGAACACAGTTGCATCACTTTTCAGTTTGTAAGTGCACTGCTAGGCCCCTGATCGTCCAGATAGCATGGGAAAATGCACCTGTTTGTCTAGAAAAAGATGAAGATACCATCCAGGGTGATGGATATCATCCAGGGTGGTGGCAGTTAGAGCGGGTGGCAAGTTATTTACCTTGCCTGTTTGGTACAGAAACCAGGTTGCCTTAATGGTTTATGGGCCTGTGTAGTATTTTACAACCCTAAAATGTATAGGTCCCATTTCCTTGCTCTTCTTGCTCCTTGTAGTTTATTTGTGAATCCTTTCTCTTGGTTTTGCAGAATTCTTTTGCCTGGTTTGGCTCACCAATTCCTGCCCAAAGATCTAAACCCTGTGCTGCTGAACCATTTGCAAGCAATTGCCAAAAAAGGTAAGTTCTCCTTCCTTTATGTGGGCCTCTCAGGCGTGGGTGTGTAATGGGCTGTGAGAATAACCTTGAGGAACAGGAAGAGCCACAACTAAAGCAACGGTACTGTTGTCTTGGTTGCGACTCTTCATATTCCTCAAGGTAATTCTCACAGCCCGTTAACAGGGTGGTTGGGTGCGGCCTTATCTAGGTGACTGCAGCTCCCACCATCTCAGTTGGATATTGGTCGGAGAGGATGGAGTTAACTGAATATATCTGAAGGACAACAACACGAATGGTTCTTAGTATATCCATGTGGACACAAGGCAGCCAGCTGCCCTGTGAGACAGACAGACTGAAACAGACTACGCCTTAGAAGAATGACAATGACAATGCTCAGCATAGGACATACCTGACTTGCCGGTGCAGCTGAAAGCAGGAAGTCATTCTCCTCCTTGCTGTTTTTAATTCATGGTTTTGCAAGGCAGAGGGTACGATGAGGATTCGTCCCCCCAGGATTCAGGGTTTTCTTCCAGTAGAAGACAAAGGGCAAATGCAACTTCCTCCTGAAGGAAGGAACAGATCCTATTTCTGGCAGTTTAGAGCGAGCTAGACATTTTTACTTGTTGCAACAAACTCCCTTCAGAGGTCCTTCAAGTATGTGAGACTGCCAGATCTGCCCTGGACCAGGCATAATGTGTTAACCTGCATGTAATAATGCTACTCACTGCAAAGTCAGAAAGTGAGCTTCCCAATCAAATGCTGTTTTGAACCTGAATCTCTTTGGTTTTAGTTTAATGTTCGAATGACACCTCCACATTCTCTTGTTAGAATCATTAGCTCCAATTAGCTGGAGCAATTGTGTGATCTGAAACCATTCACAGACCTCTGTGATGCAACCTTTAGCACAGACCAAAAAATACTTCTGTAACTATTTAGCTCCAACAGAGATGCACAAATATTGGTTTTTGATCCCTGTGTCTCTCTAGGGTTATTCAAAAATCTGGTCTCCTTGAATCAAGCCATCATTGAACAGAAACTTCCTGGAGCTCTCCCGAGAGGCTGGGTGAGCAGCAACTCTGTTCCTGTTACTTGGAGCCCAAGTGGGTACACCAGCCACCCTCCCCTGGAGTGGCTTTCTGCTTTCTGGGCTTTTCTGACACACCACGCTTCTTCCCTGGAACCCTTCAAGGGATGCCCGATAATACCATTGACTTCTCTGACCAGTTCTCTCAATGGCATTCAGTTGGCCCGGCTTTTGCCTCAGTCCACGCTCATGTTCCAGAGGCACGATGGGCGATTCTTGCCAGATGCAGTGGCTAGAATTCTGGAAGTGTTGGGCTGCACTGTGATCCGGAGCTGGGAGTCAAATTGGTCCCACCACCAACTGAAAGAATACATTCTAGAACCCACACCTAACAATGTCCTGCAAGCTTTTGCCCATCTGGGGGTAGCAAATGTGGCAAGCCATCTGACATCTTTCTCGACCTGTCAGATTGAAAGTCTGAGTGCTTTTCTCTCAACGGCTGCATCATTCTCTCTAAAAGATATTGGAGTCCTCGCTGAATTGCCGCTGTTCTTCAAGATGCCTTCTCTTCTTCCACCTTCCATGCCTGGCTTGGTATCAGCCCAGGACCATTTGGCTTTAGAAAAGACTTTGGTCCCACCAGTGCCTACAGATCTCTTGACACCAGAACCTGTGCTCTTGTGTCACAATGAAGCTGAACGAAGCTTGCTTTTCAAAATCCGTGGAAAGCTTCTGGGGACGCCAGATCTATGCCTGCTGTGTGTCCGAGCAATGAAGAAGGGGTCATATGCCAATCGGGTTAAGGATGCCAAGCAACTCATGTTGTGGTTATTGCACAATGGAGACACTCTCTTTAGCCAGAGCCGAGAATTACAAGCTTTATGCCGTGATCTTCCATTTGTGGATTGCGGATCAACAGAATTGTTCCAGCCCTGTCATCTCTATGACCCAGAGAACCACACGTTGCTGGCCTTATTAAAACCAAGCCAATTTCCCATAGGGCCCTTTCGAGAGCAAGCAGTGTTGCGAATCCTTCGTACTCTGGGTCTGAAATCTGATCTTAGTGCTGTCTCTCCAACAGATGCAATAACTGCCGCAAAGGAAGTGAATTTAAGTGAAGCGGCAACTGCCAATGCCAAATCCCGGGCGCTAATCCAGGTTTGCAATGAGAGTCCTCTACTGTCACGCTTATCTCCTCAGGAGCTGAAGCAGCTGAGGTCCCTGCCTTGGATCCCTGCCATCAATTTCTCTAGGCTTGGCCCAGCTGGAGTCTTCCTAGCTCCTGAATCAATTCGCTCAGAGAAGTATGCAGGTCTTGTAGGACTGGTCATGGGACTGACAAATGCTTTTTGGCCCCATGCTGCAGAAATATTGGGTCTGGAATGCTCACCACCTCCACAGAAGGTGATAGAAAACTTAGCTGGCCTGGCACAAGTCGTTTCCTCTAAAGAGATACCAGTGTTAACTGCAAAGTTGCATAGCATCTATGAGTATATGCAACGGCATTTCACCGATTTCCAGCATCCACCCACATGCCCTTCAGTGTGGAATGGGAATGGCTTCTCATGGCCAGCAGATGTGGTACTATCCTATCCTAATGACTTAGACCTTGCACTCCTGATGCCACGAGTGCCCCCAGACTTCCAACAGTACAGGCAGCTTTTTGCAGCATGGGGTGTCCAGCAGTCACCCAAAGAGGAAGATGTATGCCAGGCGCTCCGTAAGTTGGCACATCAAATCAACTTCAGGCCCAAAGGGGGTACACAGGCTGAATTACTCCTCTTTGTAGCTGCTTTGGACTGGCTGTGCACTCGAGGTTACCATGCGGAAGAAGAAATACTTATACCTGTGAGGATTGCAGGTTTGGCTGGTTTTGCTCTACGCCCTGCCAGTTCAGCACTGTATTGTGACATGGATCATTCCCGTCTTACTGATCTGGGTGGAGACCTACCCATTTTGGTGCATGAAGCTGTTTCTTCTGCCACAGCTGCTTGCCTTGGGGTGGAGATGCTGAGTGCCAGGTTGTCGGGCCTAGAACTGTTTGAGGCTTGGGGACCTTCAGAGCCCATCACTCTCCGGATCCGTAACATCCTTCGTGAGTACAGCCAGGATGCCGATGTGTTTCAGGAACTGCTGCAGAATGCCGAGGACGCTGGTGCTCAAACCTGCCGCTTCTTAATAGACCTCCGGCAGCATGATACTACTGAAGGACTTCTGGATCCTGGCATGGCTGCCTGCCAAGGCCCAGCCCTTTGGGCCCAGAATGATGCACTGTTTACCGAGGCAGATTTCTCCAACATCACCCAACTAGGTGCAGCCACCAAGGAGCACCAAGAGAACAAGATTGGTCGCTTTGGCCTAGGTTTCTGCACTGTCTACCATATGACTGATGTGCCCTTCCTTCTCAGTGGTCACACCATCCTCATCTTTGATCCCAATATCACTCATCTCCAAAAGCATATCCGTGGCTCAGCCCGACCAGGCATCCGTTTGAGTTTGACCTCCAAGGTCGCCACTGCCTTTCCAGAGCAATTTTGGCCCTTCAGAGGGATCTTTGGATGTCAGGTTGGGGAGAACTACCAAGGCACCCTGATTCGTTTGCCTTTCCGCACCGAACAGGAGGCAAAAGAATCTCTGATCTGCCCTGAGCCATTTGGACCCAGCCGAATCAAAGGACTGGAAACTGGTTTCCAGGAGATAAACCAATACCTGCTGATTTTCCTACACAATGTGCAGGAGGTATCACTGTCCCACCTCTCAAGGGGTTCTGATTCTCCAGAAAGTGCCCAGCCACTGGCCACAGTAAACAGAGAAGTGCTGAATGAGGCAGGTTTTCCCCTTATACGATTGACAGCAATGTGGGAGTCAGCTGTGGTTACTCACCATTTCCTGCTACATTCATGCTCGGCTAATGGAGAAGCCAAGGAGCTGTTCAGAAAGGGAAGAAAAAGAGGGGTCCATTTCGTGCCTCCTTCCGCTAGCGTAGCCCTGCCGCTCTGCCCCAGTACCACCGTTGGACGATGGCACCCAGATATACATGGTTTTAAAGGCCGGGTCTTTTGCTCCTTACCTCTTCCCATTGAATCAGGCCTCCCATTGCATCTCACAGCACCCTTCGCTGTGCTTAGTAATCGCAAAGGACTCTGGGATGCTACAGAAAAGGGCCAGTGGAATACAGCACTCCTACGAGATTCAGTGACAGCTGCATGGCTTGGGGCACTAACTCAGCTCCGAGACATGTGCAAAGAAGAACTGCTGGAGGACTACAAGTACTATGATTTTTGGCCTGATGTATACAATATCAAGTATCCTTTCAGTGAAGCAGCCAAAGCCTTCTACCAAGCACTAATCGATGGAGTAAATGGGGAGCAGCCAGTTCTCTTCTCTGATGGACAAAAATGGTGTCCACTTCATCGTGTTTGCATCCTGGATGATGATATCATTCATGAGAAGCAACTGAGTTCTATAGCAGTGACGGCCTTCTCATTACTTTTACCAGAACCACAGGTTGCAGTTTCTCTTCCAGACTGGGTGAAAATGAGCTTCAAAACATGCACCCCAAGAAACAGTTCAGTGCTAAACACTTATCACTGGGCACGGTTCCTTCGGGAGCTTGTTTTGCCCAATCTTACTAAGCTTGCGGTGCCTGATCGTGATGCCCTGATTCTTCGTGCCCTAGATATAAATGATGCTAGTGTGAATGAGCTTCTGAAATCACTTCCTTGCATTCCTACTACTCCAAATGAAAAGCTGAAAACTGTTAAAGAACTGGTACATCCAGGGGGCCATGCTGCGCCTCTATACAGTCCTGCAGATGGCTGCTTTCCTATGGGTGAAAAGTTTCTGGAGCCAGAGAGGCTGTTGCGCTTGGAACATCTTGGCATGACCAAAGATTGGGTGGAAATGGAAGAACTGATAAGCCGAGCCCGAACTGTGGCAGCTTTGTGGCATCAGGACCCCAACAAAGCATGCCAGAGAGTCTACTGTATCTTGGATCTCCTTAATGACCATCTCCAGGAAAGTTCCAGAAATACTACCCAGGTCTTGTTTAGGGATATTCCCTTTTTACCAGCAGTACTTCCTGGGAATTTGCGCAAAATCTGCTGCCCCAATGAAATTTACCACTACAAGATGTATTCATTGGTGCATTTGACTGACCCAATCCTGGACAAAGAAGCCTTTGAGAAAAGCTCCAAGCTCTCTAAGGAGATAATGGAATTCCTAGGACTGAATCGGAAACCACCAGTAGCTACAGTGCTAAAGCAACTGGAGAGAGCATCCCTTTGTTCCAACGCCCTCTCCAAGAATGAGCTGGCTAAGATGGCACAAAATTGCTATGCGTTTCTCAATGAAGTGGTTCGGAACAATCAAAGTATAATGGAGGTGGGCCAATGGGCACAAAAGTTCCCCTTCATCCTGGTAGGTGCTAGCTTTGTGCCAGTGGGTAAAGTGGCTCACCATCTGGCTTTTGATGCTACTCCATACCTCTTCCAATTGCCTGATGAATACCAGCAACAAAAGGATCTATGGAAGTGTGTGGGTCTGCGTGACATGTTTAGGGTGGATGATTATGCTTCTGTCCTGCAAACCCTGGCTGAAGATGCAGATGGACGGTCTCTTTCTGTAGAGCAGCTGAACACTGTACTTAGGTTGATCATGGTAGGGCTTGCTGGAGCTTTGCCAGAGAATCAACAACTGGATTCTTATTTGTCCCAGAAGATGTTTTTCCCAGACCAGGACAAAGTCCTACGAAAATTGCCCAAGCTGCTTTTCAATGATACTCCATGGCTTCCACATGAGAGTGGAACACCATTCTGCCATTCTATGATCCCACGAGAAGTTGCTGTGCGCTGCGGCATATCAACCACAAAGCACCGTATCCTGTCCCTGCGACGGATCCAGAAGCTTTCTCCTTGGGCCACAGATTTTGGAGCTAAGGAGGACCTGTGTACCCGCCTGGCTAACATCCTCCATGACTATTCCTCTTCACAGGATGTGCTGAAAGAGCTGCTGCAGAATGCCGATGACGCTGGTGCAAGTGTCATCCACTTCCTTTGGGATCGCCGCCAACATCCAACACAGCGTATTTTCAGTGATGAGTGGAGCACTCTTCAAGGTCCAGCCCTCTGTGTGTATAATGACCGGACCTTCCAAAGGAGCGACATTGAGGGGATCCAGTGCTTAGGCCGCGGTGGCAAAAGAGGAAAGCGGGATGCTATAGGAAAATATGGTCTGGGATTCAACACTGTTTTCCATTTGACTGATTGCCCTGCTTTCCTTACAGGGGATAGAATACTATGTGTCTTTGACCCCACGTTGCATTACCTCCCAGAATCTGATGAGGTCTCACCGGGTGCAAAGTACAATGTCACTAAAGATTTCAGAGATGCCTTTTTGGATGTTTATGACACCTTTTTGCCTAATGTGTTTGAGCTGGAACAGGGTACGCTTTTCCGGTTGCCCCTGCGTACTCCTGCAGGTGCGGCCTCCTCCCCTATTTGCCAGAATTCGGTATCTGAGATAGATATGGAAAACATGTTGGAGGCTCTTCAAGAAGATGCAGAATGCCTCCTGATGTTCCTCAATCACATTCGCTCTGTAATTTTCTCTGTTATAAGTGAGAAAGACAGGAAACCAAAGGAGTTGCTGCGGGTTGAAATTGAAGGAGGGGAGCCTGAAAGGCTAGAATACCAGAAACATTTGCAACAGGCAGCTGCAGCAGGGGGCATGGATATGGGCAAGCCAGTAAGCGTTTTCTACAAAATGAAGATCAAGAATAATCTCTCCAGTGATCCCAGCATCTGGTTGGTTGGTAGGCAAATTGGGATGGACAGCACAGAGACTATAGAGGGCATGCTACTGCCATATGGTGGTGTGGCTGCTTGTCTTGATAGTCAACCACCTGGGAGGGCTTTCTGCACATTGCCTCTGCCAGGAAAGACAGGTCTTCCCATCCACGTCAATGGGAACTTTGCTGTTGATTCAGCTCGGCGTGACTTGCGGAAAGACAGTGGCGAAGAAGAAGTCAGTTCAACATGGAATAGGTTATTAATGCAGTTTCTTCTGGCCCCTTTATATGGCCAGTTACTTAAAAAGCTGTGTCAGACACTGGGGAGCGTGCCATTGAAATTCCACAATCTGAAGACATGCCAGGATGAACTTTTGCAGTATTTACAATATTTCCCAATTGTGACCAAGGATGTATCCCCAGTCTGGCAGCAGCTAATGACCCATCTGTATAAATTGGTATATAAAGACCAGCTTCCATTGTTGCCAGTATATCAGAAAAAGATTAATAACGAAAACGGCCATAGAATTGAAGTGATAAGTGTGTGTTGGAGTGCACCCAAAGTAGATGACTCTACCAGAGGCCCCTATTTTCTGCAGAATATAATAGAGAATAATATTCTTGAGTGCACTCTTCAGAAGCTGGGTATGAGCTTGGTCCCTGCCTTTGAACACCTACAAAAAATACGTGACCAATTTCTCATGGCAGAAAATGAAGTCCTGACCCTTGATTCTTCTTCCCTCTGTTGTTTCCTGAAAAGTCTGCCCAACTTCTCCTTACCATGCCCACTTAATGAAACTCCTGTAAAGCATCATTCCAATTGCTCAGCTCTCCTAAACTTCTCTCTCAGTGGATTGTGTCCCAATGATGTGACCTGCGTGGAAGGACTCCCATTACTGGTGACCCAAGATGACATGCTGAGATGTTTCAGCCAGCAGGAGTTTGTCTATCAGAGCAGTGCTTCTAAACTTTTCCCACAGCATCAGCACTGCTTTTCTGCCTGTGCAAATGGCAATCAAAAAACCAAGGCGCTTCTATTAAAAATGGGGTTCCTGAAGGATTTTACTCTGGATGAATCTGTGGCTTACATCCAGGAGATGCTGACGCTGGATATCAGGGGCTATGATAGCAACTGCCAGAGGAGCTGGTTAAGAGAAGTGTGGAAGTTCTTTGAAAATCAAATCTGTATGTCTGAGAGTAAGGAGGAAATGAACGAGTTATTTGCAAAGCTCATTTCCCTCTTCAAAGGATGCACGCTGCTCCCTGTGTGTGGTTCCTGTGAGCTGATTCCTCTTGAGTCCCTTGGCACAGTCATGCCTAATAGCCAAAGCTCTGTTTGTCAAATTCTTGATGAGCTCGGCTTTGCCAAAATAGATAATTCCCTGCTGCCTCCAAAGCTCACAATATACTGCATTGAGCCACAGCTGCTGTCGATAGAAGACCCTGCTGTAGTGCTGGAGCAACTGTCTGCCCACAGTAGCCTATGCTGGAATAAACTCAAGTCATGGGATTATTCTTCACTCTTGAGGTTCCTCAGTAAGGATCTGGAAAAGTTGAAGAATAATCAAGCATTATTAGGGAAACTGAAAGCTTTGCCTGTGTTTGAGACGTATCAAGGAAAATATGTGTCACTGGTTTCATATGAAAAGGTGTATCGTCTGGTATCCAAAAATCCAAAGATCTCTAAGGACTTTAAGGAACTTTATGAAATGGATGCAAGGACTGTTTTACTGATGGACAACTGTCTCAATCAAAGTCTCAGCCGGTGCTTGGGTATTGGAGAAATGAATGATTTACAACAGTTTATGCTGCTGCTTTTGCCTAGGGTACGCTGTTTTCCTGAGGCCCAAGTACTGGAGGCCTTGAAGTTGCTCCTTACCATCAAGTCAGACTATAATGAAGAGTATGAGGCTCAGAAAGCAGATGTGGTGTCGATGTTCCAGTCTTTTGCCTTCATCCGGGATAAGGAGAATGTGTTGCGTCCTGTATCATACTTCTATGAGGATAATCCAATTTTTCAAGAGTTGGGACTGGCCTCTCGATTTGTACCAAAGAAATTCTATGATTCAGTGCTTCCAGGCAGAAAGTGGGAAGTGTACTTTTTTTTATTGGATGTGGGCCTGCAGAAGGTGATTTCTGAGGTAGATTTTTTGAACTGTGCAGCCCAAGTTGAACAAGAGGCAGTAAGCAGTGGTGCCATGTCCCAAAATGTCCAAGAAACAAGTAAAGCACTCTTGAGTTATCTGTTTTCCAGACCAAAAGATGAGCTGTCTAATTCCTTCCTGAAAAAATTGTCCAAGATCCGTTTCCTTGTGCCACGGATCATCCCTGATAAACTGTGTTGCCTTCATTCGCCATACGTCCCTTGCAAAGCTCCAGTGGCACCCCAAGGTACTTTGTACAGTACCGCAAATGTAGCACTATTTTGGACTTCAGCAGTTGCTTTCTTTTCTAATAAATATGTTGGGAAAGAAGAAGAGGCTGTTCTTGAAAAACTTGGAGTGTTATGCACAGTATCTACCCAAGTGGTCTTGAAAAATTTGAGTAATGTATGTCAAGTAACCTGTGATACACCAGAAGCTAAGAAAACTCGGGCAAGTGTTCTAAAACTCATGTACAGGTTCCTGTCAGAACAGGGAGAAATAGATGTGAATTGCCTTAGAGGACTTCCTGTGATACTGACAGATGATAATGAAGTAGTTGAGGCAGAAAATGTGGTGGTCCACTTAAAATGCTCAAGTGACTTTCGGCCATACCTCTACATGCTGCCATCAAAATTAGGTACCTATATAGATTTCTTTGAGAAATGTGGAGTGCAAACTGAGCCAACCATCCATCATTATGCCAGTGTTCTGTCCAGGATTCAGGAAGAGACTACAGAGCGGGTGAAACTGCATCCCAATCTCACTAGAGCTGTGGTTAGGGCTACTCAGTTTCTCTTCCAGCTGCTAGAAGAAGCAGAAAAGCCAGTGGATTTCTCAGAGCTGCAAGAACTTTATCTCCCTTGCATTGATGGGAAGTTATATCCATCAAACACTTTAGTGTTTAGTTTGTATCAATCTGGCCAAGAACCCCTTGCCTTGAAAAGCACACTTCACTTTCTGGTCAATCTCTCTGAATGTTCCATAACAGAGGACAAGTATAAGCAGTGGAAAGTTCTGTGCTTGCTACCTGAAAACCTGCGCCCCAAGTATTTCTATAACATTGTTGAAGAACAGCTAGAAGAGTCCTCTCTGAAACTGTGCACCTGTCAGGAACACTGTGAGTTTCGGAACAATCTCACAGAACTTCTAGTTTCTCTTGAATTCCAGAATGCTCTGATTACACTATTGAAATGGCAGAATAGAACAAAGGAGGTAGAATCGATGAGTGATGGACTGTTCTTACCAGATCAGCTAGAAGTGGTGTGCTGTGAGAAGCTCTGCACTGTAAAGGTCTACAACAAGCAACTTTTAAAGGGAACTCAAGATGTCAAGACTGTGCATGTTGCAAAAATGCAGGATGACAAGACAAAGATTTATCTTACTCACCAGGAAAGCATGGATATGGGAGAGGGAGTACATATATCCAATATTCTAGCCCCTGAAGTTAATAAGCTTTTGGGAGAAAAACTTGATGAATTTACCATGGGAATCCTCAGGGAGATTTTGGTTTGCCAGGGACCTAAAAAAATTGCTAGAGTCCTAGAGAGAAATGGAGTGCCCCTGCATCAGCAGAGCAACCTAAATGCTTATGACCTTCCTCCGCCAGGAGAGGACATCCCTGAGGAATGGTATGACAGCCTGGATATGAACATTCTGCATACCTTTGTGAAGGGAGATTATGTGGGTTATCTGGATTCTTCCCAACCCAAAGAGCATTACCTTTATGCTGTTGTCCATGAAGTACTTGAGCCACAGAAGAGTGGTAGTGGTCAAATACCCACATATCGTATTGACTTGGGAGGAGGTCGGCAAGCAGAAGTCAGTGCTTATGACCTTTACCATTTCAAGAGAAATAAGCCAGTCTCTGATTCAAATAAAATTGTAATGCTGGCAGTAAATTCCACCGATGCTGCCCAGATGGTAAGATCCGATATTAATGAGTATTGGCACCAACGGCCACTGAGCGAGGTCAAGGAAGAGATAGATGCATGCCTCACTCAGATTTGGAGACTGTCAGAGGAGGAGAGGAAGAAAGCCCTTAGAAGATTATATCTATGTTATCATCCAGATAAAAATCTTGGCCAAGAAGATTCTGCTAGTGAACTCTTCAAGTATCTTAAAAGAAAGAGTGAGGAGATGGAGAACAGAAGGAAGTCAAATGACTCCAGTGGAGGACCCAAAAGTAGCAATTCCTGTAGCAGAAACTTCTCAGAGTGTTGGAGCAAATGGGATCAGCAAGCTCATCAGCATCAGCAGAGGCGCTATGAATTCACCAGCCAAAGGTCTGCTGGAGGTGGTGGTGGGTGCAGCACTTATGATTTCTGGTCATACCATCGACATGGACCAAACTCCTCAAGGTCACTATCAAATCACCGTTTCCTAGAGGCAAAGCGTTGGCTCCAGCAAGCAGAATGCGATCTGCAGGCAGCAGCCAGCATTGCTGAAAATCGCAGCCCTGAATGGTTGCTGTACATGACTTTCCGGGCTCTGGAGAAGACCCTGACAGCAGTTGAGTACAACCAGGGAGGATGCTTTGAGAGGAATCTCTCTCTTGCAAAGCTAGCTGACCAGGCAGCATCTTATGGATGTGATCTAGCTAAGCTTCCTGAGCAGATAGCTGTGCTCAGGAAGCATGGCGTAGATGACAAAATTACACAATATCCCAGATATCATGCTTTACCTACCATTCCTAATGAGGCCTTTTCTTCCTGCAAAGAGCAGGATGTGCTCTTGTTAGCTTGGGAGATCCTAAACATGGTAAAGAGATGGCTTGGCCTCTCAAAAGAGCTGTAGATATTAGAAGGTGGGAAAGACCATTTTGTATATAATGCAGCAGTACCTCTGAGGGCATTTTCCAGATAGAGGCTTTAAAATGAGAAAGACAGCTCTTTAGAAAAAATATATAGTCTCCCAGAACCTGTTTTCTTTGTAGATGGTGAAACAATATGGCGTCTGTGATAACAGTATGCATATTCTTTAATAGAGATGTTCCATTTTTTTATTGTCTTCTGATACGTTGCTTTAATAAACTTGGGTTTGTTAAGTAATTAAAGAGTTGGTTATATATTTATGGAGGGGAGTAAAGGAAATTATTATTAATTAGAAGAGCCATAGGCTCCCAGATAGAGATTTAATTTCCTCTTTATCTCAGTATTTGATTCTTCCATAAGGTCAACCATCAGTCCTCCCCAGTACTTCAGTTACCAGAAGTAATAGACAGTGTTCTTCCCAATGTGTGTGCTTACTGAGGTTGTCCTGACTGAATGATTAGTTGGTGTTGACTCTTCATGTCAAAATAGATTTTTCCCATGATCTGTCCCTCATCTGGTACTTCAGGTTTTCCAATGGTGCACCATTGCCATTGTAACTGAGTCCATCCACCTTCTGCTGGTTGTCCTCTTTCCTTCAACATTTCTCAGCATTAGAATCTTTATATAATGTGTCTGAACAGGTCGTCATACTGCTACTTAATTTCATTTTATCTTTGGTCCAAATTTGCAACTCTCTTTCATTTTTGGAGGGAATAGAAACAATACAAGAATATGAATTCATCCATTTAAGAGTTGCATAAAAGTGGTTTTGTAAGTTTCTGGGTGGTTCATAAGCTTAGCTTTCTTACAAGCCTGGAACATCTTTCCCTAACACTGTATCCACTGACAAATCTGGGAATTGTTGCCTAAGGCGGCATGTGGGAGGCATCAAGTTTGAGAAATTTGTTCTAGACCTACAGCTCAAGCTTTTATGTGGTTTATCCATAAATCTCCTGTAGCAACATGGATTGTCTCCTTGAAAATGGTGTCTACTAACTAAAAATAAAATATCTACATTATTTGTTTTAGTTTAAACATCAGAAAACTTCTCTCTAAGCCTTAGCATGAAATACTCCCATAATTTCCCATTTGTCCATTTGTGAATTATCTTTTTGGGTGGACCTATAAGTCCAAATAAGTGTTTGCTGTTATTATATATTATTATAATATGTGGTTATATTATATATTCAATTATTACAGTATATGGTTGATTGTTGTACTTTGAGCAGACCTATTGAAATAAATCAGAATTGGTTTCAGTGGGCTTATACTAAATGTAATTAAGGTGAGATACAATTAGCCTGCTGTTCTGTTGAAATGTCAGGCTTTGTTCAAACTTGCTATAGAATTGGGAAGAGGAACAGTATATCATTTTAGTCTTGGATGGGAGATACCTTATCTTAATGCTCTTTCTCAAGGATGTTCTTTGTAAAAAACTACCTTTAGGGAAAAAGTACTAAAGTGTCTTATATTTTGGTTCTCTATTTACAGGAATGTGTGTACATGTTTTTATATACATCCAGAAAGATGATTCTGTAGTTTATTGCACATCTTGACTTGGCTACAGTGCATGGTTTGCATTTCAGGATCAGAAACTCAAACTCTTGCACAAGAGTACCAACCATTTTGGATCAACTAACAGTGAAAAAGTGTAATCCTGTTTGGCCCAATTGGAGTTTATTCGGGTTTTGCAATTGGGGCTTTGAGAGTCAAGCAAAAGTACAGAACTGAGGTTTCTGAATTCCAGTGATGATAGCAATTAGTAATTTGTACTAGTACCAGTAATTTTATTTAGTGTGCACTTATAACGAGTGTAGTGCAATTAAGATGGGTCTTAAGGAATCCTAGATTCAGCTACAACCAATTCCACATTGTCAGAATGAATCAGGCTATTAATTCAGTGAAAGGTACAACAAATGAGTTACAGCCAAATCTGCCTGGCTGTGTCTTGGAGCTGGCATCCTGTGCTGATGCTAGACAGTAGAAGGTGCCTGAGTTCTACCCTTGATGCACACCTGGAACAAGAGTTCTTGACATCCCTGTTCAGATATCAGCACTTCACACTTTGCCAAGGGGTGTGAATGGTTGTTGGGCAGTCTTTCCTCACCACAAGTGTCATTGGCTGCATATGAGGCCTCTGCTAACTGGTGCAACAGAAACTTTTTGAATTGGTTCTGTGTTCTGTGTTCATGCCATTGATCCAACATCCTTTAGTAGTTTAACAGGAACAGATTCAAAGTTGCATGCAGCACTACACTGCATACTGTAGGGATTGTTCTTCCTAGCCATGTTGCTGTGAGCTCACAAAATCCCTACTTGCTCCAGGAGACTATGTCTTCCTGGACTAGAATGTTCTGGATGTCCAACAAGGTCAGGTCATGTTGCAACTAATTATGTTGGACTGGGTGGACACAATGGTAGCCAGTAGCTGGCTGGCTTCCTGCTTCAACTACCATCAGGTTGCCCAGGATCTAGGGAAAGTTGGTTGTGAACAGAATGGCCCACAGGTCCACACAAAATTTAAGTGGATCAAAGCGAACTTCTGCAAGCACAGTGGTAGGCCCCCGCCTGCCCACCAGCCCCCATGGGACTCTAACAGTACCACTGAGTGAGGAATTCTAAACTCACATCAAAAGGGTTCAGGCAATCTCAGAAGACTCAGCAAATACTCTGGGTTTTTAATACAATTGTTAAATGATAAGTTACTTGTAACCTGCCTCACATGTAACCTGCATGTACATAACCAACTGTCTTACCCTTCCTATCTCCCCCCACCCAACCGCATCCCAATTTAAATCCTACTCAGTCCAGCCACCCTATGCATCTTATGAAGTGAGCTGCAGCTGATGAAGGCTTATGCTTTTTAATAAAATTTGTTAGTCAAAAAAGGTGCTAACAGTCTCCTGATTTTCTGCAATGGTAGTTTCTCAACTTACTGTAGCCTAAATGACACCAGTGCATCACAAGCTCAAATAAGCACAATACCCAGCAAGAACTAATAAGGATTGATCCCCATCTTTGTTCTGCACATTGGGGTTCATACTGAAAAAACGACATTTGGCATGCCAGCATCATGTCTTTGGTGACTGGCTTAATGGTATGGCCACAGACACCCTGGTATCTTCCCATTACTGGAAAGGGTGGCCATCCACATACGTTTTTGCTATATTCATTCCCCTTGGTAGCTATGGCGTGGGCTGCTTCGTGCCACCCAGTTTGGAGACACACTGGCATCTCTCTAGGATGTGGTGCAGCTCATGCTAAAATAGGCTGTATGTGAGGAGGATTCTTGCAGGGTGGTTTTTGGACTAGCATTGTGGCCTAGTCTGACAGTCCCTTGGCCCCCAGTTCTGCCATTATCTACTCAAACTCCTTACTGTTTTGATGACTGAACATGAGCTCCTGCTATATCTTGTCTTTTCCCCAGATTTCCAGGAGAATAATGGCTTCCTCTCTCCTTCACATAATCCTTTGGGGGCACATAATGGGAATCTGCACTGCATCAGTCATAATGATGCTGGCCTCTGGGAGAAATACAGGAAAAAAGAGCAAAGTGGCAGCTGAATGGCAAGGGATGATGGAGCTCACAGAGGTAGCAGAGAAAATGGGTTTACCAGTAGTTGCTTCTACAGATCACTGAGTAGTCAACCATGTTACCAAATCAAACAGAAGCAGCAAGATCTCTTACTCATTGACTGACTCTCAGGAGTTCTACAAGGAAATGGCAGAGCAACGGGCACTTCTGGAATCCAAGACAGTACAGTAGTCATAGCAATATTGCACCTCCTTATGAAATGTCTCCAGGTTGGAGGCCCCACACAGCAGTCCCACTGCAGTTCAAAATACATGAACCAAGCATGTATGGTATACATATTCCCAAACATAATCCCCTCACAATCTGATATGAGTTGTGATTAGCAGCAGTCTGCTGCTATGATTTGGCATTCTGTTTTTGGAACAATAAGATGTTGAAAATGTAGCATTCACTCATAAATGAGGAAAGCATCAGAACAGCAGCGGATGGCAAGTGCCCAACATTAATGAAATGGGAGGATAAAGCATGATTGTGTCATGCTTGTGTAGTTCCCATTGTGCGGGTGACCAGTCAACCCAAAATTTCCCTATGCGCACCTAAAAAGGGAAAAAAGGAACATTTGAGAAAGGGATTCCACGGTCTTATCTTTGCACAGGCAAACACTAAATGAGCAGGTTGGAGTACCAGGGGAAGGGAGGGATTCTCGAGCAAGTGGTAGAACTACAGTAATAGAAATACCCACTCCTGTGACAATCACCCCGATAACTGTCTCAATGCACATCAACATGCAGCACATTGACTATATGTAAAGTGACCGTATTTTCCTGGAAAAAATAAAGGACAAACCTGAAAAGGCGGCAAATCTGAAAGAGTTTGTAAGGATAAAAAATAATTATTTATAACTTTGCTTTACAAAGGAAATTCAAGAGCAAAACCAAGAAAAACTTTACAAAAATGCATATTCTAATAAAGGACAGCTTTCTGAAATAAAGGACACATGGTCACTGTAACCACATGCTGAAATTCCCTGGCAGTAGATGTGTCTAATGGTCTAATAAATTTTCCCCATTCCCTCCTAATTTCAAGCATTCTGTCAGTGGTCTGTGTCAATGGTTGATTTAGCAGTAATCTGAAAATAAATAGTTACTTTTTTTTATCAGTAAAGCAGAAAATGTGTACAAGGCAGTCAATCAAAAATTATTCCTATCTGTTTATATATTTTTCCTACCCACACCATTTCAGGTTGCTACTTAATTTTCAGCTAGCATAGCTCCTTTGTCTTTTACACCTGTGCCACAGAGTGCAATTTCAGACAATGTAACATTAACTGAGGATTTGCAAATGGGGGAAAATACTATGATGGCTCATCTCTTTTTCCCCCAATAAACATTAAATTTAAAAAGCAGGTCCATCACCTACTTCTATGGGCCTCTCTACTCCCTTCTTTTATTCGGATGTGGAAGATTTCTACCGTTTTTGCTCACAGAAAATATATTTCTCTAATCACAATACAGTAAGGATAGCATCCCCCCTCCCAACTCCCCCTCTGCATTTTTAAAAATTGCAGATCAAAAGGAAAAATTGGCGCCCCCTTAAACGCCAAAGACAGCCCTTGAACCTTCTTTGCCCACATCAAACATGGCAGCTCAATTATTCTTATTACTACTATAGGGGAGGAGCCTGTCCTATTAACGACAAAGAGGATGACTCGCTGTGTCGCTTGTTGCCCAAACCAAACATGGTGGATTTTCCTCCCTTTTGAATGCCAGTAGTAAACATGGAACCCCAAATTGTTTCCCACTCTTTGCCTTCCAAATCGCAACCTTCTTCCTCGAGTCACGACACCGGAGCTCTCTTTATTGCCCCCAGAGAAAGGCGCACCTTTCCTCTGCCGTCGCGTTAGTTGCCACTTCAGCTCCCCCGCCCCCGAAAAGCAGCCCGAATCAAACATGGCGCCGCAGTAAGGCCTCCTTTCACCTGCCCACAACTAAGATGCCGGTTCTGCTCCTCCCTCTTCTTGCCCTCAGACAAGATGGGGGAGGAGCGTGGGGGTGGAGTATCCTGTTAACTTCCATCAGGGTTGGATTGGAGGGTGGAGGGACCGACTGTCGCCAGAGGTCAACGCTTCATCGCGGCGACCCTTTGACTGTTTTCTCGGGGGTGGGGGGCAGATGCTCACCTCCCTTTCCCCGCCCGTCGAAGGATCTCCCCGTCACTAAAATGTCGGCGCCGATAAGAAGTTGTGAGTACTGGAGGGGTTGGGGGGGGCTTAGCGGACAGACCCCGCGCCTCTAATTAGCCCACGGGGTAGGGGCGTGCAGCAAGTGGGCCCCGCAGGAGGGAGGGAGGGGAGGGGAGGGGAGGGGAGGGGAGGGCGCCTGGGTTCGCGAGGGGGGAGTCGGCGGAGTCATAATGCCGCGAGCCCGGATTCCCGGGTTCCCTAAAAGTGCGTGTGCGGAAGGCAGCGGCTATTATCCCCGCAAGCTGCTTCTGCCCCGAAGCGCTGCTCCCTGCCTCGGATGCGGCGAGCGGACCGTGGTCCAGAAAGTGTGGGCGAGGCCGCGTCCATCCCGCCCCCGACATTCTGGCGGAGTCCAGACAAAAGTTGGACTTCAACCGGCTGGGAAAATCAGAGTTGGCCATGTTGGCTGGAGGTTATGCGGACGGCAGCCCAGCAGCTCTGGAGGGCGTCAGGGTGGGGAGGCTGCTTGAAATGGTCCAGAAACTCTTCGGCGTCTTCCGCGTAGATGAATTGCCTGGACTTCGAAGCCAAGAAGAGAGGGGGGTGGATTTCTTCTGCCGTGTCTGGTGATGAAGGATACGGGGAGATAGGTGTGAGCTGTCACGATCCCGGAAGCTGGGCTGTGTTCGTTTTTCTGGGTTAATGACAGAGGGCATAAACAGACGCGGCGAAGGTGAAGTGGCGAAGTTACATGGGGACGCTGGGGCTTTGGATTCTCAGAAAAGGAGTGGATGGTCTAACTTCGGTCTCTTCTCAAATATTTTTCTGCCACCTCGGCTTGAAAAAGAAGCAATTTGCCTCCACAACAGGCTGCTGAAGAAAGAGCAGCATGTTCAGCCAAAATTAATATTTTAGGTGCTGTTTAACATTTTTGTCCCCTTTCGGTTATTTCGTCCCTCCCTCTATTTGCATATTACGTAAAACAGCAAAGATCTGCGCTCCATACATTATTCTCTTTCTTCTTGTGCGTCGGTTAGAAGATTGGGGTTGGTGTAGAGGTGAACATCTTGAATATGGAATAGGAGTTCAGGCTTCAACTTCTGAAAGAGCAACGTAGGATAGAATAGCCTGGTATAGGATGAGAAAGTGTTGGCTGAATAGTGTGAGGAATTCTGGGCACTTTGGAGGGAAGGGAGTTACTTTCTGCTTCAACCTTGTAACCACAAACCTAGGTGTTTTTTTCTGGGGGCCAAAAAGACTAGAACCCTTCATTCCGTTCAAGAAAGTGAGGAATGAAAACCTGATAACTTTTCTGCTATATCACATCCCTCTGCGGCCCTGCTTCTGTAGAAAGTTTTGGTTTTCTACAGTGCCCCATTACATCAAGAGTGCAGATCAGGATTTTCCTGAGTCAACTGACCTGTCATGGCCAGGAACAGATTTGAACCCTGGAGATTTCCTATATCTATATTTAATATTATCTCCTAGTGCAGGAAATCTGATGGCATTGACAAGAATTGAGAATTTTCCAAAAAACGTTGACTTGTTTCCATTGTTTGGAAGTAAAAGCATTAACCTGAGCCTTACCTTAATTAAACCATCCTGAATTATACATGTTGAAGCATGAAAAGGGATTCTCAGACAACCCAACAATTCCATATACATAGCTTCCCGCAATATTTTTCCTAGCCTCTTCAGTGAGTTACCTGCAGCTCTTTGTTCTGCAGACACTTTTTACACTTGTTTATTGGCCCAGATGATGGGTTTACACTGGGAGAAGGGAGCTGCCCTTATTGGGGATTTGGGCTCAATGGCTTGAGGACGCCCTCAGTTCTGACTCTCTTCTTACTGCTCTCTAGAAGTACATTGGGTAAATGGAGAACTGTGATGAAGCATGGCCAGAGGGCCAGCATTCCCAGGAAGCTCCGGGAGGTGTTCGGACTGCCACTGGAACTGAGGAAGAGTGTGCTGTTCTCTACTCGGACGCTGAGGATGACCCCTCACTCTTGACAGTCAATGGAGCAGGCCCCCGGGCCCCCTTCCATTGCTCCGAATGTGACAAGAGTTTCCGTTACCGTTCCGACTTACGGCGCCATTTTGCCCGACACACCGAACTGAAGCCTTTCCAGTGCCCTCACTGTGTCAAAAGCTTCAAGCATTCTTTCAACTTGGTGAACCACATCCGGAGCCACACGGGGGAGCGCCCCTATCGCTGCACCATGTGCCCCAAAGGCTTCCGGGACTCCACAGGACTTCTTCACCACCAGGTGGTGCACACCGGAGAGAAGCCCTACTGCTGCCACATCTGTGAGCTCCGTTTCTCCTCCCGCAGCAGTTTGGGTCGCCACCTCAAGCGACAGCACCGGGCGTCTCCTGCCACCGCAGCCCCTCAGACACCCACCCCGCGCTGCCTGGCCTGCGGCAAAGAGCAGAGCCCCTTGGGGCACCTCTGCACTGCTGGCCGAGGCCGGGCGGCCCCTTTCGGTTGTGGGGCCTGCGGGCGGCACTTCCAGTTAGCCTCTGAACTCCGCCGCCATTGGCTGGCTCACACTGACATCAAACCCTTTAAATGTCCGGACTGTGAAAGAGACTTCAATGCTGCGTCCCTCTTGGAACGCCATAAACTCACACACACCAAGGATAGGCCCCCACCGTGTCATCTTTGCTCTGAGAAAGCCCAGAAGAGGGATGGGATGTTGGAACTGAAGGGCGTGGAGGAACAGCAGAGAGGAGGTGAGCAGGAGGGGGAGACCCGGCGGCACAGTAGAGGCTGTCCATCCTGCCACTCTCCCGATGCCCGTCCCACAGACACCCTGTATCAATGTGAGTGTGGCACCTTTTTCGCCAACAGCAATACTCTTGCAGCTCATCTGACTGCCCATGGGGGCGAGCCGTCTTTCACTTGCGGCATATGTGGCCAGCCCTTTGTGAACTTGCAGGCGCTGGAGGAGCATCAGCTGAGCCACGCTGTGTCCCCAGCGCCAGTGCCAGCCCCAGGCAGCGAGCTGGAACGTCACCTCTTGCCACAACTGGATCTTCGGACATTCCCAACTCAGCCCAGTAAGAAACTCTACAAGTGCAGTGAGTGTGAGAAATACTTCCGCAGTCCCCGAGATCTGGACCGTCATGTCTTGGTGCATACCGGTGAGAAACCCTACCAGTGCACTGAATGTGGCAAGTTCTTCCGGCATGAATGTTACCTGAAAAGGCACCGTCTGTTGCACAGCGGGGAGCGTCCTTTCAAGTGCACTGTCTGCCACAAAGGGTTCATCACCCTGAGCAACCTCTCCCGCCATCTCAAGCTACACCGAGGAATTGACTAGAAGGGGTATCCTGATCTCCCAAGAGTAGCCCTCCTTTCCCAGCACTGCATTCTTCTACCTCCATCCCACGGTGGCAGCCAGAGATGTTCCTGTTTTGGAGGTAGAACTCTGCCTGATGTTCTAGAACTCTGCTTGCCCTCACCCTTCCTCCTGGTTCAGTACTTAGGGCAAGGACTTGAAATGAAATGATAAAGAGTATTGTTATTATTATTTACCAATGTTCCACTACTGTTAATAGAATACATTGCACATGCTTGGCAAATTATAAGGTTTCAGTGTATTGGGTGGAGAGGAATACCTCCCTGGTTATGCTCTGATCAATTCCAGAAAGTTTTTGATTTTAAAACAAGTGTATTCAGAGCCATGTGAAGAAGTCATGTCAGGAAAATAAACCCCTCGGTTAAGATTCTAACTTCTGAAGGTACTTGTATGTGGGTGAGCTTGGCAGTGCTGAAATACTGACTTTGGCCAATATTCCTGGGGAAAGGAATAGGGCACAGCAGTTCCCAGAGAATGAAGAGACTTTCCTGGATATTTAAAGAGGCAGACTACTAATTCACCTTCCAGCATTTCCCAATCACTTTAGTACCAGGGTTTTGTACTAAAAGGCAGCACAATTGGCCAAAAAGATAAATGTGCAAGAATCTGACTTGCATCATTCTTTAGTCTATGTAGTTTTCTTTCTTTTTCCTTTAACCATTCTGCTCCTGGATTAATATGACTACAGTTAGATGTACTTTCTGTCCCTCAAGGTAGACTATAGATTAGAGAAATCTTATGGCCTCCATAAAACCATAATCCCCAAGGCTAAATTGAGATCACATGTTTATGACATAACTATATCCATTGTTATTTATTGGGAATCTCCTAAAAGTTTTAACTTGATTTAGAGAAGCTCACCAGTGCGAGATTTGTGAACTTTCACTTCACAGCATATATGCTATCAAAGGCAGACAGAAAAGGGATATTAGGTTCTGAAAAATAATTGGTACCACTGATTTAAAAATTACAAGACTTAATAGCTTCTCTCCCCCCCCCCCAAAAAAAATTCAGGTCCTTTTTTATTTGATTTATCTCCCATCTTTTTCCATCACCTCCCACCAGCATTTCTAGTACGCTCTCTCCAAACTTTCTTCCCAGCAACAATTTTAGGAGGAAAGTTGGGCTGAGAGAAAAGCTGATCCAAAGTCACCTAATGAGCTTCCATGACCCAGGGTGGATGTGATCCTAGGTTTTCCCAGTTGCAGTTCAACACATTAACCCCAGCACTACTCTATTCTATAGCTTTGGTTCAAAGGCTTGTTTTGTTTCATAGATACTTCTTTGTAGTCATGAGGTCTTGGAACAATAAGAAAACAGCTAAACTCATCATGTCTGGCTCATTACTTGGTGTGGCAGATTACTTTGGAGATTATTTAAATGGCGCCCTTTGTGTTTCCTTAAATTCCATCTATTGCCCTTCTGACAGCACCAGAACAAAATCATGCACTCTACCTTACAATTTGAGGTGGGTGATGGCTTGAATCCTGTTTCCCTTTTTTATCCTTGCAATATGACCTCTTTTCTCTTTTAATTTGCCAGTCAGAAGAATGCTCATTTTGGACACTCTTGCTATTCCTTTCTGAAAACTATGTAAAGGTCAAAAAGGTGCCTTGGCTTTGACATTAAGTTTCAGGGCAAAGAAGCTTGGCATTTAATCGAAGGCACTGTTTAACAAAATAATTTAAAGAGAGTATTTGGCATTTTAATGGTAATATTGAGGAGCTGGGTATATTTCTCCTTCATGCTTGACTGTAGGATGGGTAGAATTTTGAGTTGGCTTAGGTTTCTGTAGAATTTCAAAATGATATTTAGAAATGCTATATTTGTTAGGTGCTTAGTAGCATCTCACAAAGATTGAGATCTCTTGGGAGCAAGGAAAGCACGTATAGGAGAACAAACTAAAAAGCAAGGCATAGTCTCCAAGCATAAAAATTAGAACATGGGGAAGAGTTGTATGTACCTGTACTATACATGGAAACCTAACAGTCAGGCTAGCCTTGCTCTTTTGCCTGTCCGCGGCCATCCATAACACCTCCTGACCGGGCAGGCTCATTTCTCCATACCCTACAACTTCTTATTCCGACGCAGCAGCTACTATCTGTCCCAACATGGAATTGTTTACTGACCCACAGCTGAGTCTTATTCTCTTGTTTTTTGCTCATTTCTTTAAGCCCTTGTTAGGTCCTTGAACATCTAATAAACTTATGTTCCTGACCAAATTCTAGTTCCTTATCTTCTGTGGAATGCAAGCCTTTTAATTAGGCATTTCTGTATTACGTTTTATTGAGAGAGTAAGTGTACATGTAAGTATATGCTTATGTTTTGGAAACAAAACTTGTCCAGATTGTGTGGCTGAGTGGCCTACTTTACATGCCCTCTGCTTGAAAGCTTATCTAGTTCAACCTTGGTTTCAAGATAATTAGCCACAAGAGAGAGAGGAGAATCTGAAATATATCCATCTGTAGCACCTGGACAGTGGAATAAGCGAGCACCTAGGTTACCTGGCTGAAATATTTTCCAGTATGGTAGGCAGTATTGTATTTCTCTTAATTTACCATTATATTAGACCTGCATCATATATATGGATTAACATTTACAGTTTTTATATACAGCAACTCTTCTTTTTTCTCTTGATGTTTAAGTGGTCATTCTGGGCGTAAGACTCAGGTGACAGCATGTTTATACATGGGACTGAGCTCACCTTTCTTTGTTTGAATGATCTGTGAGATTAACCTAAACTCTAGCCATGGACTAGAATACACCCTTGAACAGAAAATAGTTTTATGCTTAGAACGTAAGACACTGCCTTATACTGACTCAAACCATTTGTTTGTTCATCCAGGCCATTATTTTCCTCCTTCACTGATAAATTCCAAAATGGAAAGGTACTTTCTTCAACTGTAGCAAAACTATGAAAATACTGATTTTATAAAACGCAGTTGTCTGCTTTTGATAATCCCAAAGTGTTTGTGTGTGTGTGTGTCTCTCACAATCCCAAAGTACAGGATAGAAAATAGAGCTAAAACCATAACATAACAATATTTTGGAAACATCGCCAATACAAACAGCTAGGAGCGCCAGTTTGGTATAGTGGTAAAGGCACCAAGCTAGAAACCAAGAGATGGTGAGTTCTAGTCCCACCTTAGGCATGAAGCCAGCTGGGTGACCTTGGGCCAGTCTCCCTCGCTCAGCCCTGGGAAGAAGGCCCTTAAGGGCAAACCACTTCTGAAATTCTTGCTAAGAAAACTGCAGGGACTAGTCCAGGCAGTTGCCAGGAGTCAGCACTGACCAGGAAGCACCAAACAAACAAACCCAGAGCAGTACAGATTACTAACTCACTCAATGTCTGGACTGTTTCCCATCCTAAGGCTCCCATGGTAATATGAAAGTACTGGATTTATTGTGACAAAAAAATGTTGTAATATGAGAGCCCCTTTGGATAGATGTGTGTCACCAGCCGCCTTTTCCCCATTACTCTTTCTACAAAAAGTAGAAAGCTTGGCACGTTGACCCAGTCTAGAGGAGCCATACCTGTGTCTCATTTATTATTCAGCTATTGCATATAAAAGGGGAAAAAGGGGCCAAAGATCCACAAAACGCATTAAGTACCAGTGTAATGTGTAGCTGTAGACAAACATAATTGAATGTTTATTCATTAATAACATCTTCCCTCACCTGCTTCTTAATTTAATCAGCCTTCCCCAGTCTTGTGCTTTCCCAGCTGGAGAAATTGTTAGGACTATAAATATCAGAATCCCCAGCTTGAAAGTGCATTGTTGGGAGCTGTAGTTCCAACACATCACCAAGTATTAAACATTCCTAATTGGACCTGGCTGAAATCTGAAGCATTTAATTCATAGCATTAGTTCAACAATTTTGGGGAAGAAATCTCTTTGGAATACTTTCACTGGAAAATAGCAGCTTTCAGGTCTGTGGCAGTGTCTATGATTTGTGAACGTTGCAATCTCGCTGGTATCTTAAGCAGGGGAGAATTTGCCACCTCTTTGGTCTGAAATACTTCAACCAACAATACCAAAATTTGAATGCGGGACCATCTATGCCCAACAGATATGTTGTTCCACTCCTCTGTTTCTTCTATTTTCTGTCTGGAATTGACAACATGAAAAGTACAGAAAGAATGCAAGAGCTACTAAAAGGCTATTGAAGAGGCAATTAAAAAAAAGTCAAGATGGTGAGTATGACAGCACAATCAAAGCCCTGCTCCTTTTTTACATGACACACACACCCAACCTTGATCACGCAGTTCCGTGCCATCTTCTCCTTTATGACCTTCTGCAGTTGACCCTCCATGTTAGGACTGTAGATATGGAGCACTCCATCTTGGGCTAGACTTTAGTTTTTGAAGGAGAAAATGAGACTGATTTTTCAATCATTATTTTATCTGCTTCAGGCAGTACAGCTCTTTTCATACACACAACAAAATACTCTGAGTGGTTTCATACAGCCCACCAAGCTAAAATGTGGTTGGTTGTGACCTAATGGGTTGTGAAAACACAGCTGGTTGTTGTTTATTCAGTAAATCATGATTAAGCAAACCTTGGCTTAGTGTGTTGTGAAGATTGCACTGATGTGCCTGCCTTCTAAATACACTAGCAAGCTTTTTTTTTTTTTTGAAGCATTTCCCAGCCTCTGCAAATAATGCACGGAGGTTGTATATATAAACATATGGCTCAGTTATAAAAGCACGTAATAACTGCAGCAGATAACTGAGGAAGGATTATACCTGGGTGGACATATAGGTGCTGTACTTAGAGAATATGTGCTTGGAGACTATGGGTGAGTCAAGCATAGCTAATGCTGGTGGAATGGTGTAAGTGCAAGGGAGGATTTGTGTCATCAGCTGACCTCCCTGAAATTGTTTTTTAAAACCAGACTTCTTTAATTTTGCACTCTCCAGATGCGTGGGACTACAACTCTCCTGATTTTCAGCCAGTGTGTCCAGCGGCCTGGGAATTCTGGGAAACGCAGTCCCAACTCCTCCTGGAGTCAGCCTGTTGGAGAAGGCCTTCTGAGCTGTGATTTGAAGCCTCCCCCCCCCCATAGCAACTGTAACTATGGCAGCCACAAATGCTATGTGGCTGATCTCATAGCTGGGCCAAACTTCACCTTGGTTACAAGCGTAATCTCTGAGAGAGGAAGCTTTCAGAATATACACATTAGAAAATCCAAGCAATTGAAAGAGGCAGAAGAAAGAAGCATCTGTGTTGGTCCCCATCTTCTATCCATCACGGTGCTCTAGATACAAAGAGGTTCTTCTATCATGCTAAGCCATTGCACGCTTTGGTTCGCACCATATGCTGTGTGAACTCAATTACTATGGTTTGTAAATCATGATTTTTGGCTTAGTATATATGAAGCTGAACCACCTGTGGCTTATTCGGTAAACTGCAACTCAGTAAAACCAATCAGCGCTCAGCCAAAGTCACCCCATAATACTTGTTAGTTTGACTTTCCCAAATATAGGTTTCAACTCTATCTAGTTTTTTGTTTTTGTTTGGTTTGCTTGTTTGTTTTGTGACTTTGAGTCAATGTTGACTCCTGGCGACTGCCTGGACAAGTCCCTGCAGTTTTACTGGCAACATTTCAGAAGTCGTTTGCCTTTACCTACTTCCTAGGGCTGAGAGAGAGTGACTGGCTCAAGGGCAGCCAGCTGGCTTCATGCCTAAGGTGGGACTAGAACTCATGGTCTCCCAGTTTCTAGCTTGGTATTTATTCTCACCTCGTCTTCCATTCTGAGAGACAAGCTGCACAGGTCATTTTTTAGACAATCTCCTACCTTGATTTCACCAAAGTGGTTCTTCACATGCCCTCCATGGTCATAGGACTACTTTCTTCCTTGTTAAGTGTATTCATAGCTTTAGTCCTTAATGAATCAAAATGGCACAGAGTACTCTACTTTGCGTGAGTGTGAACACAGAAATCTCTGCAATTTACTTATACAGTGGGAACCAAGTTCTGAAGTCTGGAATGACCTTGTCTGCATTCTTGTGTACAGACACACACACAGAGGCAGCAGGTGCTGGAAATGGCCACGCTGTACCTTCCCTCTCCCATTAATCTGGACGCAATGTGGGCCGGGATTTTTCATTCACCCAACGTGTGCTTGGATTCCAGATTTCTTTCTTACAGCTGCCCCTGTTGGTATGCACCTGAAGAAAGTTGGAAATGTATTAAACTGCCCAATCATTGAAATCACCACCCCAGAATTTGTCTTATATTGTCCATCTCATCCAACATTGATTGTAATTGGCAGTTTCCAGTAAGGACTCAGTCGGGACTTTTTCTGTTGTCTCTGGAAATCTCAGGCACTGAATTTGGAAAGTTTAGAAGGCACTCATCTGCACCCTTGTATTGTTCCGATATTCTGTTTGGGGTTGTCTTCTCCATCTGAAGTCCTGCAGTAGATACAAGGGCAAAGTTGGGAATGACAGAAATCAGAGGGACACCAGATTGGGTGAGATAGCTTTTAATAAGCGTGGTGGTCAGCTGAGCCCTTAGGGTGGAAGGTTTGGAGTTTCAAACCTTGTCTCTCAGAAGCTCTTGGGCTCTTCACAGAGAAAAGTCACAGCACAGCTGGTGCCATAATTAACTGTTTTGAATAGGCAATTTCCAAACAGCATCTGAACCTGAATGCAGTAACCCTCCTTTTTCCCTTTTTGAATTTCTTTTTAGTTTCCCCTTCTGGGTAATCATTCTATGTAATTCACAAGGTGCTACCTTGCATTCTAACATGTTCTAAAATGTGTGAGTAAAATGTGTGAGTAAAATGGGTCCTGGGACATTCACCTCAACCACCAGATTCAGCTGATCTCAATTTCAAAGATTCTGCTGGTGTCTCCTTGTTTTCTTCTGCATTAGACTCTCCAACATTCCTCCTCTCTGTTCCCACCTGGTTGTGAAGATTTTTTCCCTCTGATGTTGTTGCCACATGACACACATAAATCAGAACTTCTGCCCAATTTGTGATGTGATCATATTCTTTTACAACCTGGCATAGCACTGGCTGATCCATGATGAGCAAATGCCATCCAGCATTCTTTTTGCCAAAAGACATTTGACTAGTAGACCTATCTGGCCCACCAGAAGGGCAGCTATGCCATTGAACATACCCTAGGCTGCCTCAATTACTCTCAGCCATATCCAAGCACCAGGTAATCTTTGGCATCTATCGAGTTTGCAAGGGGAAGGGGAGTGAAGAAGTCTGCAAACATTGTCAAATTTTCTGTGCTAACATCAAAAAGGAGAAATAGATGCTGCTGCAGAGAAATGGGTGTTACTGTGCCTTGTTTGCAGGGAAGCTTTCAAGACCAAGGATGAGCTGAAGGCCCATAAATGTTTCACAGGAATGCCAAGTCAACAGTGCATTGGAGGGAGCAAAGCAGCACCAGTGTGGCATCTGCCCCAAATGTTTTGCTCAGGGAGGATCCTGAGATAACAGTAATGCCATCTAGTGGAAGTGGCTCTGGGATCTCCTAAACCCTCAGCAACTCCTGCTTTGGTGGTCAGGATCACTAATGGGTTTCCTGACCCATTGGGGAGAAAGATGACGAAAGAGTTGGATGTTTCAAAGAAGTATCGCCAGAGTTCTGATCATGCCAGGAACTGGGGCACAAATATGAATGTTCCATAGAATGACTATCTGGGCTTTTGGGAGAGAACTGAATCCTGGAAAAAAAATCAAGCATACCAGCAAAAATGTATATGACATATGTATTTCATGCATGCTCCTGGGGAAAATAAATTGATACTGCAACAAAGGTTAAGATGTTACCCAATATAAGATGAAATATGTGTGTGGAAATGTGCAATTCTCACTTATTGCACCATCCATATTTGTATATTAAATCAGTTTGTGAAGTAGGAATTAGGCTCTGGCAAAGTCTAATTCCGAAAACTAGAAAGATGCACTTGCCTTGGAATCCGCTAGGGGGCGGTCACTGCAGGGTCAGTAATGACTGTTAAGCAGATTAAAAAAAACAACATGATATCTCTGTTTAGAGTTCATCTTGTTCTATTGTGTCATGTGAATACTTAAAGCACTTTAAAGAGAATCCTTTCAGAATTTGACTCTAGTGTGCTTTGAAGACATTCAGAAGCATACTGACAAGTTATTAATGGATGGTTACCCTTCTGTTTAATTTTGTTTTCGGAAACATACTTAGCATTTTGCTGGGATATTAGGAATTGGCCTCTTTAACCCCACTTTAGATATACCAACTCCAGTGCAGATTTTCCTCCTTTTGTAGAAAGTATCATAAAAGGAGTTAATTTCCCCATAAAGCTAACCAATCAGAGGTTCAGTTTTAGCTCCTTAGTTGTCCTTCAATCAAGGACTCCCTTCTCAGGCATATTTATGAACTAAGATAAGGTATCTTGGATCAGGAGAGAATGAGTTATCTGAGGAATTGCTGGGAAACATTTAAAACAATTCCTAAAACAAAGCAATGGGAAATAATTTCTGTATTGTTGCCCAGAGCACCACATGGGTGTAGGCTCACCAGAACTCAACTTGACTAGAAGACTGACTTACTCTATTTCACAGCCAATTGTATCATGCTGAAAGTGTTTGAGGGAGTGTTATGTTGATAATAATCATAATCCACAGTAATATTTATAATAATTACAATGTTATTATAAGTATGCTTGAATAAAACCCATAGGGATTATAGAGATAGGTGAAGTTAAAGGTTTTTCCCAGTAATATCTTGGGGACAGAAAACCAGGAAATGTTTTTTAAAAACCAACATATATGACCTAAAGAATCAGTTTATTGCAATTTTTTTTAAAAAAATCTGCTTCTTAAATGTGCTGTATTCTCAAGCTTTAGAAAATTAGATATTCCGTTTTCGGTGTTAACTATGTGAGCTGAAGCTCAAGTTATTAGTGATATATATTTACAGCACTCACATACATATTTAATGGACATGTTCCCTGGCCCCTAAAAGCTTAAGTCACAATAAATTTCTTTCTAAAATATGATAGAACTATGCTATTTTTTGTAAAACAAGTAAACATGTTTTCCTTTTTCCCATCAAAAAGCTTGCTCACTATAAAAAGTCATTTGTAATTCTGTATCATGTAAAACAACTTAATATTTTCAGATGAAATAACTTCTAGATCCATATTCTAGTCCTACAGCAAGGGAGGAAGAACCGTAGTTCAGTGGGAGAATACAGTACGTTTTGTCCAACACCTTCAAGTAAAACTAGAAAAGATTCCTGCCTAAAATCTTGAAAAGCTGCTGTCAATCAGATTGTAGACAATACTGAGCTAAGTGACCAAGAAACTACTAGAACGGTTGATGTTTTATGGCATTTTTAGTTCTCTGATAAGTGAACTGAAGCATACCCTAAAGGAAAACATTACATTCTCATATATTTCCCTCATCAATTTTTTTTTCTGAGATAGGCCCCAAAAAAGAATACAAATGACACTCATTAAAAAGTTTATAATAATCTCTGTTAAGAAAAATCCTCAGTAATACTGTGACACCTTAAAATTTTAACGCAAATATTCTGTTTAAACGCCTATAGGCCAGTTCGATAAAATTCTAAGGACTGCACTCATATCCACTCTTATTTAGGAATCAGCCTTTGGGCCCATGGAATGCAGTAACCAGACGTGAAACTTGGGCTAGAATATTTTTTACGTTCCTTTGAGCTCTGATTGGACACTTTCCAGTGAGATCTGATTGGGCAGTTTTAACATCCTTTGGTTCGATTGGTGAGGCTGCCCAGGCGTTTTTACATGTTGGCAACGGAGGGCGGGGCGGAGTAGGACGAGACACTCGGGTTTTACACTCTGGTCCGACCCCAGACTATATATATTCCGGGCGCGGTGGTTTTCTGCCATTGAGGTGTTGGTTTGCTTGGAACGATGTCAGGTCGCGGGAAAGGAGGGAAAGGCCTCGGGAAAGGAGGTGCCAAGAGGCACCGGAAGGTTCTTCGCGATAATATCCAGGGCATCACGAAGCCTGCCATCCGCCGCTTGGCTCGTCGCGGGGGAGTGAAGCGGATATCTGGGCTCATCTACGAGGAGACTCGAGGCGTTTTAAAGGTGTTCTTGGAGAACGTTATCCGGGATGCGGTTACCTACACTGAGCACGCCAAGAGGAAGACGGTGACGGCCATGGATGTCGTTTACGCTTTGAAACGCCAAGGTCGCACGTTGTACGGTTTTGGTGGTTAGAAAGGCTCATCTCCATTGCTAACAAAATAATCCAAAGGCCCTTTTCAGGGCCGCCCACGCCGTCATTTAAAGAGCTGTTTTCCTTTGGCGAAATAATAGCTGACAAATGTAACTACTGTAAAGTTACTTTCATCTACAACGACAGTCAATAACTCACCGTCTCGCGAGCAAATTCAACAGCTTTGTTTCATTTTTGGCCCTTCCGTTTCTGAAAGCGCTGTGAGGCTTATTAAGGTTTTATCAAATTATTTAAAGTATATTTTCGAGGCTTATCGCGTGTTTTTGTTTTTCCGGAAAGATTGTTTTAGCTATCTCATGGGAGCGGGTGAAATGGTGAAGCTTTCGGCTTGTCTACCACGTTCATTGGAGGACAAAAGAAAATCAGGAAAAAAGGTGTAGCTTAATTGCCCGCCACCACGAGTTAGTAGCGCGGCAAATTCAAACCTTGTTATTGAAGAGTAGATTATATGAGAAAGCTGCCGCAAGATGGCAGCAGAGAACAAGGAATACCGACACACACGCCCCCCCCCCGCCCAAATCCTCATTAAAAGATCTGTATTATAATGTGAAAAGGCTAGAACATACTCTGAATGTCGCAACTGATCAAACGCTGGATAGTAGAGAAATTTGACCTCAAGATATATTGCTAAGAATATTATGAGGGGATACTTATGGCTTGAAATAAGTAATCAACAATTAAAAATATTCATTTATATCCTGAATTGCTATCAGTGTTTGAGTTTTCCATTTGCTCATGGTAATCTGAATTTTTAAAGCTAACCATCTAGATTTTGCACAAGGAAAAAATAATGAAGTTGCCTACTTCAGTGCTGGAATGATCTTCTGCAAGGGAAAAAGGGGTCTCCAGTGTATATGAGGAAAAATAAAGCAATGGACTCCTTATTTCTCTCAAAATCAGTTTCAGAGGGATAGTAGGATTCTTCACACAACCTGTTAACAGCATAGCTTACTTATCCCACCAAAGCACTAAGATACATTAGTGATTTGAAGGCTGCATCATAACTTCTAAAGTAAAGATCCTTCAATTCAGATATATCCCAACTAAAAAGAAGCCAATACTAAGGCAGGAGAGTCCCCTGTCCCCAACATGAATTCTGGAACTGTCCTGCTTCTAGTTACGCTGTCCATCATTTTTCTATATGAACATTACATTTATGTGGTTTCTGTTATTTGCCACCTCTTAGATAATAAAGCAGATGATTTGAACGTTTAGAAAAGGCTTTGGACAAGAAGGAAACTGCTGTCATCACCATCTCTAGCTTACCCCTCCCAACTCACCCACTGTTGGCTTTGAAACAGCCAAGTGAAGGAGACAAGCTCCAGCCAAGGTTTTTTGTTACCACAAAAGTCCTCCAAATTGGCAAAATAGTATGGCATAAGCTTGGTCATTTTCATGAAGAGTGAAGTTGGTGCACATGCGCATGGGAAAGGAAAGACAAAGAGGAAGGGGAAACCAAAGGCCAAAGAGGAATGAGCCTGAAAGAGACAGCCTCATCTGAACTGATGTCAGTTACTATTAAAATTTATCTAGGTCAATGCACTGGACATTTATATCAATGCTGAAAAGGATACAGTTCCCTTTCTATGTGGATCCACTTTTCCCATGCTCCTTATAGTGATGTGGGCTTAAATCACATCTATAACTCACAGGCAGTCAGAAAAGTGATTAGGTGCCCCTTTTGAATGGGAGATGTAAGCATTTGGCATTCACTCAACTGGAATCATGTGGTATTCCAGTGGATTTATATTAGGATGAGGTAACCAAATATCATATAGTAACACCAGAAACAGAGGAAGGAAGAAGAGTTGTAGAATGGTTGCCTTTGGTTCAATTATTTAGAAATATTTCATGACACTGTGCTGGTATCCCATGCATTATTCATTTCTGTTTCAGATTTTAGAAGTGCACTTTGTATATAGTGCCCAGCTTGGGACACCAATATGAGACAATCTGGAATGGGTTCAGAGAAGAGCATCAGGAATGATCAGGAGACAAGGAACTAGATCCTTTAAGGAGAGATGGGATGGGGTGGGGTTTATATACCATTTAAAAAGGACAACAGAGGTGAAGGATGGGATATAACATTTTCAAGTACCTACAGAGTCATAGGTAAAGTTGCCAGAAGCTGTTCTCCATGATTCCAGAGGGTAGAACAAAGAAGAATGGTTTTAGTACTGAAAGACAGAGGTCAACAGAATGTGAGGAAAAACTTCCTAACAAGAAGAGCAGGGGGATGGGAGGGGTCCCCTTCACTGGATGTGTCCCGTTGGAGTCTTGAAAACTATGGGGGTACTTTCATTTGGAAACTTGGGGATGCTTTCATTTGGATTCCTTCACTGAGCAGGGAATTCAACTCACGGCTTAAATGATCTCTTGCAATTCTATAATTCTATGATTATTCTAGTTTTAGTGATTGGATATCATAATGTTGCTACTGTACTGTATTTCTGAAAAGTGATGTTCAAGTACTTTGAACAAAACACATAGATGGAGTGTTTATTAATCACTATGGTAGCCTTCACCATTTTATTCCATTGGAATTTTATATGAATCTATGTCCGTTTATCCAGGAGCCATCCACAATATATTCTTCATATATTTATTTACTCTGCCTATTTTTGGATTTAAAGTTAGGATCTTTTAATTAAACAACAGCATGGAGAATAAGAGATGTAACTAAGGAGATATTTAAAAACCTTAAATCTTTGCAGCGTGTAATGAATCACTCCTTGTTAGATATATACGATCATTGCAATGGTGATAGCGTCGGATAGACAACTAAAATTCTGCGGCTGGCCTGAGGAACCAGATATTAAGGGTGATAATCACCGTCAAAGAAAGAAGGCAACAATACTCTTTTCTTGAAAGAATAAAAGTGTAAGTCCTAAATTCGAAGAGTTTTACCAGCAAAGTACCGTCACTCCGAGTCCAAAGTTAATGAATGAATGTGTTACTTGGGATAATTCAAGCGGCTTTTATGGCGAGACCCCCGTTCGGGGACAGTTGCCTTTCTCGCCACACCGCCCCAGAGCCCCCCAAGAGTGGCCTGGCCCCCTTCTGCGGCCCCGCACTCGAAGGAGAAGGTTTTAATTTACACGAAAACGCCAAACATTTCCAAGGCGAAGACGCGCGAAGCTGGAAGCCGCTCCGCTTCTGCCCGCTTTTCCCCCGCCCGCCGCCGCCCCCGCGCCGGGCGCCGCCACGAACGCGAAGGCCGGGTGCCCCTGCCCCGTTTCCGCCGGGACCGGGCGCGCTCCGCAGCCCGGGCGCCAACCGAGGGGCGCTTTTGTGGCACCCAAAAAGCACAAAGTTGCGGCCACCGGAGCCATGTCTGGCTGGCGGAGAGCAGCGTCCGCGAACGCACCAATCAGGGCGCAGCTCCGCCCCTATAAATAGCAGGCAGCGCCTTTGCCTCACTTCAGACTTTACTTTTCGGCTCCGAGCGACTCCACGCGAGCGATCCGCTGCCCCGAGAGCGCCCGCCCGCCCGCCCGCCCGCCGACGCGAGGAAGGAAGGAAGGGAGGAAGGAAGGAAGGAAGAAAGAAGGGAAGGAAGGGAAGGGAAGGAAAGGGAGAGACGGAAGGCCCGAGCGAGACCATGTCCGAGACGGCGCCCGAAGCCCCCGCGGCCGCTGCGCCGGCAGCCAAGGCGCCGGCCAAGAAGGCCAAGAAGCCCGCGGGCGCCGCCAAGCCGCGCAAGGCGTCCGGGCCCAGCGTCACCGAGCTGCTGACCAAGGCGGTGGCCGCCTCGAAGGAGCGCAGCGGCGTGTCCCTGGCCGCGCTGAAGAAGGCGCTGGCGGCGGCCGGCTACGACGTGGAGAAGAACAACAGCCGCATCAAGCTGGGGCTGAAGAGCCTGGTGGGCAAGGGCACGCTGGTGCAGACCAAAGGCACGGGCGCCTCGGGCTCCTTCAAGCTCAACAAGAAGCAGCAGGAAGGCAAGGACAAGGTGGCCAAGAAGAAGCCGCCCGTCAAGAGCAAGAAGCCCGCCGCCAAGAAGCCGGCCAGCGCCGCCAAGAAGCCCAAGAAGCCCGCCGCCAAGAAGAGCCCCAAGAAGGCTGTCAAGAAGCCGGCCGCGGGCGCCAAGAAGGCGGCGAAGAGCCCCAAGAAGGCCAAGGCGGCCAAGCCCAAGAAGGCGGTCAAGAGCCCCGCCAAGGCCAAGGCGGTAAAGGCGAAGGCAAAGGCGGCCAAGCCCAAGACGCCCAAGGCGAAGGTGGGCAAGCCCAAGAAGACGGCGGCCAAGAAGAAGTGAAGCAGCTTCTGTGACTCTTTTGATCCCAAAGGCTCTTTTAAGAGCCACCCACTCTTTCATTTGAAAAGGGCTGACTTGCATTATTTGATTCCAGGCGCTCAGTGCTTAAAGTCAACCCTCTTTTCAATGGGGGAGCACTCAGGTACATCTTGAACTGCCTGCCTGAAATCCTTGCACAAGGAAGCTCAGCCTTTCCCAAAGTCTCAGCTGTTTCGGGTGGGGGCGCTGGCGGCTGAAGCATGGGTGGGTGGGGGACCTTCCTGGTAGCTCTTACCTTGCTATCCACCCTAGCGACTGGCTTCCCAAACCATAGGTAAGTTTAAAAACCCTGGGCGGCCTCATGTACTCTAAGCGTTAGACAGGGAATGCACAAATAAGATGCTTCGTGAATGTTAGGGGGAAAATACCCAGAAAAGTACTCAAACGAATGAATGTAGACGCCGTATACATATATTGCAACCCTTGCAATTTCTGAAATTTCTGATTGGTTGAGAACCATGATTTATTAAAAAAATAACCCGGGCTGCACGGGGATTGGGCGGTGACTTCATCTCTAACCAATCAGGGCAGGTTTGGGGACTGCGCACAATGATGATCTAATTGCCATGCTGCTTTCCCCGATACTTAGTTACAACGTAGGAAGGCGTGTGAAAGTGATTGGTGCCGATATGTGTACCCTAATTTTGGGAGCAGATCATGAGACACATTTTTAATAGTGTACCAAGTAAATGCCACCAATCATTCCACATGGGGACCATTCATGGCTCAGACAAAATGAGGCATCCTTAAGGGAAGAAGAAATGCGTATTAAACATCACCGAAGAACTGTCTCATGTCACAAAATGGATCTTTTTTGCGAGATTGTTTTTTAAAAGGAAAAAAAGGCATCCTCCCTTGCACCGAAATCAAATCGAGTATTGAGAGCAAAAAGAAATAATAGACAATAAATGTTTCTGCTAGAATCTTGTTAAAATCTTCCTCGGTAAACGGCTTTGTTACAATTGTTGCAAATCCTGGCTCAGAATTTTCTGAGGTACATTCAATTTCAAAAATATTTTTGTATCACTTTTAAAGAAAATATACCAACTTGTATATGAAGCTACAATACTTTGTAAGAGTAAAAAGAAAAGTTGCGCCTTTGTAACGCATTTCTTTTTAAATGAAAAACCTGATTGGTCACATTCCAGTTCCTGATTGATTTATTGATGGAAAAGCCCGCCTTCTTTGATTTATATACTTAAGGAGGTTGGGCCGAAAGCGGTGCACGCCCCCCTCTTGAAGTTCTCACTCAGGTCGGAAAAAGTGTTATATAAACGTCGCTCTACCGCTCTCATGGTTATGTCGTATTCTGTTTCGGTTACGGATTGGTACTGCTGATTTTTACCATGTCTGGTCGCGGGAAAGGAGGCAAAGGCCTTGGGAAAGGGGGCGCCAAGAGGCACCGCAAAGTGCTTCGTGATAATATCCAAGGCATTACTAAGCCTGCTATCCGCCGTCTGGCTCGCCGTGGAGGTGTGAAGCGTATTTCAGGCTTGATTTACGAAGAGACTCGCGGCGTATTGAAGGTCTTTTTGGAGAATGTCATTCGGGATGCCGTGACCTACACCGAACACGCGAAGCGAAAGACCGTGACTGCGATGGACGTTGTGTACGCTTTGAAACGCCAAGGTCGCACTCTCTACGGCTTTGGTGGATAAGCTTGTAAAAGTCATTGTAATAACTAATCTAAAAGGCCCTTATCAGGGCCACCCACACATTCGTGGAAAGAGCTGTGTTCGCTTATCCATACAAGTTTAAATGTTAGATGTTTTCGCTTGTGCGTGTAAATTCAAGTGTAAAGTACTCGGAGGAACATTGCTATCATGGACTGGCTCTTCTCTTACAAAAAGTCAGAAGTCTGGGGTTGGTCGGAAAACTCCCTCGGAGGAACATTGTAACTTAATAGTTGATACAAGCTATTTGAAAGAAGTTGACACAATCTGAAACTGTTACAACAATGTTCTGTCCATTCATACCTTGTAGCGCTTTAAGAAAATAAGGTAGCTCCTTTAAAAATCAACCTGTTTGCAGGAATCTTAAGGGAAAAAAAAAAAAAGTTGAGCGAGACCTCTGTCCTGCCCCGCGAGTCTCAAGAGAAACACGAATGGCTCAACTGATCTGGCGCCGTTTTTCTGGGCTGTTCTCCTGGTTCTCATTTCATGCCATGTTTTCAGTAGCCTGGTTCCCCCTTGTTTCTGCTATTAAAGGTAACTGCTCTCACATTTTCTAGTCGGTATTTTCGCCTGTCTCCCCTCCCACCCCCCACTTGTATGCTAATAGCGGGAAAATGGAAGGATATGATTAGGAACACATCAAAGTAAAACACGCGGGGACTTATGCCGCGGAAATGCAGCGTGGGGAGTTTAAATTCATGGCACCGATTGGGCAAAGTGATGCAATAAGGAGCGTGCGATTAGTTGTCCTTTCTCGCGGTTCTTGATTCTGAAGGGAGTCCCATCTTTGAGCTTGGTGGAAAACCTGCTGTCTTAAAAGTGGAAGAAAGGTTTTATTAAAAGGCTGTATTCACCTAACCTGTCAACTCATGATTTGCTTCACTGTGATTTACCCAATAAACCAAATAAAGTAGAGGAGAATATGTGTATAATAATAAACTATAATTAGCTGAGCTGGTACAGTATGCTTTTAGTTAACTGAGCTGTTTTTCATAATTAAGCCACCTGGATTGCATATTCTATCTGTTGTATATTCTAGGCTAACAGCAGTAGCCAAAATTACACATTTTAGCCTAGCAGCCACAGAATCTTGTGCAACTCATTTGGTTCATAAGGTAAATTAAACTTGGCTGTTTTGGGCAAAAGATTTTAAATGACTTTTTGTAACTAGGCAGCTCGAACTGCTTCCCATAGGATTATGATTTTAGTGAATCTCAGAATGCCAGTAAAGTTTCAGAAATCATCCAGATGATTCAAAACATGGAGTGGGAAGGGGAGAGAGAAAGACTGTGTTTTGCTCTGTCCCACACTCAGGAGCTCAGCAGGGCCAGAGTTTGTAAGGACTTGAATAGGAGATCACCAGCAAATCCCAGGATTGTAGGTAAATTAGGCTAGACTGAGAAGTTGAAAACGTGTCTCAGAAAAAGGCAGTGGCAAACCACATTCATCCTGCTGCCAAGAATACTCGTATCCATGACTTAAGTGTGTCTTTCCTTTTCCATTAAGCAAATAGAATTTACACCTATGTTAGCCTAGGTGTGAAACGAAGTTCTTAAAACAGTAAGCTTGAAGCCTGAGTTTCTTGTTATTGTTATTGAACAGGTGAAGAATACTGAGCCCAAGAAATAATTTATTGGTGCAGGCAACTTAGTTATAAGAATGGTGTATTAAATGAAAATCAACAGTGTATTTTCTGCCTTCTTTGCTTTTTTTCACACTTTCTTTCCATTATTCCAATTGCCTCACAAAACAACTGGAAAATAACGGTGGAATACCTTTCTTAAGCAATCTGCAAAAATATTTCAATAGATGTTTTAAAAACGTTATTCCCAGTAGATTTTTTAAAAAGTGTTATCCTTTTATTAATTTTAAATTTTATAACAATACATGTTCAATAGGTAAATTGTAGGAGGCTCGCAACGGTGCATGTCGCTAATTTAGATGCTCCACATAATTTAATTTTTAAAAGAAAAAAAAGAGCGCCAAAATCGCCCATAGCTTTGAATATTATTTACTGTATTCTGATTGGACAGTTTAGTTCCGCACTGGTCATTCATTGGACGCAGGAACAATACGGTTAGTTTAAAAAAATTATCACAACTGTTTTCATTCTGGTCGGACGCTGTGCAATATAAACCGAGCGATTGGGGCGCTCGATAGCATTTGTTTTCCTGCAGGGGAACGTGTTAGCGGTTGAAGAAAAACATGTCTGGACGTGGGAAAGGGGGTAAAGGGCTTGGAAAAGGGGGCGCTAAGAGGCATCGTAAGGTGCTTCGCGATAACATTCAAGGCATTACCAAGCCCGCTATTCGTCGTCTGGCTCGCCGTGGGGGAGTAAAACGCATTTCTGGCTTGATTTATGAAGAGACTCGCGGCGTGTTGAAGGTCTTCCTGGAAAACGTTATTCGGGATGCCGTGACCTACACCGAGCATGCAAAGCGAAAGACTGTGACTGCGATGGACGTTGTTTATGCTCTGAAGCGCCAAGGTCGTACTCTGTATGGTTTCGGAGGCTAGAAAGCTGAATTACAGAATATAAAACCCAAAGGCCCTTTTCAGGGCCGCCAAATCTGTCAGAAAAAGAGCTGAGTCCTGTTGCATGCTGTTTTTGTCACATGAAAACTTGATTGGTAAAACGTTCAAACCTCAACTGCAGAGTCTTGTGTGTGTATCTGTGCTTTCAACTGATTGCTAGGGACTGACCAGAATGGTCCCTGCAGTTTTCTTAACCAAAATGTTTGGAAGTGGTTTGCTATTGCCTTCCTCTCAATAGGGTTGAGAGAAAGTGACTGGGCCGAGGTCACCCTGCTGTTTAAGGCACAGCTCATAGTCTGGTTTGTAGCTGGGAGCTTTAACCGCTGCATCAAACAGGCTCTCCTTAACATCAGTAACACAGGAAAAATATTCATGCAACTGAAGAACAAATACTTGTGGATTTGCGTAAGAAACAAGATATAGGCACTATATCAAAGGTATAGTGTAACTTTTTGAAAAAGGATATTTCCAACTAGTGTAACGCAGTTCTACCTTCAAAAGTTCTGTTGAATTCAATGGGAATTGCTCTGGAATAAAAATTGCAGTCCTAATTCAATGGGTCTAATCTGAAAAATGTTTAAAAAAATCAATACCATACTGTTCTCATAAACTGAACAATAACATTGCAAAGGATTCCTTCTGTTTTTGTTAAATTTATGTGGATTGAATAGCTTGATTTTTGCTTTCATGACTGATGAAAAGAGAAAGGTAAAGTCTTAATGTTTAAACTGTGTTGGTGGACCAAGGTCACAGATGGGACCAGTTCTGCTCCAGAGCTGAGAAGGGAAATGGAATCATTCTCTTCCTTTGGGAATTACAATATAGGCACTGACTTTTGGTCATGTTTTTTTACTATCACATTTTGACCAGTTCTGGAGAATTTTTAAGCTTTTCTGTTACTGTAATTTGATTGGCATAGAGCTCATGCTTTATTCCAGGATCAGATTTACTTTTAATAAAAGTATAACTCAGGTGTTGCTGATTTTTTTTTTCCCTCATGGACACATTCTCTTTTTATCAGGCTTTGGAGTGTTTTTGTCACAAGGATTTAGTAGTTAATTTGTTGAATGCATTAAAACTCACTGCAATAACCTCATGCTTCTTTAAGACCATTTTGCTAATTATATCTGCTAAACAGATTGCCTTTTTTTGCTATGGGGAGGAAGGATTAGCAGAGGTTGAACTTTTCATCTTTCCCCAGTCTGGTTCCCTGCAGATGAGCCAGATGTTTTGGAATTTCACCTGCATCACTGAATCTACAGATGGAAGGGAAATATGGAAGTTGAAATCCAATATATCTGGAAGGAACTAACCTGGGGAAATCATACATGTGCTTATACAGGAAATATTTTGTAATTTGTGTTTGTAAAGTTTTAAACTACAGATGGAACAAAGATCCCTTATTTCCAAGTTTGGGCTAAAACCAGCCATAGAGCAGCCATATTCAGGAGCAATACAAAATTTTGCTGACATTTCCTGAGAACAAAGAGGAATATTACCATATAGTCTCCCAGTTTGTGATTTCCTAGAGATAGTGTTGCAATTAGCAAACATCTAGTTTGACCCACTCCCCATTCTGAGTGCAGGCTATGTGGGGGAAAGAAACTTTTATGTTCTAAGAAAAATGGCCTTAGCAAAAAGAAGTTCAAATAAAAATACATATGATATACTGAGGAACTCTGCTTAGGTATTTACAAAGTAAAAGGAAGCCATGGAGCAGTTATCAGATCTTTCCATTACAGAGAATAAATTCACAATGGCTGGAATTTCATCGTTTTCATAAAATCCTGGACAGACTACAAGACCCTCTGGATTTAGTATTTCCATTATATTGTATATTGTATGGACGGAATCGCCATCTCCTCTTAGCATCCGAGGAACGCGGACGATGGGGAGACAGACCGAAGCCTGTAGTCAGTTAAACCAGAGAACCGCGATTGGCTACTGCAAGAGGAAAAGAGACCAATCAGAGTTGTGCTGCCATTGACCAATCATGGTAGAGGCCGGGATATTCAAACAAGGTTAATAGCATCATTGCCACTCTCAGCCAATAGGACGAGGGGATGCTGCCTATAAATACCCACCAGCTCGGCCACCGAATTCATACATCCGAACTTTTGGAGAGTGAAGTCGTGTTGTTTGAAGGATGGCCAGGACCAAGCAGACGGCTCGGAAGTCCACTGGTGGTAAAGCACCACGGAAGCAACTCGCTACTAAGGCAGCTCGCAAAAGCGCACCCGCCACCGGGGGCGTGAAAAAACCTCACCGTTACCGTCCCGGCACCGTGGCTCTCCGGGAGATCCGGCGCTATCAGAAGTCCACAGAGCTGTTGATTCGCAAACTACCTTTCCAGCGCTTGGTGCGTGAAATTGCTCAGGATTTCAAGACCGACCTGCGTTTCCAGAGTTCAGCCGTGATGGCTCTGCAGGAGGCCAGCGAGGCTTACTTGGTGGGGCTTTTTGAAGATACTAATCTTTGCGCCATCCATGCCAAGCGAGTCACCATCATGCCCAAAGACATCCAGCTGGCTCGCCGTATTCGCGGCGAGAGAGCTTAAGACTTTCACCTCGGAGACATCGTTATCACCCCAAAGGCTCTTTTAAGAGCCACCTACTCTTTCATTTCAAAAGAGCCTGGTCGTTACTATTTACGTTATTTTTCTGGTGTCTTTTCACTCCTGACAACTGCCTGGACAAGTCCCTGGTGAGGTTGAGTGGTTTCCCATGGTCTCTCTCCTACCGTTGAGACTCAAAGACAGGACTAAAACTTTCAAAACTGGGTCTCTCACATTACACGCACTGCTTTTGTACCATTAAAGCCCATGGGACTGGCAGCAAGGACTATGGGGGGAGCTTTAATGTGAAGTTTAGTGGATGTGTCACTGTGATGTTGGAGAAGTGTATCTCAAGAGAACGAAACCAGCTCTTTTCAAATGAAAGAGTGGGTGGCTCTTAAAAGAGCCTTTGGGATTAAAAGTCACAGAAGCTGCTTCACTTCTTCTTGGCCGCCGTCTTCTTGGGCTTGCCCACCTTCGCCTTGGGCGTTTTGGGCTTGGCCGCCTTCGTTTTGGCCTTGGCGGGGCTCTTAGCCGCCTTCGTGGGCTTGGCCGCCTTGGCCTTCTTGGGGCTCTTCGCCGCCTTCTTGGCGCCCGCGGCCGGCTTCTTGACAGCCTTCTTGGGGCTCTTCTTGGCGGCGGGCTTCTTGGGCTTCTTGGCGGCGCTGGCCGGCTTCTTGGCGGCGGGCTTCTTGCTCTTGACGGGCGGCTTCTTCTTGGCCACCTTGTCCTTGCCTTCCTGCTGCTTCTTGTTGAGCTTGAAGGAGCCCGAGGCGCCCGTGCCTTTGGTCTGCACCAGCGTGCCCTTGCCCACCAGGCTCTTCAGCCCCAGCTTGATGCGGCTGTTGTTCTTCTCCACGTCGTAGCCGGCCGCCGCCAGCGCCTTCTTCAGCGCGGCCAGGGACACGCCGCTGCGCTCCTTCGAGGCGGCCACCGCCTTGGTCAGCAGCTCGGTGACGCTGGGCCCGGACGCCTTGCGCGGCTTGGCGGCGCCCGCGGGCTTCTTGGCCTTCTTGGCCGGCGCCTTGGCTGCCGGCGCAGCGGCCGCGGGGGCTTCGGGCGCCGTCTCGGACATGGTCTCGCTCGGGCCTTCCGTCTCTCCCTTCCCTTCCTTCCCTTCTTTCTTTCTTCCTTCCTTCCTTCCTTCCTCCCTTCCTTCCTTCCTCGCGTCGGCGGGCGGGCGGGCGGGCGCTCTCGGGGCAGCGGATCGCTCGCGTGGAGTCGCTCGGAGCCGAAAAGTAAAGTCTGAAATGAGGCAAAGGCGCTGCCTGCTATTTATAGGGGCGGAGCTGCGCCCTGATTGGTGCGTTCGCGGACGCTGCTCTCCGCCAGCCAGACATGGCTCCGGTGGCCGCAACTTTGTGCTTTTTGGGTGCCACAAAAGCGCCCCTCGGTTGGCGCCCGGGCTGCGGAGCGCGCCCGGTCCCGGCGGAAACGGGGCAGGGGCACCCGGCCTTCGCGCTCGTGGCGGCGCCCGGCGCGGGGGCGGCGGCGGGCGGGGGAAAAGCGGGCAGAAGCGGAGCGGCTTCCAGCTTCGCGCGTCTTCGCCTTGGAAATGTTTGGCGTTTTCGTGTAAATTAAAACCTTCTCCTTCGAGTGCGGGGCCGCAGAAGGGGGCCCGGCCACTCTTGGGGGGCTCTGGGGCGGTGTGGCGAGAAAGGCAACTGTCCCCGAACGGGGGTCTCGCCATAAAAGCCGCTTGAATTATCCCAAGTAACACATTCATTCATTAACTTTGGACTCGGAGTGACGGTACTTTGCTGGTAAAACTCTTCGAATTTAGGACTTACACTTTTATTCGTTCAAGAAATTATCGGTAGCAATCGATTACAATTGCTAGACCCCTAACTGTTGATAGTCTTTTAAAAACGATTTCTTTTTTTCTTGTTGACTCGAGGGTCTATATCAGTTCAGTTTGGTTTAACCCTGAGAAGGAGGAAGTGTTTCATTGATGTAGCTTTCTCTTTAGTCCTACCTTTTAAAATTCCTCCATCCTACAATGGTTCAGGTTTTTGTTATAGATTTGTACTGGGAATTGAAGCTTAATGGCATATATTACATGTAGAATAATTGCCTTTAAGTTGAGTAGCTCTGATAACAGTGGAGGATGAGAGTAATTGAAAGTTAACCAAGTCTATCAGAGTTCCTAACCTGGAAGTCTTTGGAATGGTTGGCTATCAACTCCCATAATTACCATAAGAACAGAAGCAGTGCCTGCTGGATCAGACCCCTGGCCCATCTAGTCCAGTGGTCTGTTCTCATAGTGGCCAATCAACTGCACAAGGAAGCCCACCCACCATTCTCCCAGCAGAGGGCCTTCAGAGGCAACCCCACTGTCCTCAAAGCTAGTACCCATTCATTGATCCCAGATCAGATATAAGAATATTAGTTCTTGGATTCATGATGAAGGGACCCAGTCAAACATACAAAAAAACTGTAGAAACAGAGGAAGAATTTAAATATATGTGGACATCAGTGTCAAAGAAGCGATCCATAATTTTAATTACCAAATCAGTTATAATATTTCTAATATTTCCTTTCGTTGTGCCACAGAGTCCTACCTGCATTCATCTCTTCCTATGTAGCTCCTTGGCCTTTAGCATCTCGTGACTGAGATTGATTCAGAAAGAATGCCATATAAGATGTGTTCCATATTCTTCTCTACATATTGTAGGCTAAATTCAGCCAATGCTATTTGCATTTCAGCTAGGGGAAATTAAATTTGGTTTCAGTGAAACAATTGTTCTTTAGAAATGCAACCTTGCACATCACATGTCAAGCTGCAAGTGAGATCATTCTGGTATTGTAGGCAGAATGCCAACTAAGGTACCCAAGTTAAACACATTTTCCATTATAACAGTGGAATATGGAGGAAACAAGTGACTTTGGGCTAGTCACTGTCTCTCAACCCACCTTATTTTACAGGGTTGTTGCAGAGACTGTCCATAGGGACCCCCACCAAGTATACTGCCTTTTGCTACTTGAGGAAAGCCAAGAAAATTTTATTACTATTACTATTATTACTACTACTGCAACTAAAGTTGTGGGATTCAGTTAGAGATAGCAACCCTGTTGGTCATTATCAGTTTCTCTCCCTACCATCCATAGATATCCTATTCCTTTATAACTGTCCACTCCTTTTGAGGGCAACTTAAAAGAAAAGATCAAGAGAACTTTAATATCATTCCTGAAATGCATGTAACATCACATGGAGTGACTTCACAGTTTAGCTTTTGAACATGTTTATTTATATGGTTGACAGGAAGAGAAACAGTTGGGAGGGGCTGATTTATCCCTTTCCTTGCTGAATATGGAATCAAGGAGGAGAGGAGAGGTCTGTTCATTGGTTTTTTGGCTGCTCCCTTCTAGGTGCAAAAAATTATATAGCCTAGCAGTTTGACTTGAACTCCTATCAGCACTAGCCAGCATGGTCAGGGAATTGTAGTTCAGACCATTTAGACAGCCCTAAGATGCTTATCTCTGATTGACAATTATATATATTATTATATATTACATTACATTACAATTATATATAAATAGTCTCACTATGAACCTATATCTACTGTCACAGGTAGACTCTCTTGCCAAGACACTTGAGAGCCTGAAGGGTAGCAACACTGAGACCAAGATAACGGGATTATTTTAGGTCTAGAACTGCACTGTGGTGCCTGGGTGCTCTTTAATGAAAGCCAGAAATATTTCCTGCCAGCAAATAAAAGCCCCCCTTGGAAAGTGTCTCCTGTTCCTTTATCTTTTTATTGAAAAGGCAAGGTATGTTACTCCTGCCCATCCTTATCCCTGGAATTTTACCTTCTAAAGAAAGGAAAAATTAGTATGGAAATTTTTTTTTCCTTTCCCCCCTTGGTTTCTTAGTCTTACAAAACGTTACTGTTTCTCCTTCTCCTTCTCTGTTCTATACATTTAAGGAATATACATCTTCAGGAAGCCAGAGAAAAGTAGAGTTCAACTTATTATTATCCCCAGAAGCTCAGTGGTTGTTGATTAGGTCTTGGATAGGGGACCACCAGGAAATTTCCATGCAGTATGCTCAACAGAGTCATTGTTAATTTGGGTATTAGTTTCTGAACTTGCCCTGTGTTTCGTATTCTAATTTTGTTAGCCACCTTGAGCACTGAATCGAATCAAACAATAGACATAAATCAGGAAGGAAGAAAGCATCCATACTGTGTAACAAAAATAATTGGAAAAAACACACATCAGCCTCAACTTAGTAGACATAATTGCCCATCCACTGTTGACACTCAGAGTAAGGAGGAAATCAAAAGGAGAAAAACAGAAAGGAATGAGGAGAATGGTTCAGGCTAGCTGAGCGTTTTGTGGATAAGGGGAGAAATGAGACTGCAAAAAAATCTTTCTCCAAGGCCCATTTCAGTTACAAGCCCGTTGGCACTCGCTGAGTCTACTCTTAGTTGGAGTTCCCAATATTCTGCAGTATTTGACAATGGCTAAGACAGAAAACAGCTACCAATAACTAGTTGGAAGCAGACGTGATTCTTAAGCAAGGGCATCCATTGACTTTAGTGCTCACATCATTTATATCCCCATTTAATTTCTCCCATAAATGAATTATTGTCATTCACCTCCGTAAAGAACTAAAATCTTCTTGCAAATGACCAAAGGAAGACAAAAAGTGGCTTTTATCCCTGATTTGATTCTGTGTAATCCTTGCTTTAAAAGGGTTTAAAAGGCGGTGGTGATGGGATTTCACAAAGTCAGAGTGCTGGAAATTTGGCAAATAGCAGGATAAAAATTGATCAGACCGCTAGGTGGCAGAAAGAAACGAACATTTAGTACTGACAGCAACATTCTGATCTAGAATCTCTTCCTTCCTTCCTTCCTTCCTTCCTTCCTTCCTTCCTTCCTTCCTTCCTTCCTTCCTTCCTTCCTTCCTTCCTTCCTTCCTTGTAACCGATTGAATACTTAAGACACAGAGCTGAACACATCAATTATGATTAAGATACTAGAACAATAGTGGGAGACCCAGCCTCAAGTCCACTCACAACCATGGAAACACACTAAGACAGTCACTCACCCTCGGCCCATCTTACAGTGGTATTGTTCTTGTGAAAAACTAGAAGAGAGAATAGTATGTATACTATATTCAGCTCTCTCCAGGTGGAATTTAGGTGTGTGTGTGTGTGTGTGTACTCCTTCCAGTTAGAGTTGACTCCTGGCGACTGGTCCCTGCAGTTTTCTTGGCAAGATCTTTGGAAGTGGTTTGCCCTTGCCTTCTTCTTTCTAGGCTGAGAGAGAAGGAGTGGCCCAAGGTCACCCACTTGGATTCACACCTAAGGCAAGACTCACAGCCTCCTGACTTCTTAACTACCACACAAAACTGGCTCTCATTGGAATATAAGTATTACAAATAAGCAATTTATCCTGTGATGGGCCAGGGTGACATGGGAAACTCTGTATTGTGAACTGCACAATTCTTCGGGGAAGGGGAAGGGGAAGGGGAAGGGGAAGGGGAAGGGGAAGGGGAAGGGGAAGGGGAAGGGGAAAGGAAAGGAAAGGAAAGGAAAGGAAAGGAAAGGAAAGGAAAGGAAAGGAAAGGAAAGGAAAGGAAAGGAAAGGAAAGGAAAGGAAAGGAAAGGAAAGGAAAGGAAAGGAAAGGAATCTATTTGGGCTATTTGTGGACAATATTTTGCGTATCCAATATTGCAGTGGGTGGAATAATGATGCAAAGCCTCTGGGTTGTATGATTTTTCCCTTGTGGTTGGAGGTAGTTGTGGGGAGGGGGGTGTCTCTTTATTTTATTATACTATGTTAAGCCAGTTTTAGAGAATATGGAACAGTTTTTGAGTTTTTCCCTTTCAAACTGCCACCAGTTCTTCTCAACTATGATGGGGGGGGGGGGGGTCCACAGAAGATGACCTTAGGGACTTAAAGCTGTCTTCTTCTCCTTTAAGATTTTGGTAGGGAGAAACCATCAGAAATGGGGGCGGGGGGACCACCATTGAATAGCCTTCTTCAATCTGATGCTTTCTAGATTGTACCAGAATTTCAGCCAACATAGCCACTGGCTATGAAATGCTAGAAGTTGGCTTTTCAACATAACTTAAGGGCATAGAAAGGTGTCAGACCTTCAGGGTAAACCAGACCAGGGAACCAAAGTCATGCAGGCAAATAGTACTTTTATTATAGAGCTGTTGTAACAGAATCTTGCAAATCTGAATGCGCTTCCTCCCTCCCTCCCTTTATCTTCATGAGAACTAGGGAAGGTATTGTCTGAGAGGCTTTTGCGGGTTAGGGTTTGGGCCCATCCTCAGATTTCTTTTATCTGATCATTTTTTTTGTTGCAGTTCTTTCTTCTGACCCTCAAGGTTCTTCCTTCTTCCCATTACAGAAGAGTGGCACAGCAGAGATTTAACACGAAAGCACGCCTAGGAACATGTCTCCCCAAAGTGCCCCAGCAAAGAGGTTGCTGTTCTTTCTTCACCAAAGTGGGGGTACCTTTGAAGGTGCCTTCTTCTTCTTCCTAGGCAGGAGCAGGTCATTGAAACAGTGGTATGCTTGGAAACCATCCCATTTCCACATCTCAGAAGGGCATGTAGATGTCATAGGCAGAAACCGACATTGCCTTTGGGGTCGCAGCAGAGGTGAGACATTGGACTCCTACTGGAGGGTAGACATTTGGCTCCAGAAGGATTCCACAAGCTGTAGAAAGCACACAGGGCTGTGAATCGGGGTATGTATCATATCCCAGCAGGTTTGAACCAAGGGGATCCAGGCCAAGCAAGTTCTCCTTGGCGATGGGTTCAAAAAATTCGTCGGGCTCTGGCATGAGTGACTCAAGCGAGAGGCACCAACTGGGGCTTGGGTCTGGAGCTGCAAAAGCTTCCGCTATGCCTGAGAAAGACCCAGACGAGGTCTGGGCTGGCTGGGATGTGTGGGGCTTCAGAGGGGCCGTTTGCTGGGGTACCTTAGGCAGCACCAGAGCTTCTTGTGAAAGGATGGAGGAGGCCAAGCCACGAGTTGCAGCCTCGATGTCCGAAAAACTTCTGGAGGTGGAAGGAAAGGAGAAAAAAGCAGTGAGGTTTCCTGCAAGAGCGAAAAGCATTAATGAAATGCTAAAAATTATCCACAGCAGAGTGTTGGGTGGGGGAAAATGACTGTAACCTGAAGAACAGTTAAGAAAGTGTCACATTTTAGTACAATAATGGGGATGTTACCATCTCACAGGACTATTGCAGAGAATACCAAAGTAATATATGGGAAGCTCATCCTCACTAAGCACTTGTAAAAGTAAGGGTGATCAAGTGGCAGTCCTCGTGATGTTCTTGAGCCCCATTTTATTGCTCTCCCAAACTCCAAGATTATGCCATTAAAATTCAACCCCCCCCCCCCTTCATTGCTATCATTCTTGGCCAATTTTCTATCATATAAGAACAAATACAGGACTATTAATCCTCCATTTTCTTTGTGTTAAAATAAGATTTCGCTTATTCTGCATTAAAAAAAACTGAATTCCCTGCAAAGCCAAAAATGTCCTTGTGGCCCTCCCCTCCAAAATCCAATTAAAACATAAATCCCTGGGGTAAAGAGGACTACTACTGCATCCTTCCCCAACCTGAAGCCCTCAGCGGTGCTGAGACTAAATGGATGGTTACAACTTCCAGAAGTCTATGTCGGCTGGGAATTCTCGGAGCTAAGGAACCAACAAATCTGAAAGCATTGGTTGGGAGATGCTGTACTGTTATATCCAGACACTGCATGGGGAACTGCCTTCTTCCACCAGCAGACCTAGAAGGTCCCTATTCGTTTTAGGATGGTGGCTTAGAACAGGTCTGGTTACTCCAGAGGTAGGGAGGCTGAAACCATTCCAACAGTACCTGCATATCTGGTTCTGGAGGAACCGCCGGAGATTCACTTTCCGCTTAGTAGGTCGGCTCTTGCGGGGCCTCTGCAGAGCGTGCATCACATGGGATGTTGCTGCTGACACAAAGGTGCACAGATCGCTCACACCTTCAGCAGGAGCCAGGGGCTGTGGTGGAGGTGCCAAAATTCGGTGGTTGGGGTGAAGCATTCTCTGTCTCTGTATGAGCGAAGTTAGTTCCAACTGCAGTGCACAGAGGTCATGGCCAATTATACACCAAGATGAATGACTGTGGTTTCCCAGATCACCCCTGGGTCCCTTTTTAAAAAATGGTGTCATATCAGTTACCTTCCAATTTTCTGCACTGAACCTGATTTGAGTGACAAGTCACCTACTTTTGTTAGGTGGTGAGCAATTTCACATTTGAGTTGAGAACTCTCAAGAGTTCACTGTCAGGAGCCAGTGATTTGTTACAGGTAGTCTCTTAAGGTATCTAGAATATCAAGACTTCTGGAGAAAGAATGGTGGACTGAAGACGGTTCCACAAAAAGTGGAGCTGATGACCGCAACAAAGAATGAGTAGGCTGGCTCTTCGAACCTCTCTCTGGACAAAGGACAGGATGAGAGATTGCCCACAAGTGCTCCAGACAGTTGCAAGGAGACCTCAAGACAGCCGTCTCTGGTGCATTTTGAGCACTGGGAGATGAGGGAATAGTCATCTTACTCCAGCTGGGGTCGGCGCCTTTGAAAGGGACACTACATTCACATACTTCCTTTTCTAATCTCTTTCAGAAATTGCTTGTTAACTACTTTTCATTATTAGAAAACTTTGGATCGACAAGTTTGAAAGCATCAGGTGACTTTGCCTTCTTAAAGAAATAAAGTTTTAACTATAAGCTTAAGAGCATTAATTTTTTAAAAAATAAACAGCAAAAGGTGAATTAAAACTATGATTTTAGAAAACTACAAACAGACTAAGGGTCCAGATAAATTTGAAATAATATTTTAGAATTACTTATAAAAGAATCCTTCCTATGGGAAAATGCTTTTGTTTTTGAATATATATACAGGTGAAACTCGAAAAATTAGAATATCGTGCAAATGTTCATTTATGTCAGTATGGCAACTCAAAAGGTGAAACCAATATATGAGATAGACGCATTACATGCAAAGCGAGATATGTCAAGCCTCACTTTGGTATAATTGTGATGATTATGGCATACAGCTTATGAAAACCCCAAATTCACAATCTCAGAAAATTAGAATATTACATGACATCAATAACACAAGGATTGGAAATAGAACAATATCGGACCTCTGCAAAGTATAAGGATGCATATGTACTCAGTACTTGGTTTGGGCCCCTTTTGCAGCAATGACTGCCGCAATGCGATGTGGCATGGATGCGATCAGCCTGTGGCACTGCTGAGGTGTTATGGAAGACCAGGATGCTTCAATAGCGGCCTTCAGCTCTGCTGCATTGTTCGGTCTCATGTCCCTCATCTTTCTCTTGGCAATGCCCCATAGATTCTCTATGGGGTTCAGGTCAGGCGAGTTTGCTGGCCAATCAAGCACAGTAATCCCATGGTCATTGAACCAGGTTTTGGTACTTTTGGCAGTGTGGGCAGGTGCCAAGTCCTGCTGGAAAATGAAGTCAGCATCCCCATAAAGCTCGTCTGCGGAAGGAAGCATGAAGTGCTCCAAAATCTCCTGGTAGATGGCTGCGTTGACCCTGGGCTTAATGAAGCACAGTGGACCAACACCAGCAGATGACATGGCTCCCCAAATCAACACAGACTGTGGAAACTTCACACTGGACTTCAAGCATCATGCATTGTGTGCCTCTCCATTCTTCCTCCAGACGAATGGTTTTCTGCACAACTGTCAGGTCAGCAGTCTTTCCCATGCTTGTGATTCCTACTGAACCAGCCTGAGAGACCATTTAAAGGCTCAGGAACCCTTTGCAGGTGTTAGGGATTCATTAGCTGATTAGAGAGGGACACTTTGAGCCTAGAATATTGAACCTTTTCACACTATTCTAATTTTCTGAGATTGTGAATTTGGGGTTTTCATAAGCTGTACGCCATAATCATCACAATTATACCACACTAAGGCTTGACATATCTCGCTTTGCATGTAATGCGTCTATCTCATATATTGGTTTCACCTTTTGAATTGCCTTACTGACATAAATGAACATTTGCACGATATTCTAATTTTTCGAGTTTCACCTGTATATATTTGTAAAATGTAAGATTTTAGAAATTGGCCACTAGAGGGAACTAAAGATTTCAGTTAACACAAAAACTTGACTAACAGTTATAGAATGGCACAAATATTCTAACACTGGAAATATTGAAGGACACTTTTGAAAAATTGAGTCAGAAATTAATATTAACAATGTCAACAGCACTTTCTGTCTCTATGGATAGACTGTGTCTAAAAAATGTCATGGAAGAGGAGCAAGTTTTACCTGACAAGACAGAGACTGAGTTGAAAGTGGATTTACAAATGACAGGCTTCAAGAATGACATGGAAAAAGATGTTACAGTGGACATACAAAAGAAACTGGCTGATGTTTTAATAATTAAAAGGGACTTACGAACAATAAGCCAAGAGAGTGACCTGGATAATTTTTCTATATTGGTCTTACAAAAGAGACTTGTTAAAGCTTTGAAGAATCTCATTGGAAAGGACAAAGAAGAAATGAAAAGAAATTAAGCTCTATGACATTATTCGAATGGAATAATGATTAAGATTGTTAGAAATAAAAGGAAGGAATATAAAGTTGGTTTATTTGATCAAGGTTAAAATAGATATGTTGTTATTTCTGGTAACCCTTAATGGACTTTTGCTGACACCAGGACTGAAATGATGATGCTTTATGGATTTGCTTATAGATAAGAGTTGGGATATGGGAAGAAGAGATCATTTGTTGTAATTTAAGAGGTGAAAAGTTACTAAAATTGTTTATACTGGTGATAAAGCTTGGGAGTCACTTCTTTATATATTTCTTTTATTTTTCTTTACTACATTCTTTTCTTTCTTTTCTTTTTTCCTTTCTATTCTTTACATCTTTCTTATTTTTTTCCCTTTGCGCCTTTTACTCTTCCTTTCTATTTTTCCATCTTTCTTTTTGTTTCAATTAGTTTTTACTACTGTAATTATAATCTTTAATAAAAGTACTTGAAAAAAATATCTAGAATAGATAGTTGTTGTTTACTCTGATTCCCTCCCAGAGAAACATAATGAAGGCTAAGGTATCTTTCCTATATCATTTATCCATTTAATTTCTCTGCAGTCTCCTTCATTCCTTCCTCATTTAACAGCCATGAAGCAGAAAACTCTTTCCTTGGCTGGTTTTCTCCTTTGAATATATTTCTTTTATTTTTATTTTTTCCCCATAAGCTTCTCAAATTCTTCTGCATTTCTTATTATCACCTTATACTTTTTCTATTAGAGCTTGCATTCCTTTTTGTTCCTATTGGGAAAGACTTCCCTTTCCTGAAGGAAGGCTTCATAACTTTTTTGCAAGTCCCTTCATTTTTGAAAAGTTCCCCCCTTTTTAGTCAAATAAAGCTGAGTTGGACCCTGATGGTAGCTTCCCACTTGCATGTTTGCTGAATGCAAGAGCATTACGGTCACTGATTCCTACTGATTCCACAACAGTTACACCTTGCATCGGATCATTACTTAAGATTATATCTAGGGTGGCCTCCCTTGCAGTTGTTGCCAAGCCCAGCTGTTCTATGCCTTGATCATTTAAGGTGTCTAAGAAATATAAATTCTTTGTCATGTTCTGAGCAGTCCATGTGAGGGTGACTGAAGTAACCTTCTCCTTTGCATACCTCCCTGATTCCTTCCCATACCACCATCAGCATTTCGATCAGATGGATGATAGCATAAGATTCTATGGAGGGACCTGGTCTTCCATTGTTTTCTGGTATGTTACCTTTTAAACCTTCTTTGGCTATCGAGAGTGACATCTCCCCATTGTATCCTTCCCTGTCCTTTCTATAAACTTTGTATACTAGAAGGACTGTAGCACACCAATTCTCTCTATTCTATCAGGTTTCTTGTGTAGCCACTATATTTATGTTCTTGTTCGCAATAAAATACTCTAATTCACCCATCCTAGCTCAGAAACTTGGAGCACTGGTATAGAACCATCTATAAATGGTGTCCTTTTTCAAATGTCATTGTCCTGTCATTGGTTCCTAGTCCTAAATTGCAGCTGGCTTAGGATTTGGGTAGTATAGAATTCATTTCAAATCTAAATTCTTTATTCAGGCTATGCCTTAAGGAACCAGAAGCTACAAATAAGCTAAAGAAGTGGTGTGCTTCCCTTTGCTGAATGTGTTCATGCAGAGACTAGACAACCAGCTCAACACAGGAATCTGGACTGGTGGCCCTTTCCGACTAGATTTGATGAGCCAGTTTAGGCTAGGGCCAAAGGTTTGTTATTGTAGAGAATCATGGAGGTGGCCTTGAAGCAAACATTCAGATATCATTACTTAAACAAAAAGGACAGAAGCATTATTTAACAGGAAGGGAGATAGTATTAAGAAGAGAGTCAGGATGGATTCTCTATGACTTACTGGGATATAAGAGGAAGGAGAAAAAAGCGCCATCAGATTTGCAAAATTCCAATAGTCTATCTCAATAGCTTACTTCTAGTCCTCCTGTGGTTTCAGAGCTGGTCTACTTCATTCAAGTTTGAGATCAAACCTTCATCCAGGTTTCAGATCTGGTCTACTTCATAGGGCTGATGGATACACTTAACCAGTTAGCTATAATTAGGGAAGGGCAGTACATTAGTGCTATGGTACACTCTTCATAGGCAGAAGTCCTTGGTTAGGTCCCTACATCTGCAGGTAAAGCTGGAGAAATTCTCCCTTGAATTCCCGGGCAGTTGCTGCTAGTTAACATCAACCCTACTGAATAAGTTGGAGCAATAGTCTGACTCAGAAGGAGGCACTTTTTTTATGTTTACAATTTCTAGGACATGCAACGTTGCCCTCAAGGAATTTCAACAGTGGCTTATAGCAGCAAGTAACTAACTATAATTCTGATTATCTGACTGACAGTTCCTGTTCTCTCATTCAGACACAACCTTTGACAATCTACCTTTGAACATAAAAAGAAGAGGTTGTATAGACAGAAAGGAAAACATGCTTCCAATCTCACCTACCTGTTTTTTGACGAGGAAGGAAGATTCCCAGTAAAGGTGCCAATATGTGCCAATCTTCAGCCAGTCGTCCCTGTGTCGTTTTCCATTCTATTCATTTTTCCAGCCTGAGCCTGACCCCATGCTGCTCCAATCAGTCCTTTTCCACTATGTTTTCTACCTCTTTTGGGAGGGCTGCCTGAAACTGGTACCCAGCACAGAATAAAGGATGATAATGAAGCTTAGGAACGCCACCACTTTCTTCTCCTCCTCCTCCTAAAGCACACCCACAATGCTTTTAAAAAACCAATAAAACAGCACAGGGTTGTTTGCTTGTTAGCTAAGGGGAAGATAATGGACCCGTCTTCTCCACCAGTGGTGTTGGCTCTAATGTAGGAAATATAGCCCCAGTTTAACTTCAGGGATCAACATTTCAACAGGGTATCTTAAAAGCTTTGGTAACTCAAGAGACAAAGACTTTGCCAAGATATCTGGAAAGAGTAGCTTAGAGCTTCTGGTAGGGTCATCAGAATCCCACTCCCCATCTTAGCTTCTCTAGGTGATGACTTAGAGATATCTCTATATTTTCATCTCCCTCCAGAACTTATCTAAAATGTTCTATAGTGCTGAGGTCCTCTATCCGCACAGGTCTCCTTTAACTTAATGGGCTTACTTCTGAGTAGACCTCTGCTGATTGTAGCATAAAATCACTTTTGACTCAGTTCCCTCACTTTACTTCTAATAATGCCCATCTCTCTTCTTTCCTGTAAAAATAAGTGGTGATGAAAACACAACCTCGTTAATTTCTTCCCACAAGGCTGTGATTAAAGGCAACATAGTTTTCCAGGTATGGGGTGGAAAAAAGCTAGCAAGTGTAAATCAAGTCTGCATTCTGCCTGTTCTAGGCCCTTATATCCACTCCTCTTAATTATTATTGTTAATATTTCATGCAATGTCACCCCATTCACTAACTGGGCTTGCAGACTCTTTTTGGAGGCAATAGGTTAAATCTATAGCTAATTATTTTCTGCAATACTCACCAAATTATTGTTGCTTTCATTTCCTTCCCCCCCCCCTTCACTTATTCTCTCCTGGTGTTTTGTAGCCCCTCAGGTTGAGACCCTCGGCAGGAGCTTCCTCATTAGCACATATTTGTCCCTAGGATGTGGCTGTTATTGCCACTTTCACCCATTTCAGATGTCCTCACCTTCACTGGTCACTGAGCATTCAAGGCACCATGGAGATACCAGCCACAGGGGAGAATTTGTTAGCACAAAAGAAGTCCACACACTTGCTGGCCTTCCCCTCATCTTAGCACCCTAAGCGAACGTCCTGCATTATAAAGGCAATTATAAAGTAATTGCTCATCGTATTTTCCATTAAACACAGGCTCTCTGCTCCCAGAAAGAAAGGTGGGAAGACAAGAATGAGAAATAATTGTTGAGTCAATGCAAAGGTTTAACCAATATCGCCCTCTCCTTTCCAACTTCCTGTGCTCAACAGTCTAGCTCATTATCAGCTGTTTGGCTGCCGATATGAATACCTCAGAGGACTAAGTCAACTGCTTGCATGTTAAGGACCATCACACAAAATAATAAGGAAAGGGGGTAAATTTGTTGTCAGGGCTGTTGTATGAGGAGAAAACTTTCAGGGACCGTGGTGGTGGAGGGCTGAAAGGAAGTCATAAAAGCAAAGCAGAAACAAAGCAATAGCAGGGGAAAGGAACGATAATCTTATAGTATCTCAGTATTCCTCTTTCAGGCAGTTGAGATCTTGGGAAAGAGTATCACCTGGGAAAACAAGCTAAAACTGGAATAAATAACCTTCAGCCATCTGGGTTTCTCTTAGCATAAAGTCTTTGTTTGTTTGGATAGAAATTGCTGTAGTTCCCAGTCTTACTTCATGATGTATATGGTATTGACTATTACCATTGATATTCATATATTATTTGGATCTCAGCACTGATCAGTAGTTTTTAAAACAATACAGTATACTTTTCTTTGTACATTTAAGCTAATTAACAAAATACTGATAATTTTAATTTAACTCTTTGATGCTTGCAAGCTCCCTCTTTATCTGCATTGCGTTTTATTATCTTTGCCTTTTTTTCTTTTTGTTGCTTTGCAGGGGGCTTTTCTTATTTTCCTCCCCCCCCCCCACTTTTCCTTAAAATGCCTATTTTAAAAAATAGAAAGAGATAACATTCGCTCACAAGTCTCATACACCCTATCCCGCTCCACTCTGGATCCAACAGATCTCTGTGATTGCATCCCCAAATTTTGTCAGCAAAATTCTCATATTTCAACTATACATGCTTTTTTAGTTTAAAAACTGTTTTTAGTTTTAAAAAGGAAGGGCAGAAAGGGTGGGCTCAGCCTCTGTGAAGCAAAATACTGCCATTCTTAAAGATGATGATTCTCACCTTAAAGCCTCCACTCTCTCTGAACAACCAGGGAAAAAATGCTCCCCCCCAGCCCCATGCCTTCTGGAATATCAGTGCTCCCTGCCCCTTCTGGCCTTCAAAACTTTCCTTTCCTTTCCTTTCCTTTCCTTTCCTTTCCTTTCCTTTCCTTTCCTTTCCTTTCCTTTCCTTTCGACACCCAGCTGACAAATGTTCAAATACTTCAAATACTTGGGAAGCATCATCTCGAGCAATGGGTCTTTGGACAAAGAAATTGACTCCAGGATCAGCAAGGCCAGCCAGGCACTCAGGCAGCTGGGTACTAGAGTGCTCAATCAACACAACATCCATATCTCCACAAAGCTGAAAGTCTACAACGCTGTGGTTATCCCTTCTCTCCTAAATGGATGTGAGTCCTGGACTCTGTACTGAAGACACTTCAAACAACTGGAGAAATTTCACATGCGCGCTCTCCGCTCCATTCTTGGTATTCGTTGGCAAGACCATGTCTCCAACCTGGAGGTCTTGGATCTCACAGAGTCCCTGATTATCAGAGCTCAGATGCGGTGGGTGGGACACGTCATCAGAATGGATGACCATCATATGTCTCGTCAGTTGCTCTATAGTGTACTGGAGTCTGGGAAGAGACTTCTAAGTCAACCACGCAAGTGCTACAAAGACACCGTGAAAGAAACCCTACGCCACTGTGACATCCAGCCAAGGGAACTAGATGCTGTGGCTGCTGACAGAACCTGCTGGCAAGTCCTGTGCTATGAAGCCTCCACTGGCTTTGAAAACAGGTGTCGCCAAAAACTGATAGAAAACTGTGAGTGGCTTCACAGAATAACACCCACAGTTACTACAACAGTGGACTTTCAGGGCCCCCCTTGTGCTAGACTCTGAGCTTCCAGACTGGGACTGCAGAGCTACCTTTGTGTCCACAGATGAACTGCACAACAGTGTGTCTTCTCTGAACCCGAAGGACTACCATATACTGTAACTGAATAAAAATACAATACAGTTCTTATTCCTTGTGGTGGGGAAGACTATGAGCAAGTGGATCATGGGACTGCAATCAAAAGAAATATGAATAGAGTTGGGCTGTATATTTATTACATGACTTGTGATTTAGTAAATCCACTATTCCTAAGTGATGTAAACTTTAGGTTTCAATCCTAAACCCACTTATTAGGGAGATTCAGTAAATATAAGGGGGCTTGTTTTCTCACTTCTGAGTTAACTATGCATAGGATAGTTCTGCAGATTGACTGTTGGAGGCAGGTCTGGGTCCTTGGAACAGCAAGAATCAGGCGTCCAAGCCCTGCTCTGTCCTCTTCCTCCAAAAGTGGAATCAAAAGCCTCTTTCCAGACCTCCATGCCTCACCTCAAACTGCTTCTCACACTAGGGCGGCAAAACAAACTCTGTGCATGAGCAAAGATCACTCTCATGTTCACAGGTGAATGTGAGAGGCCAAGCCTTGCACAGAGGGAGGTGTTTTTGTCCATAATTTTTTCACTGGCCCTCTTGGCTCCTGTGTCAGCTTTCTTCTGCTGAAAGGACCAGAAAGGGGTCACCTCTTCTGGAGTGAGACCTGTTGTGCCCAGAAAAATGTTCAGGGTTATTTCATTTTGCACACATTCATGTCCATCCAGATTGAAATGTCTGTTTTCAACCAGGAAGACAGGTTGGTATATGAAGGTGGTCACATGTAGACCCAAGACACTGGTGGGCTCTCTTTCATGGGAAGTGTTCAGAGGCTGGACAGTCAATTCTCTGAGATAATGTAGTGTGGATTTTGAACTGAGCAGTGAGTTGGACTAGATGCTATATGATCCCTCCAACTCTGTGGTTCTATGGGGAACCTATATGAACGTTCATCAACATTTTAACTAGCCAGGTCTCTTTGTCCTCCACATTTATAAAACACGAACAGCATTCATGAGCTTATTTTGGATAATAGAGGAATGACATCATGCATTTCATCTTACACATGCTAGCAAGAGCTAATATAAATCATAATTTATATTAAAACTTCACTGAAACAGTCAAGATATTGGGAAAGGGAAAAAAATCCCTCTTGGACAGGCTCAGCTCAAAACCCAGGGTCTTTCATTCTTCTTGAGAGAGCAAAGTTGAGTATTTGTAAGTTGAACTGTGGGGTTTTCTGACCCACATCTGCTGTAGTGCTGCTGCTGTTCCCTCTTTGTTTATTTTTCTGCAAGAGGTTGGCGCTGGTGTACAAATTAGGCACGGTGGGTGGGAGCCCCTTGCTGGCTTGGGGCTTTGATTTGGGATAGCAGCCAAGGGAGGGCGTGGGCTGTTCCCCCCAAATCACACAATCTTGCCCTCCCATCCCCAAATGGTGTCTGGCTACCAGGTGGAAGGCACAAGGGAGTGGGGGAAACAGCACACAAAAGCAGAGGGCAGGAGAGCTAGTCATGGTCGTATTTCCAACACCCCATCTGCAAGCTGTGTGAGGCAGAAGGACGCCCTGTCATTTGATCTGAAGATCTCATGGAACAGTTGGTCTAGGCTCCAGCAACATGGGATCTGAGCTCAAGAGAAATTTATCCTTGGTGCTTTTGGGGAGTGTGACTTGCTGGCAAGAGGAGCTACAGAACATCCCCAGTTCTGGCCTCCCCATGGGACAAACGGGGGCAAACTGCAGCTCAAATATGGCCTCCCTGGCCCCATTTCTGAAACCCCCCATTTTCATTCTGCTAGAATTTAGTGGCAAATCACTGCTTTTCAGGAGTGCAGCTTTCATATTTTTGAATGACCATAAGGGGCAAAAGAAGTGCATTAAGATTTATTGAAGTCATCTGTTGATGTGGCCATAAAACAAAACCCAACCAGGGGCAACCGAGGGTGTCTGTGTGTGTGTCAAGAAAGTAAAAATGGCAGCCATGATCATATGGCCACCATCTTGACTTTTTCACACATGCACACACACACACACACACCTGTGGACACCCCGTACCTGGGAGCCTGTCCAGCATCCTCATGCAACTTGTTTCCTGCCTTTCAGTGTGATAAAAATGTTCTCTCTTTGCCAGGGTTGAAGTAAAGGTTCAACAGTTTCTGCACACAGACTGGGGAGGGAGCCATCTTGTTCTCCACCTCAAGCTGTAACAAGTTTGGGGCCAGCCTTGGCCCTTATGGCGGTGCCTCCCATTTGCAACCTCTAAGGGACAGTTTAAACTTCCAAGGACCTCAAAAGAGCCATATCCCACCACATCGTTGCTACCCAGAAACCAAGGTTTATATCAAGGGCTATCCAGAACTAAGGGTCTGCTGTGCAAATGGAGGATTGTTGTATTGTGGAGAACAACCAACACAGTTGAGAGACAGAACTCAAGTGAAAAGCTGTATATCAAACATGACACCAGAATGAGATGCCAGGGAGGAATAGTGTCTACGCCCCCCAAAGTATTCTCGTTAATCATCATGTTTCTAGACACCATGAGTGAGAAGATGCCCTGCACAGAGGAGCTGTAGGAGGGAAAGCTTGCCACCCAGCCCCATGGCATCTCACCAAGAGAAATCTGGTTTCTGTGGCAACCTGGAAACGTAGAGCTCCCGATTTTCAGGGAGCTGACTGTGTGAGGAAAAACACTTTGCATGTGCTCAGATGCGATATTCCTTATTCCGCCTTTGTAAGATGAGATCCAGGACTTCCTGTCCACTGCCTCAAGCCCAGACATTGTTTCTGGGGTCTTGCCCTGTTCCCAGTCTGAATGCTTAGATTGCTCTCCAAGAAAAGCCCATGCATTGGAGGGTCGCGAGGTTAGACAAACCCAGCAGCGCCACACAAGTTTGCTTTGGCCAAGTTCTGGATTGCTGACGAGGATTCCCCCTCCACATGCTCTGCCTCCTGGCTCAGCAGATCCATGCAGCTCGAGCCAGCAAGAACCTCTTCTCAAGCCAAGCCAGGGATTAATGAAATGGCGGTAAGGATGGAGAAGCTGGTGCTGGAGGCGAGAAGGAGGGAGGGACATCTAAAAGCAGGAGGGACTGAGACCATCCCTGAAGTGAGGAAAGGAGGGGGCCAAAGAAAAGGGGCAATCTAGCGATGACACAAACATGAGTTCAGGATACAGCAACACACAACGGAAGAGGGGCATTAAGCAATCCAATGTGTTAAGCATTGGATGATGGATTATGGAGTGTTCCTCCCACCATACTGTGGCTCCACATATCCCTGAGTGTCTTGAGGAAGGATCTGAAAATCTGTTCATTCAATAAAGGATACAGACTGGTGGAAGTGGCTATGAACGGATGCTAAGAATAGTAATAGGGCTGTTTTGCTGTAAATCTCATTAGTAAAGGCAGATGGAAGGTAGGTTTAGAATTTTATAATTGTACTGCATTATCTTCACTGCGATTGCCAATGTATTCTGCTTGATTTTATTCCTTTTGCATAATTTTAACTGCTGTTTAGTGCCTATTGGTTAATTTTGCAAAATTGTGGTTGGGCTGTGCCCTCGTGGGGAGGGTGTTATAAATAAAAGTTCTGTTTGCTTATTTGGTCCCCAGACCCTTGCTTCTGAACGGCAAGTTCACACCCGTGTCAATGAAACACACTAGTGGTAAAGCACATATGCATTCAAACACCCCACAGGATGATATGCACATGAAATTCTGAGAGACATCTAACCGAAAACAGACTGACACCAACATTTCACATCTGCACAGTGTTTCATTCACAGCCAAGAGACTTACATCTCACTTACGAGCATCGCCTTGTCAAATAACATATTTGCTACAGACATAAAGCAAATGGAACTTGTGCCTTTCCTCTGCTTCTGTGCAACTGCACAAAATATTTGAATGCTAGAACTGGAAGGAGCCACTTAAGTGCAACCCTGTGCTCAGTGCAGGAATCCAAATTAAAGTATCTCTCACAGATGGCTGTCCAGCCTCTGCTTGAACACTTTCAGTGAAAATTAACTCACCAACTAACTCAGTAAATTGTACTGCTGACAAACAGCTGTTCCTTTTAGGAAGTTTTTCCTAACATTCAGCCAGAATCTGCCTTCCTGTAATTGAAGACCATCATTTTATATCCTCCATTTTGAGACAAAAACAACTGTTTTTGACCTTCTACGGGGCATCCCTTTGCAGGCTTGAAAAGCGTTATGATAACCACACCACATTTTTTTTTTTTGAGAAAATCGTATTTTCTCAAAAAATCACTAAACAAGTCCAGTTCTTTCAGTATTTCCTTAGGACTTGTTTTCCATCCTCCTTTCCCTTTTTTGCACCAGTTCTAGTTTCACTAAATCTTTCTTAAAATGTGGTGCCCAGGACAGAATGTTCTTCTTCATTGGCTAGATTTTTGAAGCAAAATCTAGCCAATGAAGAATAATTATAACTGTAATTATTACCTTCCAAGATTTGGAAATGTATGTTTTATACATGTATTTATTTGTTTTGAAATTGATATCTTCACCTTTCTTTTTATGGGGCACTCAAAGCAGCTTACAACTATAATTTGATCAATGCTGCCTAAAATCTGTTTCCCTTTCTGGAACCCCATCACGTTATATTTCACAATCCTTTTTATATATACTATTTCCAAGTCAAATATCTGACATGCTATACCTCTGCATTTGATTTCTTTTTGCCAGTGAAGAACTTTGTTTGCATCTATCTGAGTTAAATTTCATTTTGCTATTTTTCAGTCAAAATCCTTTTAAATGTAGGTGCCTGTCTTCGAGAATATTAGTATGCCATCTTGTTTTCAATAATGTGAAAATCTGGTAAGAATTCCTTCTACCACTTCATCCAAACCATTAATGAAAAAGTTGAAGTAGTAAAAATTTTTTAAAAGCATTACCTTGTTACTTGGGGGTTGCATTTCTGTGACAGTCACAAAAATTAACATGCAATATGCCTAATGTTGCCTACAAATCCTGTATTCATTAACTGACTTGTTGAACAGTGAGTGTACAACCCGTATCATTAAAAAATGTGTACCGTAGCTACTGTGTAGATATTGCCCACTGCAACTGGGTTCACACAACATGCTAAGCTTAGATGGGGTAGGCAGTTTATAGTTAAATACAGTTGATTTGTTTTGGACAGTTTGATTAAAACTAGGATAGTCTGATGAACATTAAATCTGGCATGTTTAAATGATTTAGTAGCGAGAGTGTGAACAAATGGGTAGACATGAAAACAAAATCAAAGACAAGAGTATGGAAAAGCTATCTGTTGCCATCACCTTATTCTAGTGTAGGAAACAGATGGGTCAAAAGTCATGGATTATTTTCATTTCACTCCTTTTCATCTAAGGTCTGTCTTTCTGTGTCTGCATTTGTGAGTTTCTTTTGTCCATTGATCAATACAGTCCCCTTCTGTCTTTCTATCTCTTGGTTATTTTTTCTTTCTCCTGGTTGGCATCATTCCATGGAAAGTTGTATAGTTATGCCAGCAGGGAGTTGGACCCTGAGAGTATGTCTGTTTGGGGTGGAGGAGGTGGAGAAAATTCTGTCTCTTTCCATCTTCAGACCAATCAGACCCCTAAATGTTGTCCCACCACCCGCCCTGTAGTCCCTGTTGCTGACGTGCTGTCAGAGTCCCACCTCAGGGTTGAAATAAACAGGCTTCTCAAAATAGACAGGAGCTGCACCAAGGTTCGACCCCGACATACCGATATTAGCAGGGTGCGAAGAATGTGAGAGAAGAGAATTTGCAAACTCAGATACACATAGATCCTCTTCACACACAGGAGACCTTGCGCCATCACCGGCTTTGAGTGTGTAGAGGAAAGGAAGAAGGGAACAAGGATTAGAAGAAAAAGCCTCTTCATGTCTGGATTCAAACCAGTGACCATATGCATCAGAGACAAGAGAGATGGGGGGAAAGTGACCCCCCCAAAATATCCTTTACAACCTCAAACCAATTTTTTTAATGCAGCAATAGGATGGAGCAAAAAGAAGAATGGGAAGGATCAAGAGGAAAACAGATAGACTTATGGATGGAGCAGTAGACCAAAACGTAGAGAGACAAAGAGATGATAAGATATGTGCCAAACTTAATTGATAAGTAGAAACAGAGACTGATGGACATCTAGTACACTTTCCTTGATCTCTCTCCTGAGGACTAGAATGTTAAAAAATTCTTCTGAGCAACTTACCCTGGACCATTTCCCCATGATGACGTCATCAACAAACTTTTCTTCGTGGCTACTGCTAGGTAATGGCTCCTTATCAGAAGGAGGTGAATCAGCTGCAGTCCTAGGAGCTGTGTTGAGTCTGATGTGTGTTACTGGGGTGGCCGGCAACCTCTATGCCCTGGCAGTAGTGCGGGCCTCAGCCTCGGCCTCCTCTCTGTACGTCCACCTGGTTAACCTAGCCTTGGCTGACCTTTTGTATCTCTTGACAGCCCCCTTCATTGTTCACAATGGGCTGGTGAAAGATTGGCCTTTTGGGGAGGCTGGGTGCCGGATTCTGCTCAGCCTAGACCTCCTCACCATGCATGCCAGCATCTTCTTGCTGACCCTGATGAGCTGTGAGCGCTACACTGCCGTGGTGCACCCGTTCCAGGCTGCCAGTCGTGCTCGGCGATGCAGCCGGCCTCTGGCCATTGCTGTTTGGCTCCTGTCCTTTGCTCTGGCCCTCCCCATGATGGTCATGATTCACCAGGAGGAGCGTACAATGGGGAATGGAGCTGGGGTGCGCCGCCTCTGCTCCCCCACCTGGAGTGAGGAGCAATACAGAGTGTACCTGAGCATCCTTTTTGGCACCAGCATAGTGGCACCTGGGATAGTCATTGGGTCACTCTACTGGCGCCTGGCAAGAAGCTATTGGCTGTCGCAGACCCGTGGAGGCTTGGGACGTTCCCCCAAGAACCGTGTCTTCCTCCTCATCCTTGTGATTGTCTTGGCCTTCTGGGCCTGCTATTTGCCCTTTTGGATCTGGCAACTCCTTCCCCTTTACTGCCCATCGGCAGCCCACCTGCCCGTCCACACGGAGATCTCTGTCAATCACCTGGTGACCTGCTTGACCTACGGGAACAGCTGCATCAACCCTTTCCTCTACACTCTGCTCACACGCAACTACCGTGAATACCTACGTACTCACCAACGAGGGGCTTCCTGGGGCTTTCTGCCATGCCTCCAGAGCAGAAGTGGGTCTCAGAGGGAAGGGGCTACAGTCGCCTGAGCAGATACAGGTAAGCAATGGGGGACACTGGAGGAATGCCCAGATGAGTCTCGCTCACAGCTGGCATGGGGGTAACTCAGAGAGTCAGGATTTAGAACTACTAAGGTTGTTTTTCAGATGTTTGGGACTACAACCCAATCATCCCCACAACGCATCTGGAAAACAAGAGAATGGCACAGCCAGTGTGCCCAGGTCATGTGTTAAGGTGATCAATAAGAACACAAATTCTCAACCGGATTAGGTTGCCTCCAATTCTTTGTAATGTGCAGATCAGAGAAACCACATTAATTGCATCATTAGCGATTAGCATATATGTCACGTTTTCCCCTTATTCCAGACCCTCCCCAAATCACTTAGTAATTTTTCCCTTGGGGGAGCTCTGCAAGAAGAAATAACTCCTGCTGAGTAAAAAGAAACTGGGAGAAGAAGATTTGGCCTCCTCTCCATCTATAATGCAAGGTTAATCTCTCCTCCCTCTCCATTGTGGAGATCCAACCCAACCAAACTAGTTGTCCTGCCTCCATAATCTCTAGATCAGAAAAGATCCACCAGTATCAAAGTCAAGTTGAAAGGGGAGTTGGGATTGTAAGAAATGAGGTGGTAGGAAAACGGAATGCAAAATTAAAGATGGAGAAAACTGTATTGGGCTGCCTCTTGTCCTCATCGTTGAGCCAGAGAAAAAAGCCCTTAGTAAGAATTGTTTCTGCAACCAGCTCATTCTCGTTGCTAGTAGATGGGCCTTTTAATAATTTATGCAATGGATTTAGCAAGCTCCTTTTTCTACCCAGTTGGAAGATGAGTCAACTTCACAGTAAAAACAGGATGGACATTTAATTGGTATTCAGCTGTAGCATTTGTATTCCATCTCTGTGTAAGAAACTGCTTGCCTGCCCAGTCAATGGCAATGACTGAAAACCGTGTACTCCCTAATTGCCCCGAGTTTCTTCCTTTTCAGCCCCACAGTTAGATTACAGATTGCAGAATAATAGGGAGTTTCTAATTAAAAAAGGATCATAACCCAAAGTACAGCTCACCAAATAAAGATGGTCAGAATGGTGCTACAAATTTTATTTTAACATACTTCCTTCAGCAATAAAATAAAAAGGAAGGAATGCAAACTGATTTCTAAAATGAATTCAGAGAACGTAATCAGGTTTAAGGAAGTCATAGGAAATCTGCCAATAACACTTCCCAATTTTTGGGAAATATGCTGAACGGTTTTCTAAGGCGCATGATTTTTAATCATTGTATATTTAGGATTAGAAAAGATTAATAATGAATTTATTTGAATACACACAGAAAAAAGATTTTTAAAAATAACATAGTGTGCCATAAAAGTATAGATTCCGTGTCTGATCATATTTTCAAGGTTTTATATGACACATTCACACACAGATATATGAGCATGTTTTTTCTTAGTTATAAATTGAAGGAAGAAAACACACACTTGCCTAATTTTGAATTTATCAAAATCAGTCAGTTTTTTGCTGCTCTAACAAAACCAGAATAATGAATATGTGTATTCTTGTGACAGTAGTGCATTAATACAACACCAAGTTCCTCTTTATTCTTATCATTAATTTCATCACAAGTGTCTTGCAATTGTCTTTCACATTAGAAAAACTAGACTGCATATCACCCACGGTGACTCTTTGGAATGCTGAAAATATCAATCTGGCAAAGAAACTAAAATTGTGCATTTCCTCTGAAAATGCTTTGCTAATTTCCTGTCTTATCTCTAAGTCCCTACAGATTCAGCTTCCAACAAGTTCAGTTGGATAAATAGGGCAATCTAATTCCTAAAATGTTGCTGACTAACAAGAAAATTTGAGCTCTCTTTTGAACTTGCAAGCAAAGCTTTACATTGTGATGGGTGCTCCCCAGAACAGAAAATCCCACTTTTAATTTGTTATTTTTGTAATAATACATTAACTTCAAACTCTAATCCTACCCTCACTTACCTGGAAAAAAATCCTATTGAGTTTATATAGGATTTACATCTATGTAAGAATACAATGTGTTGTGATTTAAGCTTAGAGTAAGTCTGCTGAAATTCTTGGAAATGGGCAATCACAAAAATTGCTCTTTCCATTTTTTTTAACTGAATAAAGATTCTTTATTTTCTAGATTAGCTAATATATTATGCATTATTTTTAAGGCACTAAGATCAAACACACATTGCCCAAATTATTTATTTACCTGTAAAAACATTAAATCCAGGAACATTCATAATTTCTAATTAGGTAATTTGGAGTTCTCGGGGGGGGGGGCTAGGCATTGAACATTATTATTATTATGGTTGGTTGAACAATCAGCCAGGTGTTTAGACTGGATTTGGCATTTTTATCTACTGTTGTTGTTGTTATTATTATTATTATTATTTCTCCAGATATAACATTATTCACTGCAATAACCTTTCTTTTGTTAAGATATAGATAAATAGATGATAGAAAGATAGTTTGGGGTCCCAGGCAAATAGGTATATATTTAAAGAGGTTAATGCTATTATTTTCACTTTTTAAATGTATTACAATAAGGTATGCAAATTATATAAATAAATGACATACTGTAATTTGTAAATGTAATTCCTTTTCCCCCAACAAAATGGTTCCTATTCTGAAATCAATATATTTAGAATTGTAGCAGCAGAAATTAATTCTATATTAATGTTTGGTTATAATGGTGCTGTTTTAAATGAGCTAAAATTGTGACATTGCATCAGTGCTAATAATAATTACAATCAAGCAGAATTGAAAAACAGCATTTGCTTTGTTCTGAATGTAATATATACAGGAATACAGAAGAAGTTGTGATATATAAAACTGTAGGACAAGGCAAGAGATTCTATGGCTGAAGTAAAATACACGGAGGGTGTGTATAAATTTATGAGGGGTATAAGACCATCATATCCAGGGTCTAAAGTGACTTAGCTTGTTATTTGGAACTAGTAAGTCAGAGTTCCAAATTGGGAAAATGGATTCTACACAGTCTTAGGCCCCAATTCTTCTCTTTTATAATTAATCTTGCTGCTTTTCACCTTAATTTCACTTTAATGCAGATTTCGTGTCTTTTCTGTCTTTAAGGAATGAAGAAATGTATCTCAGATGCTTCTGTCTGAGCTTTCTCTTCTCTTACATCTTCTTCATCCACGCTTGATGAAAGAAACCGTGCCTTTGGACAAAAATGTAGCACAACATTCTTTGTTAAACATTTCATTGCTGGGGCAAAAGCAGAACTTCTGTGGCCACATCTAAAGGCTTCTTGCCTGTTCTAGAATAGAATTTCCAGGTTTTTATGCACACCAGTTTTGTAAGCAACCAAAGAGCAGAAAGTTAAACGGTAAAGGTGTTTCCTCATCACTTTGGTGCATGCCAATGGACAGTTTTAGATTTTTGTACAGGGATGAATAATACTTAACTTGGGCACAGGTCACTTGAACAACCACCTATTTCAGTGAAGTCTATCCTGGGCTCTTAAATCTTCAACGGGAGACCTTTTGTCAATAGCTGCTGAAAATATTTGTAATCTCAACATCCAACTCTACTTTTCCCATAGCAGATCCTAAATTATGAAACAATTTGCACTGGAGTAGAGGCTCCTCCCTGTTGACGTTTAGGAGGGGGTGAAAAGGTGTAATTTTTTTTTTATGTTACTTGTTTTTACTGGTTGGTTAGATTGGATTTTATTGTAAATAAATGTTTCTAAGCTGTCCAGAGCAACTAAATGGAGTGGGTGGCATATCAGTGTTTAAATAAATTAATTAAATATTTCCCCAAGTTAGAAGGGTTTCTCCTTGTTTTTTTTTCTCTCTCTTCTAAGCAGCCATTCAGTGCGCACTTCATGTTGGTTTTATGTCTCCTTTTTATTTTTATTGGGGGGAGGCAGGTAATAGGTTTATTTCAGGCTGGACAATCCCCAAGTCTAGGACCAAGTGCAGCTAATGAATATCTCTGGTTTCTGTGGTTCCCAGAAATCCCCAGGATTGCACTGCCAAGTAACGTGACATGATTTTGTATAATAAGTTAAGCCCATGACAACATGCCAATTAATGTTTCATGTTTATATGGTTTCTAAAAATAAAGTCTCCTTCACACTGAACTTAGCTTCTGGAAACTTCATGGGCATGTCCATTTAACTTTCCTCTTTTTCTTCATATAATAATCTTTCAGTAATACAGAAATGGTTTACCACTGCATTCCTGCAGGATGTTTTTCAACATCCCAGCCTAGACTAAATTCTTGGTATTTTTGGTGACTCTCATCCAGGTATAATAAGGTCTAGAAGTATCCACAAGGGGGTAAAAAAAGTCAGGAGGGCAGTTATGTTCCTATGATCAAAGCTCCAACCTTTTGTGTAAATGTGTAAAAAAAAGAATCAAAGCTTTTATTGCACCTTCACAATGACCATCTTGACTTTTTAACACCTCTCCCCCCTGCCTAATTCTGGCATGCTGCTGCTTAGCTGAGCTATGTGATTTCTGCTTGTGTGCAACTGTTCCACATCTGTTGCACTATTTCCTTGCACTGTTAAAAGATACAGTAAATATATTTTCGCCAATATCCCCCAGTTGCCCCTTCATAGCAGGATAATACTTCTGTTCTGACTCCTCCTTGGTAGTGTACATGAAATAAAATCCACTTATCTCACTTTCTCATGCATGGATCATCATTACCCATCTCTGCACGACAACACTGCATCAACTGATTCATAGGCTATGGGTGCAAAACTTTTTCTGTGACTTTCCAGTGCAAGAAATATTCCATGCTTCGCAGATGTTCCCATCCTGGTAGCCTCCAATGTGTTGAATTACAGCTCCTCAAGTTCCAAGGCAGAGTTGTAGCCCAGGGAGCATCTTGGGTAAGGCTTTGTTATTTTGAGTTCAGGAAGAAAATTTAGGTACAACACACATTTATGGAAAAAAGGTAGAACTGAAAGGTGACTTTAATGTCAGAAGATGCTTCCAAATCAGCAGCACTGCATGGCTCCTCAAATAGATGATGTTATCAATTACTTCCCACCTTTCCACACACAGTGGAAGCTAACTTCCACCGCTAATATTCCAAAATAAGATGCAGATAATTACAACTACATAAAATGTCATTAGAGTGGATCCAGGATCAGGGATGTCCACAAGGGGTGTCAAGATTGTGGCCACAAGCACACAATTGAAGCCCCACTCATTCTTTCCTACACTGTACATATGTGATGCGTGCAAGTAAAGAGCAGGATTTCAATCAGACGGTCATGGCTACCGTCTTGACTTTTTTGACTCACTCCCCTGCAGATACCCTGTCCAGGATCCAATCATATAGAAAAGTGTCCTGCAGCACTTGAAAGACTACATTATTTTGGTTCAAACATTTGATTCCACTTGGCCTGATAGCGTATGAATACTGAAACCTCAAATGCCAAAATAGCTTGTAGGTGTAAATGTTGTCTTAGTTGTGATGGAACCATGCACAGAATCCATATCAATAGAAGTGCCAGTGCTTAACAGCTAGTGTAGGACAGTGATTCGAGTAGAGGATCTGGAGCTGAAAAGTTCAGGTTTACACACTTGTTGAATCATTGGGGCCAGCTATTTGTTGCTTGAATCAATGTACACCTGGTAACCCTATCTGTAGCCCAAGATCAGGATTCAGAGCCTAGGTTACTTCTTTTGACATCTGAGGCAGAAAATTCCATAGGCCACTCTTATGATAGAAAGATTAAAGAACTAACAAGTTGCCTTTTTCCTGACATTTGAAATTAAAGCCCTGAAAGGATCAGCTGTAGTTGGTAATCCCAGCAGAGTCAACCTAATCTACTGTACCTCATAAATTTATTCTGAGGATTAAAGCTCACTCATAAAGGATGGGGACAAATATGTAATTAGTAGCCTGGTTCATTTCCTAGCTCTAAGATCTCTTCAGTATTAGACCACTCTTACAGTATATCAGGGATGGGTGGGTGGGTGGATAGACAGATAGATGATAGATAGATGGATGGACGGATGCTGTAGGATGACATGTTTTGATTGGGGGAACAAGGTAGGCCTGGGCAGGATGGTGACTCAGATGAGCAGGGACATATGTATGTAGATAGGTCTGACCTCTTCATGTTGTCCTGGCTTGGGTAGGGTAGCATGAACTGGACTTTATTTTGTTAGCTGTCTTAAACCTATTTCAAGACTTCCATCTTTCATGGGATTCCTACCTCAAAACTGCAGGATATTATGCACCCAATTTATGGCCAGGACAATTCTGGTCCACACAAAAAGTCTTTGAGGTTCTTAAGTTATCTTCTCCTGTGATATATGTTCAGCAAAGCGGCTAATGTTTGCCTTAAAATGGAATAAGGCTACCTCCATGTAGCTACCACCTGCAGAAAACAGAATATCTGAAACTAATAATGCATTAATTTTTTATCCTGTAACTAACATAGCTTTCCTGAAAAATCTGGGGAAATGGTCATTTAATGAAAGGACTGAGATCTTAATTCTGCCCTTTTTAAATCACAGACCTTCCATAATTCTCTGGGAATGTAAACTATTTATTTAGGGTCCTTTTCTCTCTAGTGGCATATAGCATCTTCCTAGCATCCTCCAACTATCATTGCAGAGATTTAAAGCCTGTCCATTTACTATTTTGGAACAATAATAGTTAGATGACTCTAGAAGAGAGTATATGTCTCTATTAGAGAAATTATCTAATTAGCTTTGGGGCATGCAAATGCTGCTGCAGTTCTTCATTCTGGAAATAATTATTCTGAAGAATTAAGACTTTATTGGGCTTTAATATTTTAAAACAGCCTTTATAAACAGCCTTTAAACCCCCTCTTCTCTCTCCTGGCTTGTACAGATTTTCTTTTACTGTACTGTTCTAGTTCTTCTTTTGTCACAACTCTTTTTCTAAAGAATAAAAAATAATAATGCTTAGGCTTAGGAAATTTGCTGAAGTGGATTTTGAATTACCTTTCTGGCCACGTAGCATATTCCAGTGAAGTAATTTTTTGCTTGTTTAAACTCACACTACAGTAAAGAGCCCAAGAACAGATTCTTTTTATTTTATTTTATTTTATTTTTACTGTTGAGGTTCGTTGGAAATCCTTCTGGAGCAAGATCTTGCATCCCTCTGCACACACTATTTTCCTGGAATTTTCGGCAGTGTAAAGTGATAGATGGGTGTTTCAGCTAGAATTTCCCGTCAGCAAAAGTAAAAATACTTGGAGAGCACGCAAGTGTCTACCTAGAAACCGCAACATTTTTTCCCCACACAGTCATATTCAAGTTTCAGAACTCTGAAGCTGTAGAATTCCTTCTTCGTAGCAGCTGGGCCAAGGAGCAAATTCCTGCTCCTAAGAGAAAAAGGTCTGGTTATTACTAGTGCATTTTCTTTTAAAGGGCTTTTAAATGAGTGGTTTTATAACTGAGCCTTCCTATGTACTGTATTCCTAAAGCAGTGTTTCTCAGCCTTGGCAACTTTAAGATGTCTGGACTTCAACTCCCAGAATTCCCCAGCCAGCACTGGGGAATTCTGGGAGTTGAAGTCCAGACATCTTAAAGTTGCTAAGGTTGAGAAACACTGCTGTAAAGTATTCAAAGTTTAGAAAGAAAGAAAGAAAGAAAGAAAGAAAGAAAGGGGGGCCTAACACTGAAATCTTATGATCCTAATTGCTGTAGAGTTCATCTCAGGGGTCACAAGCTGACTCTGGAAAATTTGAAGAAGCGAAATGGTGTGAGTTGGCCAGGAAACTGCTGGTGCACTCATGCCTCCCTGTTGACATGCCTGCAGATGTCTCTTTAACCTCCAAGCTAGCAGCAGCAGTTTTGATGGCCAGAAGCTCTGAAATTGGATCCTTCCAGGAAAGATCTGCCTCTACCTCAAAGGCAAATGGCTTCTTTCATAGAGTGGGAAAGGACCAAAAGGTGGAGTCCAACAACCTGCCAATGCAGGAAGCCCTCTTCTGCAGCACCTCTAATAAGTGATCGTCTCTGATTAAAAAAAAGTCTAATGAAGGACAGTCCAGTTCCAAGTGGGGCAGACAGTTCCGCTGTGGAATACTTCTGCCATATGGACGTTCTTCCTAACGTTTCATCTATACTCTTTTCTATAATTTAAAATCCTTAGCTCAGATCCAACCCTCTAAGGGAAAACAGAGCAAATTTGTGCCGTCATCCATGCGACCGTCAGAGCCGTCCATGGGCAAGGGGGTAAAGAAGAAGTGAAGATGGTGGCAACAATGAAACCCTGGCTGTTTTCTACACGTCACAATGCGCGTGAAAAGGAGTCGGGCATGCAGATGCCATCTTCACTTTTCTGATAATCCTCTGTGTGGACCTTCTGGCGACAGTCCTTCTAAGAGGGGAATTGTATGGCCTCTTATAGCATCTTCTCTACCTTGAACCTTTCCTCATCAGACTTGGTGTTCATCTTTACTGTCCTCCTCCGGACACATTTCAGGTTATTGATATCCGAAGTAGGGCATAATTAATACCCTTGGGGTCTGATTAAAAGTACTATGGAAGGCACCATTAGATGGTCTACACACACTGCTTTTTTGGGGACAGCCTAGAATCAGATTTTCAGACACCATATTACAAGGTAGGCTGTTAGCTCTTATCTATCAAACACCTCGCTGCAAGGACCAACACGACTTGTTTTGTTGTCACATATACGTGAACCTGGCTTGTAAATGAGCTCCTTCAATTGACTGTTCACCTTTCACACAAGATTGAGTTCATTACAGTATTCTGATGAATGAATCCACATTCAGGACCCAGACCCACCTCACACTCACCTATTCCCGCAATGGTTGATTTTCCTAGGACAGACACTCCAGCCTTTGACAACTGAACAAGCTGAAATTCAACAGGTACAGCTTACTTTCCTTCCAGGTAGTAAAGGCCAATCAAGCTCTCTACGGAGAGCTTAGCACCAAAAGCATGCTTCCACTGCCCCCTTGAGGGGGTTGTAAGTCAAGACAGCCCAGAGCAGGACTTCTTGTAGGTGGCAATCCTGTGGGACTTTGGAGGGTGTCCCAGGTCCAAACAGTTTTTTGAAGTTTACCTTTAAAGCCACAGAAAGTGCTTCTACCTCAGAAGATGATTTCCAACATCAGAAATCCTTGAGTTGGTGTAATTTCTTTCTCCTTCATCAGCTTCCAATTCTTTCACCAATGTTGGCACAATCTAAAACTACAGTGAGAAAGCTGGATCTTCTTTGCTACACTCAGAATAGCTTCAGTATTAATTGCTGGATAGCATCAGTCATGTAATCATATATCCAAGTTAGAATATATATTGCAGAATACATATTTGGATCTTTCTTTCTTTCTTTCTTTCTTTCTTTCTTTCTTTCTTTCTTTCTTTCTTCCTTCCTTCCTTCCTTCCTTCCTTCCTTCCTTCCTTCCTTCCTTCCTTCCTTCCTTCCTTCCTTCCTTCCTTCTTTCTCTCTCTCTCTCCCTTCCCTTCCCTTCCCTTCCCTTCCCTTCCCTTCCCTTCCCTTCCCTTCTCATCCTCCCTCCCATTCTGCAAAAGTTACACTTCCCCATAGTCTACAATGCTTGAGTAACTCTCCCACTCAAAAGATTGTCTGTCCACAATACAAATAAAAACATTTGCAGTTTGCTTTTGCCTTGCTTTAATATGAGCAAACATAGGATCCAGGGTGAGGTAAGCTTCCTCTGCAATCTCATCATCTCTCAATTATCCACCCACGTTCAACAGATCAAATCAGCGGGACACAATACAGAACACAGTTGCTGTCCCTGTATTCCACAGCCGAGAGCTCTTATACTTTCATCTGCTTCACTTCCGCCATTCTCTAAGACAGTATTTGCCCATTTCCCAAAGGAGAGCCATTGCGGTGTGGAAATGAAGGGGTTGGACTAGGACTGGAGAGACACAGGTTTAAGTCCTCCCTCAGCCATGAAAGTTCACTGAGTGACTTTCACCAGTCCCTTACCATCATCCCAACCTATATCACAGGGCTGTTGTGGTAATCTAACAAATACTGTACACTGAAAATGAGTAATGAATCAGAAAACAGAGTTAACACATCCAAAGCATTCTCAACCAGGGACTGGCCGTCTTTTGTTCCTTTAAGTTGAACTTGGCTCCCTGTGACTCCATGAATATATTCATGTTCCTTTACTGGCAAGTATAGGGACACAGTTGTGTTTCCTATTTCCAGGAACCTTTAAAAACTTCCTAGTATAATCTATTGCCCTAGGTTTTTCTGATATCCCCCCATTCAAGTGTTAAAGTCTAACCAGCTTACACGGTGATTATTTTAGATGAGCCAGGTCAGCTAGGACCTACCACCTGATGGGACTGGATTTTTCAGCAATAGGTTTTACTGAGACTAAATCGGGGGGGGGGGGGGGGATCATTCTCCTAATCAACTGCCTCTTGCCTTTCCAACTCTTCTTCTACGAATTATGTCCTTCATTGCTTCAAGTCTATTCAAACACATTTGGCTTAACACTAGCATCACATGTTATTTTATACTATCAGCAAGATTTGATTTTGTATTTCTGAGATGGAACACAAGGAGATTCCATTCTATTATCCAAAATGTTTCACTATTTAGAGTACTGTGTTGGCAATGTGGTTTTGTAAAGAGTAGAATATATAGTTACTGTATATATAAAATGTATATACATAAAATGGAGCTTTCAGATTCCTGTTTGAGTTCCACAGAATTGAAGCACCATGACAAATATAACTATGCATTTTATAAAACCCGCATCTTTTATAAAAAAAATTCAGCTAAGTCTTCCCTCACAAAAAGGGAAAATGCAACAGGTGGTACAAAGAAGGCTATTAACTCAATGGAAAAGTACATGCCATGTAAGCAGAAAATCCCAAATTCAGTCTGCAATTACAGAAACTGAAGACTGCAGCCAAGCAGCTTTACCAGGCAGAGGTAAAGATTTTGAGGTTTGGGAACATGCATCTGGGGATTTACTTTTCTATTTTTTCCATGTGATTGTCTGGAAGCCTGGCCCACAAACTGTGCTTTCTTGGACGAAAGCACCTTCATATATAATGGCTGTAAGTCTGCAGTCACTGATCTCTCCATTCCAATTACACAACCACCCAGTTTTTCATTCTGAAAAAGCCATAGCCCATGTGTGTGCACACGCACGTACACACACACACACACAAGCTGCTGGAAGAAAGTACTGGGATAAGAATCTTTTGTCAAAAAGCAACACTGCTTGTTATCTGCTTCTTCGTTCACATTTACCAAAGCAAGAGGAGACTGCGAATTACAAATGGGAAAGGCATTTCTTCCTTTCTTCCTGACATTCAGACAATGCACCACGATAAATGGCATTTTGCAATCCAGTCTGTGATCAGAACTGTTCATTAAAAAGAAATCTTATGATTGAACTACTGCAGCAAAACAAAAAACCTGCAGTCTCTTAAGACTTTTCATTTTCTTCTCTCCAAAAAAGGGTCTCACGTTTCAAGTTCTTATGTTTTTTTGAGGTATGCCTAAGGATGTGAGGTAGATGTTAAGGAAATTGTTAGGACCTGAAGGGGTTGTCAAACAGTATTTCCAGCATTTACTGGTAACAGTTCAGTGTTCCTTGATTCACCCTATCTAGTAGCAGAATGAACTATTAAGCAAAAACAAATGAAACTAAGCACATTTGCATGATGTATGCAAGGTGCAGAAGTCAACTCTGCTTCTTGCAGAATTTTTGTCCCCTTGGTGCCTACACCACTCTTTCAGGCCTTATCAACAAGTGCAACTTTTCCCAGATCAGGGAACAAAAGTACCCTTTAAGTGGTGTGCTAGAGAGCACATTTCAAGAAATATGTGCCCATTTTATTTCACTGAATGTAAATGTTAAGAGTTAATGAGACATAGCTAATATGATTACTCCCATGAACGTAACAGTGTTTCAGTTCTTGTGGCCAATGTGATTTAGAGCTCAAGCAAGGATGGCCAGTTTTCCTATTCCTGAAAAGAGACAATTAGCCACTATCCGCTGCTATAAATGTTTGTTTCAGGCTTTTATATGCAATAACCTCAAATTCTGACCTGTAGTCAGCGGTATCCTTGGGCAAAGTGCCCATCTATACCCACTTGGCTCCTTCCAAGGACACGAAGTTTATCATATCATATGATCCCAGGTCCCTACCTGTCGCATCTTGGCTTAGGAATCCAAGCTTGTTGAGGTGCAACGAGTAAGAATGTAGATTCTGTGTGTGCACATGCGTGCACGTGTGTGCATGTATGTCTACTTCTGGCACTTCACTCCAGTCTGCAAATGGATTCTTCTTCACAACAGTGGCTTAAGACTCATGAATTAGGATTTCACTTCTGAAATAAAAGGACTGAGTTCATACCACTGAAACTTTTTGAAGTACAGGGTCAGGAATCAGAAGCCAAAAGAAAGGAATACAATCAAGGTGTGGCACATGAGGCTACAGCTACTCGGAGAATGAGACCAAATCAAGGAGGTTCTCTGTCAGACAAATTGTAGAACCACAGAAGAATCATAGGAAAATTTAGAGAAAGGGCCACCTGCACAAAATTTGGGTTGGGGAGCCCTCAGTTTCGAAAGGGGAGGTTTCATTAAAAAAAAATGAAATGAGTTTTGCCCCTTGAGCAGAACTCATGACTAGATGCATGTTTAAGCATTTGCCCGTGTTTTTCTGATTTTTTTTTTTTAACTTCCCAGACTTGTCTATAGCCGTTTTTTTTCAAAACACTTCCTATAATTGAAGAAAGGTCAGGCCCCAGGAGCACAATGCAAAAGCCTGCAGACAGGGCTTAGGTTCAAATTTTGTGTCAAGGGGTGAGAGTTTTTGCTTGGGTCAGTCTGCTGGTATATACCCACGTATAAGCCAAGAATTTTTGGCTCCAAAATGCACCCTACAAATCAGCTTCAACTTACCTGTGGACCAGAGCTCAGATTTAAAAAAAAAAAATCACGGGCTTTAAATGACATAAAAGTTTGTGATTTCCTGCCTTTCGCTGCACACATTTCCGGTAGGTAGGTAATCACCATGTCTGGATATCACCAACAGTTAGCGTAAGATGCAGCTTTCAACGAGACGAACAATTCTGTGGCTGCCATAAAACTTGAGGTAAGTGAACAGATTCTGTTTTTCCATTTTTTAATAATATATTAAATATATAAGCAGTATTTTGGTTGCAATTTCACAGGTCGGCTTATCTGCAAGTATACCCAGCAATGCACACTGTTGCCTAAAAAAGGATCTCTAGGATCCTTCAATCCAGCCCTAAAGTTGGATCTGCCCCACCCATGTCAGATTCCACAAGGGGGCCTTCTCATGTAGGGATGGGACAGGAGGAATAAAATGTATTGGTGTTTGTGTGAAGGCCCCAACAGCCCTGTCCAGCTTCCCCCCTTCCTTGCAGGATCAGAGCGCAAGGTGAGTTCGCTGGTGTTTGGAGAAAGCTGAACTCCAGCGGAACGATTTCCCACAAGTCCCACAGACATACGGGTGGGTCCCAGCATGCTGGTGCTGGTGTTCAGCCAGGTTGCCCCGTTGCCGGAAGCTCTTGCCACAGTCAGGGCAGCAGTAAGGCCTTTCAGCTGTATGAACCCGCCGGTGCTTGACCAGGTGGGAATTTTGGGTGAAGGATTTGCCGCAGGAGGCACAGACATAGGGCCTCTCGCCCGTGTGCGTCCTCTGGTGCTGGATGAGGTTGGAGCTCTGGCAGAAACCCTTACCGCATTCGGTGCACCGAAAGGGACGGGCCCCTGTGTGGGTAGCCTGATGTTTGGCTAAGTAGGAGCCCAGGGCAAAGGCTTTGCCACAGATGGCACAGCAGTGGGCCTTGCCAGGGGCATGGGTGCGCCGATGCTCAGCCAGATTGGAGCTCTGACTGAAGATTTTGCCACATTCAGGGCACTTGAACGGCTTCTCGCCAGTGTGCGTCACCTGATGCCGCAAGAGCTTTGAGCTCTGGGCAAAGCTCTTGCCACACTCAGGGCATTTATAGGGACGTTCGGCTGGGTGGCAGTTACGCCGGTGTTCAGTCAGCTGGCAGCGCCATGTAAAGGTCTCACCACATGGAGGACACTGGGCAGGTGGGTCACATTGGTGCTGCTGTAGCCCTGAAAGTAGAACAAAGCCCTTCCCACACGCAGGACACCGGAAGGGTCTCTCCTCACCCAAATGACGCTGTTGGTGCCTTCCCAATTTGCCACTGTCAAGAAAGTGTTCACCACATGTTGGGCAACGGTAGGCATCATCATCAGACATGTGGATACGTTCATGCGCTGCCAATGTGGCAAAGAGGGCAAAAGTTTTGCCACACACAGAACAGGAGTATGGCTTGTCCAAGATAGGTTCTGCTGGGTGGCCCAACTGGTGAACCACAAGTTCTGAGTGATGAAGAAACATTTCTTCACACTGATGGGATTCTGCATTTCCCCCATGGTTCACTTTTTGCGTCAAGAGAGCCACATCATGAGGGAAGTGAGCACTGACAACAGGACATTTAGTAAGCATATATTCCTCTGGTTCCTCATCACCATGACTTCCCTGATGAAGCAGTAGCTCATCATTCGCAACAAATGTCTTCCCACACTGGGGACAGCTATAGGATTCCACATCCTGCTGGATTCTCTGGTGTGTAGCTAAAGCAGCCGTTTCTGCAAAGGAAGCCTGACACTTCAAACACTTAAAGGACTTCTCCTCCCCATGGTGGGTGATCTGGTATGGCTTCAAGCCAGAGCTATCTGAGAAATTGTCACCACACTGATGGCAACGGTGTGATGGGTCTCCAAAGGAGGCTCTCTGGCATATCTCAAAGGCAGTGCTTTCAGAATAGCAAGGGTAACAATCAGAACACTTCAAAGGTTGCTCCTCCACACTGTGACATGATGCATGGGCTTCCAAATCCAGTGGGTCAGGGGAGGTTTCTTCACATCGCTGGCAGCTGTTAGCATGGCTCCTCTGATGGGTTGCAAGGTCAGAACTCTGGCAGAAGACCTCAGGACACACAGGGCACGTGTACCTTTCTTCTTCCATCCCTCCTACCCAATCACTCACCTGCCCAGAGACCTTTGAGATCAGTTGAGATGTTTCTTCAACTGGCCGAGTGCTCTGATCTGCATCCAGAAGAGGAAGAACAGAGTGTTCTTCTGCAGCAGGATGTTTCCCATTGCCATTCCCATTAGAACGATGATTATGGATGTGCTTGGCCAGGTCAGAACTGACCCCGAAACAGCGCCCACACTCCCTGCAGAGATAGGGTTTTTCACCAGTGTGTGTTCGTCTGTGAGTGACGAGGGTGGACTTGCGCCCAAAGCACTTTCCACAGTCAGGACAGACATGTGGGCGTTCGCCTGAGTGTGTACGCAAGTGGTGGGCCAGGGTGGAGCTCTGGGAGAAGCGTGCCCCACACTGATGGCACCGAAAGGGCTTCTCCCCTGTGTGCACCCGCTGGTGCTCAGCCAGTGTGGAGCCGCGAGCAAAACGCTTCCCACATTCACCGCACACATGAGGGCGGCACCCTCCGTGAGCCTTAAGATGCTCTGCCAACGAGGAGCTCCAGCTGAAGCCCCGGCCACATTCTGGGCATCGGAAAGGGCGCTCCCCTGTGTGGATCCGCTGATGTTTTACCAGGTTTGAACTCTGAGCAAATCCCTTTCCACACACTGAACAGTGGAATGGACGAAGGTCTGCTGTGGCAGATGCCTTGATAGCTTTTCCTTCCGAGATCACCCGGGGCCAAGCATAACTCTCTGGGCAAGGCCCTGTCTCTTTCTCGTCAATGTCCTCCACCATTTCCTCCTCTTTATCCTCCTCACTTGGAGTGTCAGAATCTGGTGTGAAGAAGGAACTTTATTTATCACGGTGCCACCTGTTCAGGTGACTCTACAACTTACAATAAAAATGAAAACGCTAATAAACATACATCAATTAATAAGATAAAATTAAATAACCCATTTTTATATGATTAAAGTTTCTTAACCAAAAGCTTTCTGAAAGAGAAGCGTCCTCATCTGTCTGGTGGCAGACCAAGAACGGCAACCAATTGACGTCAATCCCAAACTCACTGGCCTTCTGACTGTCTTTCTAGCTACTATATCATTGCAGCTAGTGGAAAGCTGTTGAGACATAAGCTGGCCTTCCTGTCTTGCTTAAGTGTTCTTTGGAGTGAGGCATCAGGGCATCCAACTATCCTGAAGGACTATCTCTGCTATGATATCTCATCCTGAGAATGCTCCACAGTGAGGCCCCAAGGCTAGCATGCACTGAAGACCAGCAGGTGCTCAGAATGGTTAGGCTGGGAATTGCAGTTCCAGGTATCTGGAGAGATCTGATGGAAGAATCCTGCTCTGCAACAGACTGGCTCCCACCAGAAATAATAAATGGGTCCTTACCTGCTTGGACAATGGTCAGCTCTTGCCTGTCTCCTGCGTCTGGCAACTCCTCCTCTTGTTCCATCCAGAAGTGTGGTTCAGCCACTGAAAACCTAAATGAGAAGCCATTGACAGAGAGAACATTATACAGCATCGTCATCACATGAACCTGTCATAAAACAGAGAGGTTGGCTAGCCCAAAGGTCTAATAATGGCTCATTCCACAAATATCTTTAGAATCCAGAGTCATGCTTACCAGTCTTTAAATCAAATGAAAAATATCTATCATGGGAGGACAATCTTTTGGTGGATGTCTTAACATCTGGCCAAGGAAAAAGATGCAAGGGATGCCAGAGCTCTATCATACATATAAGGGAACCTGGGATTTTCCACTTTCTCCAGTTTGGGCAAGGGGCCAGGTCTTATGTTTTAGACCAGTGTTTCTCAATTTGGCAACTTTAAGATGCCACACTTCTTAAAGTTGCCAAGGTTGAGAAACACTGTTTTAGACGGTACTAAGCTTATTTTAGGATCTAGATTAGAATGGCCCTAAAAGAGGCTTTCCTGTACTCCCTAACTCAAAATTATGGGAAACTACACTACTGACTTTGGGGAGATAATGACAAAAGAGGGCTTGTCAGGGATTACAGGAATTGTATTTCAAAGGACCTGGAGAGTATCCTGCTGCTTACTCCTGAATTAGAATCTCCAAATAACTTTCAAGAGACTCTTCTCCACTTTTATCGCATGAAGAACTTCAAGGACAACGTGTCCTGCTTTAGAGGAAGCAGACTACTGTTGCAAATGCTTATGTCATAGTAAAAATATCAGACTTTGAAGTGCCCCAAGACTAGCACATTTAAACCAGTATTTCTCAACCTTGGCAACTTTAAGACATGTGGACTTCAACTCCCAGAATTCCCCAGCTAGCAAACACTGATTTAGACTAACCTTGTTACAATATACTTTCTCAAGAAGATCCCCCTGCATTGCTCAATAATCCTGCTCTCACACCTGCAACACTGTTGTCTGTTGGAGTATCCATGCCAGGAGAGTGAAATTTCTATCCTGTGAACCCCTGGATTCTCTTAGCCACTATTTTGCTTTTTCAAGACCATACCACATCATTGCCTCTACTTTGCCTTAATGATGTTATTTGCTCTCTCCTGCTCCAACTACAAAACAGATAAAAGACATCTTAAACAAGTCAGAGAACAAAAATGCCCCCATACATTTTTTTCCCCATTTTGCAAACTCACTTAAGACTCACTTCTGCTCCTCTGACTACCTACGGCTTTTTCTGTTTTGGGCTTCAGCTGAGAGAATCCTGTTCGCTGCCATCAATACCTTCAATTCAGGAGAAATGGCGCGTGCTACCTGTATTATCTTCCAAGCTCCTTCAGTGTCATGCCATTTTGTCTTACGTAGCTTTGCAGGGATTGAAGACCCAACAGTTTTCAGTGTGGGATTCATTCATCAGGTTATAGCCTTACTGGATTATAAAGATGTGGGAGGGAGGAAAGGAGCATTTTACCTTGGCAGACCAGGATCTTGCTCCAAAGAGAAGGAAGCATTGCTTTCAGGTTTTACTGGGAAGTCGAGGTAAGAGGAGGATCCTACCTGCATGAGAGAAAATGGGAATTAATGTATGAAGACAAATAGTGACTGGGTTCAAACCGAACCCAGATAATAAAGAAAAATTGCCAGGCTTCTCCTGTGCAAGATACAGGTATTGGTCTATACAAGCAGTCTTCAGTTCTTTTCACACACTCTCCCCCACTCCCCATACATCACCCCACCTGAGAGGAAACAGAATATGAGGAGACATAGACCAGCCTTCCTCAGTTTGATGTTCTCCAAATGGAAAGCACCTGTCTGATGTTCTCCAGAGTTTTCAACTTATGGACCATTCTAGGACTTAACATCCAGCACAGATGAAGACCACCAATGAGCAAAGGGTAGCACAGACCCCAAAGAAGCAGACCCACATATCCAGAGGTCATAAGGTGGAGGGAATGGCATTCTAGGGAAGTGAATGTTGGAACTTTTAAGAACTACCCCCAACCTGCCACCTGCCACCATCGCCAGACAACACAGACAGTACTTGGCTGCAGATGTTAGGGGCCAGCACAGACCACCCTCTCTGGTGCACCAGATCAGAGAGACTTTGCCCATTTTAAAGGGAGTGGCGGTATTAGAATCGGGGTGATGCATCCCTCACACACCCCAACACGTGATGGGAAAGAAAACTGAACTCTCAGCGGTCTGCAGTGCCTCCTGTGTGTCCTAAGGGCACCCCTACCACCACCACCGCCACCACCACACGCAGTCCAGTTTTAGGCCTAAAAGGGAAACTCTTCCGGAGGGCCCTGCATGCTTAAGAACCTCTCCTGGTCCTCCTTCAAATCCTCCTATTCCTTCTTGATCACACCTCAGCATAAAAATCGACCTTCCCTCCGAAGCCTCCTGCCAGGACTGTTTATCCTCCACGCCACCCCCGACCTAGTTCTGCCCGGCAGGACGCTGCCCTCTCCAAACGCCACCGTCCCCAAGCCCAACCAGGGCGCAGCTTCCCCAAGCAGCCTGGAGGCGCGCCTTCTCTCCTCCCTGCTCCAGGGCGCGTCTTTCTGATCCTGGGCCGCCTCCTTCTCCCCACCCCTGAGCCGGGACCTTGGCTCCCCATCTCCCTGCTCGCCCCCTCGGGGAGTGCATGGCCCGGTCTTCTGCAGACCGCGCCGGGCTGCACGCGCAAGCCTTAGCGCTGCAGGCGGTCAACCAGATATGACCTCCGCTGTCTTTCCCACGTTTCTCCCCTTTCCCCGCAGCTCAGATCCCCTTACCGTCTCCATAGCCCGCCCCGCTGTCTCTGCCCCCCGTACTGCCCGCAGCACGCGAGGGGTTAAGCCCGGTAGACAATATACCGCCAGGCCCAGCTCCGCCTCCAGCTCCTTCTTCTGCCCGCCTGGCGCTCCTGCTCCGCTCCCCCTCGATGTGAGCGTCGTCCGCGGAGGCTCCAGCCTGGGTCACCGACAGCCCCGTCCGTCCCCCTTCTGGTGAAACAGGAGCAAGAGATTGAGGGGGACCTCGGGGTTGCGGGGGGGGGGGGGGGGGGAGATCGCAGACCCTTGGCAAAAACGAAAAGAGGGTCTCTGGTTCTTATTAGCGCGCGTGCACCCACAGAAACCTTCTACGAGTCGGAATGACCGTGGGCAATTCGTTTTCTGCAACGCCCAAGCGCAGCCAGCTTGCTTACCCTTTTATTCCCTGGCCTCATTTCAAGGACAGAAAAATCATTTGACGTTGTTAGAACTCGACTTGCGGTTGTGTGGGCGCGTTAGAAAGATAGACAACATTGTGTTGAAAGGAGGGGGGAGCTCAATTGCCAAATCTGTAAATTTTTCGGACGTATGTATGCACATTGTAGGCTCCCCAAGGAAGTGTTTTTAGTGAGAGTGAAGCAAAGTATCAGACTACCGAAGTCTTAGAGCAGTGTTTCTCAACCTTAGCAACTTTAAGACTTGTGGACTTCAACTCCCAGAATTCCCCAGCCAGCATGGCTGGCTGGGAAATTCTGGGAGTTGAAGTTCGCATGTCTTAAAGTTGCCAAGGTTGAGAATAAGGCAGTGTTGGATGGAAACCTGTACCGTTAAAAATCAGCCACTAAATAATTATTCTGAATGGCGGTGAACCAGAATCAAGAGCGGCCTTTTTTGTCAGGCATAACCTTGCAGATACGCAGATCTGATTAACTTATATGCTCCGATTACTCCAGGTTCCCAACCTCCTTTCCAACAAAAGTTCTGCTTTGTCCTTCGCTCCTTCAGAAGATAAAGTTGCCAGACGATTCCTGTGCATTTATCAGCTCCAGACATATGCAACTAGAGAGGCTTTGCCAGAGACTCGGGGACTCCTTATGTTGAATTCCTGTCCTGCCCCTTTAAGGGCAGAGGAGCGCTGTCAGCAGCGAGAAGGTGGCAACCCAGGCTCTCCTGAGTCCTCGCTCAGGAAGGAAAGGGTTAAGCCAGCAGAGCAGGGCAGCGGCGGGGCCCTCGCAGCGTCCGCTCTTTCCGCTTCCTGCTACGGCGTCTGAGAAGACGGGGCGCTGCGATCTCGTGGTAAGAAGCTGGCGGAGAGGGCTCAGCAATCATAATATCGATTAGGGGAGGAGGGACGGGTGGGTGATATCCTTTGCAAATCATTGCATAATTGCAAATGCTTCTTCCGAGTCATTCTGCGCTTATAGCAGAAGAGCGGGCAATTCTTGCGAGAGCAATGCGAAGGACCGCGGCTGAATTGCATCCAGTCCCGCTACTGTCCTGGTCACCCGCAGTGGCCAAACACCGGACGCGAATAACCAGAGTTTCCCATTTCCAGCTAGTAGCTGATAGATCAGTGTTTCTCAACCCTGCTGGCTGGAGAATTCTGGGAGTTGAAGTCCACACGTCTTAAAGTGGCCAAGGTTGAGAAACACTGTGATAGATTGTTTCTAACGCGGGCGGGGGCTTTATTTGCCCATTGTGACAGTATTAATTGATCTGGATCTGCCCTGAGTTTGTCAAATCTCACTTTGGAAGCCATGGACGTGAGCGCCCGTTGTATTATCTCTTTCAGTAGCAAATTCCATTGAAGACTCTCCCCTGATTTAGGATCCCGCGGCCGTACTGGGACTACTGATCCTAGTATCCTTTGCCAGCAGGGTGATCAAGAGATTCGAGGAGTTATGGGCCCATTACCACCAGTTTGGACCGCTGGCATGCTTTGTTTTAGGAACCTCTGTACAAAGTCAGTTCTTCCTTATCTACTTGTTCAGTTCTCCTCATTGCTGTGTTTATCTTCTTTTATTCTAGTTTCCTCCTTGCCCTAAGCTCCCCCTTTATAGCGCTTTGAATATGTGAATGTGGGGAAAAAAATCTTCCCAGAAACATTGTTTTACTGGACTTTTAAGGAAGAAGGTGACCCTGGAAAAGTGAAAAGAGCTTCTGTTTAAAACGTCCTCGTGAGATGGGCGGTGTCTAAATTCGAGAGAGAGAGATGGTGCTAGTACAGGTAATCCTCACTCAGCAACTGTCTCATATAGTGATCATTTGCAGTTACGACAGTGATGAAAAAGTAACTTTGTGACCAATCCTCACATTTACGACCTTTGCAGGTTGGTAAAGCAAAGGAAGCGGAAGTAAGATCATAAACATAATCGCAGTTTCACTTAGTGACCGCTTTGCATAACCAAGTTGCTGGTTCCAATTGCAGTCGCTAAATGAGGACTACCTGTACCAAGCTTCCTCCTCCTTCTCAGATAGCCAATAGTTGCTTTGGGATCCATGAATTTATAGAATTGAATGAGCAGCCACAATATTTTGTACTATTTTTTAAAAATGTTAAAATCCCAAAATGTTGTAACTTTTCCGCATTGTGGAATTGCTCCAGCTTTTGATCATCTGGCTTGCCCTTTTCTGCATTTTTCTTGCTCATGTGCAAGCAAAGGCTTGCTTTTATGCATACTGAATCTCATTTTAGGAAACTCCAAGGGTACAGTTTGTATGCTACAGTGTACTTGTGTGTGATTAGAAGTAGCCGGGCTTGTCATATTCACGGTTACGTTTTGTGCACGGGTGACTGATTGCTAGGATAACACTGAGCTGGAAATTTCTATACAATTCCTGAAATTGCCTTTTGGATCTTTCTTCCTCCCCAGCATTCTTCTGTGCACACCCTTTCATCTTGGCTACCGCCCGCGATGAAGAAAAATCTGCGGAAAAACCAAGACGAGCGTTACCGCCTGAAGTTCCAGCGTCTTTGCCGTGTGGCCAAGGTGCTTGTTTACGAGAACGCGGCCCTGTGCGATGAGATTGCCCGGCTGGAGGCCAAATACCTGAGGGTGCGTGAGGAGCGCCGCTTCCTGCTTACTCGCCTGCTGCAGGCGCAAGCCCTGGCTGAGGATGACTCTCCCGCACCAGCGGTGGCGGCCAGCCTGCAGCCTTCCCCAGATGAGCCGGCCGCTCGCAAACCCCGCCGGGAGCGCAAAGGCAAAGAGAGCGGCCGAGCATCCAAACGCAGGGCACCCCCAGAGCTGGCCATCCGCCGGCTGGTCCCCCCGCTTCCCCTGGATCCTTCCGGGCGGCCAGTTTTTCCCATCGCTTTAGGCCCTCTGACTGTCTACAGTCTGGGCGAGATTGTCTCTGACCGTCCAGGTTTCCACACGGAGAATGCCATCTACCCCGTGGGGTACTGCAGTACCAGGGTTTTTGCCAGTACCCGCAGGCCAATTCACCGCTGCCTCTACACCTGCCAGATCAAGGATGGGGGCACCGGGCCACACTTTGAAATTGCCCCCGAAGATGAACTGGGGGGCGTAATAACCGGATCCACCCCGGATGCCTGCCACGCTCAGCTGCTGGAGGCGGTGGGGGCTGGCCAGCTTGAACCAGCAGGGGCCGAATTCTTTGGGCTGTCGCACCCCGCGATCCAGCACCTCATCCAGAGCTGCCCAGGGGCACACAAGTGTGCTGGGTACCGCTGGTGCCGCTTTGAGGTCTGTCGCCCAAACGATGGACCCGCTCCTGACGGGCTGTCTCCAGGGAACCCTGGCACGGATTTTGAGGCTTTCCAGAGTCAAGGCTTGGCCGGACCGATGAACCTAGAGTTCCCTGCTGCCTCTCCGTCCCCACCCAGTGGGAACGGCTATACTGAACTTTTCCTGCCTTGTGCTCCTTCGGCTGGGTCCCCCCTCCCTCAGAGTCCAGAAACTGACCCTGACTGAGGGCAGCTTTAAGTGGGCTTCACACTTTCTTTCTAGTTCCTCTATGGGGGGAGCGGTGGGGGGGAGAGCAGTGATGCCTGATATGACTAGAATCAGCTTGGTTGAAATTTTCAGAGGGGTTTTTCTTCTGCTTTAGGCTTAAGGTGGGTCCAAGCACCTGCTTTATCTCTTAAGCTTCCCCCAGAAACATTAAGACTAGAAGTGATTTAAAAACTATATTTGGGGGATTAGGACTTTTAAAGGGTGCTATGGAATTCTTAAAACCAGGGGTTCTCAAACTTTTGGAGCTGTGACCTCCCTAAAAAGATGAAATTGCTTAGTTTTGCATAATGCCTGATACCTTGGTTTTATTTTTGAGGCAGCCCCTCTCATTCCCAGCTCACTTACTTTGGAGCAATATTTGCTCTGTATAGCAGCAACTTCAGACCTTGACTTTGTCACTGGTTCGTCCAAAGGGGGAACCAGTTCTGACAACAGTCCTGCTTCTTGTGCAGAAGTCATCTGCTAAAGCCCTCTTAAGCCACGCTCCCGCTCTGCCTGGGCAAACAAGCTGTTGGTTTGTCTAGGCATAACAGAAGCAAGGATTGCTCTATGTGCAAAAAGCACCCCCCCTCCATTTGCAACCCTCTACAGATAGTCCTCGCTTGACAACTCTAATTGGGACCAGAATTTCCATTGCTAAGTGATGCGGTCGTTAGGCGAAACATCACGACCACACCACTTAGTAATGGCAGTTTGGGTAGTCCTGGTTGCATGTCGTTAGGCAAGGACCACACGCTTCTCCTGCCCTGCTGTGCTCACCTCCGCTTCAACTCCCCTTGCCTGCCTATCTCCCCCCCATCTCTGCCCTTTTGGCCATCCTGCACTCCACTGCCTACCCCTGCTGCCCCCAGCTGACCTTCGCAACCTTCCTCCCACTGCTGATGAGGCACGCCCGGTCTGGCCTTTTGCAAGGCAGCTGTTGATGGGGCGCGGGGGCAGCAGAGCACAGAGAAGCCAAAAGGGCAGAGGTGGGGGGAGATATGCAGGTGGGGGGAGTTGACACACACCCTGCAGTCATAAATGCAGGTGGGTTGCCAAGTGCCCAAATTTTGATTATATAACTGTGGGGGCACTGAAGTGGCCATAACTTCAAGGATCAGGCATAAATACCATTCATTCAGCACCACTGTAACTGAATGGTCGCTGAACAAGCAAGGGCTACCTGTAATACTTGTTTGTGACTCTCCAGATTACAACTCACAGTCTGAGAATCCTTGCCCTAAACCAATACATGCAGTGATATTATGACATCTGTACTTGGGAGACTATACAACCATGTGTGTTCTGATACTAAAAATTGAACACTCATTTTGATCCCAAAAGTTTCCAAACAGCCAAAGGACTACTTGGGGACCACTTGTGAGATGGAAAGGAGCACATATGGCCTGTGGTTTACCAACCCCTGGAGTACAACGTTGCATGCTTGTGTAAAAAAAAACCCTCTTGCCATTACGTGAACATCTACTAGTCACGGAGTTTTCCTATAGCTGGGAGAGCAATTAATGTCAAAATGTTTCCATCATAGCTTGATTGAAAAGGTGATGTTAGATCATGTCTTGTGTTCAGTTTAGACAGCAATTAACATGTAGAACTTATAGATGGTGTATTTTTTTCACCCAGAATCTTCAAATGGGTATATCAAACAAAAAAAGTGTGTGTGTGTGTGTGTGTATTATGCTCATTGATACTGTCAGCCACATGCTAGTATGCTACTAAGATACTTTCTCATTATAAATGATTGTGTAAACTCCCCTTCCTATGCCATTTTGTAATGTGTGAATGCTAATAGACTAGCAATTAAATTACAAATGTTACTATACTTTCTCATTTTATACTAGGAGAAAAAGTTGTCTGGTGGTTTCTAACATTTCAGAGCAAAGCAGGAGCAGGCCTACGCCAATTTTGGGGGAGCAGCATTGGTTACAGAGGGTCCAAAGAGAGATTCACACACAATATCAAGCACGCAATGACTGACATGTTTTATCATGTTCGATTTTTCCCCGTTATTGATTTTCTTGGTATATTAAGAAGTTTGTGCATAAGCCTTCTCTTTGCCACCTGTTTTGTAACAAAGGTTTAAAATTTGTCTATGAAGAAAATTCGATGGTGCAAGTGGGATTAGTAAGAGAGAGAATATAAAACACAAAAATGTTGCTTAGCTGATACAAAATTCTCCTTTAGGAAGAGCATTTCTTTCCCCAAATGCCCAAGTGATAACTTTGTAATGCATAGGCTCATAATCCTAACTTTGCTAATCAGTTGTGACATTCGTGGATGTCTGTTTACAGACACATTAATCAGCATTCATACATACACATCTGAAACATGCCAGTCACACAACTATAAACGTACTTTTTCTCAATCTGATAGAACCATACACAGTGGCCTATTTAAATGTATATGCATACACAGTTATCAGTGTAAACAGACATTGTTTGCACACCAACTTTCTCTTACAATTTCTGTATTAATATTTCTGAACAAACCAAGCTAAGAGAAAAAAACCAAGTGATAATTTTCCTAGAAACACAAATGTTAATTGCTGCTGAATGATTCTCAAGGATGAATCAGAATGGCTATTTAGATACATTCACTATCCATCACAGAGGTATCTCAAAGTAGCAAGGTTATGTATCCAAACAGGGTCCATCACACTTAAAATCTGCATTCCCCTCCAGCTGCATGTGTAAGAGCTTTTCATGAGCTTGCATGCTTGAAGAAGGCAGAACTCTCTCCCAACGGCTCAGGAAACAGACCATGGAGATATCAAGTTACATCAAGGTTACTGAAATTTCAGTCAATGTATTATGGTTGGCTTGGGAATATCTTCAACTAGTTTGCTATACTGAGTTGCTAATGAGACAGCATCACTGCACTGCTTGTCCTCCAGTGGAAGCCAGTAACCAATCCCAGATATTTCTAGAAATTGTCATAGTATGTTCTTGCTCAAGCACTTTTTTAGCACCCACATTTGTACATGCCGCAGGGCTGCCTTCCAAAAAGGAATTTGGAAAGGGGGGCAAGAGAGAGCACACAGGCACGTCTGAAACATAGCAAACCTCATCTACCGTGTCAACATTAGTAGTCATGGCTTGGATCAGGGAAAAATAATACCAGAATTTAGCTGGTAAGGCTTCAGTAGCTCCTGGAGGTCGGTTGGGAAAGCTATGCAATGTTGTTATATACCCGAACAACATCCATGTGGTCCTCAAGCGCCTCTATCAATTTCAAGGCCCCATCCATCTCTGCATCCGATAGCTGGGCATGGACAATTGGGATGAATTCAAGGCCAGCAGACAAGGAACAAAGATCCAGGGACTCCAGTTTTTCACGTACTTGGTGCAAGGTGGACACAGCAGAAATAAACTAAATGGTGGAGGAGAAGACAAAAGAAGGAAGAGAGATATTTTTGTTACAGCCAGTGGCTAGCAACCTAAAACCCTTGACCAAATTTAAAAGTCTAAACAGTGATACCATGCATCAGGGGTTCTCAAACAGTGGTTTGCGACCCTTTGGGAGACACTAAGAAAATCTGTGGGAGGTCAAAAATGTGGGGGAGTTGGCATATTTAGATCAGGGTTGCTGTTACAGCTTGTTCTCCCTCTGCCTAGACAGGCAGAGTCTTGTTCAGACAGAGTGGGAGGAAGCTCTGGCAGAGCTCCAGCAGGCGCTTGTCAGATCAGAGCAAAGCCACCTGTCGGGTGCACACCCCGGGCTGCACGCTGTCCAGGTGGGAGATTCCAGAGTGCAATCCTGCAGGGATCCAGTCACGCACTGTTCTCGCATGCATGACCATGGCAGGTTTGCCATCCAGATGGGATGGGGATGGGCAAGACCCCCAACATAGCCTTGCATTGGGAACCATTTCTGAGCCAGTACGAAACTTTATCACACTGCTAACTGTGCAAAAACACCTTTAACTCCAACCTATAATTCAAGGCAAGGTGACCAGACTTGCAGGCTACATTGGCCCCCACGGGCCCATCATATTTTAATCTTTTTTTTTTAAAGGTTGAAAATACGTATGTTTGTTTATTTTATTTATTCGCCAAATTTATATGGCCACCCATCTCACAAACAAGTGACTCTGGGTGGTGTACAACAGAGCTGAAAAACAACAAATATATACAGAACAATTGTTGTTGTTATTATTTATGGCTCTTCCATGCTCCTAGAGATGTACCTCCATATTTCTTCTAGAAATTCAAATACAGCACATCTACCAAGAAGGCATGATGTAGACACAGTGGAAATCAAATAGCTATTGTCTCTCGAGCATATGTTGCTTGCTTTGCTAAATTTAAACCCACCCTTTCAACTTACCTTCAGCACCACCTTCTCATCCTCCTCTTCCTCTTCCTGGACATCTTCAGCTCCGGCTTCAATTGCCAACTCGAGTGCCCGATCCAAGCTGAGAAGCCTGCCAGATTTGTCTTCCTTGCTCACAGTCACAACCCCCTTTTTTTCAAAATGACTGTGGATCCCATCAGCAATGCTCCCCCTGCAGGGAATCAAGTGGAAGCTTTTAGCCTAAGGCTTAAGCAGTGGCCTACTAGAGCTTCTACAGCCTCTGAGGCGAAAGGACCTCAGTCCCCACTTCCTCCGAGGCAAGGAACAGAGAGCATCGATACCTTCTTCAGCAAATCCCTGTTCAACTCGCATGCCCACCCACCCCTTCCAAAGTAGCCTGCCAACACTCCTCGTGTTGCACTAACCCATTTTTGTTTAAAAGATGTCGGATTTCGTTGGAACACCTCTTTAGGTTGTCTGTCAGTATTTCCACATAGAAAGATGAGCCACCTGGACCTCGGATGCCACAGAGGTGATAGATCGATTTTGTTTTCTCCTGCCAAAGAAGTTAATAATGGTAACCACCAATAAATCACATCTACCCCATCACTTCAGTTTCAAGTATCTTTTTTTTTTTTAAAAGCACATTATCTTCAGCTGCCCCTTTCAAGCAATTTAACAAGAGAGAACAAATGCATTTATTTATTTGTTTGTTTGTTTGTTTATAAGATTTGTATGGCCGCCCATCTTAAACACAACTCTGGGTGGCTCACAACGATAAAACCAATAACTATAAAATCATAGACCGTAAACCCATAAAATCAAAAACCCAAATCTCAATCATCCCTTTGGGATGCCCAACAACCAGCTCCAGATATCCTCATTCTACCCCAGTGCCAGGGTAAAAAGCCAGGTCTCGATGGCCTTCCGAAAGGCTTAAAGGGGGGGGAGCTGCCAAATCACCGGGGGGGGGGGCAGAGGGTGTTCCATAATTAAGGGGCAGCCATGGAAAAGGCAGACTTCCGAGATCCCAGTAGGTGGCAGGATGCCGGGGAAGGGATCTGGAGCATTCCTACCCTATCTGATCTGATAGGACGGGCAGATACCCTCAAGGCAGGTATCTGCAAATAACCTGGTCCCGTGCCATGTAGGGCTTTACAGGTGATAACCAGCACCTTGATTGCCCCCGGAAGGAAACTGGGAGCCTGTTCAGCTCGTGCAGCAGAGGTGTAACGTGGGCAAATCTAGGGACGCCCAGTACTGTCCATACCGCTGCTATCTGGACCAGCTGTAGCTTTCAAGTGGTCTTCAAGTGCTTTTCAATTTATTCCTTAAAGATAGTTCTAAGCTGCTTTTCTGCTCTACAAGATCCATGAAGGAATGGATAATTACAAACCAAACAGCAACAAAAATCACAATTGAATAAAAGCAGAGGCCAAAACTGGCTGGTCCAAATAAATGTTTTGCCCCACAATAGATGCAACATTTCCCCTTTTGCAAATATTGTTTGCCCACAAAGGAGTCACCAGAGACATTCACAGGGAAGGGGGGGGGCACATGATGATACATGTGGCACGGTATCATGGAGCAAATAACACACACGATGTCCTTGTATCCTGACCTATGTATGTAATTCTTGTCTTGGCAATGATGTCACGTTCCTTATGTCCTCATGTTGATAACACCATCATTTTGGCATTATCATAGCTCATACTGTACATCCATGGATATGGCTACCCTCACACAGATCCCCATCGACTCAGAAACCTACCGCACCAGAGATGGCTGTTTCAATGGACGCTTTGGGCATATTCTTCCTTCGACACACCTCGATAAGGTTGGCTAAATTACTGTTAAAATTTGGGTTGGATCCTCCTTCTGAAGAACAATGCAGAAAGCGATGGGAGATAATTATCTGTTCATGAAGCACTACATTGCATTTTATAGAACAACTGGAAATAGAGCGATTTTTGTTCAAGCCAACATTCAGTACAAGAAAAACTACAATGCAGATAGATGAAGTAAGGCTATACAGAAAAATGTATGTGCTGAGTTCAGCTATTTGTAATTATAATAAGCATGTGTACCCCATGGTTTCTTCCAAAAGTTGTAATTAAAGAAAAGAGAGAACATTCAGTAGACAGCCTCGTTTTAAATGCAGAAAGTCTTGGCATTTTTTATTAAATCTGGGGAGAACCCTCTGAAGGGTTCATTCAGTGTAAACAGGGAGCAACATGGATTAATTCTCTGCTTTAGTGCAGTGTCCTATTAATTTATATAATATAATTTATAACTCATGGCCACAGAATGTGGGGGCAGTGGCAGCCACCAGCTTAAATAGAGCAGATTGGGTAGATTCATGAAGTCACGCTATAAACCAGGAAAGTTAAAAGGAATCCAAGCATTTAAAGAAAGTATGTCTGAATACAGGTGCAAAGAACGGTTGTGCTATCTTGCCCATAAACTGCCTGAAAAGAGGTTGAATTGTTAGAAGAACACTGTTGTTAAGGTGATGGACTGGCCCCAGAGAGACTAGGCCAGTGTTTGTCAACCTCAGCAACTTTAAACTCTGTGGACTTCAACTCCCAGAATTCCCCAGCCAGCATGCTGGCTAGGGAATTCTGGGAGATGAAGTCCATACATCTTAAAGTTGTTGAGGTTGACAAACACTGGACTAGGCCAACCTTCATCACACATTTGTTGTGCAGAAAAATGGGACGAAGATGTTATGTGCACTGTCTCAAACTTCTGGAGAAAAGACATAACAATCATAACAATCTTGGCAAGAAAGGATTGTTCTGCTCACCAGAAAACAGCGTCACATGCCACAACTATGCCTTTTCTGCAAGTCCCTCAGTCAGACAAGGATCAAGCTCACACACTGAGCTAAGATGCGTTTGTCCAACAGCTATTGGTTGGAACAGCACTCAGTACGGTAAATCACAAACCACGGTTACAAACCACCCAATGGCTGGTTTCACACAACACACCGAGCTGAAACCAAACCAACCACATTATGGCTTAGCCACAGCAGTCAAACTCTTGAGTCTCTACTTCCATTATAAAAAAGCCAGTGAAACATTGCACCCATACCCCTTACAGCAAAGCGGATCATCATGCCAAGTTTTTGGAAGACCAAGGCACGTGCGGTATCTTTAGGACCCTTCACATTTTTGACTTTGGACCACTTGTTATGTCCAGCAAGTGTGGCACCGGAAGCATGGATGGCACAACTGGGATGGTGGAAGAGCATCAAGCGGGGCGTTTGGAGGAGAAGATTCAGCCGTGTGTAAACGCAGCCCACGGACATGACTTCGGATTGGAGACTCCTGACAAGGTGCTTGACCTTGGAACAAAAGAGGACATGAAGGAAAATTACCACTGAGACATTTCAAAGAAAATATAATCTACGCACAAACAAATCCATACAGTTTTCTTGATAACGTTTTCAGAAGTGGCTTGCCATTACCTTTTTCCTTGGGCTGGGGGAGAATCTGGCCCAAACTCCACCAGCTTGCTTTTGTAGCTAGGCTTAGGGTTGGAACTCAAGTCTCCCGGCTTCAAATCCAGCCCCTTTAACCCATTTACCAAAAAGGTGTACAAAAAACAGACCCAAATCTCAAAAATGGCTCAGTTGGAATTGGGATAATTACAACCCCCCTCCCCAAAAGGTATACCTACCTGTATAGTTTACCTGAACATTTCAGAAATGCTACTGTAAAACAGCAAAGCATAAAATAACCAAACCTAATGGTACACTTATTAGGCCCGAAGTTTTAGGAACAGGACAGCTATCAAAAAACCACCAAGGGCTGGCTTTCCTTTTTTTTCTTAATTGCATTACACTTCCAAGGACCCTCTTCTTGCTACTGACATGTTACTCTGCTCTCTAGTTCACACGTACAAGATAACTTCCAGAGAACAAGCCACGCTGCCCGTTTCGGCATTCACCCTTCTTAAGGCATAAACCTGCCTGCCCTAACCTTGGATTCAGAATGTCCGAAGGGTCCTTGGTTGGGGAAGACAGTTTGCACTGCGATCCTAAATACATGCGGAAAGGCTTAAGTGTCAGAGCTGGCGAGGGCAGAGAACGTCGGAACGGCGCCTTCCATCATTTGCTGCAATTAACCCGTAACTCCCGCCCTCCCCCTCTCAATTAGCTCCCCTTTACCTACCCACCAGTAACTTCAGGACAAAAATCCCAGAATTCTGCAGAATTTTTCCACTAAGAGCTCCGCCCCCTTGGGAGGAGGAGCCTGAAATTAACTCTTTCTTCTCGGCAAGTCAATTTTCCAGTGCCAACTTCTTTTCCCCTTTATTTTTTCGGTGAAAACTTACTCACCGGCCCTTCGCTCAGAAAGGTTCCCTGAGCCGCTTTGCGAAGACTAGCTTTCCTTGCCCTGAAGCTTGAAGATACGAGACACAAGGAAGAGGATCGGGAGGGAGGAGGAAAACGCATGACTTCGTGAGTGAAGTCACTTCCGGATTTGTGCCGCGTGAGCAAGGGAAACGTCAGCGCGTGTTCAGAGTCGTACGCGGCTTAAGTATGTCACCACTAAATTGCAGTGGAAGGACACGCAGTGACAATGATTGGAGTTTGCTCAGTTGCGCCAATGAATAAAAAAATATGTTCCTTGGAAAGAGAAGGGTAGTCCTGGACGGGAGAGTTTCCTATCATTGCACACAGGAGTAGGCGATCAGCTGTCCTCGGAGGATTTGGACTACAATTCCCGTAGCATCCGACAATCGGGAATGCTGGATGGGGATTATTGAAATGATAAAATAACTGGTGGACACCAGGTTCTCTGTGACACGTGTGCACTTAATGATATGCCATTAATGAGCAAATTTACAGGTGGGGGTTGCTTAGGGCAACGCTGTGCAGGATGGTGATGTGCAAAGCCTAAAGCTAAGATTGTCTCCCCCTCCCTCCGGGGATATTGGCTGTTTTTTCCTCTGCTTTTTTTCTCATTCAACCCTTTTTTAAAGTAAAAGCTTTGGCTTCCCAGTATATTTTTCATATCTTTTCTGCCTCAAAATGGCATGAAACGCCACACTACTGATTTTTGGAGAGGGTTTTAAGGGGCGCAAAAAAGATGTTCAGAAGCCACAAAGGCTGTAGGAGACTGCAGCCTTTAATGACAGGCTAAGCATCACTTTACAGAGTCACAAATGAAAACGTAACAAACTACCTTTTGCTTACAAGACGCACTTGTGCTCGCTCTGTTTGAAGTCTTTGCTTTAATTGAAATATAGTAAATCAAGATTGCAAGGATTTTTTCAGTTTCCACTAATGCATTGCATACAATCCTGTTATATAATTTTCACTCCCCATTTTTTTAAAAAAGAGGAATGGGGAAGCCTCTTAATTATTTCATGGATTATCTCTGATTATAGGGAATGGAAACTTGTTTGGGATGTGACTGATATTTGTGCTGGTGACTTTTTTCCATTAAATTAATGTTCTTGCAACAAATACTCAACTGGTATTTGTGTATAGCCACTGGTACGTTGGTATCTGTACTTAATAATTCTTTCATGCTTCATCTCTAACTTTCAGATCAGAAATGTTGGAAGCTTAATATATCTTTTTCTTTGGGTTAGCTAATTCACAGTAGCTTTTCTGCAGTCTGTGCAATGTGTCCACTCTGTTCAGATTAATCAAATGTCATTGAAAAGACTGCCTAAGCAATTGTCCTAAGCAACATACAGTAGCTGTTGAGAATCAACTGGTAAAAACTACTAAACAACACTGTTCAAGTCTAGGAATACTCTACTAAACAGCACATAGTTGTAGAAATCACAGTACGTGTAAGTTTCATGTTCTACTTACAATTTGTGTTTTTTTCTATGTGCAAAACAATGGAGGTTTGCCTTTTACAGTATTCCAAAAAGTGAGATTGCACGAGAATGAACTTTCATGTACAGTAGACAGAGGTAAGTGTATTTGCAAAAATTACAGTGAATGAAAAAAAGATAACTGAATTTTACTTTGCCAGATTTGTGGCATGAATTGCAACAGGCTAATCCACAGCTAGCTGAACCATGGTTTACTGAGTTCTTTCAATTGCCTGGGTTCACACAGCACATTGAACTATAAAGTACTGTAAACATTATAGACTAGATGTATACAACACACTGAACCACAAAGGAGCCAACTACTGTATATTTTAGAAATTTGTTTTCCTCCCCCCCACCCTTAAAAGCAGTATTACATTTGCACCACCCTGAATTCATCTTATTCCTAAAGTAATTCTGTTCCCTAAACTTGGTTACTGGCCTATTTTCTTGGATTTGGGGGTAATGAACTTTGTTTTGCTACCTTGAACAATATAACATCACAAAAGAGATGTCTATCTTAAGAGTTTGTGTACCCAAGGATGCAAGGACACAGATCAGTGAAGGAAACATCCCACCAGCCAGATGTAACACAAAAGCCCATAAACGAAAGGGCGGTTTGAAACACAAATCCCACACTCCTTTCACAAGTTATTCTGTTTTATTCCCTACCTCCATATTAGTCATTCACCTTTTTCCAGAGGGGGAGGAAATGGTGTTACTCTGTCACGGAAACAAAGGAAGAGATGTGGATATATTTGGGCCTGTCGTATCGGACGTAGAAGGTGTTACCCAGAATTACAGGTGTATGCATATATATCGGAGAGGAATGCAGAAAATATAGATAATGTCAGTTAAGATTATTAACTGTAGCCACAGGCATCTGGCATTGGTAACTTAATTAACACATGCAACCTTTCCTATTCCAGAAATTCCAGTCCTCATAATGTTCAGTGACTACAATTTTCTCCTGCATAGGCAAGATTCTACTTGAAAGCCAGGTGCTTTTTGGGAATATGATATTCCCGTCGCTTTTCTGAAATTCCCAGTCTGAACTAGCCTGCGGCTCCAAGCCTTGCTTTGTAGAAATGAAGCTTCAGAAGGCATTTTCTTGCTACATATCTATAGTAGGCTATTTAAAGACCTGGAAGAACTATCTATCTATCTTTAGGACAAGTCGGTGAGGTAATTGAATTATTGATGTGGTTAAGATGAAAAGTGTTTGTGTGGTTACAGTTCACAGTGCTTTGTCAAGCAACAAACTGCAGTTGCATTACTAAGTGTCTATGCCATGTCTATTAGAAGTCAAATATATGATCAGGAAAAAACCCATTGAAATGCATCATATGGTGAGCTAATTCATAATATGATGTTGCTTTGCAAGCACAACCAACAAAAACTTACTTGGCAGAGATATGCAGGAACTGTTACCTAAAGAAAAGGGGCTGAAGCATTTTTTAAAGGCAGGAACAGCCGGATAACATTCAGAAGTGACTCGGGCAGTCACCTCCCTAATTTCCTGAACTATAAGGAGGAGGAGGAAGTCCAGCACCATCAGACTTGCAAGATTCTGTTACTGTAGCCAATATCAATACAAGTAATTTTAGCCCTCCTGTGGAGTGGATTTTCTGGTCTAGTCGATCTAGAGGGGCTGACCCTTATTCAATGAACTATGATTAAAATAAATTTCAGTACAATGCTGGGGTGGTCCCAGGATGTGGTCAGAAAAGTCAAGATGGTGGCCATGAGGATGAAACTGAAGTTCCACCCGTTTTTAGGGATGTTGCATAAAAGCACACGTGAAGCTTCAATGACACATTCATGGCCATTGTCTTGACTTTCTTAACCATAGCATGAACCTGTCAAATTCTTTTGGCAATGAAACGACTAATACACTTATTATGGTGTAGAAGAGATTAAAAGTGTCATTTCTAGAGAGCATTGTATGGCACAGAAACAGAAAAGCCCATTGTATTTTTCACTACAACGATGAGAGGGGCTTGCAAGTTGGACGCAATATATAAAGGGTGATTTGATGTGATCACAACTCATTTGCTAGATGAAGAAACTGAAAACATGCATGTAAACGTTGCTTTCAGAAACAACTTACATTGTTCATAGCTGCTTCCTTGCCTGCCATTTTTTTAAAAAATCCCAGTGTTTATATGCCTTTCCACTTTTCCCAGCAGCCAGAAATTCCAATATAGGCTTTGCTTCTTTCAAATGAGAGTGCAAGACGGGATGTCTGTGCAACATTTGTTTTATTTACAGATATACAAAGAGGATAAACGAATATAAACAAGTAGGTCAGTCAACAGATTCCCAAAGAGAGGCCATCAGATACACACCCAGAAACACCCACCCACGCAAATTTGCTCTCCCCTTTCAGCTATAGGACAACATCACCCCTTCCAATACGTAAAGGTTATCTTTCGAAATAAGTCAAGAGAAAGTTCTAACTACCAGAGGGCCATCCAACCATTCTGGGTTATCATCATCATTATTTCCTATCTGCTATTTTTATTGCTATACTAATTAATCCTTGATATCCCCTGGCAGAGGAATAGTAACTTACTCTGATTTCAACTTGAATAAAGTTGGATTCTGCAGTCAGTTATGACCTTGGGTGGCCTAAGACATGGTTTGCTTTAACCCTGGTTTGTTGAATAAGCCAGTTGCCTGGATCACTTACAATTAAACTACACAAAATGCTTTTACAGATGGTGGATTTTGCAAATGCTAAGCAAAAACAGATATAAAAACAACTCTGTGACTCCATTTAATGAATCCCTCACACTTCTTGTTTGTTACATCCCAGTATGAACAAATGCCCTTACTCTATATCTGATCCTCCTTTGATCAGCTGCACTCCATGTGATATCGCTACCTGCTTAAGCATGTTTGATTAAAATGAGCTTCATCTCAAGAAAGATTAGGCCATTAAATATTTTTATCCTTAACATGCCAAGCAGTGGTGCCTGCAAGGTAGCACTCAAAGGCAGATTTCCACATCAGATTAAGCAGAACAATCAGCAAGGCTGTCTCTTATATTTTATTGTTAAAGAAACAATAAATCACCCAGAGGCGGGTGGGGAGAGAGACCATGACATCCAGGACTGAAAATTACCCTAATACATTTTAACATTCTCTCTAAGGTCAGTAACCCTATTCTGTGCAACCAAATATGCTTTCCAAATGGGGGTGGGGGGAGGGCAAGAAAGGTATTCCCACAGGATGGGAATAAAGTTCTGCACCCATTTTGAAATGCATTCTCTTCAAAGGCACTGAGATAGGGAGTGGCTTCGCTTGCAGGTAGGCAGTACGTTTACAGCAGAAATGAGCTTTCATAACTCGTCTCAAAAGTCACTTTGGTGGCTATAATAGATGTAACTGATTTTTTTAAAGGGATTTTGGTTAGTACTCCATACCTAAGAAGATTTTTTTTTTCATGCGCATTTCCAACCAAGTCACTAAGCAGTGTGTGGTTGCAAAAAAAGCCTGGGCACCTTAGGGACAACACAGCACAAACTTTTGCAAATGTTGGTCCTGATTCTCCAATAAGATGCAGCATCTCTTTCATCAAAGGAGGAGGAGGAGGAGGAGATGAAAGAAGGCAATACATCTTAGCGTTGCCAGAGGAAGGGTAAAGTCTGACAACAGATTTTTGAAAGTCCTTTTCCTAGTTGAGTGTCTCAGTGGCAGGAGAGTTTATAAGTGTGCCAGGCTGTGTGTCCTTTGGCAACCACGTTTGGTATCAGCATAGGATTTGCGGGTTGTAGTAAGACTGAACTACAGTCTAGGCAAATGCAGAGAGAGATTGGCTGTGGCAGAATTGGCGGTGAAGGCAGAGAGGGGAAAAAACCCCAACGACAGAACTGTGGTGAAGCATGTGTCTTGCGTCTCTGGAGTGACAGGCTTCCCTGCCTATCCCACACTTAACTCAGAGGTTTAAAAATAGCCTCCAGATGTCTATGATTGGACAGTCGCAGAGCAGGAACTGCCTGTCTGAGCAAATAGGACTGTGGGAAAAGAGACAGCAAGATCAAAGGGGCAGATGGCCAAAGACAGGAATGACAGAAGAAGGGACTGGACAATTAGCGGGCAAGAGAAAACCCAGAAGGGTGTGTGCTGAATGAAGAAATAGCTCTGTCAGGTCATTAGAGGAATGTGGCACCAGAGATAGGCGTGGCCCAAGAAGTGTGAAGAGTTGCAAGGGAAAGTCAAGAGAGAATACTTGTGGATCGATGGGGTGCAGGAAGAAGATTTCATAGAAGGAGCGTGAAGAGAGAGGTACCAGCAAGAAAATCTGGGAAAGCACCAGGGTGAGCGAAGGAATCCGTTCAGTGGAGCAGTGGAGGAGGAAGCGTGAGAAGGTGTGTTGTTTCATTCACAACGTACCAGCATGCGCATCGTGAGTATATTATGTCATAGATTGCTTATTTGAGGCAGAGTTTGGGACCAGGTAGGTATAGGATGTGGTGGTCTGCTGACCCCAAGAAGCAGCGGGGCTGTGGGCTGCAAAAGGTGGGGAGGAGTTAGGCAGCAGGTTGGGTGTTTGAGCTCATCTTTCTGTGAAAAGATGGACCTTGATCCAGAGCTCGTGGATCAAAAAAGCACATGACCATGAACAGCTAGAGGACTGGTCTCACTTGTCTGGCTCATACTTCTACACCTCAGAAGGGTTAGAAGTTGTTGCAAAAGATGGAATCTGAGCCAGTCTTGAGGTTCTGGACTGGCGATGGTGAGGAAGGGACTGGCATTAGCCTTGGTTACTTCTCTTGGGAAAGAAGTTTGGCAAAACAATATTGAGCCATGATCAAACCGAAGCAACTACCACAAAAGAGGTAGATCAAAAATGAAGCTGAAACAACTGTAAATCCTTTTAGGTGTCTTATATACATGAATAATAAGGAACAATATTGGCCAGCATGGTAAATGCAGATGATTCTCTGAACCCCAACTCAGCTGGCCTGTAGCAAAGCTGCAAATATGAGGCTATGTGTGAATTTCCTTAAGCTTTCTATAATGCAGAAGGCACTGTCCCTAAAGAGAAACCAATATACAGGTAGTCCCCAGTTTAAGGACGACTCTTAGTTAAAAACAGAGCCTATTGTAGCAAAACTCGAGTTAAATACACAATGATTCGAGTTAAATACCTAAGGGTTCGAGTTTGTTACACAATACTCCTTATAGAGTATTATACAATACCGTTCTGGCTTACATACAAATTTGACTTAAGGACAGACCTTGGGAATGGAACTCGTTCTTAAACCGGGGACTACCTGTATGGCCAATTGTTTTGTTTCAACCTGGAATTTGGATTGTTTTGACTCCTAGTGGAATGTGTCTCTTTTGCCTGCATAATCATAAGTCTGGCCATTCCCTCCCATGAATCAGCAATAGCTGGAGAATCCTGGTCATTGGTTCTCTTGAAGTATCCAGGTTGAAGAAGGTTGCTTTGAAACAGGGGTAGGAAACCTGTGATACCCCCAATATTGCTGAACTAAAACTCTCAGTATCTCATGCACCCCGAAGGGGCTGGGAATTGGAGGGCAGACGTTGTCGACCTTTGTCCAGAATACCAGGCGCTCTGTCCATTCACCCGGCTTCTGAGATTGGAACAATGCCAACTTCATCAACCCCAAATATTCAGAAACTTTGCCAGAGGCAGGTTCTGATGCGCAATCCATATTTCACTCTGCTGAGGAAGAGAGTTTTGAAACCTTGATGTATACTTCCCAGGTTGTGTCAATAAAGGGCATTCCGTATCAGAAGATCTTGAACAGCCAATACTCATCTTGGAACTGGAGGTGAACAGACACACCTATGAAGGTCAGTTTCACTTAGTGTCTCATTTTTTCCAAACCTGTAATCTATTTCAGCACTTGTTTGCATTGTTGTTATTTGCAACTGCCAACATCCTTTTGTTTTTTAATAAGAACTTTATTATATTATATTACAAAGTACAATTAAAATACAAAACAGAAAGTACAGCAAAGAGAGAAGATAGAGCTAAAAGAAAAAAGACAAACACTAAAATAGTGAAGATAGATGAAAAACTGAAACAGAAGGTGACTTCCGACTATCTCCAATACAGATATAGATACAAATTAAGAAAAAAAAATTAATCTCTTACCACTAATTAATCCAAGTTCACATTATTTCTGTCAGCACAAACCATCTAATCATTAAAGCCCACAAAGCCTCATTTTTTTCCCCACACAAGCACATAATCTAAGAAGGGTTGCCATAAGGAGACAAAGTTAGAAGCAGTATTATCTCTTATTAACGCTGTTAACTTCGCCATTTGAGCCAAGTCCATTAATTTAATGATCAATTCTTCCACTGTAGGTATTTGTGGATCCTTCCATCTTTGCGCATATAACAATCTTGCAGCTGAGTTCACAACTGCCAACATCCTTAACCCTTTACCATGATAGTTGAAAAGTTGCTGAAAGTTATAGTTCAGTAACCTCTGAAGGGCCCAAGTTTCTTTTCTTGTGCCTAATTTATGCACTTGTTTACATTTTTAAAATCTCTTAATTGCATCACAAAATGTAGAGAAGAATGAATAAGAGCACAGACCTTTGTTCTGGCTCACATATATATGAGGTACATATTAAACTTGAGCTAAGCAAATTTCTATTAAATTTCCAGCACTACTTTTCCATCACATAGGGGCAGGTGGATGCCAGTATGGGTTCCCCTGAAATAGCTTCCTCACCCCAAAGTTTTGCACCTGAAACCTCAGCTGAGGAAACACATGCTTGATACTCAATTTTAAATAGTTTCTTCAATTTGATGTGCCTCCACAAACAACACTTGCAAATAACGCCCCACCCAAGACTTAGATATATAAAAAAACTCACAGTGTTAGAAGAGCCTTAGGAGGAGCATGAGATATCAGTAGTTAGGAATATAAAAGCTCAAATAAATAAATTTAAATAAATGACAGTGGTACCTCGAGTTACGAACTTAATCCGTTCCGTGACTCTGATCGCAACTCGAGTTGGTCGCAACTCAAGGTAAATTTTCCCATAAGGTTCAATGTAAATACGGTTAATCCATTCTGCCCTCCAAATTTGGTCGCACCACAAGGCAAATTTCCCCATAAGGTTCAATGTAAATACGGCTAATCCGCCCTCCGAATTTGGTCGCACCACGAGGCAAATTTCCCCATAAGGTTCAATGTAAAGCCTTATTCTTGCCAAGCCTGCTCTGCATTTTGTTTGGAGCCATGCTGACAAGCACACCAAAAACGTTCCAAACGCCACAAAACACACCACAAGCCTCACCGAACATCTCCTGGCTACCGCGATCTTGCCCACAGGAAGCTGCGACCGCGTGGCAGCAGGGCAAATGGCCGTGGATCCGGTTCGTAGCTCGAGGCGGAGTTCGCATGTTGAGGTAAATTTCTGGGGCCGGAGCTGGTCGTATCTCGAAAAATTCGTAAGGAGGGGCGTTCGTAACCCGAGGTACCACTGTAAATTGGCCAGTACACCAGAATTACAACATCCTGTCTACCCAAACTCTCCATGGAAAGGAGATTCTGATTTGTTTTTGCTTTTTTTTTTTTCCTGGGCATTCTGACACTAAACTGCTTTCTGAAATCAGGAGAAATCTTGATTATGTAACCATAAGCCTTTGGCTCCCCCCCCCCAACTCTCTCCCTCCTTAGAAGGATTCTTTGGAAGCACTGCAACTTCAGAAAAGAAGTCTGCTATATCTCCTGGTCTTTCTGTTGTTGTCAAGAGTATTTCACAGCCAGCTTAGCAGCAAAATATTTGTCGGCCCAATCTAACTCCTCTAAAAGGTTGAATTGACAGTTAAGCACATCTCAACAGCTTCTTGGAAAGCTGTTTTGATTGCAAGTCACTGCCTTGGAAAGCTTAAGACAATGGCTACTACAGTGGAGATTGGCTGGAACTTTGACAGGGAGAGCCAATCAGAACCAGCTTCCAAAGAGGCTGATCGTTCTGCATACTCAACAGAGCTACCCAGTTTAGTGCATTGTGGGAACACTGAAGAATTGCTCCATCAGATGACACCACAAGAAGGTCATCCCAAAGCATCTCGATGCTGGGAAGATGCTTGGCAACAAGTATTGCGGTCAACAAGCAGCCAGTCACGGCCAGACTCGATGAACCATGAAAAGCTGCAACCTAATGAAACTAATAGTCCTTTGAAGAGCTCAGAGCCAGCAAGTTCATCTGAAGAAGTTGTGATAAATGAGGATACTGTTCTTGAGGTTGTACCACCCTTGTCCCTTCCGCTGAAAAACACATGGATGCTTCAACTCCACCTAGAGGATGACATTGAAGACTACCTGGAGGGATTTGAGTCAGTGGCCTACACCAACCGCTGGCCCAGAGAAGAATGGGTTGCCAGACTGAAGCCATATCTGAGCCGCAAAGCTCTTCTAGCCTGCAGCATCTTGGAACCCAGTCTTGCTAATGACTACGATGTGGTGAAGAAGCGCATCCTGCACCAATATGGCATCACTACAGAGATGCAACGCCAGTGCTTCAGACAGTTCCGATACCAGGAAGCCAAGGGCCCCCGAGAAACCTGCCAAATTCTCCAGGCCCTTGGACAGCGCTGGCTGAAGCCGGAAAGGCACACCAAGGAACAGATTCTGGAGCTACTGATTCTGGAGCAGTTTCTAGCCATCCTGCCCCAGGAAATGCAAGACTGGGTCCGGGGATGCTCTCCAGAGACTTGCGCCCAGGCTGTGGAACTTGTTGAAGGCTTCCAGCTGGGAGATGAGGTGAGAGAGATGTGAGTGGTGGAAAAGCTGTTTGATATAGGAAGTCGTTGGGGTTGGGTTTGGTTGTATCTGCATGCTAAGTACCTGAATGAATGGATACAAAGCTGGGTTGGAAACATAAGGTGATCTGGCTGTTAGAACTGTTTTAATCTCCACCAAACCACATTATTTGACTTTCTTGAAGACAGTGACAGGAGTGCTTTGCTCATTTTCAGGCATTACTCTATCTGGGCTGTAATAGTCCAGATAGCCATTAGATGCCAGCAGTGAGATCCAGAAAAGCCTTGCTGCCATCAAGTTGTGCAGCCCAGGTATGGAAAATCTCACTTATGTCAGGTTTCCCTAGTTAATTTGGTTCACTATATAGGTGAAGGGGGTGAAGATCATGTAACAGGAACCATGTGTTGGTTCTGAGCATTTTGTTCTTCTCACTTGTTAACAAGTGGTTCAGCAGTCTGACATGGATCTACATCTGGGGCTTTTCCACATCCAAAAAAGGTGTAGCTTCTCCAATGAATATTTCTGTTTGCAAAGCCACAGTCACCTCATGGTGTAGGAAACGTCAAGATTCTTGCCTGTAAGACCTCGAGGTCACTCAAGATGCTTGAAGAAAACTCACCACTTGTATTGTAGCTTTCAGTACAACAGTGCACAGCATCTTTCCTAAGAGTGTCCTTTAAATGTGTTCAAATATAACTTCCAGTATTCTAGTGACTGATCATTCAACTAGAAGACACCAGGTTGGAGATGGATTGTTTAAATGTATGTGCAGGGTCATCATACAGTATGATGCATGCAGGAGATAAGCTGTTTCTTTCACATTCCCTGTAATGTTTTGAAATGTGTGAAGTGGCTATGGGAGCTTGAATCTTTTGGGAACATCATTTGAGTCCCAGAGCTATGCTGAGAGAGCTCACTGAAGGGGTTCGAGTGTGCATGCAGGCCTTTCCAATCAGTGTATCTGGGGATTAGTGTATTTGGAATTTTGTTTTTTTTTTCCTCATCTGATTTCTAAATGTGCCTCTTTCATCCCCTTTCCCCACAACCCAAAAAGCCACCAGTGCCATTCAAAGACATTGATGTGAAGTTCTCCAGTGAAGAGTGGGCCTTGCTAACTGAGAAGCAACGAGCATTATATCACGATGTCATGCTGGAGAACTTTCAGAATGTGTCCACCTTGGGTGAGGATTGACCAGCTTTCTTGAGCCCCGCTTGCTTCCATGGCAGCACAGGAACAATACCTTTCTGGTTCCATTATGTACCTAGTTTCTAATGCTTGTGATAGGACCAAATGGCTGAAGAGGGGATTTATAGTCCACAACATCTGGAGGGGACATGGATGGGAAGGCTCGACTAGCAGGACCCTGGAGGTCTTAGGGAACTGATGGTTGTCTCCTCTGCAGCATAGTGCTCTTGTCTGAACTTTCTGATACTCTGAAAACATATTTATTTATTTGGTTCAGATCCTGCCTTTCATTCAGGAGCATAAGGTGGCATACATAGCACTCCCTCCTCCTATTTCTCCCCACAACAACCCTGGAAGTTGGTTGGACTGAGAGAGAGTGACTGACCCAAAGTCATCTAGTGAGCTTCTGTGGCTGAAGATAGACTTTGTGTCTCCCTGCCCCTATTCCAGCACCTTCACTACTACTCCACACCAGCTCAGTGGGTTGCACAGGTTAATCAGGGACAGCTGAGGGAAAGAGAATAGGACTGGCATTGCTGTATCCCTATTTCTCTCTCGCTCTGGTTCTGATCTACATCAACTGTCCCTTCTCATGCCTGCTCTGAATGTTTCAACAAATGTGGTGGCTCATTGTGTTTGACCCGACTTTCAGAATTTTTCACTGAGAAGCTGAGAAGCTACGAATCCCTGGTTATGCTCTGCTTCTTTCTTTTGGACAGGTATTCCACTGGAGAAACCTGAGATAATCACCCGGATACAGCAAGGGGTAGAACTGTGCTTTCAGGACAACGCTGTAAGAGGAAATTCTCCCAAAAATCGATTCATAGGTAAGGAAGATTGAACTGGGAGTTTAGTTATGATCCACCTAATCTGTTGACTAGTTCTTTATATCATATACATCTATGTACTGTATATGTATATGTACATGTATACACACACACACACACATACACGTACATATCCATACGAAAGAAGTGCTGTTTCTTTTGCTATTAGCAGCAGGAATTATTATTTTAATTAGAATTGCTTGGGGAGGCTGTGTGTGTGCATTTCTCCAGGGATGTCTGTGGGGCAGGTTCAGAAAAGTCAAGATGGTGGGCATGATCAAAACTCCACCCCTTTTTAACATGCTTCACAACACAAATAAAAAGGGCTGAGGCTTCAATAGTACCATCAAGGATGCCATTTGAGTGTTTTGACCCACTGTTACTTAGGGGCAAGCAAATCACTGGGGGCAGCTCCCAGGCCCAATTTGCAGTCCCAAGAACACACCCAGATTACACTCCCAAAATTTGACAACAAAATCACTGGTTTTAACCAGTGCCATGTTCTACTGTCTCACCCCCAAAGAGACCGAATGGACACAGTAGGCTTCCCCAGGACTTCACACACCTTTAATATTTTTAGAAGGCTGTTTTTTCCTCCCATTCTCCAGCCAGCCAGCCCAGTGCCCAGTGCTTTCAGAGAACACCTCCCACAGAAAGAAGAGAAAAAGCATGCCCTATGTTCTTTTCCTAGGAATCAGAGAAATGCCTACCACAGTGATATGCAGTTTTGGAATCAAGAGAAAATGTTCCTTCCTTAAGCCTCTTTCCCAGTTAAAGAATGGGGCTGGGGGAAAAACAGAGATAATCTCTTTGGTTGCATTCAGAAGAAGCTGCTTTTTCTTCTTTCCATTGCAGGAAACCCACTGTCTCCAACTATTACCCAGGGGGTGGAAAAACGTTCCTTTTTAAGGAGAGCCACCAAGACAGTTAAGGTACAAGCCCCAGCAATGGAAGCACCCCAGGGCAGTTTGGGCCGAGGGGGCGCATTGGACAAGGAGCCTAAATCTCTCAAAGAGGGCCCTGCATCAGTGCCCCCCACTAGTATCTACCCCCTAAAAAAGCCATTGGCTATCCCAAAGGATAAATCTTCCAAAAGAAGGAAGCATCAGCCACACCCTACAGGAGAGTGGGCTTCCACAAAAGTTGGGCCTCAGCCATCACTGCTGGGGGAAACATCTGGAGAGCCGGAATCAGGCAGCCAAATTTTGACTGCCAAGGCCCGCAAACGAAAGACGAATCTGGGTCCTCAAGATGCTAGGCCATCAAAGCTGAAGAAGCAAACTGCATCAGTAGGGGAGCACCCCAAACTGAAGAAGAAATCTGAGGTTCTGAGTGAGCCACCCATGCTGAAGAAGGAAGCCCTGTTGCGCGAAAAGACTGCCCAGGAGAAAGAGCATCCGCTGGCATTTCTGGAAGTAAAACTCCATGAAGCCCCTCTCCCGGTCATCACGTGGCATCCTCCCTTCAGTGCTACAGTGGTCTCTGATCTCACGTGCCTGGATTGTGGTCGGTCCTTCAAGCAGAGGGCTGACCTGCGCCGACACCGGTACGTCCATACCCGGGAAAAGCCATATGCCTGCACGCTGTGTGAAAAATGTTTCAGGCATCCGAGCAACCTGCACATCCATTTGCGGACGCATAGCGGGGAACGGCCCTATCAGTGTCCCGAGTGCGGAAAGGCTTTTTCGCAAAGCTGCAACCTTCGGACTCACCGCAAGATCCACACTGGCAGCAAGCCGTACCAGTGCTGCGTCTGTGGCAAGTCTTTCTGCCACAGCTCCAATCTCACCATCCATCAGCGAGTGCACACTGGAGAACGCCCTTACCCCTGCTCTGCCTGCTCCAAGCGTTTCAGCGACAGGTCCACCCTGGTGCAGCACGAGCGGACGCACACGGGCGAGAGGCCCTACGCTTGTGCCGTCTGCGAACAGAGGTTCAGCCAGATATCTCACCTCATAAAGCACGGCCGCATGCATCCCGATACTGGGGACCTGGCAGAGCCCGCTGAAGACCCATCTCCCAACCCGTCAAAGAGCATCCTCTTGCCACCTCATGAAAAAGATTCTTTCCAAATGATGGCACCCAAGCAGGGTGAGAATCTTGCCTGGATTTCAAAAACGTGGGTTTCTTCTTCCAAGGCTGGTGGTCAGCAGAATTGCACCACCACATAAAGGGGGCTTGGCACGCTGGAAAGCAAAAAGGGAAACTGAGGCTTGCAATGGGGAAAAAAATGGCTGGCAGAGAAGCAGTAACAGAACACTTAGGAAGTGATGAGAGAACCGCTAAGGCTGCAGTCCCCCCCCCCCCATGTGCTGTTCTCTTGCGATCAACCCACTGTAAACTGCTAGACTTCATTATAACATGCAAAGGAACATGCTGGAAATGATACTCCAGCTTTCCCATAGGTGTGCTATGGAGTCTATAAGAAAAAATATATATATTCTTGCACATTTCTCCTTCCCTAGCATTTTTTCCTTTTAAAGAAATCTTTTCAAATATTTATTCCCAGCCAGCCTTTTGTGCTGCCATCATCTCTGATGATTAACAATGCGTATGGAAAACAGACAACAGGTGGAAAATCCAAGGCATCTCTGCTTCCCTTCCTCAAAGAAGGGGCAGAAAAAAGCCTACGGGGCTCTTGTAAGCTTTAAGGAAGGGGTATCGTGCCTGCAACCGGTAACACTCAGGGGTTGCTCCTGAGTTTGAGCAAATGAGGAAAGGAAATGAGGAGAGAGGCAGATACGTATTAAATACGTGGCTTGTGGGGTCAAAGAAGAGTTACCGGAAGGCAGAGCCAAGATACCTTTGACGCCTGATCGGAGCTTTGTAAAGCCAGCCTATTTTTGGTTTTTCCTACCTGTGGAATTGTGGAGCGTCTTCTATACCATGCATTTTTAATGTTGCTCATCAATATCAGCTGGAAGAGGTGTAGAAGGCCTGGAGCTCAGGGGCCTGTGGTACAGCCCCTTCAAATGACAAATCAGAGAGAGGCAATTATTGGCACTGTCTCCTTCCTTAATTTAAAAAGGTTCTGTGGTCTGGATGAGTGTGGCTGGACATGTCTTGCAGGGGGCAATTTTAATATTGTTATTTAAAAGAGACCTTCTTATTTGCAACACAGTGGCCCTTGTTCCAGAATAATAAATGTGGCTGTGTAAAAGGAAAAGCATATAGCTGCTAAATCCAGAGTCTAAAATTACCTGGCTGCAGTACAGAAAGTTCAGCTTCCCATTAACTGTTCCTCTCCTTGTACCACCCATAGCAAGATTATTTCTTAGGCTTCTAGGTCTGTCCTACCTGCTGCCGTCTAGTGGACATTCATATTTTTGCAGCCCAAATACAACATATCTAGAGTCCACATATGTCAGTCTTTTCTTTTTAAAAGCCTCATAAACAAGCAATAGGGAAACATTTAAATACAACTCCTGTGAGAGTTCATTACCCAATATAGATTCCCGAATTTAAATAGAATGTCTAACTGTAGTAAATAGTCATGATATTAATAATAGTCAGAAGTATGAACTGAATAACACCCAAATGCCAAGGCCAGTTCCTGGAATTTTATTGCCAGTTAGACCAATGATCGCTTTTTCTTCAGGCAGTTAGGCTGGTCCAGATCACCCTTGTCTCTTACATCCCAAGAACATTTTAGCACAAGTGAAGCTTCCACCACAGCAGAAAAACTTTGGAAGATCAGAAGATATTTTCACAGGTCTGTAGGCCAATTTAAAACAGTTCCTGGGCTAGTAACATTTAGGGGCGTGATTGGCAGGGCAGATTTACACTTCTCAGTCCTTCTCTTTTTCTATCATCATCATCATCATCATCATCATCATCATCATCATCATCATCATCTCCGTACCTGGATTTTACTCTTTTTGTTATATCTATCTATCTATCTATCTATCTATCTATCTATCTATCTATCTATATCTACCTACCTACCTACCTACCTACCTACCTACCTGTACCATATATTTAACATAGGAAGTGTGATTGTGTGGTGGCGAAGATAGTGTGTATGCCCAGAAGTACTGTATGCTTAGACCAAACTTTTCTCATGTGGTGCCGTCTAGGTGCGAGAAGATTACAATTCCTATCTCAAACCAATGTAGCCACACAGCTATACATAGTACATCTGTACACATTGTACATCTGTAAGTATTGCTGACTTCTTTTTAAATCCTCAGAGGGTGTTTTAAAATATCCCCAAAACTGTATGGAATACAAAGCAAGCTGCATATTCAGTTTAGCAGCATCTTTATTTTATTGCTGGAGACTATGTATATCTCTAGGTATGTGTTGAATGCATACTTTGAATGCAGAAAAAAATCATATATCTTTTCCAGTGCAATCTTCTTTAAGTCTATTCAGAAACAGAACTTCTGAATTCAAGTGACATGTATTTCTAGCTAATTGTGTATACAATTGCAGCCTTAAATGTTAGGATAAGGAGAGACAACATTAAAAAAAAAATCCATCCAAATACTAGTTAAATGTAAAGACTAAGACTAACAAGCTTGGCTGTTTATGGTCAAAGAAATATTTATTTTTGAAATGTACCTATGGGAGGAAACCTCTCATTGCATGGTACACTAAAGAGACTCCCCCTCCTCATTTGGACTGGGACTGGGGGGGAAATCAAAGCCCCTCTCCATTGCACAGACCATGGCTCTGAATCTACCTTCCCCCTTGTGCTGCTTATTTATTTATTACAGAATTAAATATGCAAGGGCTAAATCCTTTATTCAAAGTTATGTCCGACCCAACCTTGAAATACATGAAGTTTGGAAAAAGCAAATGAACAAAATGAACTGTAAAGCCATACGTGTACAGTGTAATGCTAAAATAAACTATTTTATGGTACATTAAATAGATTTTTGTTGTCCTTGTTTCATTTATGACTATTATTGACAATGATTATGCCTCAAACTTGGGCTGGCATGTTAAGAGTTGTTCGGAGGGAAGCCTTAATAATGATTTACATTAGTTGCATAAACATTCTCTGCATGTTTAGAAGTCTGTCTTATCGAACGCTGACTATATAACTTAATCCTAAACCAAAACAATATACTGAACAAATCACACTACTGTATGACTTTGTGTGGGAGGTGAACCGGCTGGGTTTACTCAGCCTAATTGTCTAGGTTCACACCAAATATGGAACCCTGAGCTAACCACATAAGTAGTTTAATTCTGTAATTATCCAAACACAATGAGTGTTTTTTCACGTGATGAAAGAATATATGCCATAGAGTGCATTCAGTACTTCATACAATTAGAAACCACAAAGGGCCTCTTATGCTCCTGAGATCAAACCTCTGCTCGGTGCAGGAATCCACATTAAGAGGGAAAAAATCTCATAGAGATGGCTGTCCAGGCTCTGGAATATTAATTCCACTATCACAGTTTTTCCTTACAGTATGAATCAGGAGGGTCTGTTCAAATGGAGGCCAGAAACCAGCCATGGATCAAGGGTGCTTTAAACTGGATTCCTGCCCTGAGTCGGAAGCTGGAACCAGGGGCGTAAACTCAATAATGTCAACATTTGATTGGAATCTGCTTCTGGTACTATTATTCCATATCTTGCCCTCACAGCTACAAAGCTGTTTTCTGTAAGACTGATAAGCTTCTCTCCCCAAATAGCCATATACAACGGTGGACCCAAATACACTTTGGGTAGATCAATGGACCAGCGCAACCATCCCTGGATTAACCGTTAAGCAAATAAGCATGTGCTTAGGGTACCAACAGAAGGGGGCACCACAGTTTTTCCCCTACCTATCACGCCCATAACTCTTTCACCATCACACTAGACTTTAGTCAATTCTTTTGTAATTGTCCTTATCTGCCATGTTCAACTTTAATCTGCACTGTAAATAAAACTTTTTTTTGGCATGGTGAGTGATTAAAATTTAAAAGTTTGGTTTGGAGGTGTCGTCAGGTAGGTTTCTGTCTCACGGCATAAGAGCTGTGCTTCTGTCGAGGGGCACCACTCTCGGCTGTGCTTAGGGCATTAGTTGGCCTTAATCCAGCCCTGCGTGCAACGCTAGACAAAGTCTTCCCGGCACACCAGTGAAATGCTCATCTGGGATGTGCTGGATGGGACAGACAAGTTCAAAAGTTTCAAGCTGGGGGGGGAGTCGTGGAAACCCCACGGCCTTGAACATCCACCCAAAGGAACACAACAAGGGCTTGCTCTTCCAGCAAGGGGGTGTGGGGGAAACGAAGCAGAGGGACCCCCATCTGGGCCCCCGATAAACGCCATATGGAAAGAAGACCCGGCTAGCATCGTTGCCTCTGCGGAAGAACAGATCAAAATCCAAACAGCAGTTTCTCAGGTTGCTTCATTCCCAGCTAGTTTAGCACCGCAGACAAGCAGATCGAGGCTGCCGTGAGGAAGAGCCCTAAGAAACATATGATGGCATAAATCTGCATCTGATCAAGATGCTCACCTGTTAATGGCGATCTTCCCGCAGCCTGTTGGACCACAGCAAGTCCTCCAGGCTGGGCGTTATAGTCCAGCACATTTTGAAGGCACCAGGCAGGGAACACCTCACTTGCACTGTCCTACGTTTCTTAAATCATTAAGTTACTGAGTCATGAAAACCTTGGTTGCTTTGGCCAGACCCTTCATGAAGGTTTACACCAGCGTTTTTCAAACCTTGGCCGCTTTAAGACGTGTGGACTTCAACTCCCAGAATTCCCCAGCCAGCAAGCTGGCTGGGGAATTCTGGGAGTTGAAGTCCACACGTCTTAAAGCGGCCAAGGTTTGAAAAACACTGGTTTGCACGTTCTATTGCGACCCCGAAAGAGTTAAAAAAATAAACGCCACAGCCAGGCTCCTAGAGTGGCTCGAGCGCCGTCCAAAAGGAGGGGATGCAAGATGCGACCGCGTTTTCCCGTTCCGTCCAAAGATGGAAAGAAATGGAACGTGGCCTTCCATCTGATCCCCTTTTTTTTCCTCGAGGGGGGCTGCGCAGCGGTGAGTTCCGGGCGGGGAGGAAGGGGAACGACGGCCGAGGGCGAAGCGGGCTGGAGAAAAGCGGGAAGGCGCCCTGCTTTGCCTCCCTGCAACAGCCACGTGGTCCCTGGGCTCGAGAGGCTTTTTTGAGTCGCGGGAGGGTCACCTTTTTTGGGCAGAGCGGGCCCGCGTGAAGTTGGCTTGCCCTGATCAATGCACGCATTTCCTTCCACCCCTCGGGAGCACGTGCACGAAGACTGCGGTCTTCCTGGGCTGATTCAGGCTAGCGTTGAGGCGGCCGAAAAAGCCGTGCCCCGCGAGCAGGCAGGTGGAGGATGCTGGGTTGCATTTCCTTTGAAAGTCAGCCCAAAGACGCTCCTTGCAAGCCGAGCATCGCCCCGGCCGGAAATAAAGCGTTCTCCCTCCCTTCCTCTCCTTGCCGGGTTAGTCTTCTGCTTGCAGGGAGGCTGGCGGGCTTGCTCATTAGAAAGTGTGCGCTTCCCCATTCATGTCCTTGAAGTGGTGCAGTCCGTTCTTCCGCTGCGCTCGGCGGCGGGAGGGAAGCGCGAGGCAGGCTGCATGAAAGCGAAAGGTGAGCCAGCAGGGCCCTTCCACTGATATTGGGGGGGGGGGGCGAGTATTCACTGTTTAACCCCTCTCCTCCCATGACTGCCTGCTGAAAGGGTCGCGGCCGCAGCAGAGGGAGATACGGGACAGGGATCTTGGCCCGCGTCGTTGGCCAGCCTGGGGCTAATGGTAGCTGGCAATTCCAGTTGGTCGTGATAACCTACTGATACCTTCACGAGCCCCGAATTTATTTTTTCAGCTCGTGGATTTTGTTGCCCTGACAATCGTGTGGCAGTCCATTCCTTCATTTGTTCAGTGCTGCATGGAAAAGAGGGTGTGGTGGTTTATTATTATTATTTACTAATGCAATCTTCGGTTGTCAGTATTACTCCTTTCATCTCTCTCAAGATGTTCTTGTCTTGTGTTATTCCTCTCAGCTGTTTCAGATGCTTCTGCCTTGTAACTGGATCTGCATGCCAGAATACTTACTTTCTTCAGCTCTTTCTCAGAAGCTTTGGGACAGGGCCCTAATCCCCTGTCTCTTGTAACTAGGATCAGTTAAATGCATTTGAAATGACTTTATATTATTTCTTGTGTTCTCTTGTTCTGTTTCTTTTCCTAGTGCTTTCCCTCCTTTCTATTTTTAGATTGTAAGCCTTGGGGCAGGGAACTGACCTCATTCTTTACCAATAACCTCTACATGGATTGTTGATCAAAAAAAAAAAAAGATGAAAAAGAATAAATAGGGAGCAGAATAAGGTAATAGAAGGGACCACTCCCCTGAAAATAGAAAACCAGCAGCATTTTCCCTGGTGCCCTAGATCTTTATTTGCATTTTTAAGAATGAGACCTGTTTACAATAATACTGTTTGTTCTCCTCTCTCGTACACAGCTCATTCTTTTGATGTTTTGCCCCAGTTTTAAGCTTCATTTGTGTCTTTGTGCTGCTAAGAAGGTAACAGATAAAAGCATTCTTCCACCTAGCTGTAGTTTTATTTAAATGTTCTTACTATGTAGCCAAAGCACCTAAGGGACTGTATCTGATAAATCGCTTAGATGGATGGCTACCATACTGAGAATAATTAAAAGGCTATATAGATTTGTCAGTGTTTATGGTTATCCCCCAGCAAAGTCTTTTCTAACCAACATGGTAGGGATGGCGGCTGAAAAATTCTACCTTAGAGATGATTGGGAATAAATCTTACCAAATACCATCTAGTGACATTTAAAAATAAAAAAGTTATGAACAGAATGTTGAAGGCAAAGCATTACATAAAATCTATAATGCAAACTTTAAAAAAAACAACAGTAAGCAAGGAAACTTGGTGGCATAAACTGAAAATAACGTTACTTTAAAAGACTGCCTTTAGGAAAACTGTCAGTCTTCCGTTTTTCTGACAGGAGTATGCCCATGCTGCCTTACTACAGATTTCACTAGCCCCTGCTGAAGTCTGGCTCCAGAGTGCTTTGAGAGAGGCTGCAGCAGAGAGACAGCTGCTCCCCTGGCAGCTCCTTGGGTCACAAAATGGCTGCACAGCAACACACAAACAACATGGCTGCTCCTTCAAAAGAGAGAGAGGATGTGAGATGCCCATTGCAGGTCCCAGTGAAAATGGAAGCTCCCTGCCAAGCAGGTGGCAGTGCGAAAGAAGGAGAGGGAAAATGCCCTGCCACCATTCCGTCTGCAGCCAGTGAGGATTTCACAAGAGTGGCGTCTAGGGTGAAGCAGGAGCTGGCGGAGGAGCCAGCACAGAGCTGGGAGTGCCAGTGGCAAAGGGTGTTAGAGGTGATGCCGGCTCCCTTCACCACTCCTGTCTGGGACAGCCTGCAGTTGCCTCCTTTGACTCAAGGGGGCAGCACCGAGGCCTACCTGGCCACCTTTGAGCGTGTCGCTGATGCTTCCCAGTGGCCACGGGAAGAGTGGGTGACTCGCCTTGTGCCGGTCCTTAGCGGACAAGCTCAGCAGGCCTATTTCAGCCTGGATCCAAAAGACAAAGCTGATTATGGGAAGGTGAAGGTGGCTATTCTGAGGCTGGATGACTACCTCGCCATGGAGGCGCACCGCCAGCGTTTTAGGCATTTCTGCTACCGGGATGCTGAGGGGCCCCGGATGGCATGCCAGCAACTGCAGGAGCTTTGCCACCACTGGCTAAAGCCTGAAAGCCAGAGCAAGGAGCAAATCCTGGATCTGCTCATCTTGGAGCAGTTCCTTGTCATCCTTCCGCAGGAAATGCAAGACTGGATTAGGGAGCGTGGCCCAGAGACGTGTGATCGAGCAGTGGCATTGGCCGAGGAGTACCTGCAGGAGCAGCAGGAGACTGAGAAATGGGCCCAACAGGTGAGGAATGGCTGATTTTTCTGGGGAGGGTGGAGGGCCCTCCGGGATATGCAAACAGGAAAGCACGTTTTGCTGCCGTGGGAGATCAAGAAAGCTCAGGGCTGTAAGTCAGAAAAACAGCCCAGAAAACGGCAGTGAGAGACCACTTCCGTTCTTTTGCCAAGAAAACTTCATGAAGTCACCAGACGTCAAGCTCAACTCATAGGAGACTTTTTATATATATATGAAGAAGATGGGTATTACTTCAGCCTTTATAAGCTACTAAAAAATTAGGCAATAAAGTACACCCCAAAACCATCAATATTGCAAAAGGTGCATAATTTACTGTCTTTTATAAGAATAGTGTTCTGAAAAACACTATACACACCCACACCGATACACACGTACTTACCTATATGCATACAGATAATGAAGAAAATTGCCTACCCAACTCAAAAAGCAGCATGTATCAAGCAAGTGGGAAGGGCAAACCAAAATTTAAAATTAACTGCTATCCTATTTGTAATCAGTTATGATTGGCTGGGAGATACTGAACAAACTAGCATGGAAATATATGCTGGTGACTCTCTACTAAAATTGTAAGTATGTGCATTGTTGCCGTGTGTAAATGAGCTGTGTTGGGTAGGCTATGGGAGGAACTGATCAGCAAACTCCATCTGCATTGTTCAATGTGATTGCAGTGTTGTTATTGCCATTGGAATCACAGCAGTCACTATTTATTTATTTTGACTGTTGAGAAACCTGTTAATCACATACAGTGCTGTGTATCCCCTCTCCTCTGTCTAGTTTTAAGCTTTTTATGCTTGTACAGGTAACACTTCTCTTTGTGCACCCATAGAGACTAGAAACTTAACTTTTAAAAACATAGCTCAGTGCTGTATGACAAGTTCTGTACTCAGCATCAGTTTCAAAGCTGTTGCATCCAGCACAGATGCCCACAATTTTAACATATATCCTATCCTCAGATTAGCTATTCTAACCATGTCTCTTTACCTTTGTCTCAGGTAACAGTACCAATTGAGATGGTGATAGTTAATTCTTCCACTGTAGATCAGGCCCAGTCCGAAGCAAAACAGCTCCACAAAGAGAACAAACAGGTTGACAATGAAAATAGTATTTCTCAAGGTAATTATTTTATTTTATCAAACTATCAGAAGAAAAACTATATATATTCAACAGTGTTAACCACATAATGTAATCTCAGCGATGATCATTTAAAAAAAAAAAAGCAGGGGAAGCCCTGGAAATTAAGTTATGAAAGAACAATTCCATAAAGATTTGACCATATTACTCAAAATTCTTAACTGCCCCTTTGTTGAAAAAAAAAAGGGCTGACAAGCAACACATTTCAGCAACCCATTGCTGCAAGTCAGGTAGTGTTCTGTGATTTTCCCATGCCTCCAAAATCCACAGTTCTTGATATCTTTATAGCTTCCAAATATTGGAGACGTTACCAAAAAAACCCCCTATGCATTTTAATACATACTTCTAAGATAATAGGAAATGAATTTCATGTTACTTAAAGCAGCCTTCCGCTGGTTTACCAAGACAGGACATTCAATCTGATTATTCAGAGATTTTGTAAATAGCTGACGTAAATATAATTAGCTTCCTTCGACTTACTATAAAAAAGAGGATTGTTTGCAAAGTACTCATAATAAAGAAGGTTCTTCAGAAAGACAGGATTTGCTGCTGTTCTTTTCTGTTATGTGAGTTTTGCTGTACAGCATTATAGTCTGGGTTATAAGACTCTATTAACCCCTCTGTTAACTAGGATCCTGGATGAATATCTGCTCTTAAACCTTCTGAGAAAAGGAATGTACCCAGAAATATGACCCAGTATATGTATTTTTTTTTTTTTATCTGCTTAACAGTCATTACTGACCCTGCAGTGACCGCCCCTAGCGGTTTTCAAGGCAATTGCATCTTTCTAGTTTCGGAATTAGACTTTGCCAGAGCCTAATTCCTAGAGCGTCAGCCCAGCTGGCCGCACAGGAGGCGGGATTTCCGTTGCTTCCCGCCCCTTTTTCGGACGAGCGCGGTTTCGCGCTTTTACCGGCAACTTGTCCCGTCTCTCTGTTGAGCCGCTGCCAGCATTTTTCCTCCCTCCGGAGTGAGAGTCCTCATTTATCTACTCACGTATGTTTTCGATCTGCTGAGTTGGCAGAAGCTGCGGGTATAGAAACAAGAGCTCACCTTGTTAACGCGAGGCTGGACTCGAACCGCTGAAGCTTTCAGCCATTTCTGGCCGGCACTTTCAGCGTCATTAAGCCGCTGCGCCACCGCGTCCCCCAGTATATGTATACCCTACAAAAAATGTAAAATGTAACCTTGCTTTTAAGGAATAAGGTGGTTGACTGCTAGTATTAAGCAAGAAGGAAGAGCAATTAAAGGAAGAAATTATATGGGGAATATTAAAGAAAAGTCTTTCCGTGATTTCTTCCTTTAATAAACTTCTTCTACCTGGTCTTCTCTAATCCAAAACACTCAAAGGGCTCAAGATGGGGTAACTGACCTTGCTCTTAAGATTTCCAGATATGTTTTGGGACATTCAACCCCAGTAAGAAACAAGAAATCTTGAGGTGTAGAATTGGGACTGTGTTTCCCATTCTCTCCAGATTAGCAGGGTGAATGGCAGTAAAAATGTTGAAGGTAAGGCAGTGGAATGGAAGCAATGAACGTTAAGCATCAACATTATACCAGAGATGAAGAAAAGATGTTTTGCTTTTGAAAGAGGACAAATTCAATATAAAAAATGGATAAAGAATATGGACCTTTGAACCCATTTTTGACATCCCAGTGTAGAATGTGAAGCAGCTTCAACTGATAAGTGCTGCCTTTATCTTTTGAAATTATTTTATATGCACAACTAAGCTGAGCCCCCTGTATGCTGAGTTTAACATTGTGGCCACAACTTATTTTAGGCATATCCTCTGCCAGGGTAATGTACATAATGCTGATTAACTAAACAATATTATACAGATATAATGGTTTTATTATAATCATAATTTTTATTATAATCATATTTTTTGTAAGTGAAGATCTGCAATCTGTTTGTACATAAACAGCTGAGAAAGCATTCCTGCAATTTCTCAGGGGTGGTAATGGCACAAAACTCTCCGTAGTCAGTATCTGAACTCAGTAGTATAAATGAAATATAAATACAAGGCTTCCAGAAAAATCATTCATCCACATTCAAAATAGTTGGCTGTGAGAAAGCATTCGTCAAATAAGAGATGATCAGAATACAGTATTTTTTTAAGGGATCAGAAAATACAGAGACATCCTTGCTTATTCTCTGAGCAAGAAAAAGAGAAAACTATTTTATATCAGGCCCTATTGTGGCCAATTTTCTACAGTGTGCTAAGACGTGCCCTGTCTGGATTCACATGTGATGCTAAGCCACAACCTATATTTGCCAACCACAATCACCAAACATGCTAAGCCAAAACCAGATAACCATGTTATGTCTTAGTTCTATGTATGAACCACAGGGGTGAGTTCGTACCTCTGGCTGGGGGCAGTTCTCCATGTCTCAGCCAGAGATCTTTTTTCCTCATACTACCTATCATAACAGAGCTATAAAATTCTGGTCTTTTCTATCACTTGTCTTTCTCCAATCAGAAGGCAGTTTTGCCAGAATAGGGGCTAAGGATGTGCACCAAGGAGAGATGGAGACAGAGGAACGAGGATGGAGGTCTCCAGGAGAATTTGGAGAGGTTCTTTTCCCAAAAAGCAGCCCCAGAAGATCGCATGTGAGCAAGTGTGATTCAGAAAGGCAACAGAAAGGCAGCCTTTCTGCAAGGATGATTAAGGACGAAGTGTATGGGGGAGTCCCTACCGATCCCGAAACAAAACGACATCTATGTAAGGAATGTGGGAAAAGGTTTCGGAAAAAGTGGGATCTCATCAGGCATGAAAGGATCCATACGGGTGAGAAACCGTATCAATGCCCAGAATGTGGGAATAGCTTCAACCGGAACACAACCCTCACAAAACATCTCCTCATTCATTCAGGAGAGAAGCCTCACCAGTGCACGTACTGCGGAAAGAGGTTCACACGGCGTTCACATGTTGTGAATCACCAGAGACGCCACTCATGGTAGGTACCCCTCTGCTTCTCTTCGTTGAGTTGTTGGGAGACTCACAATTCATTAAATTAAAAGGAAAGGAGATCCCAACATAAGCCAGCTTGAGCTCTTGGGGGAAAAGCAGTAGCTAAAACTAAGAAAATAATAAATAGATGTGTGAGTTGAAAGGAAATGTGGGCAGGAAGAGCAAGGCCTGGTAAATCTGTATTGACACTTCCTGCTTAGGGGGTCATAATAAAGGTTCAGACTACAGAAGAAAGGAGGTAGGCCGTACTAATTAGGTTGGAGAAAAGACATTTTCATTGGAGCTACAAAGTTCCCGATGGCTGAAATTGAAATAAACGCCTGATGAAATTGTAGGACAGGTGGGGAATATGGGGCCCTTGAGAATTTCCCAAACTATGGTTCCAGCACAGCCTAGCTAACATTGCCAATGGTGAGGGATGCTGGCAGTTGAAATCAGCCACATCTGGAGGGCTACAGGATTCCTGCTCCTGTTTTAAGAAGCCAAAAGAGAGAGGAGGGCTGTTGTCTGATTAAAGAAGGTGGAGGTAAATTCTTCTATAGTCAGTAAGTTACTCGTGTGTCTTTTTGCATGCTTATCCAGAAATCAGCATCATTGAACACAGGGGCTATGATTGTATTAACACACTTATCTGGGTCCTTTTTGGGTACTACATATTAGACAAACCCCAGAAATTCATCCAATTCAGGTTCAGGAGAGGAACCATTCTAACTCCAAAGTACCCTAAGTCAGTTGTTAGGCAAAATACGTCCCCCCACTCTGGCCAGAAAGTCAGCAAACACAGACCACTAACCACCTCTGGGCTAATAGCCCTCCATTGACCAGTTAATCCTCCAAGGAAACAAGATGCGATGAAGAGCAGCTGGAAATACAAGGCAACTCATTATAAAACTTGCTGAAGTCTGGCACTTGTCTTCTTAAAGAAAGGATTGGCTGCTGTGTCTAAGCCACCATATCCACCTGCTGCCTGGTTAGCTAATGGAGAAGGGGCCATTGAGGAAGTGAAGCCTTACAAGGGCTTTCTACTTGCAAGGACTCATGGATGCTGAGCAGAACCAGAAAAGGAGGATAGGGATTCCATATTCCCCCAAACAGTGGCATTAGACCCGGTTAGCATGATTGTATGCTACCAGATCCATCTATAAAGTACTTTTATTAGGTTAGTGGCAGTCTGTATTAAATGTATTGTGAAAGCACAGCAAGTGGGTTTTGTTTTTCCTTCTAAAAAGACTTCTGTGTCCTAGTTTCAAGCTCCAGCATCTCTAGTTTAAAAGAATCGGAGAACAAACGAGCTTGCAGAGTTTCTGCTTATCGGACCAGACTGGGTTCTGTGTACTGTACTATAGTAGTAGTTCGGAATGTATATGGGTGAATGACGTGCAAGCAGATTTTTCAGTTTCATTCTAAGGGACTGGATCATTTTTTTTTTTATGAATGTCTTCAATCCTCTTCTAAAAGTTGAAGGCTGTTCAATTTCAGCCTAAATTATGGCCCAGTAGTTGAAAGAGGGCAGGTCTTGATTTTCTTCTTACTCTGATCATCTGTCCTCTACTTTGCTTGCAGCCAAGGAAGATCTTGACAAGAGTGTCTACAGCTTCTGGTGCAACAGATTGAGAATGGGGAAGCCCTGTGTGAAGGGGAAAAAGGTAGCTCTGTTTGTGTCCTGCAAGGCTTGGAATCCAGACAAAGTTGTAGGTGTGGTATGGATTAGTGACTATTTGCTGTTTGTTCACATCTTGAATATGATCAAAATGTGTCTGAGGATACACAGCTCTCAGGGGCATCCACCTGTTAGGGGTGCAGAAGAAAATCTGTACATACTTATGCCATTCATAATAAATCTAAGAGACCATCCAAGTCAGAAGAGTATTCATCCACATTTTACTTGATCCAGAATGGGAGTGAGGAGATTGAATTCCTGTTTGTTTATTTTGTATTATTTGGACTGCTTGCTGGATAGAAGTTAATATTTCATCATAGCAACGATACAGCCCTGAGTACAGACAAGTGGATGCTCCTGGGAAAATTGCTAATTTTGATCAGGTGACTCAGTATTTTTGTATCAGCTGAAGCCCTGTGAAATCAGGAAAAGTCCTTTCCCTGCTTTGCTGTATCCATGCCTGAAGCAAATGATGCTCATTAAGGAAGTAGGACTTGAAGGGCAAAACATCTTCCAGTAAGGAAGCAGGCTGGCACAGTGATACCTGCCAACTGTCTTGGGAGGCAGTCCACAGATTTAACCTGTGAAGTGATGGAACTCAGTGGAAAAAGAATACTAACCATTAACTCAGGATAAAAGAAATGCCAGGTTTTAAGCTGGAGGCAAGACTGAAAATTGACCAAGAAGCACTGACCTGGTGTGCTCTTAAATGCAAATTTATACCCAGAATGTATTCCCATCGTGGAGACTTCAATCCTTTTGCACCTCAACCTGCTCAGACGCAGGTATAGTGATAGTTGAACATTTGGCAATGCAGTTTGGGGAGCAAAGGCCAGATGGGAAAACAGGAAGCAAAGTGGTCTCATTGTAGGTTGTGCTTGCTGTGATGGATTTTATATTGCTCTGTGGCGAGTCCTTGGCGGTGATCACGCTTTTACTGCAGGGTTAGGGAAGCTGTGCCCGTGCGCCCCCCCCCCCCCCCCCCGGCTGCTGAACAACAGCTTCCAGCATTCCTCACAACTGGCCATGCTGGAATAATGTGAAGTGAAACTGACTTGGCTATTTAATGTTTCATTTTTAATTCTGTACAGTGGAAAACCAGTGCAGCATTTGTTTACAGAATAATTTATTTCCCTTTTTTCCAAACAGTCTGAAAATTGCTTATAGGCTTTTGACTACAGAATTCATAAATTAATTGTCACAGAGACAGACACCTGTTTTAATAAATTGTCAACTAATCATTTTGACTTTTCAAGCCTCTCATAATCCTGTTCTAGCAAAAGTACATATATTTTGCACGAGAGGAAACATTTGACTTTTCTTCAAAGCTGGAACTTTTTTCAAAACAGTACACAACAGATTAAATCTGGAATAATTTCAAATCTGATGGCTTGATCATGTGGCCATTATGTGGGGAATATTTATTTTCTAGGAATGGTCTTTTATATATTCTTCAGTTTTTATGGCTGCCTTTTTTTAGCATATATGAGATAACAACTGCTACCTTTATAATACAGACTTTCAAGTTTATTTATTTTATACACCATCATAATCAACAAAGACTCCTGTCAGTTAACTTCATTAAAAACATAATTCTACCTTGATTGTTCATCTGATGGATTTCTAATCCCATTCATGAATTTACTTAGAGGCTTTAGGCAAGCTACTATGCACTCAGTCCTCTCATTTGCAATACAGTATTTGGTTAATGCCAACCCAAAATGAGTTGTAAGAATTACTGGAAGTGTATGTTAAGTACTTTGCGTAAATGAGAAAAGGGCCATATAAAATTGGAAATTTTATCTCAGGAATTTTATCTCTCTCTCTGCATTACAAAATGTCTTTTTACAATCCATTTAAGCATTCAACATGCTATAGATATAGTATAAAACAATAGCTGTATTGTTTACAAACTCATCTTAAGTTTATTGACTCTTATCTTTTTTGTTTCCAACTAAGAAATTGCACCACAGTAGTACACACTGAAACATCAATCTTATGTACTTTGCAGCCAGAAATTTCAGAAATGGAAACTGGAACCAGTTCTGCTTACCTAAGTTAATAATGATTCTGTGCATTTCCAAAGCATGATTCCTATCTATCAATGCATAAATATCCAGCATGACTTTGTTCTTTCAATTTAATTATTCCACTTATGAAATTTTTTGTTACATGATTCTGGGGTGGGAGACATGAGCAGAGAATCCAGCCCTCCTGACTCTGTTTTCTAGACTTTTGGACATCAGAATAAGAGAAGCTGAACCATGCAGAGATCCTCTGATCCCCTTTCACTCTCAGCAAGGAAATAGGTCTTGGTCACTTTTTAAAAAGTCTCTTCGTTCACAGTTGCAGTTCATCAGCCCAGTGTTTCTGCAGCATAAAAGCAATTATATTGGGTGAAGACATAAGTGGAGCAGAAATAATATATATAGGAAGAAATCAAGTACAGAAGGTATCAGCTTGCCTAGGCTATAACCAAAATTATTAACTAATGGTCAAGAGGGGAAAAAAAGTTGATCCAGAGGAGAAAAGATTGATGCAGAATTCAAAGTTTCAATTAAAACAGGATATAAAGCTGTTGGTTGAACATAATTCAGGAAATAATAATTTCAAGATAAAATACACAAATCTAGGAGTAACAGCAAGAGCTTTACCTGAGAGGAGGTGGGATCAGCCTCTAAGTTATCATAGCAACCTTTATGGTGACGAATCAGATCTCCCCAAAGAATAAGATTCTTGCAGCTGAGGAAAAAGGGGGGAAAAGGAACTAATAATTGGAAACAAAATAGGGACAGAATACCAACATCTACATCCCCTCCACATTCCCCCAATGCACAGGAGAAATTGCTTACCCTGGGCACTGCCCTTCAATGGGCAAAATATGATTAGGTTCTTTTTCCAAGAAAATACGAGACAGGCAAATAATATGAGCAGCCATGGTACAAGTTGGGTGAAAACAATGCAAAGGAATGTCATCATCCCCATCCTGCAGAGAGGATTTTTAGAAAGAGTGCACTTCAATCAAGAGGAACCTGCTGCTCCCAAAACACATACAGAATTAACTCCCACCATGTTTTGATCCTATTAGTCCAACTCTTCCCCACCCCTCTCAGTTGCAACTATTCCTTCAGATTCAAATCCAACTCCTGCCTAAGAGTATCTTAGAAGCTCAGCTCCTGTTTTGTCAGACAAAGCAAATTCTTTTCTTAGGAACCCTGGTTCCCTGGCCACCCAACTTCTAGCCTTTTTCCTTGTTGAAAGAACACAGCATCCCAGATTGTTACCTGGAACGTCTTCAAACAGACACTACAATGTTTTGTGGTAGCCACCTGTCCCTCTGGAGATAATGGTTTAGCGCCCTTGGTGTCTTTGACGGCTCGAACTGGCCCAAAGGCTATTGGCATGTGTAAGGGGGGTTCCAAGCCTGGGGGAAAATCTCGGCAATACTCCTGCTTGAGCCATCGTATGGTGAGGGGCAGACGGCACCATGGAGCAGTTTGCAGCATATGGGCTAAGACGCGCAAGCGGAAGTCAAACTGACGCTCCCGTGTTGTGCGGCGGGTGACATGGGTGAGACGGCGGGAAGAGTGAGGGTGCTGCCAGGCCCACTCAAACTGGAAATTAATGAGAGAGAGAGGGTAAATCAAAGGGAATTGTTGAAACTTAGGAAGGAATGAACAGAAGTGGGAAGATCTGCACATATACCCTTATGGTTTAACTATGGCTTATTCAATTACCCAACCGGCTGGGTTCACACAACACACTGAAACCCAAACTAGCCACACTGGTTAGGTTTGATCAACACAGAATCTCAAGCCAGCTAACCACATTTTAGCTTGCCATATTCTGTGAACCCTGAGAAAGAGAAAATATAATGATTTTATTTGTTTATTTATCATATTTATATAGCCGCCCATCTCACACAAAGTGACTCTGGGCAGCAGAGTATAACAAGTAACCACTGAGAAGTGCCTTACCCGCAAAGCAGCCACATCAGAGGGGAAACCATGAACAATCAACACCATGTCCCTGCAAGGAGAGAGAAATGCCTGAAGCCCAAAAGGACAGCTACACATTTGTCTCAGAAAGCTCCATTTTCAGCCTCCAAGGAGCTCCTCTGAACTTTTGGCCTCAGTCAGAACTAATCAGAAAAGAGAAAAACCAGACAGTGAAAAAGAGGTTTCCTGTAGAGCTTCCCAAGTTCAGTTCGCCATATCTCCCCTTTGGGGCTGGGAAGGAGCTATAAAAACTTCAGAAAAGTGGAACCAACAGTATATTTGAGAGCAATGTTTCTCAACTTCGGCAACTTGAAGACGTGTGGACTTCAACTCCCAGAATTCCCCAGCTAGCCATGCTGACTGGGGAATTCTGGGAGTTGAAGTCCACACATCAAGTTGCCAAGGTTGAGAGACACTGTTTTAGAGGATGGTGTCTTTTACACCCTTGTGAATTACCATGGCCCACGTCCGCTTGTCTTCCAAGCCCCACCACACCGCTTCCCAGCATTGTGTTGATCTATGCGCCGTTCAGGATTGACTGTGAACCCAATGTAAATCCGACCCTGGTAACGGGGGTTGATGCAGTATAGTAGATAGACCCCAAAGAAGCCACGTACTTCCACCACCATTTCTCCCACCAAGGGATGAACAGGTTCAAGAAATCTACATGAAAGAAGAAATCCAGTATTAGAAAAGTTGTAGACTCTCTGAGGTCAAGTTCACTCCTGGGAATTATATCCAGCCATCATCAGAATCTAACACACAGGCTTGGTACCTGCCAGGGAATCAGTAACTTACCGTCCAAATGTTTCTGAACTACAATTCCCAGCATCCCTTACTGTCGGTCATTTGGCTGGGGCTGCTGGGATTGTAGTTCAGCTCTCGGAAGGGCTATTTTCCTTACTTCTCCTCCGAGATATCCTGCTAGGATTTTTACACGCGAGCCACAGATTCGACTCCTTTGTATCTCCCTGGCAGGAAGAAGGCATGTAAATTCTTGCCAACCAACAGGGGGTTCTCCATCAGAATATATCGTGGCCACACCCGAAATTGAAATCCCTGCATTCCCAAGTGGAGACAAAAACAGTACCTGCTGAATTTCTGCCTGCTGTGCAACACAACACCCCTGAATGCAAACCTAATATTGCATACAGCCTAAGTAGAGCTTTCTACTACTTAGCAGAGACTCCTTTCCCTTCGGATGCGACTTGCGCGACCGCGCCGGTTACTTGGATATTTGCCTTTACGCCCTGCGCCTTTCCAGCCACGGCCGCCCCCATTTCTCGTCGCCACGCCCCTTTCGAACCTAACTTACCTCGCGACTACAGGAGTCGGTCGACCGTTGCCTAGCAATATACCTCTCCCTTCTACTGACCGTTTCTTCAAATGAAACCTTGCTTACATTCTATTGGCGAAGGTGGCGAGATGTCCCGCCCACATAGGGACAACCTACACTGTACCAAGACCGGATGACGTAGGAAGAGCTAAACACAGAAATGAGATCTAGAGATGTGTGTAGAGGTGGCATAAAAAAAGAGTGGCCGAAAGCACTAAACGTATATTTTTAAAAACATTAACCTATTATTCCCAAATATATGGATGTGTTCTGTATCCTATTCGGACTCCACGTGTATAATTTACATAGACTTGTAGTAGAAGGTTAGGACAATTTTAGGACGGCTGAGCTGCTGTGTCACTCTTCATTTGGTTGCTCAGGGGAACAGAACACCGGAGTGACTTATTACAATTTGATTGGCCAACTAAGATACGGGCTGGAACGGGAAGGATGTGACGTAACTCAGAGGCGGAAATGAGGGAGCGGGTTGTTTCGGGGTGGCTTTTTTGGGCGTGATGGAGCCATCTGGAGCTCTCAGTGCGGAGGTCCTGCGCGAGAGGCTTCTTCAGGGACTTGAGGCCGAACATGTGGTAAATGGGATAGCTTCCCATTCACTACCCGAAAGCAGGCAGTCCAAAGGGCTAGATTTAATTTAACACCCTTTCTGCCCTAAACTTTGATTTGAAAATCCCTCTTAAGCACTTAGCGACCCTTTGCTGTTCTTTTGCAATGCTATCTTACGTTGCGTTTAAAATACGCGCCTTAGTCATTTTTCAGATAGATTCCGTTTCAGTTACTGATGTTATGTCTTTGTTGTTTAAAGTTTTGTGTTGTCTGCCTTAAAAATACATTTTCTGTTGAAAAGTGCAAGTATTCCATTTTTTATTTTATTTTTTTGTAAAAATAATTCTTCCACTGTATGGCTGCAGGATACTCCTCCTCTGACAGGATAAACCAGTTTTCATGACTTGGTGTTTTCTGTTCCCCAGCCAACGTAACCTTTAGAGTGCACTAGGTTGGGGAAAGATGGCTTAAAAGTTTCCATATTTGTTCAGAAGTAGATGGCATTTTGTTTTGCTCCCAGGAATGTGTACATCCAGTATCGGTCTTATATTAAGTTTAAACTCCAAATCTTGCTCTTTGTTGGGGAACGAGTACGTTTGCTGCCATCATACCAAGTAACTTAAAAATGTCTTCCCAAGTACTCTTTATATGATGCATAAAGTGATAGGAATAACATCACGCTTTCAACACAAGAATGCCAGTAAGGGAAAGAGAAATAACCATAATGGATGCTGAGCAGGCCAGATCAAAATGACAGTAGCCTGGTTTGCAGACCTGTTCTAAGCATGTTTGCAGAAATAACTTTCACTGAATTCAGTGGGATTTGCTCCTTAAGATATGTTTAAAGGATTCAGTAAGCTACCTTAAATTCAGTGGAAGTTGGAGCTTGCTTTTAAATATGCATATCTTGGATTATGATGTTATGGATTTTTTCCTCTAAATTTTGGTTTCTTTTGAGATTGTTCTTTCTCTTTATTAAGCCTATTTGATGCACATTTCATTTTTTAATAATACTCTGTTAATCTAATGCACTCTTTTCTGAGATCCCTTGCATTTTTTCTCCCTCCCTGCAACCTCTTGACAATATACTGGTTTTCCATACGCTTTTTAACATCTCCTTTCAAACTTTCCTTCTCCATTTTCTATCTGGGTATATATAAAATGTGTGCAGGTTATTCAATTTATTGTTACATTCTAAACAGTATATATAAATATTTCCCTTATCTTATGCACCATACAAGGAGGTAGAAGATACTACCCCTGGGCGCTGTGCTACAAGCTTCAAAGTCCTGGTAGTTTCTCCACGTTTTCGAGGGAAAGCACTGTTACAGCGGCACCGGTAAGTAGGCCTAGGAAGAAGTAGCTTAGTCAGTGGGAGATGAACTGGACAGCCTTTTATTTTCTTAATGGTTGGGATTATCCTAACAGTTTTCCAAAAATTTAGAATGTGAAGAAGTGAGGACTACAAAATCAGGTATTCTTTGAACTTTTTATCATGCTTCCCTGCCCCCTTAGGCACCTTCTTTTCTGTCTTTTGCTCTTCTCTTAGTTCCATCTACTCTTAATTTTTAATCCCATCCTTCCCCCGAATTGCTCAGAACTGTGTATATAGTCCTCACTTCCTCCATTTTATCCTTACAACAATCTTAAGAAGCAGTGATCCTGTGAGGTAATAACTGATCAAGGCTGTCTAGCAAAGTAAATGCACTCATATACACAGGTATGCTCTTTCTTTTGGAGCTTATTTATTAAATATCTTTTTCATATTTTCATTAGCCTAATTTAGATGTATAGATCCAGAAATGTATTACATCCATAGGGTATATTAAATCGATATTAAAAGAAAGGTTAGCATAACAAAATTGCGGTTTCTTTTCCAAACATAGATTATACAGTGCTGCCTGTTGATTAAACATGCTATGCTAACTTTATATGCTGCATAAATCTCACATGATTATGGGAGGTCAGCAGTGCATTTTAGTACCTCAGAAATAGTATTCAGACTAGTTCACAGCTTCTCTGTGACATTCTTTTTTATTTGAATCCTTCCAAATATTTTAAAACAACAAATGAACAAATCAACTTCATCATTTTCTATCACATTATTGAAAATGTAAGGAAAAAATAGATGAACATCCAAAGAAATGCATAATTACAGTATGGTTGTATGAAGAAAGTGAATTATATATTTGAAACTACAGGTAGTCCCTGTTTAATGACTGCCCTGTTTAGCAACCATTCAAAGTTACAGTGGCACTGAAAAAGTAACTTTACAACCAGTCCTCACACTTATGACCATTGCAGTGTCCCTGCGGTCATGTGATCAAGATTCAGGTGCTTCACAACTGGGGGCATTTACGACTGTCACAGCATCTTATGGTCACATGATCGCCATTTGCACACTTCACAGCTGGATTATGACAAGCAGAGTCAATGGAGAAGCTGGCAGTAAATTCGCAAGTCACGGTCATGTGATGTCTCACTTAACCACCATGGCGGAATTGAGGTGGTAAGTCCATTGCAATCATGTGATGTCTCACTTAACCGCATTGCTTAGCGACACAGTTGCCAGTTCCAACTGTGATAATTAAGCAAGAACTATAGGTTGTTCTCATTTAATGACCCTAATTTGGACTGGAATTTTTGCCACTAAGCGAAACATTTGTTAGGTGAAATATCACATGACTGCACTGCTTAGCTACAGGAGTTCTGGTAGTCCCAGTTGCAGTCGTTAGGCCAGGCTGCACTGTTATTAGGCAAGGACCTCACTCTTCACCCTGCTGTGCTTGTCTCTGCTTCAACTCCCCCTACCTGCCTATCTCCCCCCATCTCTGGCCTTTTGGCTGCCCTGCACTCTGCCACCCTGTCCTGTGCCCTGCAGCAGGAGTGCAGGGTGGCAGGGGCGGCGCAGTGCAGGGAAGCCAAAAGGGCAGAGATGAGGGGAGATGGGTGGGTGAGGAGTTGAAGCACACCCTGCAATCGTAAATGCAGGCAGGCCTAGCCCAAGGAACTCCAAGAGACAATGCAAATTCAGTTCAGCTATGTTTATTAGCTACAACCTCAAGCAAGAATCTTCCCAGACTGAAACCCCAGCTCCCAAGTCAGCCAGCCACAACAGTGTGAATTCCTCAGGGAGGTGCCAGTCTCATCCTCTTGTAGCTCCCACACTCCTCCGGCGAGCTAAGAAAATGTTTATCTCCCTGAGCCTGGCCTTCATAATTCCATTCCATCACAGGCAGGCTGCCAAGCACCCAAATTTTGATCATGTGACCGCAGTGGCGCTGCAGTGACCATAACTTCAAGGACTGGTCATAAGTACCATTCATTCAGCCCTGTCTTAACTTTGAACAGTTGCTAAACAAATGGTCATTAAGCAAGGACTACCTGTTCCTGTAACCAGAATGGTGGCGTATCAATTTTATTTGTTACTAATGCAAAAAGGAAGTGTATATGATTTATGTATTTAGTGAATTTACGTCTGCTGCAATCTACCAGACTCTCAGCAGTGACTGAGTGGGAAGAAGGGTGGCAAAACATTGTTTTAACCAATATTGCTTCTTTTTAAGTATCACCTGTGTTGAAACAAGTGGAAATGGCTATCACAGCTTCAGCCTCAGTGAACTGAGAATTCTTGTTTGGCTCTTCCTTCTAGTGGGAGCATTCAGTAAACCAGGGTTTTCTGTAAAAGAAACTCTGGATGAACTTGCCAAGCAGTCAGCTGAGCTCCTCCTGAGGGATGGTGCTTCCGTCTCCTTCTTTTTCTTTAAGGCTTCAGTGGCAGTTAGGATTGCTCTTAGTTTTATGAACAAATTTATTCTTAGAAATCTTTCTGGAAATGGGGTTCTCATATATTAAGCCATAATATGTTTTATTTAGGTGGTTCAGTATATTATATGAACTCAACCAATTACTGCTCTTTCCCCATCATGATGATTAAGCAAACTATGGCTTAGCAAAATATGTGAAGCTGCTTTATAACATCCATCTGTGCATATTAGAGGTTGAATATGGAAAAAAAAAGCTTGACACTTGGAGAAATGCATTATTGGCCAAGGGGCACCCCCAAAGCAGGCAGAAAATAAGGCTGGGATAACACAACATGCTAGGCCAAAATGTGCCTTGTCTGGCTTGGCATCTTGTGTGAACCAAGCTAATTGCAATTTATTCTTGAAACAACAATTAGTGATTCAAATCTGAAGATATTATGGGAATGGAATGCACTTGCAGTCTCCCCTTTCCAAACTTTTATTCTCTCTCTCCTCCACCTTGCCTTCCATAAGACTGGTCAATGAAATCTTATCTGAAGAGCTGAAATGCATTCATGCCTTCGAGCAGAGAACACTGACCCCTGAACAATGGGCAAAGGAACAAGAAGCTAAGTGAGACAGGCTTCCTCCTCTTCTTCAGTCACAAAAGCAGCAAACAATCCAGAGACCAAAAACTCCAAGATGATAAAGAGAAGCAGCTGTGAATGGAACTTAACAATGCAGGAATTGCTTCAATGGGAGCACTATGACAGTTTGAAAGAGCATGAAGCAAAAAATAAAACTGGAAAAAGTTTGAGAGAGAACTTTTGGTGTTACCTGTTTATTCCTGCACCAAATATCTTGAAAACCTACTTTAATATTTAGATTTGCACTGGGGAGAAAAAAGCTAGCATTGTCCTACTAAGAGAGTGTTCTTTTCCTTGAACTTCTAAATCTGAAAGATGAACACCTTTGGAGTTCTTGGTGCTCTCTGAGCTTGGTTGTTTGCTTGCAGACATTTCATTATCCTACTAGGTGACATCATCAGTGCGAGCGAGCGTGGAGTTTGCTAGCTGTTTATATGCAGTAGCTTGCCCTGCCAATTTTGGGGTGGGGGTGTAGTTTGGTGATTCCTTGATTAGAGTACAGGTAGTCCTCGCTTACCAACATTCAGCGACTGTTCAAAGTTACGATGCTGAAAAAAATAACTTTACAGGCCATTTATGACCTTCACAGCGTCCCTCAATCACATGATCACCATTACAGTCAGTACATGTTGTCCTGTGCCTGACCTGTGGTTTTTTCTTTTTTCCCCTCTTGCAGAGCAGATTGATTGGAGAGAAAGGGATTGCAAGAAAGTAAGCTTTCTCTTTTACACATGGAAGGCAATGCAGTCACGGGTGTGCTACACAAACAGCTTACAGTACTCTCTTCAAATCTCTTTCTTTCCAATCCCTCTGCTCTGCTGAGGGGGGGAGGGTCAGGCAAAGGAGAGTGCCTACAGAAATCGCTTGCTTTTTTTCCTCCCCCTATCTCACAGAGTGGAGAGATTGGAGAGGAAGAGATGTCAAGAGTACTGTAAGCTGTTTGCGTAGCGCATCCACAGCTCCTAGCCCTGGGCTGCTGGTGCAATTGCATTGCTTTCGATGTGTACAAGACAGTAAACAGGCACTCAAGCATTCCAAGGTGGGGGGAGTGGTTAGGAGGCAGACAAAAGCCGAAGGTGTGAAACTGACTAGTCTTATCTCTTTCCAGTCTGAATGCACAGTCGTGGTCATGTGATTTCCCACTTAGCAGCCGCTTTGCTTAGCAGCGGAGTTGCTGGTCCTAATTAGGGTTGTTAAGCAAGGACTACCTGTATTGATTTCTGCCTGATGGTTTGGTTTTGATACCTGCTTATCTGAGTGTTGGCTGCTGGAGGGGATAAAATGATACATCCAGAAACGTATCATTTATGCTGATACAAGAAAGCAGCATACCAATTCTTAGGGAGGGCTATCTCTTACCATCCCTGCTTTCCAATCATTTCTTAAGAGTCCTTTGTAGGAGGAGAGTGGTTAGTCTGTGGTGGCAAAAATCAGGAGTCTGGCAGCACCTTTTCCAACTAACAAATTTTATTAAAAGGCATAAGCTTATTGGACACTGACACAGAACTCAAAACAAGGACAAAGTAATGCAGAGCATTCAGCCTCCCAGGAAACTCTGTGACAGATCTCAAAATGATTTTTTTTTTTTTTGAAAAACAGAACTTTTAACAGCACCATTGAATAAGAAATTATTGTGCTCACATACATCTAAAGTTTTCAGGCAATCTCAGGTTTCAACAATGGGTTTTTAACATATTAGAATTATTAATTGATAGGGTACTTGTAACCTCTCTTACATGTCACCTGTGTCTGCATAATCAACTTGACTTTTCCTTCCTTCCCCTCCCTCCACCTCACTCCAATTTAAACCCTTCATCTATGCATCTTGTGAAGTGAGCAGCAGCTCACAAAAGCTTATGTCTTTTAATAAAATGTCTTTTAATAAAATGTGTTACCTGGAAAAGGTGCTTCCAGGCTCCTCCTGATTTTAAAAGTCCTTTGTGGAAGATGAGAACTCTGCTCTTCTAACTCTGATTTTATTTTGGAGAAAAAAGAGCCACTGCTGGTAATTTGTCAGCTATTCAAGTTGGCCCTCATACTTAATCAAGAGAGGGGCCATCTAGATTCATCAGATTGTCAATTAATTAATCCTATTAAATTTAAAGGATCGGCTACAAAGCATTGGTGAATACCATGGGTGAAAAAAGAAAGAGCTTTAAAAATGGGTTAGACAAATTCATGGAAGATAAGGTGATCAAGTGGCTCATAGTCATAATAGCTCTGTCAGGTATAAGGTGCCTTTCAATATCAGTTGTGGGGGAGGACAGTGGAGGAGAACTGCTTTCTCTCTTTCCCTTTGGCATCCACAAATGCTGGATGAGATTACGTTAAATTCTTTGTGGAAGTCAGCTTGCTATATAAAAGTAGGCTGTTGCCACATAGTGGCTGATGATTTTAGGCTTGTGTTGTCGCTTACGCTATTTGATTATATTTTGGACAGTAGGCAGAAAACTTGATCCCAAGCATAATTGCTATTTAAAACTTGTATATAAAAAGGTCTGCTTTATAACCTTAAAGAATTTGGGTGAATGATAGAGTTTGAATTAAGTATGTAGATGCAAAATTGTTCCAAAGAAACAAGCATAGTTTATTAAGCAATGGCAGACAGGATTTCCCTTCCTCTTTCTCTCGAAGGTGGGAATCTGTCTTCCACTGGGTCGCTCTCTGCAATTTTCAGACACATCTTGGATTGAACAACTGACCAATTAACTAAAATGCATACTAGTTAATCCAAATGCTTAACTGATCATCAATTAAACATTGTAGCCCTATTAAATCCAGAGAACCACTCCTCACCATGCCCTCAAAAGCAGAATCTAAGAAAGCCGATGTGCAGCATTTCTAAAAAGTCCAGAGGAAGACAATTTGTTTTCTAAGGGAAACAGCAGAGCGGGGACCAGAAGGCAGATACCCAGAATTTGGAGCCCTGGGAAATTCAAGCCTGCAGATTGTAAATAGATGGGGTATCAGTTTGAATGCCTTCACAAAGGCTAAGCAAAGAAGTAAATTTCATATCTTTTCAGGTGGAACCTGTTAACTCAGAAAAAGGGCTGTCTGGAATGGACAAGCTGAGCTTCTGCCCTGAGTTTAGGGTGGATGAATCTTAATAATGCCCTGAGGATCCACCCATAAAAAAATCAAAGGGGTTTTAAAAGGCCAGTGAAACAAAGTCCATTGTGACTGACGAAGAACCAGACTGGGGAGACAGGGAGGAGCTATTTCTTCACAATCCTCTCCAGCTCTGAGATACGTCGCTCCTGTTCTGACACAGTAGCTTGCAGTCGTTTCAGGTCCTCTGAGAGCTGCTCTAAAGCTGGACCCTAAAGGACACATTACTTAGTTAGTTAACTTTATTATGATTATTGACCAGAATTGAAGAGCAGATTTTATTTAGAAAAAGTATATGCTGTCCACTCCCTTAAAGTAATTTCCAGTTTTGACCCAGAGCATTTACTTCTCATTGTTCTAATTATAAGCTTTCCCCATCAATCCTATGCAAACCTTTCTTCTGGCCTAGTGCCACCTTTAAAAAAAATAGAAGCAAAAAGGGGTTGCAGGGTGCATGACTACAGCATCATCACGTCCCTACAGTCAGTGGAGATTAGAAATCTTTTCAAAATCCTCAAAACTAGGCCAATTTCTCCCATTTTGGAAGGCTTTAAGAGGCAAAGGCTAAAAAGTTTGACTTCACCTACTCCAGTGATATCAGGTCATCAAGTACACCCACCCCCCAAACCCTTGAGGCACCACAAAAGCCAGATTTTTTCTCACAGGATTCAAGACAAGCTTTCCCTACCATCCACAAAGGCGCAAAGAATGTTGGATGGCCATCCAAGAGAAGATGGGGACCATGTCTGTTCAATGGGTTGTCTAGGCCAATCCAAGACCCACTAGCCCACAAAACCTTCTTGCCTTTGAGTTTTCCCCTCCTTACCCCTTGCTGTGTCCCTTCATGGGGAAGGTGACTTCTCTTGGGCCCCTGAAGGAGGGTCTGGTTAACTTTGAACTCTCGGCTCTTCTGGGGAGTGTAGCCATCCTTGAGGGAAATGAGGATGGGGCTCGCGTTCTTCCCTGCTAGCCATTCCTCTGAAGTCAAGGCAGGATCTGGACCAGCTGTGTCAGGATATAGGTCCTCTTGAAACAGGTCTGACTGCAGAAGCCATACAAAGACACAGGCTGAGTAGAACAATGAGGAAGAACCTCTCCCATCCAGATAAAAAAACCCAGAAATTCAGCCTCTCTCTACACACCCCAAATGGTCACATTCTATTCAGGCAAGTGTTTGTCTATATAATCTCCAGGACCCAAATCCAACCTGACAGCTAACTAAACAATTACCCAAAGGATTGAGGATAAGGCAACGACAGCTTCTTGTTCAGTAGGCAAATGGATGCAGCTATCTCAAGAGATTGGGAAGATGGCTTTGCAGCCTTTATTCAGGGATAAAACAGTTGCGTGTATTGAACACAGACTCTGATAATTTTGAAGTAGGTGAGCTCTCTCACAGCCTCAGTGCATTTAGGACTCTCCAAACCACTTTTCTGGAAGGACTACAGGCTTGGGAGAATCGCAGGCTATTTAAAATGGTTTATGTGACTGGGAATCTTGTACTATTGTCTTTACATCTGGATTGAAAACCGAAGAAGAGCACACTAGATCACACCAAAAGATCTAGTGCTAGACTAGATGCTTGCGGGTGCTCCCCAGTATATATGGTCCCAGAAACCAGAGGCCCCGTTTACCAACTATGAGTAATAACCAGGCTGCCTTGAAGGTTATGGCAGCTGAAATTCAACGTATCTGGAAGGTATCAGGTTGGGGAAAATTGGTCTAGTGGTCATCACCACATCTTGTGACTGCAAATTTTCTAAATCAAGAGTACATAAGCTTCCTAAGTCAAGGCTCCCTTTTACCATAATGGCTGGATTCACACAAAGCCATATACATTATATAAAGAAATTTATATACATTATATAAAAATGGTGTCTATGTAGCAGTATAAAATCCTTCAGAGACAGAGTGGGCAGTTTCCTGTATAGGCTCAAAGAGACTCTAGCCTTACCCCTTTCCTTTCCTGCCATGAACTGTTTTCAGTTGTTCTCCCAATGCCCTTTCCTATAGAACTTAAGAGTCTGTCTGCTCTTACCTTCCGGGGCACAGTCATAGCAATGGGCTCACATTTCCTCTCATGTAGTTTGTAAAATCTAGAAGGAATAAAAACTGATTCAAGGATGGAGGAAAAAAAATCTTTGGAAAGGTCTCCTCAAGACAAAAAGTCCCAGCCATTATTTTTGCTTGGCCCAAGGAATCTGAGGGATGGAATAACTAGAGTGCCATGCAACAGGCTACAAGAAAGTGTCAGGTTTCTATTCAGCGATGAAGCTCGCGGAGATTTTGTACAGTTGCTATTTGTCAGTCTCACTTGACACCAGTGTTGGGAGGATAAATAGGGTGGGAGACTACTTGCACCATCTTGGCCTCCTTGGAGGAAAGAGGGGAGAAAAACACACGTTCGCTACCTGGCAATCTCGCACTTGCTGACATCCAGCCCTCGTTTGGGCATCCAACCCCCTCCTCGCTGCGACTCCTTGGAAGTAAACATGGACAAGTAGTGCACGTAGGGCGCTTCGCCGGTCAGCTCAAAGTAGCGGATGCTGCTGTCACCCTGCAGTGAGTTTTGAGGTTTTTAATTTCGCCTTATTACGAGGACTTTGCACTGGAACCAAAGTTTTGCTTCTAGAGTAGGCATCATCAATCTTTTCCCTCCACCCAGGACTCACCTTGCCAGTCAGATAAACCACATTGGTGTCTGGATCATAGTAAGGCAAGAGCACGCCGCTGCTTGTGTCTAGCTCCTGAAGAGTCAACGGTTCCTCAGGATTTCTCTGTGGTAAAAAAGAAAAGAAACTGGGTTAAATTCAGCTGAGTGGAAGGAGGAATTCAAGTAGGAGAAGTTTCAGGTTGCCAAGCCTCATACAGCTGACAAACCAAAAAAGCAAGAGTTCAGAAAGATATTTTTAGTGCTACTCTGGGATAAAAACTGTAAGAGTAAATTCCCAGCCAGACTTACACTGAGTTAGTTAAGGCAAAATCTCTTTGAAATGCTTGCTTGCTTCCTCCTCACATCCGGGCTATGTTGCCTCTTCTCATGTAAATTGCACTCCTTCCCCATTTCCTTCCCAGTTTCTCACAGATGGTTACAGCTTAGCCATAGTTCTAACTTCAGAAGAAGTATAAAGTTCTTACAAAACATATTTGTGGGTTTCTGTGGTCTAAGGAACAACTGAGACAGTTTGATGTAGTAGTTAAGGCACCAGGCTAGAAACTGGAAGACTGTGAGTTCTAGTCCTGCCTTAGGCCAGCTGGGTGACCTTGGGCCAGTCCCTCTCTCTCAGCCCTAGGAAGCAGGCAAGGGCAAACCACTTCTGAAATCTTGCCAAGAAAACTGCAGGGACTTGTCTAGGCAGTAACCAGGAGTCAAGACTGACTTGAAGGCACCAAAAAAACCCCTAAACTAACCAGACTTCTGAGCAAGAATCTCTGATTTTGCTCTTCTCTCTGGGTAGAATTTCAGAAAAGTCTCTTTGCAACCTTAAACCCTGCCCCACCATCAATAACAGGGCTTAATAACTGATCTGTTTTATAGGTCTGTTGTTAAGGACTGTGGTAGTAAGTGAACTGTGTTAAGCACTCAAAATCCTATACAAAATACAGAATTGAAGTACAGTCCCTGCAACATCAGGGTCAATTTCCTCTTGCAGTGCCCTTGGGTATACTTCGTATTCTTTAAGAAGTTTCTGTTTTAAAAGAATTCACATATATACAAGGGAGAGAATCTTGGTGTTGAAACTGGCCTTCCTGCAACCTTCTTCTCCAGCATAAGGCTTTGGCAATATCCATGCCCTCATTTTTTATTCAGTGGCCTTATTTAGAGGGTAGGGGTTGCCCACTGTTCAGCACTATGGAGGAAGTTGCCCTGATCATGCGAAAACACCACGTGTCAAAGTGTCCTCCACTCTTTCTTCTCACCAGATCCCACAGTGCCACCTGTCGCTCGCTCATGCGGCTGAAACCTGTTGTAAAAAGCTTCCCATCTTTCACAGTCACAGCCCGAACAGGACGAGACCCCTCGTGTGCACGTGGCAATTCCTGTTGATGAGACAGTAAGACAAATGAGACCTGCAAGGACAGTGGGACTGTTAGCCACATCTGAATGAGCCAAGGCTCTCCCACTTCTTGACAGTGAGAAATCATCCCATTTTGTTGGCTCATCCCCCAAGGCTTCTATCCCAGCACAGCAAAATCTCTCATTTGCCCAAATTAATGGGGGGGGGGGGAGATTGCCTGAACAAAAGGAAACATTTCTCCATGATTAATCAACCTGGAAGACATTAGGATGGCCACTAGTGGAAACGGCTTTCAAAACCGGGAGTTAAAATAATGAAAAATATGTCTGTCAGGGGTAATTTGCCAAGGCAAGTATGAAATACAAGAACATATTGTGGTACAGAGTGCTTCTGCTAAGGCTTTCACAGAAACCATTCCAAACTCAATCTCTGTCCCACCAAGTTTTCAGACTTTGCATCAGTCAATCAGCATTCTGTGATAACTCAGCCTGTTCAGTCCTCCCAAGGTTGTTACGGGGCTGCCTCTCTCTTTTTCCTCTACAGATGTTATTGTACTCCTGCAAACACTGAGATTTTCTCATGAATGCGATCGCTTTAGTTAAGTGAGGACCGAAAAACAGATCACAGTAGGGATAAATGCTAACAAGGAAGTCTCCAGGTTCAACAGTGGCATGCTTTTGATTGTGCAGGTACAAAAATCAAGGAATAAGTGATAGCAACGTTCCTGCAACCTTGTGACTAAATACTATGCAACGTAGACCACCAAATTAGTTCATGGCTGGAAATTTGGGTTCTCCAGTTGCTGGTCTTCAACACCTATTAGTCTCAGCCAGCACAGCTAATGGTACACAACATTGGAAGAACAGGAGGCACTTCACTTCAGGGATCAGTAGATGAGCTAACCCAGGCAATTATTAATCTAACTTGCACCCTGATAAAACATCAGCCCCTTCTGGATCTGCCAGTTTTAGACTTCCCAGTGTGTGAAACTTCTTCCTACATTTGCAGTGGTGCCCCCTGCCCGGGGGTCGAAAAGCCGCACACGCTTATCCCGGCAGGCCGTGCAGAGCAAAGAGCCATCCTGGTTCCAAGCTGCGCTGTAGATGGCGTCTGGATGCAGCTCGTCCAAAGAAAGGGCCGCCTGTCCAACACTCACATCCCAGACTTTCAAGACATTGTCGCAGCCTGTAGCAGATGGGAAGAAGACAAGAATATAAGTAGGAAGGTGGCAGATTGTACCTGTTGCCAAATGCCCAGCTTTGGACCTGGTCTTCCTTACCTGCACTCAGCAGGAGGTTCTGGGCTGTTGGGTGCCATGTAACAATCCCCACCCTCTTGGAATGGCCTTCAAGAGTCACCAAAGGTTCATTCAAAGATCTTGCAAGGCCAGTTTCAGGCACTGACCAGACCTGAAAACATGCAAGGCAAGAAGTAAGGGAGGATGTCAGAGAACTGGAGAGAAAAGAACCCCTTCACCTTGCCAGAAAAGTTTTGTTGTCTCATCTGCCTGCCCTGCCTCGGTGGTCAAGTCCAAAAAGTGACCCAGACAAGAGTGGGCCTATCTGTAATATTTTGGAGATGATCTAGGTCAATGCCTTCAAATGTGGCAGAGAACAGATTGCTTGCAACGGACTCTGGAGCACATGAGGCAGGCTGTGAGACATATTGCTTGGAGATGGTAAAAGATCCTCAGATAACCTTGCTCATCCGCTATCTGAATTCCCCATTTGGGTAAAGTTTCCCTTCACTTGCTATTTCTTTAAGCATCCTGGTCTATATGGCATTCATTTCTCCCATAATTCACTGCTCCTTTTCTCTCTTTGTCCTCTCTGACTATCTCCTATCTCTCTGCCTTTATCTCCTATCCCTCTGCCAGAATGGGATGTTCAGCTCGTCCTTCTGTTTTCTTCCCTTTTCTGTTCATTCCTGACCTTTCTCGCTAAGGGAAAACAGTTCCAGTAAGAGCTGTATCTACCAGTTGTAGACCTCAGAGGGAGTGGGTTTATTATGGGGAACTGCTACTGAAACAACCAAGATGGCAGGTTGGATCTGGGCTAACTCAATGCTCTCCAGATGCATTGGACCATAACTTTAATAAGCCCCAGTCAAAAATCTAGTGGCCAGGGATGACAAGGGTTTAGTCCCAAACCACAGAAATGTCTGGACAGCCTACTGCTACTTCTAAAAAAATCTATGCATGTGAGATGTTCTTGTAAGCAATATGGCAAGGTTGTGACCAGTGATGTCCCCAAGAGCTAAGATAAGGTACCTCTGGCTTTGCTTTGTCCAGGCAAATTGCTCAGTGGTGCCCTCCAGACCAGCCCCGAATCCAGTCCCTTTCCTCTCCTTCTCCCTTTTATTTATCCAACCACTCACCATAACAGTGCAGTCCTCAGATCCACTGGCAATAATGTGGTCATTGTGGGGGCACCACTCTATATCTAGCACAGGAGCTGTGTGCCCTGAGACCACAGGGTGGGCCTTATCCAGGCGGCCAGTCTGCAGAAATAGGGTGAGAGAGAGACAGTGAAGGTTGTTTTGATGCATCAAGATTTCTTATTTTCTAGTGTTTATACTCTGCTTTTCTGTATCCCATGAAACAGACATTCTGCTTCTAGAACATGGCCCATGAGAAGCCATATGATGCAAACCAGCAGACGCTCCTGGGCTCATTATATTGGTGTAGGTGATCAGGGACAGCAAGCAATAGGCTGGCCAGATGTATCCCCCCAACCTTCTTGTGACAAACATCTAGAACTGGAACAATGTCTCTGATAGAGCTTTAAGATCTATCACAAGTACAAGTTGGCCAGCATCCTCCTGTGCCTATCTCCTTAATCTCCACTGCCTTTACCAGCAGCTGATAGATAGAAAGGGTGGCTTCCCACAACACCTCAAACCTGGGCTTACAAAACAAAACACAGAGAGGCATAAATAAGATCGATCAATCCTGGAGCAGGGCCGGCTTCAGAATTTGAGGGGCCCTTGGTCTTCTTGTCATCTTTTTGCTAAGGTCAGCACTGAATTATCTCACTGCATTTGGAGAGGGCAGGCGAATGGGGAAGACAGAGAGACAAGGGGGCCCAGGGGTTAGAGGGAGCCCCTTACTAGGGAGGGAATGTGGCAAGGGCCTAACTATGCTGCTGCCCAATAACTCCTTATCAGGGACAGAATTCTCATAAAACGCTTTCTAAGAGTTAAACGTGAAGAAATCAGTGCAGCAAACCAATTGCCAGGCCAAATTTTTAGCATCCATAGCTACTAGGCATCTGGATTTTTGCACCGCTCCCCCTTTACTTCCAGTTATAACTGCCAAGATCCTTCTATCTCTTTCTTAATTTCTTTCCCGCCTACCCCACTTTCCTTCCTTAATTAGCTCTTTTGCAGGCACGTGTTTATAGATCTTTCTTTCCACAGAGCTGTCTAGCCCACCCACTTCCCAGAATCCCACATCCTTCTGCATCCAGGCAAAATAACTGTAGGGTTGCCAAATGTTCAGCCTGGCACTGCTTCTGTGCCTTTAACAATAGGTGGATCTACAAACATTACTGCTGTTCCTATTTTTATCTATTCAGTTTTTACAACACTTAACATGCTGAATCATATTCATAGCAGATCACAACTTTTAACTTGTGAAAATGTTCTGTTGCTAACATCAGTCTCTGTTAAGAGCACTGGAAACAGGCCCCACTGCAAGGCGGGGGGGGGGGGGTTGCATTTTTTTAACGTTTGCTTTTACGTCTTTTTTAATCAGTTGGCAGAGCCCTAAGTACCTGGGGCAACAGACCTGAGGATCTTGTAACCATTTGCTATCCTTTCAGCGATTCCAGTGATTCCCACAATTTGTACTTTAGATTTCCATTCCCTCCCCCCCCCCCCCCCCCGTTCCTTCTTGGAATTAAGATCTTATGGCCACAGGCCTGGTTGACATGGTGTCTGTCTCCTACATTCTCCTCCTCTCCTTTCCCCCACTGTTTGTTCCTTGCTTCCTAACAGTGTGAATCCTCTCCATGTCATGCTGGAGTCATGAGATACATCCTAGGGGCAAGCACAAGATCCTCACCAAGGAAGACTGGAAAAGCGGTCTACTATCTTGACCCACATCTAAAATTTTATTTTGAAAGGGGAAAAATGTAACAGCAGGAGTAATTCACAACAAGAGTACTGTAGACATCTAATTTTGGGGAAATTTCATTTAGCTATTGTGGCTTAAAACATACAGCCAGGCACATGGAAAAGAGAAATTATGGGTTGCAGAAAGCAGGAGGGGAGACCAATCTTCTGCCTCTGGATATAAAGCTCAGGCTGATAGTCAGAGAGGATGGGAGACCTGGAGGAACCAACTTGCAAACTTCAATTTTTGAAAGAGTTAGGCCACGGGGATGAGAACCAGGACTGCTGAGTTTTGGGGACAGCCATTGAGGAAATGGAGTTCAATATGAAACTAGAATCATATGAAGAAGCACAGAAGAGAACTTTAATTATTGCCAACTGATGTTGGTTCTTTTTCCTCCTGCTGCCCCAAAAGCCACTTCCTCTTCTTTTTTTTTTTCATCTTATTTCCGCAACAGGTCCTAACCATTTAAGGTAAAAAAAAATCAGCAGTTCCACCAATCCCTGCCCCCTTCTTGCACACTATGCAAGTCCCCAGAAAACCACAAAAAAGCAGAGGACGGGTAGGGCAGAAGTTAGATTTGCAGTTTTCTATGGGATTCCCTGGCAAGACATTGTACTGAGTGTAGCTGGAAAGAAGACCTAGGATAAGCAGGGGAAGTTTTCAAAGGTGCCTCAAGGATGGTTGCAAAGTGGGGAAGGGTACCTTGGACAATGGCAGGACCAGGAAGGCTCCTCCACCGCTGGCCTCCACAACGATGGCTAAGAACTGGGGGTTGACAGAGCAAAAATTCCCATCCCATGTCATTTGGGAAACGCGGATGTCGTCATAACATTGGTCAGCCTTCACTGGTTGTCCATAGACATGACGGAACTTACTGGACCTCACAACTTTACGGCTCATGGTTCCTGCAAAACAGCAGACCTAGGAGTAGCCCCACACTGTCGTAATCGGGAGCATGCAACCACCACAAACATTTCCTTATTGAAACCTTGACTCCAAGCGAGTCAATGAAGGCCTGTAGCCCCAGCTCACCACCTGCCAGCCACGCTGATGCCTCTGCATCTCAGCCCAGCACCAACCCTATGCTGAAGAGCCATCTCGGATCGAGAAGATCTGATTATAGCTGTGGCTTCTACAGTATTTGCTAAAATCATGCAGCTGCAAAATATCATTGTGCAAACCAACCCCCTGCCCAAGTAGACCCCTCCATGACACAAACCTCTTCCAACTGAATCAAAGAGCTCACTCAGAATACAGTAAATCTAAGGGACTGCTGCATTCCTCAAGTCCTAACCAGACCAACCACCCCAAGGATCCTGCAAGATGAGTATGCAGCCCAGTCCAATACCAGTTTATTCACAGATTAGCTCCACCAGACCTCAGCATTATAAATAACAAAGATGTAACCCTTAAATCTGCACACATTTTCTTCAATGGAGCTCAGGATATGGTAGATGGGATACTTATTATTCTCACAACCACCCTGTGAAGTAGACTGGCTTGAGGAATAAAAATGTCCAAAAAGCCAGCTAGTTTGCTTCACAGTTGGGAAAAACAACTGCAGATTTCTCTGGCCAAACCCAATGCTTTATTTCACCACTCTCTGAGGTCTTCCATGTGCTGGACTATAACCCCCATCGTTCCCAGCAAGAACAGCCGGGCATCAGGTGGGAGAAGGCTGCTTTCTTTATTAATGACATCTAAATGAAAGAATGAAACAGCATCTACTTCCAAGACTGCTAGCTGATGTGGGCGGGAAAGCAAATGCATTCCCAATTCTAAATAAATCCAAGGGCAAATTAAATCATAGAAGGGCTCCTGTTTTCTAAGCTGGAAAAGATGAGCACGTCTCCCTGCAACCTACCTCACAGGGTTCTGTCTTTGCCCATCAAAGTTCTAAAGCCACGATAAAATCAACAGCGCAAGAGTCTTCCCACATCCCATAGCTCTAGAGCCCCATGCACAAAGCAGAGGCACACCCCAATCCCCTTTGGTTACCCCCAATCTTAAGCACTCACCTGCAGCTTCCGTAGCTGATGTACCACACAATGCATTAGGGATGGAGGGCTCAGGCTTTTTAAAAGCCATCGCCCAGGAACAGCGCTGGGAGGGCTATCTCTTAAAGGGCCAGTGTACAGAAAGCTCGCAACCTCTGCTTGTCATAAATACTTTTTCTCACTTCCCCTCCTCCTCCCCATTTCTTTAGCAACCTGAACATGTGCATTTTTCAACCTTAAGATGACATAAAATTGCTGCCTTATTTGCGCAAAATACAGCTGTACAAGATCCCAAATGAGAGGGGAAATTACTCCCTGTTAAAAGAATTGTGTGCAGGTCCATTTGGACAGTTCCAAACTGCAGAGATCTCTTCATTCCTGCTTGAAGAAGAGCCCTGCACAGCCCAGAGGCTTTCTACCTAGGCACAGTAAAATCGTATGGTTCCAAAAGGTGTCCTGCCGTACTTCTGTAAAAAAATCGTAGCATGAAGCACCACTTCAAATATTTGCCCCCCTTCCTCCCTGATAAGCAGGGCCATGCCATCAGTCCCAGAAAATGGGTAAACGGTGGTACCAGCTGCAGAACTGAGCTCCCAAAGAAGCATTAAACAGCACGCACAAAGACATTTTTAGCCCTCGTATTTGTGAAGCTATCTCAGTGTTGCTCTCTCATTCAGGTGAATGGGGTTGCCCCAAAATATCACCCGGTTGCAGATGGAGGCTTAACCGTTAACCTCGTTAACAAAAGTTGGTTAACATTTCTCTACCGGCTACTGATATTCCCAAGTACTGGGGAGAATGCAATGATTTCACATGCATGCTTGCACATTGAACATACATGGATGGAACTTCTCAGTAAACGTGCAGTTTGCTACGTATTCTACAGAAAAGAAGGGCTAAGCCTCCAAGTGGGGGGCTGCCAGAGTGTGCCTGCTGTTCGCTGCAAAATAATTTTGCTTTTACAGGTTTAACTATTATATGGATCAAACCAGGATCCCCACTCTATTGAGTTGCTGGTCACATTTGAAATTCTGACAGCCTGCTGTAACACTCACACGCAGTGGTTGTCATAGTGGCCAATCTCTCACACAAGCAAAAAAGTGTGACCAGAAGGCCCACTAGTAAAGTTGTTCCACATCACCCCCTCCCCAGGGTGTTCTCTTCTAACTCAGCTTCATCTTGCCTTTTTTCTGGGCAAGCAAGCACTTTTCCAAATAAACTACTAGGATAATGCCCCCCCCCCAATAATTTTTATTTTCCAAGGAAGAAATTTGAAAACCAATTATTTTACATATAACTCTACTACAGTTTTCACCTAGCTTCTTTAATCTGGGTTGTCTTATTCAGAGAGGATTATTCATTTATGCTAATACACTGCTCAGGAACCTACCAACCGCTGTTCCCAAAGTTATCTTGTGTTACTCTCTGAACAAAAAGATTTCCCAAAATTTTCTGGGTAACAAATAAGGGCAGTTCCAACCAAATGAACTAAGAATAGTACAAGAAATCCCATCAAGCCGAAACACCCACATTAAAACAGAAACATTTCAGCAATAACTGAAAATATTTTTATAACAAGAATTTATTAAATTTGTATGCTGCCCAACTTCCCAAAACTCCAGGCAGCTCACAACAATCAAAACAAATAAATTAGAATAAAACCAATAAAAGGAAGATAAAAATGTCGAGAATGACAAACTAGATGAAATAAAACGAGGGTTCTCGTTTTCCTTCGCCCAAGGCCTGGGTGAAGAGCCAGGTCTTCACAGCTCTTCTAAAAACAGCAGAGTAGAGGCCATCGGATCTTGGGGGGAACCTTGTTCCAGAGGGCAGGTGCTGCTACAGAGAAGGTGTGCTTACAGGGTCCTGATAGATCATATTGTTTAATCCAAGGGACCCAGAACACACCAACCCTGCCAAATCAGATCAGCTGGGCAGATGCTATGGGAGGCAGGCAGGTCCCTCAAGTAACCAGGCCCCACGCCCTGTAGGGCTTTGTAAGTAAAAACCAGCACCTTGAATCACACCTGGAAGCAAACTGGCAACCAGTGCAGCTCACAGAGTGTTATATGGGCACACTGAGGCATATCCACCACTGTTCGCGCTGCTGCATTCTGGATTAGTTGAAGCTTCCTGGTGGTCTTCAAGGGCAGCCCCATGTAGAATGTGTTGTAGCAGTCAAGCCATGAAGTGACTAGCGCGAGTGACTATTTATAGAGGAAACCCACCATCTTAAAAAGAGGCTACATTATTGCTAATTAATTATGATAATAAAGGCCTGGGAGATTATGATATTACTACTACCACTACTACTACTTTCCTGGCATTAAGAAAACATGAAGGCTGGGTCCCCACAAAACATTTAAGCTCATTTTGAATTAACCTGTTTTCTGAATGTGCCGAATATATTGAATCATAAACTAAACAAACAAGCTGTATGCTGCAACCTCCCCCTAAATTTAACACATATACATGTAACCCCTAGATGTTTCACATGTTTAAGCAATTGTGTGTTGCCAAGAAGAAGTTCTAGGTAGGGTTCACTGCAGAACACATTTTCAACATGAGCAGCCATTTCAGACTTGCATTTTCTCATTTTTAATGTTCTAGCCATCTTCTCTATCTCAGACTATGGGGAGAATTGAAGAAACGCATCTGTGAAGATTTCAAAGGGCAGGTCATGGGGGGGAAATCACATTTGATTTGATTTGATTTGACTTATTTATTAATTTTAAGATGTGGGGGGGTGGCCAGTGACATCACCAGAGTGGGCAAGGCTCTCCTTTTCAACCTGCTTTTATAATGGTTGTAGGGAAGACTTAAAGGCCAAATAGGGATGAAGTTGCACAGAGGCTTAGTGCATGCATTTTGACTCTTTCTCTTCAAAAAACTGAAATTTCAGTACTGAAAGGATTTGCTGTCGTATTCTGAGCTGCAAAAATGGGGCAGGCGGCAGAAGAACGCAGCCCATGGGTCGATCACCCTGACCTACAAGAAGAGGCAGGACTAAGATACTAACCCAGAAAGAGCTTTGCAGGTTATAAACAGCACTCAGAATATAGCCCAGAAACATCCAGAACCACTGAAGGCACTGAAGTAGAGTAATAGGAAAATATTTGTAAAGTGAAAGTGAATATCAGAGCACTAACCTGCAGAAGAAAAATGGCACAGTTGCTGACACCATTAGTGGGGAAACTGGCAACTTGGGGAACCTCAAACAGAACCCAAGATTTTAGGGTGGAAGACAAAACAGTTTTCCTGAGTCTGGGAATATAATTCCAGAGTTGAACAATATCTGAGTCATCTCCATCTTTCCTGGTACCGGATTCAGATTGCCAAGGGGAATATCTTTTGTTATTTCTTTAAGCACAGCCTTGAGATAGAGGAACACAGTTAGGCAATCATTCCAGATGAGTCACCTTCTTAAGTCTTTGGCAGCACAAACCACAGACAGACTTCATAGTATTTGAAAACTGCAAGTACAGGAGTTGCAATCCAGTAGACCTTTGCTGGGAAGTCTTTCTTAGGAGAAGAAAGATGGAAGGCTGTGTGATTAGTATGAGGAGCCCTTTCACCAACACACATCACATCAAGACAATTGTTGCCTTCTCTGTGACATCTGGCTTGCACTTTTCTGCTAAGCAAGCATGTGAGTGATGAGTAAAGAGAGAAAGAAAAAACATTTTAAATTCAATTACGGTTGTATTATATTCTATTTCAAATCATGCTACCAAAGTGAAAAACATTTGTCCTTGGAATCAATTTGAATGGGGAACACTCCTAGCACTACAGATATTAAAATTCATTTAATATATTAAAGTTAGAAGGACTTCATTATCACCACCTTGTGTGAAGTTAAACTTATTTTTATGCATTTAAACTTTCTCTTAAAAAATCCCAACACATTGCATTTAACAGGCTTTCTATCCACTGTTCACAACAGCTCACATCAACAGAAACTAAAACTTTTTTTATTATCCTGTACTTCTTTATTTCAAGGACCTCAAGGTTGGATACATGCTGTGCACATCCATCCCCTTTATTCTTACAATAATCCTTGAAAATTAAGGAAGAATGACTGGTGCTCCACACTGTATTAAGACAAAGGTGCACAGCTTTTTTTAGGCCAAGGACCATACTTGGCCTTTCAGTAGTGTGCCAGAAGCTGCACTCCCAAACACAGGTAGGACCAGGTCAAAAATTAAATTTGATTAACTTTTAACTATTTCTTTCAATGGCTGTGATCATTTTCTTTCTAGGGTAGAAAGTTTTGGTGGGGCTTTGAGGGCCACCACTCAAGGGTTTGGGGAATTGCCTGCAGCTCAGATTATGCCCTACTATGCTAAGCCATGGTGGTTTAATCAAGGTTTATTGGGTAAATCACAATTGATTGGTTTTACACATACAAAGGCATTAAGCCAAGTCTTATAAGCTACAGAGGCTGGGTTTACACAATACACTAAACTAAACCAAGTTCTCACACTACACTTTCACACAATGTGTGAACCCAGCCAGTGACGAGATCTAGATTACCCAGTAGATGTTATGGCTAAGTATAGATGTTAAGCCAAATCCCTTCCTCAGATTCTGAGCTAAACTGGTATTTACAGAGGAATGTTGGCCTGGCCGATCCTCTTGGACAATTTTCACTCAGCCTGGAAAAAGACACAGAGCTAAATCTCAAGCAATTTGGCCTCTCGGTTTATGATATAATTTCATTAGGGCCTGACGGAGGCAATGCAGAACCAAGACAGTGCGTTTTTGATACTGACCTTGGTATTAATCAGAGCACTCTCCTCATGTCCTGTGGGGATGGCCTGGGTGGAAGACACTTATCCCAGCTACTTATTTAATGAACATCTTGAGGGTGCCACATCCAAGAGCTTTCTCTCTGACACGATTTAACCCTTACCATCTTTGCTAACAGAGAGGAGATACAATAATACCACAGCACAAAACTAATCAACTGGGGGATACCCAGTCCGTTATGTTTTACTGCACTGCCATGCAGCCTTAAGAACACACCCACTCACGTAAAATTGATCTGATAAGAAAGCTCCCCTTTTTCTGGCTGATGTCTCTTTTAGTATCTGGGAAGGTAGCCAAATTCTGTGCAATTGCTATTACTACCAAGAAATTAACAGTTTAGCCTTCACCTGCTAGATATCGAATGCCATGTATGTTTTATTTTTCCCATGCCATGCTGGGAAAGATGGAAGAAAAGAGAAGAGGACTGACTCAGTGACAGTGGTGATGGGCGCGCCATTGGAAGACCTGAAAGACCAGGCTAGAGGCAGATCGTCATGGAGAAAATCTATCTGTTCAGTCGCTAAGAGTCAAAACTGACTTGATGGCACATAATCAATGGTTAAGATCAATTAGCTTTTATTTTTTTAACTTTAGACACCTCCCCTTATTATTATATATTAGATGCACATTTATATCTTATTGTTGCTTTGTTTTACTTTACTTTTACTTCCTTGTATTGCCTTATTTTTGGAATCTGAATTTTTCTAGTCTCTGACTTCAAGCCAGATTCTTGTCCAGAATTACCCTGCCTCTCCTATTTTCTACATCTGATCCTTTCACCAAATCTGAGAGTCAGGGCTGTGTACAACTGGATTAAATCAAAATAAAACATTAGAATAAAATAATACATCAGCAGCAAACCTACAAAGTTAAAGTAATAGATAGAAACTGCTAGGAAAAATAAAAACAAACTTTTCTACTGGAGAGATTCTGAGATAGACATCTCCCACTCCTTCTTGAGTGAAGGAATTCCATAATTGGGGTGTCCTCACTGAAAAAGCTCTTTTCCTTGCAATAATGACCCTCTGAAATAGTTCCCTCCTGCTCAAAGTAAGATACTCACGTATAGGCTGGCTGGATTACTATACTGCACTATTTTCCACCACAATCTGCCCCTAAATGTAACTCATAACCATCCATTTGGGTAGAATATGGTGGCTAAGTTTTTGATTAGCACATCTTGATTCATGCATGTTATGGCTATTCATCACAAAACTGAACTGGCTGCTGTCTGGACTTGATCCTAACCCCAAATACTAGTGCTTCCTTTTAAACAAGTTGGAGTCCAAGTACCTGAAGGAGACAAATCCTTAAAACCTAAAGTTTTAGAACCTGCACTCTGATAACTATTTAGAATCAAATTAGTGATGGCCCTGTTAGCATTGTTTTTTTTCAGTCTTTAGTTAATGTAAAAACAACCACAACCAGTTTCTGATGGTGTAAACGTTCATGGAGCAATCAGATATTAATAATGTATACTTTTAGACTGGTAAGGAAAACCATACTGTAGTTTTAAATTATACAGATATAAACAATATATTTGATGTTTTCAGGAGAGCTACATTGGGAAAATATTTTTTCAAAGTGAGACAAAGTAACCCATTAAGGCCTACCAGTAATCACGTTCGGATTATTACTGACTCAGCCACTAGCCTGTTCCAAGTCTGCTTTCTCTCGCTTGTGGGTGGAGTGAAATCTTACCTTTTTCACCGTGCCTTCAGCAAAAAGATTAAGCATGTGGTTTTTGCTATTACACAGCTTATTCTGAATCCTGTTTCAATTGATGGACTTTCAAATTTGCTAGTTGGTTTCCAGCCAGACATATTTTAGAAAATGGATTGGGTTTATTTTTATTGTAAAGCACTTCAAAACCTTTCTGGCTAAAAGGGAAGGCAGAAGGTTAATAAATATAGCAAATAAGGGCAGCCTGAGGAGGATTCTGCTGCACAACTGAAACTCACTGTTTCTTTGCTTATTCACGTTTAAAACAGAATAAAAATCAGATTAGCTTTAAAAAATAGAGGCTGTATTCCCACCATACACTAAGCCACAAACGAGACCACTACTCTTTAGCTCAGGGCTGGAAAGTCTGCTTCCGTCTCTGTAGCAGATTGCTGACATCTACAGCGCCATTCCCACCATTTCGAGGTGGAAACCCCTGAAAACCGCAGTGCTGCAAGCAGTCAAGTTGCCCTACATCCCCTTCTAAAATAAAACCTCCCATTGCACGCAGCCTCGCCTCTCGGCCCTTCTGCAAAAGTCGCTTTCCCTCGCTGGAGCCTAACTGATCCTGCAAACCCAGGCAACGTATTTAGCAGGACTTTGCACGATCCGGATTCGAAGGCGAAAAGGCGATTCAGGGCGCAGGAAGGGCAACTCTTTCCACCAAACGCGCTTGACGGAAGGAGTTGCCGACAGGTGCGCCGAGCGTCTCTCCCAAACCGCCTTTTTGCTTTCCAACTTGGATCGCTGCGTAGCCCTAGTAGTCAGTGAGTGTTCAGTGGATCTTGCGAAATCAGACGACTAGTTTGAATAGACCGTGGCTAGGTTAGTCAGGGAACCCCTGTCGCGCGCCCCGACCATGCATCCACTTTCCATCCCCGTTGCCGGGATTCGAACCCGCGCTCTCGACGGACGGACAGCATCCCTTAAAACAAGCCCAGATGCACAGCATCCAGAAGAGGATTGGAGGCGCGCTGAGCCAAAAGGCGGGGCCCAATGGGAGTCAAGCGCGCGCGAGCCCGAGGGTGGGGCCTCATCGCGGTGTGGAATGTTTTGGGCGCGGCGCTTCCGGGTTCGGCTCCTGACGTTTCTATCCAATTCAGGCGCGCCGCGGCCCGCAAAGCGCCAGTCGGCAAGCCGGACGCATGCGCTGTTTGAAGGATTTCCAGCCGCAGCTCCGGGGAGCGCATGGGCAGTGCTTCTCTTGCCGTTTCTTCGACGAGCGCATGCGCAGTGCTGTCGGGCGGTGTCGGTTCCGGGTAAAGCGGGGATAGGAGCGGCTGCGGGAGCTTCTTGATTAGATCAGCCATGGCTGCAGCGGCGGCGACAGCGGCCCCGGGTGGGGCGGGAGCCGTGCCGGTGCCAGGAGTGCCAAGGCTGGGAGTGGAGACAGTAAAAGGGCAGGCTTTTGACGTGGGACCACGTTATACGGACCTGCAGTACATCGGCGAGGGGGCGTACGGCATGGTCTGGTAAGTGAGCGCGAGCCCTGCAGATTGGCCCTGAACGGGAACCATACCTGGGCGAAGCGTCCAAGATTTATCTGGCGTGCCTGTTCCTACAAACTGGCTTCGCGCGGCCACCGTACCCTGCCTCAGAAGCTCCCGCCATATTGTTTCTTAGTTACCGAAGTCCTACAAGGGTGCGTGTTGTTTTTCTTGATCCGGAACCTGCTTTCCCCGACTCCCTTATGGGCCGCTGCCCGCAGTGTCTCTTCCTTCAGGACACGCGTCCTGGGACTTTGGATCCATTCCGTTGCAGGGTGTGTTGCAGATGCTCGCTGTCAAAACTGGCTTCCAAAGCAAGAGCAGTCGACGCAGCCAGCCGTGCCAAGTCATTGTTGTATTCTGAGCACCTCCCCGAAACCATTCCTCGCAGATTGTTATCTTCCTGTGCCAATATTTGCAGATTTCCTGTAAAATGCTCAGGGTGCCTTGCAGCTGGGTGTTGGTTTGCCAACCTAAAGTTACCAGTAACTGGTCTTAAGTTATACTCCTGTGCTTGTTAATGTCCAGCTGCAAAAAGCTGCAGAAGTTGCCACTTTCTTTTTCTTTATCGGTGCAGCACGCTCAATAAAACAGCCTGATGAACTTTACCTAGTTGCATAATTCATAGTGCCCCAGGAGCCCTTCCCTGAAGAGTTGGCAAGCCTGTATCTCTCCATTAAATCTTTATGCCTTATAGTTAGTTATTAAGCTGCACAGCAGCTTAAGCAAAGCAGCCCCCATCCAGGTGCCAACCTCAGACAGTGGCTGGTCTATTTAGATCGCTATCCCTGTAGGCCAAATATACCTTCACCAACAATACTAAGTGCAATATACATACTAATTGATCTAATCATAACATATACTGGCTTCTGTGCTGCGATCATCATTTGGTTTACATGAAAGCTGGGCTATATTAAACTTAGCACTTTCTTGAGTGCTGCACTGTTGATACAATGACTTCCAGGATGTTTATTGAAACATTCCAAATAGCCACTCTATTTTCTGTCAGTAACTTAAGTCTAGTATCAGACTTTCCATATTCTTAACACTCCACTTTTTTCTGAAATACTTGTAATCACACTGCAAAAGGTTTGGAACTAATATACTTTGTATTAGTCAATACAACACACACATATACATCCCCAAGTGTTTCTGTATTAGAATCTTTATTTGGTGGTAGTAACTGTATTTACAGGATACGCTTATCAAGTAACCTGATTTTCTAGGTTAGCAAGACCTATTTGCTATCGAGATCTCAAGAGGTCTCACTTCTGTTCTGTAGTCTTGGCAACAGCCAGCACTTTCCTCAGATTGTAATAGTTGTTGTCCCACATTGGTATAATGTGCTATTAGTGTTTTCTCCTTCCTTCTTTGCCCCTTTGTTGAAGTCCAAAATTAAGATAAACATTCAAGCTTTCTGGTGGATTATCTTGAGTACAGAATGTTTGTTCCTCTCATGAATTTCTAGGGTGATCCTCTTCTATTGGGGAGTGAAATGATTTATCAGTTTTGATAGTGAAAGTATGCAGATTTAATATATTGAAGAGTCCAGTATGCATTTGCCTTTATTTCTTTACAGCTCGGCATATGATCACGTCAACAAGATCCGAGCTGCAATCAAAAAGATCAGTCCTTTTGAGCACCAGACATACTGCCAACGCACACTGCGAGAGATCAAGATACTCTTGCGCTTTAAGCATGAGAATGTCATTGGCATTAATGACATTCTTCGTGCACCTACCATTGATCAGATGCGTGATGTGTATCCTTGCAGACCTGTGTTGTGTCTTTTCATGTGTGGAAGGAGATCTGCCTGGAAGAAGGTTTATACACAGAGAAAATGTGTGTGTTCTATAATAATCTATATTCAGTCTTACTCTGGTCCATTTTTTAATGAAATGCACTGCTCAGAAGCTTTAACTCATGCTGAATATGATGTACAATAGGGTGCTTGTATGATTATGCCAGCATCTGGGCTGGCTTCCACTTGCCTTCTGGGCATGGCTCCAGGTGTTGCTTTCTTAATAATTGGATCTATGAAACAGTTGTCTCTTCTTCTCTTGTGTCCTCTTAGATTAAGAATGCTTTTTCAGGCACATCCCTTTGCTTAGCAGCCCTGTAAAGAGATGATGGTATACTTTATACTGTAGATGAATTGAACATAGTGTAAGTCATTTCTTTCTGGCTTTAATTAAGCTATTAGAAGCAAACTCAATTTGTGGCTGGTGTGATCATTTATCTGACCACTTGTAGAGATGCTGCCTTCTATACCCTTTGCAGGAAATTACTTTCCTTGACAGCTTCCCTTCCTTCCCCTTTCCTGCTGGAGAGGGGCACTATTTATCTTTTTTCAGATACATAGTTCAAGATTTGATGGAGACAGATCTCTATAAGCTTCTGAAGACCCAGCAGCTCAGCAATGACCATATCTGCTACTTCCTCTATCAGATTCTTCGAGGGCTGAAATACATTCACTCTGCCAATGTGCTTCACCGAGATCTGAAGCCCAGCAATCTTCTCATCAACACCACTTGTGACCTGAAGGTGGCACTCTAAAACTTTTGCTAGGTCTTCTTCACCTGCCAACAATCTCTTCCTTGCTTTATTCTGCAGTGCAATTAATTCTCCCTTTATTTGGGGTTTGCCACTCCATGGTTCTCTCTCTTCTTACAGATCTGTGATTTTGGCTTAGCCCGAATTGCTGATCCAGACCACGATCACACAGGATTCTTAACAGAGTATGTTGCCACTCGCTGGTATCGAGCTCCTGAAATCATGCTTAATTCCAAGGTAAATTAAGCAGAATGAAGAGAACATGTAAGCCAGAACACCTGAATCTAAAAGCATTGTTACCATATCAAATCTAGTTTCTCTTTTCATAAAAAAAAGGTAATGCCTTGCATAGCCATGAAGGTAACATGATTAAGATAATTCCTAAGCCCAGATCAGCCTGGCAAATGGATATGTATAATGTTTCAATGCACAGCAAAACTATTTCTTACTATTTTCTTTCTCTTAGTTGTCCAGTTTACCATAGCAATCCTAGCATACCTAACCAACACAGAGGCCTAGCTGAAGGATGCTAGTATGAGGAAGACTGCTGTATAGGTTAGGCTGGGAGAAACTAAGTTTTCCTGAGAACTTTTATTTTGCTGGGTCCACAATTTAAGATGCTTCTCTTATGAGGAAGTGTGAGTTTTCATTGCACTAAGAAGTTTATTTGCTAGGATGGAATAGCATCCATGTCAATAAAGGGATTGCTATGCATGGCCTAATAGCAACTGAGAGCTGAGTGGGTTAGAGTCACAAATCCTAGCTTCTATTTCTGTGTCTTCTCCCCCTACTCAGGGCTACACTAAGTCCATTGATATATGGTCAGTGGGTTGCATCTTGGCTGAGATGCTGTCGAATCGACCTATCTTTCCTGGCAAGCACTACTTGGACCAGCTCAACCACATCCTGGGTAAGAGGGAAGGCGACTGAGCAACGCTTTTGTCAGGGTGGCATAGGAGAGGACTTGTTCGGAGCAGCCTCTTGAATTGGTTGTGTAGCTGGTTCTGCCTTTCTCCTGGTCTTTGGGTATACTCTGTTTGCTGCATAAGGCCTCCCTCATTATAGGTTTAATGCCTGTTTCTCCTCTAGGGCTTGCAGTATCCTAGATATCCAATGGCTCTCTGTCCACCCATCTCTGCAGGTATTTTGGGTTCCCCGTCTCAGGATGACCTGAACTGCATCATCAACACGAAGGCTCGCAATTATCTCCAGTCATTGCCTCAAAAGCCCAAAGTTCCTTGGGCTAAACTGTTCCCAAAGGCTGATCCCAAAGGTAAGGGAGAAAGAAGGCTGAAAACGCGCAGCTTCATCCTGTGCCTAGCATATTTTGCTCGTTGTTGATAAATCCATCATCTGCTACTGGCTGACAGGCCAGAATTCTTCAGCCTTTTCTAGCTTGGTAGGCACTGTTAATCTCAATGTTCCATAAAAACTAATTTTCTGACATCAGGGTTTTTTTATTGCACACTCTAGAAATGGAGGGCCCCATCTGTATGTACTAGTAACAGTCTTCCCGTTATTTTATTTAAAAGTTGGACTACTGTATCCTCAACTATCCTGTAAAACTTTCGCCAACCATACATCTACTAATATGCAATGTAGGGCCCAATCTTGATTTTGGATGAAGACTGTACGCTTCACTATTTAGAAACTGGCTGTCCTTTTTAATGTGGTTGGAGATAGACTTTGTGCAGAAACTGAATGGTGTGAAAATTTAATTGCTTAAACAATACACATGGTACAATACAGACAGAATGGCCCTACATTTCACTTTCTGCCTTCTTTCATTCAGGCTGTTAGGGTTCCAATAATAATTGACAAGAAAAGAGAATTCTTCTGTCATTTAGGGAGTATAAGAGGCAGTTTATGCTGAAATGTGCATTCTCTGTAATTGAATGCAGGAAGCCCAACTTTCTTTCTCTCCCTTCAGTTTCATCTCACAATTTGAAAATCTGCATTCTAGACCAGCCTTCCCCAGTGTGATAACCTCTAGATATGTATACTACAGTCAACATCATTCCCATCTTTCAGTGGAAGATACATGCTGAAGGAGAGAGAGAAGAATATATAAACATCTTAAACTAATTCTAAAAGCCTTTTAGAACTAAGTTGGCTTGGTTCACATTTATGAGCCATTTTTCAAATACAACTGGTTCCCAGAGCAGCTTAATCTGTAACAGAAGCAGGCAGTCTTTTTGTGGCTGAAGGACACAGGGTATGTGGTGGTGGTGAAGTAATATTACTGGAAGAGGGCCAAATGTTTTGTTCCTTTTTTGGACCAGATATTGCATTAAGCCTCAAAGATCAGTGGTTTTGCTTTGGCGAAGGGAGTGCTCACCCAAATTATACAATTATATGATATATAGTAATATTATTCTATATTAGACAATATATTAGATATGTAAAGTTTCAGTGTAGTATCTTCTGGTCTCTAGCTGTTTATGCTGTCCCTTTGGAGGGAATATAAGAAGTTATAGGTGGTAAATAACATCAGTTTGTAGAAACTTTCTTTCACATGATTCACCCAATTCCTGTTGCCCAATTCTGTATTTCTTCTTGAAAATCACTTCTTTCCATCAAACATCGGTTTTCAATGCCTCTTTATCTTTTATTGTCTGTTCTGGCCATCATCTATTAATCCAGGTTTTGTGTAAATGTCTTTCCCAGGCAGATGTGGGCCAGCACCTGTTAGTACAAAGAGATTGAAACCATTGAAATAGAGACCCTGCTAGACTTAAGGATCTGAATTGGCTATGAATAACCCGGAACGTTAACCTGAGCTTCTAATAGACAGATCACTGTACATATGAACTCAGGATGCTACAATAAGGAAAAACTTCAAATTATAGAAAAGAGATTAAAGAGAAAACAGTATTTGCCACATGTAAGAATATTACTGTATAGTGTGCTGTATTTGGACTACCCTGTAGTTCTGGATTGTCTCATTTCAAAGAGATGATTGAGAGGTGGAGAAGGGCAACCAAATTGGTTAAGAGTGGGGGACTAGGAAAAGCATTGGAATTCTTTAGGAAAAAAGTGTGATGAGGAAAATGATCTTTGAATGATGGTGAATTGATTTCTTTCTTGGTGCTCTAATATACAGATAGTGGATTAAATTGACTGGCCATAGATTTTGAATAAAGAAATGGGAGTACTATTTCCTATAACATTATATGAGATTCTTGGCCAAAGAAAAAGACAGAAGTATTAGTATTGGTCAGTAATATCAATCATACTAAAAGCAGATAAAAGTTAATTTAACATAATTATAGTAACTGCGATAGCTACATTTCTCAGGAGAGGGGTGGCTGTATAAATTGTTTAAATCAGTGTTTTTCAGTCTTGGCAAATTTAAGATGTGTGGACTTCAACTCCCAGAATTCCCATGAAGTTGAAGTCCATGCATCTTAAAGTTGCCAAGTTTGAAAAATACTGGTTTAAATAAACACATTTAAATAAACACTTTGTAGGCACTCTACTCTTTTTTGTGGGAGAGTTGTGGGGCTTTACAGAAGATGCTGGCCCAGATCCTTGGTCTGAATAACAGGACTTTTCTTATGTGGAGGGTGAAGGAAGCTCTCACCCTCCAAATAAGTCTTCTGATCTTCTGCTTTCTAAGACTAATGACCAGTTTCCTGCATTGCTCTCTGCTACCACTTGGGGATGCACTGCAACCATCCCTTTCCTAAACAAAATGGAATATTCTTGTTACCATTTGTTGTCCAGCAGTTGATCCTACATCCTTTCACTTTTTTACCCTTTTCAGCACTGGACCTGCTGGATAAAATGTTGACTTTTAACCCCAATAAGCGTATCACAGTGGAGGAGTCTTTGGCGCATCCTTACCTCGAGCAGTACTATGACCCTTCAGATGAGGTGCGGGTTGTTTTCTTTGGAGGGGAGCGGTCTTTTAAAAGGATGACGGGTGAAGGGGACAGAAAATAATGTCATGGCCTTAGTGTGGCTAGGAAACAGAGTTCCTGCATTGTGTTTTTCTCTCTTCACCCCACACTAGCCAGTTGCCGAGGAACCATTCAGGTTTGACATGGAGCTGGATGACTTGCCCAAAGAGAAGCTGAAGGAACTGATATTTGAAGAAACTGCGCGATTCCAGCCTGGCTATCAAGGGCCCTGAGAGGCTGTTCAGGCCAGTGGCAGGTATAACTGTTCATCTTCAAGGATGGCTAATTTAGCCCGCCCTCAGTAAAATTTTTCCACTTGGGGATGTAACCCATGAATCATATCACCCAAGGATAACATTGCTTGGAGTCCTGCTGGGGTGGGGGGCGGGGGGGGTTAAGCAAGGCACGGTTCCCAAAGCCATCTGCCTTGGCACAATCAATTCGTTGATTTCACTCCTGAACAAGTGGGTAAACAGCAGCCCAGTGCAAAAAATCAGCAGATGTCATGGTATCCTATGGACTGATAAGAGGAGACTTACCTTTGTGGCAAGCAAAAAGAGCTGCTTATGATAAGTCTGTGTTTTGTAACATATTGCAGCTGAGTGATTAAATGTGACATCTTATATGCAAGAAACCATAGATAACTGAGCTGTAGTCAAGGCCTCTCAGGTACCAGTTGGTGTAATCTTCATGAGATCCTTTCTTCTTTCAGGTCGCTGCTTCACCAGGAGATGATTTGGGACTGTACCCAGCTCCCCCTTTGGAATGTTGAGGGGAGCACAGGATTCAGGGGTACCAACTCCGGGGGTGCCCCTGTAGACTTGCTGTACAACTGCGCTTTGCTACGTGGCTGTGAACCCTGGTAACCCATCTCTGGACCCCCTTAATGTGATGTGTTGGGGTGAGACCCTGGTGCCCAGGTTGGGGAAAGGGGGGGCTGCTCCTCTCCCTATAAGGGGGAAAAGAAAACAGTCCCCCCTCCCTTTATCCCCTTTCAAAGCAATGAAAGGGGTGTCATCTCCTTTTTTTGGCATTTTATTGTCTTTGTTAATGAGTTAATAAACTAATCCTATGTTAGCAGGGCCATTTTCTGATCCCTTGGGCATTATTAGCAAGGGCAATTGAAATCAGATCCTGGTTCCTGGACATACACTTTGTGTCTTTCCTGTAATCCTCCGAACCCCACTACATTTTGAAAACTGGGAACAGAACCTTAAACATTCTGACTGCCCAGTTTTTCTGGAACACTCCATAAGACTCCAGGAGCCTTGATTCTTTCCTGCACAAATAGAGGGCATGTCTGTGCTGGTGTTTATCAACTGATTTATGCCACTTTTGAAACTCCTGAAATGCACATCTGACCTTGGTCGTCATTCTAAGGAACTTCTGAAATGCAGTGCATGGAAAGATCCTGTGATTATGAAAAATGTGCCTGTTTTGAAAGAGACAAATATCTCCCCTCTGCTTCTAACTGTTATGTAAGAAATAGTGCAGATGAAAAGGAAGTCCTTACATTTCATCTGCTTCCTCTACCTACAGACAATAAGATTTTTGGTTGTCTGCCTTCCTCTCCACCCTGCATTTAATAAATTGGGTGAGTGTGTGTGTGTGTGTGTGTGTGTGTAAACTGCTGCATACCTTGAGAAATCAGTTGGCCTTGCAATGGCACAGCACTTTGTCGTCTTGCTGCTACGAACTAACATGACTGCCCTCCATTCCTTTCTCAATATTTTTAAATGCAGATTTTTAACTCCCACTCTTCATCATGCAAAGCAAAATCCCAAGGAGTGGAACTTACAGTTTGGGGCAAATATGAATTGAAAAGTGGAGACACTGGGAAAATCACTGATTACAGCTCTGTTTTCTAAAGGGATAGTCCTGCTGCCCCAAAACAACCAGACTCTGCCAGGTAGAAAAGGTATTTTGGAGACACAAGCAGGCGATTGCTTTGGTGTCCACTGTCAAGAGTGGAAATGAAGTCCTCCCCCTTAAAAGTTAGGCTTTGCAGGAACACTGCTGCTCAGATGGCCCCACCTCTCCAATTCCTTCCATGTGTGCCATTTTTCAGCACCAATTTGGACAATTGTTTTTTGCTGAAACTTTCAGTTTTCAAAGGTGGAAATGGGATATGGGATGTGTTTTTTGTTTCCCCTAACTTTCCATTTGAATGAAGGAGAAGCTTCTGTGTTCAGACAGCATTGCCTTTTTGTCCTAGCTGTGATGATATGCAGTGAGCTTTCTTCCTAGGGTGTGTAACCTTTTGAAGGAACTTGCATTAAAGGGAATTAATGCTTCTCCATCCTTCCCTGCTTTGGATTGTATAAAGACCCTAAAATAAATCATTCCTTTATTCCTTCAGTAACTGTTATGTCTTAATTTGGGGGTGGGGAAATGGATCGTTGAATTAGATCCCTTTTAAGAAAGCAGTAACAAGGGCAATAACCTGAGCAGACATCCCATTTCAGAGACTAAGATGAACACACAGAAGGTGCTACGGATAAACCCATGGCAACTGTAGGCAAACCTCAAATGAATGTAGCCTAGACCTAGCTGTATAGTTTTAAAATCAACTCTGCATTTTTCTCAGAAACAAAATGGCAACTAGCATAATGCTTTTATCATGGGTGTAATATGGTCTCTTACATCATGTGTAACTGTGATGGTGCCAAAGTAACAAAACAAGCATCACAGTGTAAGCCCCACCCTTTTATATGTGTATCACGAAGTTGTCCCCCTTCTGTGAATACCCAGGTTATTTCAGAGCCAACCTGGCTGAATTCTGTACCCAATGAGGTCTCTAGATGAAATACAAAACAAGCCCATTAAAGCAGATGCGTGGAGTTGGGCTGTAAGGAAAAATTGAGAACCGGTTGCCAACTCAGTGTGGTTTGTAGAAAAATCGTATGCAGGATGAGTTAGGAACATTTGCATATATAATGGTTAGGGCAAATGCTTAGGGAATGAACAGTAGCACTGCCTTCAGCAGTTAACAAGGATTGTTAGTAATTACTGTAAGAGGAAGGAAGTTGCTTGTGGTGTAAGGGTATCAAGACAGGATATGCTGACAAATACGGGTGGTTGGCAACAAAATCCTTGTCCCCTTGGATTTTCAGAAGGTTGATAAACTTGTATTCCACGTGTGACTGAGAACTAGAAAACTTGTACAAACTAAGTACTGTACTTCCTGCATTATGAAAGCCACAATTGGCATTACATTATGAAATTAGAGCCAGATGCATCCAGAGCACCACTAGATAGGAGCAAAAAGGTACAGGAAACAGGTAGCCCTACTCTATGTACCTTTTACTCCAAAGATTATCTTAGAACTTAATACTTTGTATTCTGGTGATCTTTACTATTTAGCAATCACAACTTCCTTGATAAAAGGATACGTTTCTAAAAGATTTTAGAAAATATTTAAAAGGAAGTATTGCCGCTGCTGAGGGTGCCTTATTTAAGGCAGATACGCAATGGCGTAAGCAGCCTATTCTTGCAGTAAGGCAATTAGACTGGTCTAAGTAGCCCTTTGCAACTCTGTCAGGGCCTCCTTCACAAACTGAAGTATAACCGCCAGTTCACATAGGTGAATCTAACAAAAGGACAAGACAGCCTCCCACGTCGCAGTGCTCTGAGAAATGGTCCTTAAAACATGGGGAGTATTTTGTCCATAAGGAGACGATCGTTAAGTTGGAAAAGCCCAGGCCCTGGAAGATTTGTTCCCTGCACATCTCGATCCTGTCCACTATCTAGATCACTAGGTTGCAGAAGTGGGATTGTGGTCGCGGTTATTACTTTGCAGGGTGCTGCCCATAATTTACTCATTAGTACTTTGTGACATGCCAAAACACTTGCTCCACCTGCTTCTTAACGTATCTGAAAGTATCTCTACCCAACTTCCTAATACTGGCATCAGTCACAACCAACCAAATGGCATCTAACGTTTCCATGTAGCTATCATTATACAATGTTATCATCCAGTCTGAGATGTTTTCTTTACATGTGCTCTTTAAAAAACAGACACGCGCACACTCTGGCCCCACAAGGTTAGGAAGTGCAGCTACTGGCAGCATCACAGCTCTCCTGTGATGAAAGGGCTCCATCAGGAAGAGGTCTGTGTGACTAAGAACACTTAGCCTGCCTTGTTGCGATTAAGCGTGTGACTCAATGAATCCGGGCGGCTTACAACAACCAAAGAAATTACAATAAAATCAATAAAAGATGGCAAACGCAATGAAGTGAGGGGTCTCCCTCTCCCTTGCCAAAGGCCTGGGTGAAGATTTTTATACATACGCACGCACACGGGTGTCAAGGCATTTTTGAATGCTTTACATAATTTGTTAACTATAGTTAGAAAGTTAGCATATCATGGGTATACAGTGCAGCTGGCCATCTATATGCTGACATGTATTCCTTATGAAAGTGGCACTCAAAACTGTACATCTTCACCAGCATCATGAATAATGCAGCCCATTCTACTTTGTGTGTCTGTGTCTGTGTCTGTGTCTGTGTGTGCCTTCAAGTCAGTCAAGAGACTAGTCCCTGCAGTTTCTTGGCAGCTTTTTTCAGAAATTTTCTGCTTCGTTGTGCTACAAATAAGAGAGACCATCAGTACTTTGCGTTCTTCCTAGAATCATTTTTCCATTTTAGCTGTATAAACATACCATGATAGAGTCCAGAAATTATTTCCAAAGATTTGGGGAGGTCAGAACTAGCTTTCAGCCGCCAGGAAAAGAGTCATTTTTCTCTATTAATATTAAAGTGCATATTTGAAGTGAGTTTTTAATGGCAGCCCACCTCTCTAGGATGAGTGTACCAGGCATGTAAACAGATATTCTATTATGCAGCATAATAGATGGAGCATTTATTACGGTTGCTCCTCTAAACAATGAGAGGAAATCATGGCAGAATTTTATTGTAGAGCAGCTTGAAGCTACATGACTCACTTCAGCTTCAACGAGAAATATGCATATATTCAAATCCGGAGGGATTTAGATGAAAGTAGACGCAGCACCCTTCCCAAAGCAAGAATCTTCCAGGTATGTGGAATACCAACTCCCATAAACTCCAGTAAGTAAGGGAAGCTGAAACCTGCAGATCATGCAAGCCTTCTAAATGCTGTTGCTTTGTGACAAATGATTAGAGAAGCTTTGTCAATGACTTTGCAATATTTAGTAGCCTGCAAAATATTTTTACTAAGTGCTGAAGGGTGGCAGAAAGAAAGGGAGAGAAAGAGAGAAAGCTCTAGCCTCCCTTAATCAGCCAATACAGGGTGTTTTTTGGAACAGATTCCTATTTCTTCGCAGTCCACCTGTTGCAGAAGCAGGACAGAGCATACATTCCTCCTCCACAAACCTGCCATGTTTATTGCCTGTCATTAGCACACCAATGCTTAAATGCATCACTCATTCGTAGAGCTATTATTGTCACTTCAGAAAGCAGGAGACAGTCAAGGGGCGATGCATCAATTTATTGTCCCATGTTCAAATCATATCTGAGTCACGACTCGTTAGGGAGCTTTGGGTGAATCGCTCTTCTGAGTTGCGAAAAAGAGACTGCCAGTGTGAAGAGCTACAGCTTGGTGGCAAAGCACATGTTAAGGGTGCAGAACGTGCTAGGTTTGATCCAGAACGCTTCTAGGGAAGGCTTTTTGAAAAGTCCTGTTTAAAACCCTGAGGAGCTGTGGCTATTCAGTATTGAGCCAAATATCCTAAAGCAATGTTTCTCAACCTTAGCAACTTGAAGACGTGTGGACTTCAACTCCCAGAATTCCCCAGCCAGCCATGCTGGCTGGGGAATTCTGGGAGTTGAAGTCCACACGTCTTCAAGTTGCCAAGGTTGAGAAACACTGTCCTAAAGGTTTCTATGGACAATTTCAGGGTGCAAAAAATATGTCTTGGGGAGGATGTGCTTCTTGCTAACATCTCCAAGAGCATTTGGCCTCTTTTAAACTTTTTTGGTTTGTTTGTTGTTTTTGTTTTGGGAAGGTGTTAAGAAGCAAAACAGTAAGCCATTCATTTAACCTTTAAACACCCCTACTCCTCCGTCCAAAGGGAAATTGCCTTGCCTACTTCTGGAGTGTTAGCTCTCAACACTGATACCACTGTTGAGCTGACAGCAATCAGCCTATTTTGTAGGTTGAATTATTGCAAAGAGATTGAGGAAGTCCTTGAAAGTATTCCTACTCCACATCATGAAACAAAGTTAAGTTTGTGGCAAATTTAAAACGAGATTAGAGTTTTGTATATCTCCAAATATACAAACCTGGTTTTTAGGAGGCAACACCAACAGACTAAGTTAGAATAATATGTAATATTTACCACCTTTATGCATTTGATCTTATCCAAAATATTTAAGGGCACCAGTGAATGGGAGGGAAGAGAACAGGGATTTTGATATTTAAAAGAGTGAAAGAACATCAAACGAATATGCAGGAAATCTTCTAGATGTTTAAGACGTTTAATTCCATACAAAGATCTTGATTTGACAGCAGTGCTTGTGAAAGCAAAGTAGCTATCACAGAAAACCCATAGTCAGATGGGAAAAAAATGGTATTTTCTTTATTTACCAAAAATCTCAAATTAATAATGTTCATTAATCATTTCTGGAAGAAGAGTGCTCCCCTCAGCACTAAGTTTATGTCAGCATTTATCAATCTACCTTCCTCTGGATGCATGGGGCTGTATACAAATACTATATTTACATTGCCTTCAATCAGGAAAATCCATACAGGCAACATTTTTGCAACTGGTTGGCCCTGCTTTCTTCCTGGGGCTAAGAGAGAGTGACTTGCCCTTGGTCATCTAATTGGCTTCCATGCTTAAGGCAAGACTAGAACTCAGGTCTTCTTATTTCTAATCCCATTGCCTTTAACCAAATTGTCTCTTGTGTATGGATAGAGCTATAACACCTATCATTCCCAGCCAGTGCAGACAGGCTGGGAGTTAAGGGAGATAAAGGTTGCCTAACATTATTTTGTAAGTATTTTTATATTCTTCCTCCACTGCTATTACAGTTTTACAAAAAATATTAATTAGCCCATGTATCCATCAAAGAGCCAAGTCAAAACGGCATGTCACAAGTAGCCTGCACGAGAAAGCTGATTGTAGGCTGAGCCTTATTCTAAACTCGCTGTGACAGGAGCATAAGAACACGGGGATCGGTCTTGGGGCCGGTATTATTCAACATTTTTATTAATGATCTGGATAATGGGGTTGATGGGCTACTCATCAAATTTGCAGATGACACAAAATTGGAAGGTCTGGCAAACACCCAGGATGAAAGAATGACATTGCAATCTAACCTGGACAGGTTGGAAGACTGGGCTGAAAGGAACAAGTTGTCCTTCAACAGGGAGAAATGTAAGGTAGTACATTTGGGGAGGAAAAATGTAGGGCACACATACAGGATGGGGGACTCATGGCTTGGAAGCTCTACATCGGAGAAAGACCTGGGTGTGGTCATAGACAACAAGCTGAACATGAGCCAGCAGTGTGAGACAGCTGCTAGGAGGGCTAATGCAGTTTTGGGCTGCATTAGGAAAAGCATTATATCAAAGACGCGGGAAGTCATTATTCCCCTCTACTCTGCACTAGTGAGACCACACCTGGAGTACTGTGTACAATTCTGGGCACCATATTTCCAGAAGGATATTGACAGGTTAGAACAGGTTCAGAGGAGGGCAACAAAGATGATACAGGGACTTCAGGACATGTCCTGTGAGGACAGGCTGAAGGAACTGGGGCTGTTCAGTCTGGAGAAAAGAAGACTGAGGGGAGACATGATAGCAGTGTTCAGGTACATAAGGGGGTGCCATAGGGAAGATGGTCAGGAACTCTTTTCCATGGCCACAGAAACTAGGACCAGAAATAATGGGTACAAACTGCAGCTACCTAGATTTCACTTAAATATAAGGAAAAACTTCCTGACGGTTAGATCTGTACAACAGTGGAACAGTCTACCTACGGAGGTTGTGAGTTCTCCATCTCTGGAGGTTTTTAAGAAGAGGCTGGACAGTCACCTCTCGGGGATGGTTTAATTGGTTTCCTGCATATTGCAGGGGGTTGGACTAGATGATCCATGTGGTCCCTTCCAACTCCAAAATTCTATGATTCTATGATTCTATGATTCTATGATTCTATGAACCTGATCCTACCTTGCCGAAGCATTTGTGTATCTAGAGAAGCACTTCTTCTGATCAGCAAGCACTGTTCTAAAAGGATCAGGGTACTTGTGAAGACTTCTAGGCGAAGTATTCGTACCTGGTCTTTATTCAGCAGAACTCGAGGTAACACATCAAAAGTCGCAGGAGGCGTGGTTCCCAGTCCAAACTTGCATAGCTTCTGCTCCCTAGGAATGATAGAATTAACCAAATTTGAAATGGTGACTCCATATCCGCATCCTTGTGGTAATAATGTATACAGGCAAAACTGTTAAGTCAAGGCAGTTGAAAGTTCTGATTCAGCCACCAAGACAGATTATACAGCCACTAATTTGAAGAGATGCATGGGTATATTATTATTATTATTATTATTATTATTATTATTATTATTTTCTAGCCCGTCTTTATTTTTTGTTAACTCAAGGTGTCATTCATACCTAATCTCTCACCTCTTATTTTCCTCACAACAATACCTGGGTGTGGTGGGGTGGGCAGAGAAAGACTGCCTGGCCCAAAGTCACCCAGCCAGCTTTCAATCCCAAGGAAGGACTAGAACTCACAGTCTCCTGGTGCCTTAACCATTACACCAAGCTGGCTCTCCGTGTATGTGGGTGGGAATAAAAAAACCAGGAAGGAAAGGAAAGGAAATCCACTGCCAAGCCAAAAATATGCCAGGGTGACTAATCCAGGTTGCACAGTCTTGAATAGGTTTGTAGGTTTGTAAAAACGATTGTGAGAAGATGTTAGTAGTGATTAGCTTCAAAAGTAAGGAATGGAATTTCAATATTTAAAGGAATTCATCTTTTAGTATCGGATGCCACAGCCAAACAACATAGTGTCACTATCTCAAAGCAGAACCTGTTTCTTCTGAATTTCTCAGAAGTGGCAAGCTGCTGTTGGCACAGATTAATCTGGACTATGTGGGCCTTTGGCTTGCAAGCAGAAAGTTCCTATGATCCCCTAAATCGGCATTCTCCATATTGGGTCGATGGGACTATCCAAGGGATTGATGTTGTTGTTGTTGTTGTTGTTCATAGTACTATTAGTTAAAGTCGTATTTATTAAATTATTTTCATATAAGAAATGTTTGGGGGTTGATGAACAATCTGAAACTTCATGAAGGGTTCAATGAGCTGAAGAATTTGGGGACCCCTATCCTAAATAAAATGTAGGCAGCCTGGCCTGTATGTCTCTCCTATGGCATCGTCAGATTCCATGTGCCATCTGATTGATTTTTTTCAAGATTACTTTCAGTTTTAAAAGTGGATGGGAAGGTAGCACGCTACATGGCTAAGCATCAACTTCTAGCATCAACTTTATTTCTAAAGTACCTCTGGGCCCACGGTGGCCCCACAGACATAAATAAGAAGGTGAATTGGGATAGTACAGGATATCTAGGTGAGGGGAACCAGAGAGCCAGTAGAAGATAAATTTATTTCCATTCTAGTAAATGGATCTTTTGTGACTGGTCCTGCCTATCTTGGCAACTATTTTGTGTCTTGACAAGCTTTCCCCAGCAGCCATTTTGCAAGAGCATCAATAATATTCTATCAAATTCCATATGACCACAAGACAGGTTCCTATCTAGTCCTAAATTGTAATTTTTCTCATCTCCCAAATCTAGAAGGGCTGATCAAACCTATCAAAAACACCTTTTCACTAATACTCCAAGGAACTGTAACTGAGAAAGAAATGTAAACAGCTCAGCCACAAGATAGCTAATAATATTGTCTCAGATACTGTTGGAAGATCTGAAAGACCAGCTTAGAGTCAGATTGTCATGAAGAATAACTATGTGGTTGCTAAGAGTTGACACCAACTTGATGGCACATAATCAATTACCTTAGTGCAGTGTTGTCCAAACTTGGCCACTTTAAGATGAGTGGACTTCAACTCCCAGAATTCCCCAGCCAGTATGGCTGGTTGGGGAATTCTGGGAGTTGAAGTCCATTCATCTTAAAGTGGCCAAGTTTGGACAACACTGTCTTAGTATCAAAGTATCAGGAAAGGCCACATAAGCCATCAAACCTCTTGTTCAGTGAAGGAATCTTCCTAAACAGAAGGCTCTCTAGCTTCCAACACATCCAGTAAAAGGGTCCCACTATTTTTCTGCCACTGAGCTGCTCTTCCTTTTTTTATTTATTTATATTTATTAAGATTTTTTTCTTCATACAATAAAAGATGAATCAAAAGAAAAAAATGAGAGAACGAAATAAGAAAGTGCAAGAAACAGAAAAGAGACACAAAATGAGATTAAGAAATATATGAATGACTTTCACTCTTCTTTTCAACAGATTACAATCTTATTGTCTCTCCTCCCTTAGATGCTATACAAGTCCCTTCAGCCCCTCATTTAATCCATGTCTTTCTTAATCTTCAAATCCATAAATAATTTCATTTCTTTCTTCTTTCAGCAAAAAGTCCATGTAAGTTTTCCAGTCTTTCAGAAACGTCGTTTTTTCTCTCTGACCAAACAGGTCAGTTTTGCCATTTCTGCAAATTCTGACATTTTCAGAAGCCACTCCTCCACTGTGGGATTTCTTCCATTGTTGTGCATACAGTAATCTTACTGCAGTTACCTTATACAAAATCAATCTACCATGAGTCTTTTTTAATTCATTGTCCATAAGTCCCGATAAAAACAATTCTGGTTTCTTCGCATCATTGTGTGAATTTGTATCCAAAGTTTCTTAGCTTTCTTACAAGTCTACCATGCATGATAAAATGTGCCCTCACATTGATCTGCTCTTCTTGTTACAAGGCTTCTTCAGTTGGATTTATCTTCCTGTAAGTATAATAATATGAATAATAATCCATTATCCATGGCCTGCTCTCTGGAATGAGAGATAACAGGTTCTGGCCTTATTTTTCAAAGCTGTACCCACACACTCCTGGAAAAGCCAAGAACTTCTATGTGGCATCCTTTTAGTTGTTTGAAGAGTGCTATCGTATCTCCCTTGCAGCATGGTTTTTCAAGACTAAACATACCCAGCTCTTTCAATCTTTCTTCATAGGATTTAATTTCTACTTCCCAGATCATCTTCATTGCCCTTCTCTGCACCTGTTCCAATTTCTCTGAATTTTTCTTAATGCATGATGTCCAGTTTTGAAGGTATACTCTCAACCAAGCCAAATACAGTGGAATGATGACCTCTTGTAATTTGAAAATAACACCTCTGTTTAAGCGGCCTACAACTCTGTTTGTTTTCCCTGGGGCCACATTACACTGCTAACTCATGTTCAGTTTACAATATCAATTACTATTCTAAGATATTTTTCAGAAGTACTGTTACCAAGCCAGATCTCCATCATCCGATACATTTGATTTTGGTTCTTACAACAAATATAATTTTGTACTTGTCTGTGTTGAATTTCATTGTTACCTGCAGCCCATTTCTCTAACCTACCAAAATTGTTTGATTTTTTTTTCCCTCCTGTCTTCCAGGACATTAGCTACCTTTCCCTATTTTAGATCATCTGCAAATTTGATAAGCCCTCTCTATATCTCATCATTCAAACTATTAATGAAAATATTGAAGAGGGAGGATGGAGGACTAATCCTTGTGGCACTCCACTTAATCATTCTCTCCAATTCAGTGAGGAACCACTGATTGAATACTCTGAAGACAATTTTCAAGCCAGATATTTACCCACTTATAGTGGCAATGCAGAAGATCATTGCTATTTTGAGGAGTTTAGGTGACATATTTTGATTTCTCCTGCACATGTTAAGAAAGTCATAATATATTTAGCTGGCTTGTTTTTCACTTTTATTTAGAAGTTGGGGAGGGGGGAGAAAAGAAAACTCTCAGAATTGTTTAGATTAAGTACTAGTTTATCTATACACTTCCCAGGCTCTTGATTCACATGATGAGCAGGTGCAACATCTGGTCAAGGTCAGTTCTTGGTACCATGGAAACAGAGTCATGAGGTTTCAGTGCCAGAACTTGATAAAAGCCTTGGTATTGCCCCTTGAGTCTTGGAGCATGGACACAGGCCTTGATACCAGGGGCTGTGTCATCTAAGCCAGGGTTCTTCAACCTTGGCCACTTGAAGATGTGTGGACTTCAACTCCCAGAATTCCTCAGCCAGCCATGCTGGCTGGGGAATACTGAGAGTTGAAGTCCACACATCTTCAAGTGGCCAAGGTTGAGGAACACTGATCTAAGCTATCTTGGAGTCTCTCTTCTGTCACCTTATGGTAGCTCCTGATAGTAGGGGAAGAGTTTTATCACCTTGCGTGGTATGTCATGCTTTTATATTATGTTTTTGTATTTCTATTTAATTCTATCTGCTACCTCATATTTTTATATTCCTGTTTAAATCTGTTTGCTAGAGTTAACAATAAAGCTTAAAATCTCGTCACATGCTGGTGTGTTTATTGCCTCTGGATCTAAAAGAACTAAAAGAACCAATTGCCTGGGCACCTGATCACTGCCTTGACAATTGGCAATACACCACTTAACTGTTGTGCCATCAAGCTTATACTTAGTTTGCTAAACAGTATATCATGGGATCTTTTGTAAAATAACAACAACAACAACAACAACAACAAATTTAACTTGCACACCACTCAACTCTCAGTGACACTGGGCAGCTCACAACAATCAGAGAAATTACAATAAAACATATATATATATAAAAAGATGACTAGCATGATGAAGTAAGGGATCTCGCTTTCCCTCACCAAAGGCTTGGGCACCATCCAGATCTTAGGGGGAACCTCACTCCAGAGGGCAGGTGCTCCTGAGAAATCACTGTTTAATCGAAGGAGCCAACAGCATGCCAACCCTGCAGGATCAAATCAGCTGGGCAGATGTTATGGGAGACAGGTGGTCCCTCAAGTAAGCAGGCCGTACGTCATGCTTTCCTGAAGGTATGTCATGTGTAAGGGTTTTCCACACTGCAGCCTTCAGCTGCCTGTTTCCTTACCATAAACCTGCTGGAAATGAAACTGGCTTAAGAAATTCCTTTCTGTATTTCACCCCCTTCTTCCACTTTGACCACAGTGATGGCCAGATGTTCTGTGCAGACTACAATGAACAATGATTGGTAGATTCTCCTGTGGGGGGTGGGCGATACATGTAAAAGGGGGCAGGGCTGTGAGCACGTATTTGGAGGGTTAGTGGGAAAAAGAGTTTTACAGTTCTTCCTATCCCTTGGGCTGGTCAATTTCACCCTGTTAAAAGGAAAAAGCAAAGAAACAGCCAGCATTTTACCATTCCTGTACTAAACATGAAAGCAAAACCCCCAAAGGTCCAGAGTTTCACGGCTGGAGGAAACCCAGACCCAGTAATCCAGATGAAACAACCATAGCCAGCGGGGAGCGGGTGGCATGCCCACCAGAGCACGCATCAGCCGGTTTGGAAGCATTTGTGTAGGATGGAATGAAGGCAGACTGGATTGCCCTGCCTGGGCCAGGGGAAACTCTACTTTTGATGAGGCATTAGCAAATTCATGGGGGGTGGGGCTGGTTACCTTCCCAGCAGGCTAGGTGTTAGCTGAGAATGCCATCCATTCCTGCCCTCCTCAGTTGATAGGCGGCCCATCATCGTGTTGAGGATCAGCCATAAGGCACCGCTACAATCCATTAAGAAAATCACTGGACCAAAAAATAAGATTAAAAAGTGGTCTGGCAAGATCTGTTCTTAAGAAACCCATGCTGACTTATAATTGCTGTGCTATTTTCAGGATGCTTACAGATCAATCTTTTTATGATCTGCTCCAGAATCTCCCAGGCATCAGGGTCAGACTGCTGTAGAAATGTTTGTATTAGGGATGTGCAAAACTCACCAATTTGGGGAGAACTGAACACTCCAGAGAACCCCCCAGAGCGTTCCATTTCCCCTCTGGACCTCACCATATTCCTCCCCAGTGAGGCAACTCCAGAGATGGTTTGAAGGTCCTCTAAACCTTCAATCGCTTTGCACATCCCTCTTCTGTAATTTGCTGGATCATGCTTTCCCTCTTTTTAGAGATAGGGAGAACATTTCCTGTCCATCAGTCATTTAGCACTTCACCAGTTCTCCAGAATTTCTCAAAGATAGTACATAAAGGTTTGGCCAGACTATCAGTTAGTTCCTTCAGTACTCTAAGATGCAGTTCATCTAATCCTGGAGATTTAAACTAATTCAAAGTAAAAAGATATCCCTGGGTCATGTTTCGAGCAATCTCAAGCTTCAGTTCTACCCATTCATCTTACCTTTCACAATTTCCCAGGGAATTCAGGATGGTTATGCTAGGTCAGGGAATTAAGGGTAAACATAGGCCCCACAGTTGCTAGGCAACCACATTTGTGTATCCAGAAGCTTTCTTATCATCCGCACAGGCTTACAAATCCAGGTAAGGAGAAGCATCATCAAAGGGAGACAGCAGCAAGGGGAGATGAGAATCAGAAAGGGGATGGAGAAAATCAGTGCGGATGGAGTGAGACAGATGTGCAGATGTAAAAATAGTAAATGTTTACAAGAGGTGTAGTAATGCCTCTTGGGAAAGGGAAAATGAAAAAGTAGATATAGGGAGCAACAATAGCAGCAAAAAAGGCGATTGGTTGATTGAAAAGATCACAACAAAGACCTATTCAGAGCTGTTTATCAGAGGAGCGGAACAATATTTTCTGAAGGCTCATCCAGATGTCTTGTTTGCCATGGCATGAATATGCCCTATTGTTTGTAGAGGACATGTCCTCATAGTGTTTCTTCATCCCTGAGGCAACCTGAAGTCAGCTTTAGGTGTTCCCATGTGAAACCAGTGTTTTCCCTCTTATCCTGGCAGAAAGCTTCTCCAGTGGACAACCTAGGTTGCATGGAGGGGGAGGAGCCTTGGGATGATGCAGTCAAGGTCATCAATCTGCTTGGTTCCAATTGGTCCATCAGGTCTGCTGTGGGATTGCTCCGTCCAGTCACTGGCTACTGAGCCTCCTTGAACATCTGGTTTTGGTTACCAGAGAAACAGAACACCTCGCTTGCACATCCTATTTCTTTTTGTGGGGGAGCTGGGCATGGGAATATCTCATGGATGACCAAATGTGGGTCTTCAAGGATATCAATATTTCCATCGGTGAACAAAAAATAACCTAAAACTATTTCAAATCAGCTCTTCCAAAAACTCAGATTTTTGGGGGGGTAGGGGAGTATTTTACATAGGTATATCCCCTTTAATTTTCTGACAAGATTGTCAATCTCCCAGCCAATCAATACTTCTATGAAATATTTTATAGATGCTAGTGGTTAAAGCACCAGGCTGGAATCCAGGAGATGAGAGTTCTAGTCCTGCCTTAGGTATGAAAGCCAACTGGGTGACTTTGGGCCAGTCACTCTCTCTCACCCAGCTCACCTCCCAAGGTTGTTGTTGTGGTGAAAATAGGAGGAGGAAGGAGTATTAGGTATGTTCACTGCCTTGAGTTATTTATAAAAATAATAAAGGACAGGTTAAAAAATCTAAAAAAAAAATAGAAGTTGTCTGGATTACTGCAAGTTGGAATTTTGATTTCTGATTCCAACCTGCAGTGGTCTGATGACCTCTGGATGGGAATATCCATGGATAGGATTATCAATCTCCTGGGTAATTGAGAATCCAAAGAAATAATACCACTCCAGGCTTGAATCTCCAACCTCATCAGGGCACAAGTTCAGGAGAGCAATTGGTGGTTGATTTTCTTGTCTGCAGGTAATGCTGAGTGGGAGAGAAAATGTGACAGGGAAACCACCAGAAACATTAACACTTCTGAAAAGATGTGCCAGTATCATCTACATATTTTTTACACCCACATATCATCACTCCTAAATTATCTCATCCAGGAGTTTCAAGTGGGTGACAAAATTGATCCTTGAGAACCTCCAGGCCTAGGAGATCTCACAAGGGGGAATCTAGCCTAATCCTGAGCAATAATTCAGAAGAATATTACTAATTAACAAAAGCAGCCTTCCCAACATTGACACTCTACAGATAAGGCCTGCTCCATTTTCAACAGTCAGTATGACAACTGGCTGGCTACATTGAGAGTTATATGTCAACATGTCTCAAGGGTGGTCGATGGTATGCACAGCTCCCTGGTGAAGGCCATATGGTGTCCTTTTCAGTGCTGATTCTCTGTGGGTAGACTTCTTCATCCAGAGAACCCCACCAAACACTATAATGTGTTTTGAGTGCCAAAGCCCTTTTGGCTCTATTGAACTGTTTATGTTTCAATAGTTTTTAATTATTGTGATCTATTGTTTTTAACTTGATTGTTGCTTTTTAAATCTGATTTTATATCAATTTCTAGTTATTTTTTTGTAAATAACTATTGAAAGAGGGTACATATTTTTCATTTATTTAGTTTTGTCATTTATAACTTGCCTACCTACTCCTATAAGTAAATAAAATATAGAAAGCAACAGGGACAATTAAAGCTGCATCTGCCCACAAACTAGTACTAGAACAGATACAGGTCACTGCAGCATTCTGTTCTTCCAAAAATGGCTTGTTGAAGGTTTGTCTATTTTTATCATACCCAGGAAGGTTCTAAGAAAAAGGTGATGAGATACAATTATTCATCCTATCCACCCTCCCTCAGCAAAGATACATAAAGTGTTTTGTACTATGATAAAATGCTTTATTATAGTAGTTCTCAGCTAAGGGTATGAATCTGACAGGTAAGACTTTCTCACAGCTCATTTTAAGTGTTATCCATCCATCTTTAGGATTACAGAAAAATATACCAGCATAAAATATGCTGTTCCACTGCCAATCCTTTTCCGGCTTTGTTTGTTTGTTTGATTGATTGATTGATTGATTGATGTCCGTGTGTGTGTGTGTGTGTGTGTGTGTGTGTGTGTGTTTGCACCGGTGGGTGGGTGGGTGTATTCTATGACAGCATCACATCACCTGAAATGGCAGGAAAACTTAATGTGAACTAAGGACTCACAGGACCAGGTTCTGCTATGCATGACTTCCTTTTGAGCACAGATATAGCCTTGCTTCCAAAAAGTGCTCAACCCACATTTAAAAAGAACTTGACTCACTGACAAATGCTATGGCTCACCCCCAACACCAGTGACTCATTAGCCAAGATTACTCTTCACCAAAACCAGGACTCCAATGTCACCTTCCGCCCAGGCCAAGCAGGGATCAGAAGGTGATCCTTCTTATTAAAGAAGTGCCCACTTTAGCCTAAAGTATCTAAAAGGGGCAGGGCCAATCACATCCTCTAAGGCAGTGTTTCTCAACCTTGGCAACTTGAAGATATGTGGACTTCAACTCCCAGAATCCCCCAGCCAGCCATGCTGGCTAGGGAATTCTGGGAGTTGAAGCCCACACATCTTCAAGCTGCCAAGGTTGAAAAACACTTGTCTAAGGCTTTCCTGACCACACCATGCAGCGAAGTATGTCAGACTACATCCATGGCAAAAGGTTTACAAGGGGAAATACCACTTCAATGCCCAAACAGTTAAGGATATATTAAGGCTGCCTCTGGCACAGAATAGGGACCAGAGGAAGACGTCAGAAAGGCACCTCAGAAAAAAAAATAAAGGTTGTCAGGTCATGTTAGATGCCCATAAAAAAGACCTTCACAAGTTACCTAAGTGGGGCACAGGGTAAGTCATTGAAATGTATTGTCAAAGGCTTTCACAGCCGGCATACGAAGGCTGGTGTGGGTCTTCCGGGCTGTGTGGCCGTGGTCTGGAAGTTTTGCTTCCTAACGTTTCGCCAGCATCTGTGACCGGCATCTTCAGAGTGCAGGAGCACAGACAGGAGCAGCTCTCTCTGTGCCCAGGATGGTGTGACCCTTTTGTGGGTATTTATAGAGATCTGAAGGGGGGGGATTGGGGGGGTTTGGGGGGGCTGGGGGGGTTAATGAGTGGCTGCTTGTTTTGGTATCAGAATATCTCTGTATCTTCCTGGGGGTTAGGCAGGGTTTTTTCTTCTATTGAGTTGTTAACGAGTGGCTGCTGAGGGTGATTAGCATGTTCATTGTGTGAGCTGTTCGCATGTCCTGGTGGTTGAGCTGAGTTCGTTGACCTTTTGCAGGCTGTATTTTTCAGGATTGGTAGCCAGGTTTTGTTGATTTTTAGACTCTCCTCTTTAAGTCACTGAAACTTTAATTAAGTCCTTCACATTTACTATAAATGATAAATGTAATTTAAAATATAAACATAGGAATGTCCTTTGGGGAAAGTGGGCATTTTATTTTTACCACAGTGGGATCCAAATTCTTTGACTTAGGAAGAACTGAAAACTGTATTTACGCAAAGGGTTTTTAAAACACAAATCCCATCAGCTGAGAACTAACCACAAAGGGGACCACAGTAGGTATGGTGAAAATATTATCTTTTCTTTCTCTACAGCTATCCCAAGGAAAAAATAATTCCTTTTCTGAAGCAAGTATTGATATTGGGAGAGAACCCTCTATGGGCATACAGGTCGGCCCTCCTTTATTTATATAACTATAGAGATGGGACCTGCTGGCTTGATGGGAAGGGTGGCTTCAAGAGATCTTCAGGTACGTATGGTGAACAAGGAGATGGGCTTCCAGATCTGGAAGGGAAGTGTGGTCCTCAGGTGTAAAGCAGGAAGAACCAAGTAGTTCCACTCTTGGCTTGTTTCTCCTGCCAAGAAAGTTGCTGTTTTTTCCCATGGGAGTGGCAAGATGTTAAAGTATGCAAGTTGGCAGAAGGCTGGGAGGGGCCAAAGTATGATTTTATGATTGCATCTGCCAGTTTATGAGCATGTGACACACACACACACATATATATATATTCATTAGGTGAACAAACAGGTGCAAAGTGGTGATGGGATGGTCCTGGTAGCAAAGGGGAGGGTTAAGTTTCTGTCCTTTTTACTCCTACACACCCTTTTTGCTTCCTGCTCCTCAGAAATCTCACTGACTTGCTTACCTTAAGCTCTCCGTATTCATTAAACCAGGAATTCAGGAATTCCAATCTACCTGATTTCACCCACCAGCTGTTGCTGAGGTCTACGCAGATGACCTATTCCTGCTTTTCTTGCTGTGGTCCCAATCCATGAGCACTCTTCGTTCCAGAGAATCTGGGTGTCCTAGCTCCTGGTTGCTCCTCCCTGCTTTCACCTACCAAACCCAGAAATACTAATCAGCTGCTTTCCCTTTTCCATATACCAGGATGAGCTACCACTTACTTCTCTTTGGGCTACCTGCCTTTGGAATCTATGCACTGGCATCTCACTGTCTTAGAAAGAAGCCACATCTCCTTCACAAACCACGCAAGTTTCCTGTTCGATGCTTGCATGCCTCCCACAGGGGTGGTAAGTTCTGCTATGTAAATTGGGTATCTGGATGGAGGGTGCTTTCAGAGTCTGAAGAGGTCAGGATGTGCACTGCAGCTGCAAGTCAAGGATGAATGAGGGAAGTGGGGAGAGGAAGAAATCAGTCCCAAGATTCCTGCCTCTGCTTCTTCTTCTGATAAGTGGGATGTTGGCAGGTGGGATGTTCACATTTCTTTCTGCTCTAGTTTTGAGTCTTGTAATGCCACATTCCTGAAACTCAGAGCAGAAGTACTTGAAGTTCCTGGGAAGGAGAGTGCATAAGACAGTTTGATTTATTCTCCAGGTGCTGGAGAGCAGATTGAGAACACTTTGGGAGCCTTTAAAAAGTAAGTAATGACATCTCCACCCTACCTCAACTTACCCTTGTTGTGCACTAAGCCTGCCCTTCAACCTCTCTTGCCAATCTTTGCATCTTCCCAGTGCAGTGAACCAGGGGACAAACCTGCTTGAACTTGATTGCCACTTGACCAAAGATGGGATTGTGGTTGTGTCTCATGATGATAATCTGGAACGTGAGACAGGACACAACATCAATCTCAGCCTCACAAACTATAAGGTGAGGATCCTTGCTCCCAACTTGCCCTGCCCTTTTTGTATTATTCAGTTCCATCCTGTGATAGATTTTAAAGCAATGTAAGTGACATTCCCAGGCTGCCTCCCATTATTAATTCATTAGATTCATATCCTGCCTTTCCTCCAGCAACTCAAGGTGGAATAGATAACATCCTCCATTTTTAAAATGTTTTAAAAATCCCTTTGAGGTAGGTTAGGTGGAGAGAGTGTGATTGGCTCCAAGTTACCTAGTGAACTTTATGGCTGAGAGGGGATTTGAATTTGGGTTGGGGGCAAATGATGAAAGCACCATTGTGCCATCACAATGCAAGCTTCATCCCTTCTGCATGTGCAACATGACATTGCATGTACATAACAAAAGAGGTGGGGCTTGGGCGACAACAGAGTAATATTGCTTTTGTCATTTTGATGAAAGTGTTGATCTGCAGATGGCTCTGACTTGGACCTCCCCAGTCCTACTCCAGCATTCTAACTACTATACCACATTGGCTTTACACACTTACCAGAAGCAAGATGACTGCACAGTATGCTTCCATACCATTCCTTTGGAACAATGGCTCTAGCTCTGTGATTGCATTCCTTCTCCCAGAACATCCAGGAGATCTTGCTCTAATTCTCTCCATCCAGCACACACCAATCTTAAATCTCTCTCAAAATCCTCTCTTAATCCTTACTCTTACTGTTTGTGTCCCATAGGATTTGCCACAATATAAGTCTTCTCTGGAGGTGACATTTTCCCCAGGTGAGTAGGACTAAAAGTAGCTTTGGGATAAAAGGTGCTGCAGCAGAAGGACAGACAAGATGATTTGCTCTATTTGTGCTTTGAGAAAAATACTGTTCTTTTTAGCTACCCTCAACCTATCCTTCCTTACAGGCATCTTCTCCCATGGCGATGATCACCGGATTCCACGTTTGGAAGAGGTTTTTGAGCAATACCCTGGAATCCCTGTTAATATTGAAATTAAACAGAATAATGATGAACTCATTAATAAGGTAAGAAACCCAACCAAGCTGTTCAAATTTCTTTCCTATCCAACATCTCTATCACCATTTTGCATGAAGCATAGATTTTTGCCAATGTCCCTTTCCAATGTTCCATCCTCAAAATTCTCTCTTGCCTGATCAGGGGCAGAAACTCTGCATCATGACTAGCAGTTGATTCTGCTCACCTGGCCAAGATTATCATTATTCTTCTCTACACACATCTCTATGTTCACTTGTATACTCATAAACAGAAGTCTTCTGGCATCTTTAGATGCATGAAGCTACATCCTTTACTAAAACAGTCTCTTCCATATACGAGAGTGTATTCCACTTGAAAATCTTCTGTTGCTTAAGATACAAGATACTTTGTATTTTTGTAATAGACAAATATGGAATTTTTGCCATCTTTCCTCTCATTCCTATAATTTAGTCACATTCACAAGAATTCAGAATGTCTAGGAAGATATTGACCTCCCAAATCTCATTCCACTTCTGGAGTTAACACTTTCACTCTAAGCTGTTCAAATCCATTGGGAAAATTGGATTTGCCACTTAAAAAAAAAATCTGCTACAAGAGTGAAATTTCAACTGAATTTTAAAATGTATCTGGGATTCTACATAACGAAAGCAGGCAATCAGAGAAAGGAAATAAGTAATCCAGGACTTACAAATTTTCAGGACATACTCAGATCTTCTCTCAAGCAATACTAAATGTTGTAATCATAATTTAGAGCAAGAGCTGGCAATCTTTTCATGGGGAAGGAGGGAGAACTATTGTTGTATAATGCTTTCAATTTGCAAGGACCAGAGGAATATCACAGGGCAGTGCTGAGGTCATCAGAACAAACAGGGCCACAATTTTTGTGTCCTTCTGACCATATGACTTTTTGGTAGTATGAACTTGGAAGCCTCAGAGATAGTAAAAAAATAAAGAGAGCTGTAATTAGCCTGAGGTCTTCAAAGCCCATCCCTGCACCTGCAGTATAGGTGGCCACACACACTACTGGCTGGTGGATCAGGGGCCCTACCTCCTATCACATATTCACATCACCATTCGCATCGCAGGTGTTAGAAGAAGCTGAATGTCTATAGAGCTCCACAATATGAAAAGAGTATACAAGTGCATAAACCTACCTTTAGCCAGATCAGTACCCAACAGAGAAAGCACCTGATTGGTGCCTTCAGGCTCAGTTCCCATTGAGTCTGAAGATTAGTGCTTCTACTCAGTTTCCACAATAGGCAACTGTGCAGCAAAAAGCTGACATTCTTTCTAGGAATGTTATCTGAGTACATCTTATTCTGCCTTCTGCCCATGAACACAGGTAGCAGATCTCGTCCGGAAATACCATCGCTCCCACATCAGCATCTGGGCCTCTTTTGATGGTCAAGTACTTAAAAAATGCCAGAAAGCTGTATGTATTAAATGCCTTTTTCTCCACTTTCACACGTTATGTTTACTAATCCTTTTTCGCTCAAGCTTCAGATTGTATAAAAATATGTAGGCTTAGATTCTTCAGACAGCAATAAATAAAGTATCTCTTGGACACATTAGAGTGTGGTCAAAAGTCACCTTCCTTCCTCCTTACTCTTCTTAAGCTTTCTTTCTAGACAGGCTTGTTACACCTGCTTTTTCCAGTCCTGCATAAGCCTTAGACAGCAGTTCCCTAAACCACCAACCAAGGTGGAAAGTCTGTATTGAGCAGTCATGTTTTCCAAGCCAGGGCAGGAATTGTGTTTTCCCCGAACCTTCCCTTCTATTTGGGATTGGATGCTCAGCAATCTGGAAAATGGGTCTGTAGAACCAAGTGCAGAATTCTTCCCAGCAATTAAGTCTAGGAATGACAAATCCTCATGTTGCCTAAAATATACATGTTATTTATCCCCCAGAACAAAGACATGCCCTACATCTTCTCCAAGAAGAGAGGCTTCTTCATGCTTTTTCTCTGGTATCTTGGACTCCTGCCATTCTTCCCTCTGAAAGAATCTTACCTTGAATTTGTGCTGCCCTCGATCATAAACAGGTAACAACCACTGCAAGGGTGGGATTCAGGTAGAGAAATATATGGACTTAGAAAAATGGTACTTTGTGTAATGATCAGCATTTGGAAGTCAAGTGCCAAATTTGCTCTCCCCTTCAAATAGAAAGTAGTGTGCCAGTTTTGAAGAGAAACATTCCTGGCATTCTGTTCTGAGAAAAGGGACGGTGTCTGGCCAACCTTTGCATCCAGACCCCAAAGTGCCATCTGGCCTTGGGTGAGGAGGGGGATCATCAAGTGTGGGGTTGGCCTTAGTGGTCTGGCGTTGCTGCTTTGAACCATCGGCCTCCTGGATTTTTTCCCTTTTATTTTTGTGAATGTGTCCAGTTATAGGTTTTAACTGTATATTTACTTATTGTTTTAATGTGTCGTGAGCCGCCCAGAGTCCCCCATTGGGGGGAGATGGGGGGGACAAACTTAATAAACAAACAAACAAACAAAGTGGCCTTTCTGCAGAACAAGGTGTTAACCAGCATCCAAGAATTCTCAGCTAAGGAGAGCAGAGAAATGAGGCCTTGTAGACAATTGGTCTATCCATCCCAGTTAGCCACAGCCAATGCTGCAATCGCAAACACTTTGCTCCAGCCTTGTCCTAGGATATTGCTCATGGTACAGGGCATGGTTATTTATGAGACAAGCTATCTCCAACTGCTCCTGCCCATCCAATAAGATTTGATAGGGTTGGCATGTGCCAGGTCCCATCAATTAAGCAGTGTCACCTGATCGGACCCGAGCAATGTGCCTTTCCTATTGCTGTGTCTCCCCTATGGAACAGTGTTTTCCCCAAGATCCAGATGGCCCTGCCCCTGCCTGTCTGCCGAAAAGATATGAAGACTGGCCTTTCCCCAGGCATTGGGTCAAGAGATGTTGGGAGTCCCTCTTGATCAAATGTTCCTGTGTGGAAGCTGCCTCTGGCACAATATGTTTCATTACATTTTATTCTTTTGCCGGCTGACATTTCTTGCGTGCCATTTTGTATGCCACCCCGAGCTGCATGTCAAATTGGTGTCTATAGACAATGTATGAATACTCCATTCCCCCTCCCTCCTACCAGCTTTCTGCTTCCCCTTGCCACCCCCAAAACTAGTAAACATTTCACTGAATGTCCACAGAGGAATATAGCTAAATAGGATCTTTCATTTCAAAGGCAGTTTAATTCCAATAGCAACTGCTGTGGAGAAGTAGCAAGAGAGGGCTGTCATCTGCATGCTCATTTTTGGACTTTGTAAGAGGCATATTGTTGGCTCTTTGGGAAGCAGGAAGTATGAAAAAGCAAAATGAAGAACAAAAACAAAAAACCAAGCCTTCAAGTGGAATTATTTGTCTCTCTCTGATATGCCAATATGTGGAAGGAATTCTGGAAAAAAAGTGGTACAGGCAAGGCATTCAGTCACATCAGGCCTCACTGAATGGAGTTTTCCCCCTATAGTGTGAGGACAGCATGAAGTTAAGCTGACCCTCCTCCTATATTCTCTTTCATGTTCTCTAGAAGTTTAGTTGTAAAGAAGAACAGTGTCAGCGTGTAAAATTATTCTAGAAGTTTTGCATGTGGAAAGCATTTGTCTTGTGTTTTGTGATTCAGGGGTTCTTTGGAAAAAGTGTGGGATCCAATATTTTGGAGGAGGAACAGCAGGAAACAAGCAGTTCTCAGGAGCTTGTTAACTTTGCCACCTTTTTGTTTTGTTTAATCCTAGGACCTATTTTCCAGTGAAAAAGGGCAAATGTGGAGCACTACTGGCAAAACTTACCACCAAGTGAGTGACGCTGAGCCATGCTTTTAATTGTTTCATTCTTACTAAGTATTCCTTTCCTTCATCACCTTCTCCTTCCCTTCCCCAGCAGGAGGGCCCTTAATGAAATCCATAACCCAAACCAGCTGCTTCCCCACTATGACCTTCTAGGCACAATAAATATCACAAAAATGACCCCTCTCCCCAAGTAAGACTATTGTTGAGCTATGATTGCCCCTATATCTAAAACTTTTGTATTGCTATTTCTATCCTTTCCCATCAGGATAACAATGAGCAAAAAGCTGTTCAAACATCTGGAAGACAGAGGAATACAAGTATGTTGGGGAAAGCTGGGAAATCAGAATTTTGGGTGACACTGTAGTCTCTACTCCTGAGAATGATCAGAATTAAAGCCTGAGCTGGAAGTATTGCTAAAATATTATTGTTGACCTGGCTTCTAACAGTGGTGATAAAATTTAGGTGGGGAATGTTTTAGCTTCTGGGTGCTCAGTGCAGCATCCATGAATGTAGCATGTCCACAGAAATCTCCATGCCTTGACTGGTCATTTCTATTTTTTTGAAGCTAGCATGCTACAAGAAAATTTGAATTTTCAAACACAATCTTTATGAATTCATTCTATGTCACTTCTTTCTTTTTCCCATTCTCTTTCTTGCTCCACAAAGTGTTTAAAAGTGTTCACCATTAAAATGAACTGATGCAGCCTGTCCTACTGTCTTTAGTAAAAAAAGAATTATAAAATATAAAGGCAAGGTAAACTAAGGTAAAATAAAGAAGGATTTTAAGAGCATGTAGACTACGTGTGTGCACTCCTTGCCATCTTGGCTGCTTCCTTATTTCCAAGAAAGCAAATTTGTATTTTCAATCACCAATACTGTAACGGGATGATGAAGAGCCAACTTCCCAATTTGCCACAATCACTTTTGTAAGAGTATCCATAACATACTATCAAAATTCCAAATGTGAATTCCAATCCTAAAAGGTTGGGCACCCTGTTTTGATTGAAGACTGTTTGGTATTGCTAACCACATAAAAGACTTCACTCTTTACCAAGTTCTTAAGTGAGGCTTGAGTTAGGAGCTTCTTGCCTCAAAGTCACACTCTACTCCAGTGTTTTTCAAACTTGGCAACTTTAAGATGTGTGGACTTCAACGCTTCAGAGTTGAAGTCCACCCATCTTAAAGTTGCCAAGTTTGAAAAACACTCCACTACTCTTTTCTACTTTTTCTTGGCATAGGCCTAATGCAACCATACTTTACCTGGTTTCTTTCAGGAAAGTAATCACAGTGACTTTTTCTGCAGCTTGTGACCAAGATGGGGAGAGCAGCAGGAAAAAAAATATGATTTTTCCCTTCAAAAACAAGATGCTCTGCTCTTTGACTGCTGGGAAAAAGAGTTGTATACATAAGTGACCAAATAGACTTTCACAAAGGAAATCTGGTTTTCGGAGAGCTCTCTGAAGATTCTATGTTATGTTATTATTGTTATTTCCTCTTCCACTTTCTATTTAGGTTCTTCTTTGGGTTTTGAATGAAGATAAAGATTTTGAAGAAGCCTTTAGCTATGGGGTCTCTGGAGTCATGTCTGACTACCCAACTCGCCTTCGACATTATCTTAATGCTCATCCACCCCTTTCCGATGAATGAATTAGAATGATACTTTAGAACTGGTGGTTGAAATTTTTGATGGGGGACGGAGAGAGAGAAAGCACATGGATGCAAAAGATAGGAAACTCAAAGTATACTTTGTGTCAATACTGTAAGAGGAAGACTTTGAAACCAATAATTTTGTTACTTTGTTGTTGTTGTTCAGTCCTTAAGTCGAGTGTGGTATTTTCAGTAACTGAGTAACATATTAGCAGGGGACTGAAGATATGCAAGGTCACAGTTTGATTCCACAGTGCAAAATCTGGCTACAGTCCTGCTTGTAGAACCATGACATTTTTTCAAGTTTGCCTCGTCTTAAATAGATACAACAAAAGACAAAAGAGGAGGAGAATCCTCTCACTAATACTCAGAAAAACAAATAAAAACAAAAAGTGCTTGTTAAAGAGTGGTCAACTTTATTTTTCTCTTGAGGTCAGTGTTCCCTTTGTAATAACTGAAGGGAACAGGTGGGATGATTTCAGGACCAAAAGCCGGTGAAACCATCACTATCACCCCTTCGTTTTAGCTTCTTCCTCATCTTTCTGTCCCTCTTGAGGGCCAGGTATTGTTGCTAGAACTCTAGGGGTGTCCTAGATGGATGGGGAGTCAAGATGGTAACCACACTCACACAATTGAAGCCCCACCCTTTCGACATGCATCATGTGTGCAATGCACTCTAAAAGGGGGCAGGGCTTTGATCACGCAGTTACAGCCGCCTTTTTGCCTTTTTTTTTCCTCCCCTGCAGGAAGGCCCATGTGGAAACCTACCCTTGAACTTCCTTGAAGAGGGCTCTTGAAATAAGCACAAGAGTTGGGCACAGCTCTAGAGTCACAAGCTACCCATCCCCGTACTAGAGGCTTTAGTTGCCAGGGGAGGGGAACAACTTAATTCAGCATTAAGTTCTTGGAGGTATGTGACAGTCATCATGGCAACCTTTACAGCTCTCCCAGACGTGTCCCACTGCAGGCTGATGCCTGTGTCAACAGCAGGTATGCAAACCAAGGGATACGTCCCACAAAGGGAGGATCAGCTGCAAGGGATTGGCAAGCAATGCCATCATCAAGTCAACCGTGCAACGTTGGAATGTTCTACTAGGGCAGCCAAAGGTTTTAATGGAGGCCAGTGAAGAAAGTGAGAGATTGCCTGATTTCCATGCTGTAAGAGATAAAGCAGGGTGTGTGCTCTAAGAATGAGTGAGTAAGTTGGTGGAGTTTAGCAAGTCTTTCTTAGACCCATTTTCCTTCTCCTGCTGTGATTTTTGGCACCAACAGAATGTAAAAATATAAGAGGGTCAACAAGTTCTCCCAGATGATTAATCTCCACCCTTCCTGGGCACATTCCTGGTACTCTAAACTATTCCACATGTGGCATACCATCTCTGGAACCCTCCTTCTAAAGTCAAAGTCTTGCTGGTGTTCTGTGCAGTGCAGGGCTGAGGCTGAATCACTCTGAGAGAGAAACTGAAGCTCTCATGATCTCTGCTATATTTTGGACCATCTCAGTTCCCTTGCATTTGCCACCACTAGAAGATAGTCCAAGTTAGAGTTTTGTTGTTGGGCATGCTGGTCTCAAGCCAAGACATCAGGGATTAAGTCCTGGGGGTTTAGCATAAATGGGGCTATCCATTTATTCCAAAGATAGAATAGTAAAAATGCAGTTGGTTCAAGGTACAGCTCTGTGATTTTCTCCTCACTGTACTCTCACCACCAGTACTCCACACTCTTGAGAAATTTGTAGCATAAGAAAATTAGGGTTTGAAAGAAAATCCTATGGGTCTGATACAACATGCAGCATCACAGAAAAATTCAATAAGGAAACTTAAATTATTGTGTTAACATTAATCCAGAATGGATTCTTCCAAAGCATCTTAACCATCAAGTCTGTTGGCTGGAAGCTGGCAAAATAAGCTCAGCCCATATTTACTGAAATTTCTTCTTCCTCTGAACATGGCACAATGATGTGATTTTCTTGCTGTCTCTCAAACCAAAACAAATTCTTTCCATAGATTTTTCTCTAGAGCACAAGTATGGAATTGGTGGCTCTCCCGATAGTGTTGGACACCAATTCCCATCAGCATAAGCCAGCGGGACCAACAATAAGGAGTAATGGGAGCTGTAGCTCCAAACCTGGCTACTCCTAGTGTAGGTGGCACTAAGTTAACCACTATGTTCAGGCTTCACACCAAGTGAATCCGTGCTCTTACTCCTACACTCTACAAGTCCCATGTCCCAATCTGAGGTTTTCAGAAGTCAGGCACAATTATAAAACGGTAATATGGTCTGCACATGGCCAAAGGCCTCCTCCATATTATTAGGTAGCATGTTCCTCTGCTGAACCCTAACATTGAGAAATAGGTTTTCTCAGCTGAGTCCCAATTCAAATTAATTGCACTGTAAAGATTAAGATCTGATGCCTGTAATTATCAGTTGTGTTTGTAGTGTCCTTGGAGTTCTCTGAGCTTGGTTGTTTTCTTGCAAACGTTTCGTTACCTGTCTAGGTAACACTTTCAGTGCTAGAATGGGATGGGGTTTGCTCTCTGTTTACATACTGTGGCGTGCCCTGCCAGTGTTGGTGGGGGTGGGGGTTTTGTTTTATTTTTTCCTCTGGTAGTTCCTTGATTACGGTATTGTTTACTGCTTAATTGTATGTCTGGTGATAATCTTGGTGTTAATCTCTGCTTATCTGGGTGATGATTGCTGGTGAGGAGATGTTCTGGTCTGGTTTTCCTTTCTATTGTCTCTTTTGAATAGAGTGTAGATGTTGTTTATCTCTGTGTGCCTGTTGATGGCTGCCTTGTCTGAATACCAAGCTTCCAAGAACTCCCTCCCATTTTTTGGATTTAGCTTGGTCTAGGATGCTGACAGTTTCCCAGCTGATAAATAAATAAATAAAAGTTGATAAATAAATAAATAAATAAATAAAACGATAAATAAAAGTTGATAATTAAATAAATAAAACAAAAACCCCCCACCCCCACCAACACTGGCAGGGCAGGCCACAGTATATAAACAGAGAGCAAATCCCATCCCATTCTAGCACTGAAGATGTTACCTAGCCGGGTAATGAAGCGTTTGCAAGAAAACAACCAAGCTCAGAGAACCCCAAGGACTCCACAGTTCAACCCTGAGCTACACATATTCGCTTCTATTGGTATCATTCATTTCATTATACAGTGGTACCTTGGTTCACGAACTTAATTCGTTCCGCGACTCTGGTCACGAACCGAATTGGTCGTGAACCGAATCAAATTTTCCCATAAGGTTCAATGTAAATACGGTTAATCCGTTCTGACCCCTACGAATTTGGTCGCCAACCGATTTTTGATCGCGTCCCGAATCAAATTTCCCTATAAGGTTCAAAGTAATTACGGTTAATCCGTTCTGAACCATATGTTGTTGTTTTTTTAAACTGCAAAAATATGACACAAAGTACAGTACGAAGAGAGAGAAAGCTAACCTTGCTCGACGCGACTTCTGGCGTGGAGGACAGGAAGGCGGGTGGGGAGGCGGTTACTGCTTGGAGGGAGAGTCCCCCTCCCTACAGGAAGCCATGACCACATGTCACGGGAAGGAAAATGGCCACAGATCCTGTTCGTAACCCGATCCGGCGTTCGTGAACGGAGGCAAAATTTTGCGACCAGAGCTGTTCGTGAACCGAATTGTTCGTGAACAGAAGCGTTCGTGAACTGAGGTACCACTGTACAACATATCCTTTAAGTGACAATAGTTTGAGTCTGTAACCATTGTCTTTTCTCTGACAAAAGCACCTGTCCTGAGAAGCTATACTGCAGTATGGTGGTGCAAAATTAAGGAAAATTGGTCACCGCCCAAAGGGAAAGGGAGTTATAAATAAGATTGTGGGAGAAGGATGCTGCAGCTAGACCTGTTAGCCCTAGAATTGTTACCTGGCAGAGGGAAGTTTCATGGACCTAGAGAGAAGCCGTGGGGATATCACTGAAATTCTGTTCTCCAACACTGTTTAGTCAATACTGTATATCATCCCCTCCAATGTGACTGATTATGACTTAATTATGTGCCATCAAGTCGGTGTCAACTCTTGGTAACAACATAGATAGATATGAATAATAGATCAAATTGTACAATCCCCCCCTGTGAGAGTCAGGACAAGAGGATGAGACTGAACCCTCCCTAAAGAATGCAAGGGAGGTTGGGAGGGTGACCCTGGAATTTGCTCTCACTCTGAGAAGATTTCTGTAACGGGAGTAAGGCCATTAAACTTTGCTGGATAGAATCTGTACTGTCTCCTGGAGTTTCCTGGGCTAATCCTGACACCCCCATGTGAAACAATAGAGGATAAAATCAGATGTTTTATTTTAAGGACCCTTAAATGCATAGTTTTATTAGGTCCTTTTCCTCTTGGTTTAAAGATTTGGATCTTTCCCTTGCCATATACCCTGGGCTATTCGCACAACCACTCTGGGTACATTTTAGAAGTAAAACCAGGGTGAAGGTTTCCCAGGAGCTGAGAAGGGAATAATTGAGTGGGAATTGTTACCCAGGCCTTCCCAATCCTAGCCATTAGGTGACACTCCCTTTTAAATAAATATTTCCTGGTGCTGGCTGCAGTTAAGCCAAGTAAACAATACACAGAAAAGGCAAAGGCAAGGACCTGGAGAACACCCACCAACGATCATTGGTCAGACTCCATTTAATCTTCATATATTCAGTTCTGCAGCTATCTTAGCAACTAAATTCATTTCTATCTACCATTCTACCTCCTTTCAAGTATATTAATACAGCCCATAGCATTCAGCTGACAAAGTGGGGTCTCATCTATGAAAACTCTAGCAAAAAGGCTGCAGGATTTCTAGGCTTGTGGAGGAGCAAACTAAAATGAACCATAACAGCAAAGACATCTATTAGCAGTAAAAGTAAACCACTGGAATTCACAAGCAGAAGTCAATCTTATCAAATCCGGAGAACAAAATCATTGTTGAATATGCAATATCTATCTTGCTAAGTCTGCACAAGAGTCAGCAGTTGCTAGTTAAGAAAAGGTTACAGCCATGCTGATTGGATCATGTTGTCTTTTGAATACTGGGCATTCATTCATGCTTTGCACAGTATTATGATATGCTGTGTTCTACCTCTTACAGGCTGTAGGTGGGTAAAATGCACATGCTTCTCTGTCTGGGCTTAGGTCATAATTTGCCTACCCATTTAAAAAAAAAAGGTCATTTTATGCAGCTGGTAAAATAGATTGTGGCCATCACAGTTGATGCCAAAATGCATATATTCATCTAGTCAGCAACATCAGACTTGGCTTCACTGCAACAGATTTAACATGGTCATCCCTCTGACGTTAGCCACTGGTGTAGCTGAAATCATTATATGCAGATTCAAGTCCTGCTCAACCACGAAACTTTTGATCTGGGTATTTTGTTGCAATACGCCAGCCTATTTCCTTCCTTGCAACATCTAACACTGCCTCACAATGAGGAGGTGAACAATGATCACCGATCCCTCCCAAACCTGTCTCCTCTGGCTTGCAGTGGCTTTCCAAAGTTCCCAAGCAGAAAATACAGGTGAAACTCGAAAAATTAGAATATCGTGCAAATGTTCATTTATGTCAGTATGGCAACTCAAAAGGTGAAACCAATATATGAGATAGACGTATTACATGCAAAGCGAGATATGCCAAGCCTTACTTTGGTATAATTGTGATGATTATGGCGTACAGCTTATGAAAACCCCAAATTCACAATCTCAGAAAATTAGAATACTACATGACATCAATAACACAAGGATTGGAAATAGAACAATATCGGACCTCTGCAAAGGATAAGCATGCATATGTACTCAGTACTTGGTTTGGGCCTCTTCTGCAGCAATGACTGCCTCAATGCGGTGTGGCATGGATGCGATCAGCCTGTGGCACTGCTGAGGTGTTATGGAAGACCAGGATGCTTCAATAGCGGCCTTCAGCTCCGCTGCATTGTTCGGTCTCATGTCCCTCATCTTTCTCTTGGCAATGCCCCATAGATTCTCTATAGGGTTCAGGGCAGGCGAGTCTGCTGGCCAATCAAGCACAGTAATCCCATGGTCATTGAACCAGGTTTTGGTACTTTTGGCAGTGTGGGCAGGTGCCAAGTCCTGCTGGAAAATGAAGTCAGCATCCCCATAAAGCTCGTCTGCGGAAGGAAGCATGAAGTGCTCCAAATTCTCCTGGTAGACGGCTGCGTTGACCCTGGACTTAATGAAGCACAGTGGACCAACACCAGCAGATGACATGGCTCCCCAAATCAACACAGACTGTGGAAACTTCACACTGGACTTCAAGCATCGTGCATTGTGTGCCTCTCCATTCTTCCTCCACACTCTGGGTCCTTGGTTCCCAAATGAGATGCAAAAGTTGCTCTCATCAGAAAAGAGGACTTTGGACCACTGAGCAACAGACCAGTTCTTTTTTTCGGTAGCCCAGGTAAGATGCTTCTGACGTCGTTTGTTGTTCAGGAGTGGCTTGACACGAGGAATACGACATTTGAAGCTCATGTCCAGGATCCGTCTGTGTGTGGTGGCTCTTGATGCACTAACTCCAGCCTCAGTCCACTCCTTGTGAAAGTCATCCAACTTCTTTTGCAATTACCTTTTGGGACTTTCCCTCCTTATGGAGGGTGTCAATGATGGTTTTCTGCACAACTGTCAGGTCAGCAGTCTATCCCATGCTTGTGATTCCTACTGAACCAGCCTGAGAGACCATTTAAAGGCTCAGGAACCCTTTGCAGGTGTTATGGATTCATTAGCTGATTAGAGTGGGACACTTTGAGCCTAGAATATTGAACCTTTTCACACTATTCTAATTTTCTGAGATTGTGAATTTGGGGTTTTCATAAGCTGTACGCCATAATCATCACAATTATACCAAAGTAAGACTTGACATATCTCGCTTTGCATGTAATGCGTCTATCACATATATTGGTTTCACCTTTTGAGTTGCCATACTGACATAAATGAACATTTGCACGATATTCTAATTTTTTGAGTTTCACCTGTAATTGTTCAGATCCCCAGCTATATGATCCTCCCCTTCACCGGAATGTAGAGTCTGCAACCCTAGAACATGAAGATAAAGGAGATGTTGCCTACTGCCTTAGGGGAAGTACTACTAGCACAATAATGAAGATGTGGATGACGTTTACGTTATTCACATTTTAACATCTTGGAATTAAAAAGCATTATTACCAGCAGAGAACTTCAGCATAGGCTGTTTGCAGAATCCTCTGTTTTATCAGTACAAAAGTCTGGGAGACACGGAAGGCTATCTTATTAAAGCTTATTAATGCCATCTACAAAAGTGCCATCTTCCAGCTGCCAGGAGATCAGTCTCGCTGTAAAAGACTAACCTCACCAACTATCCCTCAAGAAACCGTTTCCAAAGAAAAACGGAGCCCCCTGGCTGCCCCACGAAAGCCTACCCGCTGCGCCCGACAGCCAAGAGAAAGGCACTCTGCACAGGGGCAGAGGCACGTTGGTTTCGGGGCTGGCCCAGGCGCAGCGCCCCGCCCAGCCGCGCCACCTCTCCAGACAGCCTCCGCGCGCCCGCCCCCACTTCGTGCCAAATCAAGCGCGTCCTCCGCTCGCTTCCCCTCCCCTTTTATCAGTTCTGCAGTTTATTTGCATGCCCGCCCTCATTGGCTGGGCAGAAAGAGGAGGGAGCAAAGGGGGAAGCCCGCAGAAAGGAGGAGGGAGAGAAAAAAGGGGCGGGGACACCTTTGTTTCACAGCTTGGGTTTGTAAACAAGAGGAAGTCTAGACGCCCAGCTGGAGCGCTTCGCGGGGGGCTGCGGGTCTGTCGGCGGGGCGACTCCCCTCCCCAAAGGCTGCACCGAGGCACCATCCTACGTGGGGGCCCTTCGCCGTTGCTCTTCGGGCAGGTGAGATTTGGGGAGGGGGGACTTCAGGGAAACGGTGTCGTCCGTGGACGCGTATGCCCCACGAAAGGCTCACGGTGCGTGTCTGTGTGTGTGTGTCACATACAGTCTACATATATCCTGTTGACCTCCTACAAGAATTAAGGGAGGGGGATGCAGTGGAGGCTGGTGAGCACCAGTTCATGGTCCCCTGAAGGCGAACGGGTCTGGTAACTAGCGAGGGATGAAAAATATCCCGGGGGGAATTATTTTATTCATCCTGACAACAGGCGAGGGCACCCAAAGAGGGCATTTCCTATAATAACCAAATGCTCCTTTTGTTATTTCAGCAGGGGAGTTATCCCCTCCCTTCTCAATGGCCCCTATCTCCTCTATCCAACAGGAAATGCGATACAGTAGACCAGTGTTTCTCAACCTTGGTGACTTGAAGATGTGTGGACTTCAACTCCCAGAATTCCCCAGCCAGCAAGGCTGGCTGGGGAATTCTGGGAGTTGAAGTCCACACATCTTCAAGCTGCCAAGGTTGAGAAACATTGCAGTAGACAAAAGGTATCTGTTTCAAGAGTCACTAATTCAGGATAATGTGGCATCTTTTATGTATTGAACACTTGTTTTGTCCCCTGGAGGATAGTTTCCAGCACAATATCAATTGGCAGCCAAACCAAACGAGTCATAACTATGGAACTGTTTATGAAGGCTGGTTTTAACCCTCTCTTAAGCTGAGAGCAACTAGATTTGTCTCATTTCTCAGGGGCCTTGAACTATCCATCATTCAAGAGAATTTAATTTTTCCATCTTGCAGTGCTCTTAGTAAAAGGAGGGGGATGATTTGCACCTCCAACTTTTCTTTCCATATCCTTTTTCTTATTCTGAACTTCACATTTTAGGAAGTTTTTAAAACACAGGAAAACATTTACATGAGTGGCCCTAGAATTTATATAGAAATATGAAATTTGGCCTATTGCTCAACAGCTGGCCTGGAAGTAAAAATCCTGCCATTTACCTCTGGTGGAAAATCCAAAGGCATTTTTCAGTTTATGAACATCCCAGTCCTATCATTATCAACTGTCCCACCCTCTATATCCACCTCCTTTTTTTTCTACATGTTTATTACAGGCTTCCTGTTTAGCAGTTATAAAAATAAGTAAACATAAAGTACACCTGATTTTTACAATAAAAGAAACCCAAGATATTTCAGCTTGTCTCATCTTCTTGTCTATTCTCATCTCTCTCTCTCTCTCATAGGCTCCCCAATAGCCTGTTTATGGGTGTGTTTCTACAGACACCCTGTAATTGATATATCACACACACTATATTTACTTGAGGTTCAAATAGCTTAAATATCATATCATACTCATACTCATTTCTTACTTGCTATACCAGAGTAAAATTACTATATATAAACAAGTATTGCATGGTTCTTAGAGCACAATGTAATATGACAATAGTCATGGTCTCCATTAACAAAACAAGAGACTAAGATCAAGATAAGCTGAATGCTTATTTATAAGGCTCACAGATAAGATAAATCAGCTTAAGAAAAACTCTTTTCATATCATACATCAGATATTTCCCCCATCATATAAAAGAGGCCCTACTCTCTTCTGAAATAAATGTGCAAAACACACTGTTTGAAATATATGCTCCTGTTCATTTGGTGTTCAGACCAAAACATATACCTGTTTCTTGTCCATATCCAGTAGAAAAGCAATCAATATATATTGCTGGTAAACAAGATGCCTCCCCTATTAGTTATGGCTAGTATACTTCTGTTGTCCCTTAGACTATCCTGGATATTGCTTAGAAGAGAATCTCAGTTGCCATATCAGCAAATATTATGCCATTTATTAAGGAGAACAACATTTATGTTACAATTCCTTGGGAGTTCAATGGCATTTTTATAAGGCATGCAGGTTGGGAGTGAATAATGTGATGGCATTAAATAATTTTTAAAAAAGGAACTGTACTTTAAAAAAAACACTTCTTTGTTATCTTCCTTTCACTTCCTCCTTTATTCCTCTTTGTCTAACTATTCCCCTGTTGTTCCTCTCTTCTATTATCCTACCAGTAGTTTCTGCATTCATTATAGATTCTTAGAGAAATTAGGGGGAAATTTAAGAAGATGAAAAAACCCTCTCCAGCACCGCCATGCACAGAAAAACGGAGGCTGCGTGGACAGGGTGGATACTGTATCCAAAGCTTGCTTTAAAGCTTCCCTTAGGAGGAAGGGAAAAAAGGTCTCCCAAATACTAGACCTTCATCTCTAAAAAAGCCAAAACAAAAATCCAGCTTCCTGGTAGATGTAGGGAGTCTCAGCCAACATTTTTCCCAGCTCAGCATTCCTTTGCCTGCAGGACTGGCTGGTTTGCTTCCCTTTCAAGGAACCACCTTTTTCCCTCCTCCACATTATGTTCCAGACAACCTCTCCACCCACCCCCTTTGGAAACCAAGCCTCCATCCTTCCCTGCAGAGATTCTCCTCTTGCCTGCCTCCCCTCAAATACCTCTCCAACTGATTGGTTTAGCCCAGTGTATTTTCCAGCAATCCCCATCGTGCTGCTCCTCCCTCTTCTCCGCTCATCCTTAAGGCTGCTTTGTGTCTGTCCCATTCTTCTGCAGTCAGCTGGAATTGAGTGCTGTCTGACCCAAGTTCTGCCTTATTCTGCCCTTGGTTTGGCTGCACTTAAGTGGCCACCATTCGTGCCACACAGTTCTTCAAACCCATCATTGCCTTTTCTTAAGTCCACCCTTACTATCTCTGTGCATCCTGAAACACAATTCATCTAGATTCCTTCTGCCCTCTTCCTGACTTAGCATAAGATCCCTTCACCATTTCACAACTCTGAACACTGCTTGCTATTCTGTGACAAGCTGTTTATGTCTGTCACCACCAAGTATTTTTTCTAGACTTTTCGGCTTCCTGTATTGACACCCCCCCCCCCCCCCCCGTCTCAACCAAGGCAGGTGGCAGTTGCCTCTGAAGATAGATACATGCAGCGAAAGTGAAAGCTGGCCGTGGATTTGGGGTTGGGGGGAGTGGTTATAATATTTGACAGTTATGTCCAAAATCTTGGTGGTAGAATAAACAAAATGGAAAGCCAAATGGTTGGTTTCATAAGAGACGTCTAGAATTTACAGCAAGTGGCGTTCATGGTCAGGTATTAGGAAGAAGACCTAATCTGAAATTAATTGGAAGGGTGGCTTGTGAAGATAGGGTGCTTGGGTGCTATTCTAAGGTAGTTTTCTTTCATCACAGGATGATCAGCTGTGACCTACATCCTGGGGTTAATTACAGGCTGAGTCTCCAAGAAGCTGCCTAGGGAGGAAAAGCACGTGGTATTGTTTTTATTTAGATACCAGACTGGTTACACAGATCTTTGCTAGCTCCCAGAGCCAAGAAACAAAACTTTGGCATTCTGACTCTAGGTCTGTAAGCCGTCACTTCTGGCAGGTTCTCTGCATGTTGATGACCCGCCTCTCACCTCTTCCTCTCTTTTAGGGCTGCCAGGGAATCTCCCCCCCAGCATCTCCTCTAGGGGCTATCTAGTTTTCCACAGCTCTCCTGCAGCTTCTCCCCTGGTGCGACTCCCACCACGATGGTGAGGCTGTCCAAACCCAAAACTTTTCAGGCCTATCTGGACAACTGTCACCGACGCTACAGCTGCGTGCATTGTCGGGCCCACCTGGCCAACCACGACGACCTCATCTCCAAGGTACACAAAAGGAATGCGATACCCCTGGTGCACTCCTCTAGAGCAGCTCACAGCAGCCAAGGAAAAGGGGCTGCTGTGTGTTGATTAGCTCATTTAAAAAAGGAAGGAAGAAAGAAAAATAGACAGTTTATTACCGAAGGACAGTGGAGTACTATACAGAAAGACAACAAAGAAAGGACAGTCGTATGTTTCTTATCTTATACCCCACCGTAAGATTATTACTGTGCATTTTCTGTGTTCCTTTAGAGTTTATCAATCCTGTACCAAGTAAGTAGGTCATTTCAGACCAGTGTCAAATAATGTCTTAAATATTTTTACCCTAACGTAGCAATATTAATGTTGCAAGTAGAATACAGAGGCCTGGAGAGTATACATTAAGCAAGCCAAGTCCAGGCTCTAGCAGCCATGGTTTATTGGAGAAATCAGCACCTCCCAAGCAAACCACAATATTAATCTGGAAATTTCCTCTTTGGGAATAATGCAGTTGAAAGCTAGACAAGGAAGGGGAGGCCTCCAAACAGCAGCCAATTGCAATATCATGTCTCTTTCCAGAGCTACTGTTCAGTTGCTGCAGAATTTCTGAGCAGTAAAGGATGGAAAGTTATTTGGGAGTAGAAGATGAAGGAAAGGGATGAGGAGAAATTGGAAGGGCAGCTGGGGGTCTTATAGAGGGCAATGAGTTCTTTCAGAGAGGCGTGCCTAGGCTTGTTCTACCACCTCCACCTTAGCTCTCAAGAGCTTGCGAGGCCAGCAGGTCTCAGCTGTGACTGATTAATCATTAAACTCATTTTCATGGGGTTGAAAGCAAACCAGAGAATAAACAAGGAAATGGGGAAGAGAACTATTGCCTCTGGCTGCTTGCTGGCAGCCAAAGGGGAGAGGAAGATAAGCAGCTAGCCTCCAACCAAAGTCTACAGAAGATAAGCAGCTGAGACAGGCTGAAGGCTGCTCCTGAGACTTGGGTTCCCAAGGTTGAGATAATTGGGCGGGGGGGGGGGACAGAGGGAGAGTGGCAGGAGGAGAAATAAGGCAGGAAGTATTCAAGGTTGGTTTGATGTATTCGTTTAATACAGCTAACCAACAGAAAAGTATTTTGTTTTTAATCTATCCCTGTCTCCTTTTTGTTATAGTCTTTTCAAGGAAGCCAAGGACGGGCATATCTATTCAACTCTGTGTGAGTATTACAAAAGAGGAGCATATTCCAGGGAAAAAAAAATCAAGTGTTCAGGTTTTCCCTACCATCGGACTACAACTGGCATCCTCTGAGGCCAGGACAGCCAAGATGGGAGTTCTAGCTTACCATCAGAAGGGCAGCAGGGTCCTGCTGTATCCTAATTTTGTGACTGAAAGCTCATTGAGGTAGAAACTCTGTATTTAGTCAGTACTTGCACCCACTGCAGAGAGGGGTTCCTCCAACTAAAGAGTCCTCTACTGAGGAAAATCTAGGTGCCTGAAAGAAAAGATCTCAAGTAGTCTTCACACTGAAGTCCTTCACATAGCACTTGTTCCTTTGGGCCGTCTGTAGCCTGAAGGGCCAGCAAAAGAGATCATTGGATCATAGCGGAAATAGAAGAAGACATGAGCAATTAACCCATTAAGATAGTAGAGTGAGAGAAAGAGGGAAATAGATTTCAGTAAAAGATGACCTAATAGGCTATTCGTCTTTTCCAAAACAGCAGGAGTATGGGGTGTTCAGATACAATTCAAAGAAATGAGAGGCCTTCAAAGCAAACCTAAAATACTTTAGCACTAGTATTGACTGGCACATCGTTCCAAACTGAAACTCTCACTGAATCTGGGAGTGTTACTTCCCAGCAATCTCATGGAGTTGAGTGAATTCTGCAACCACAATGGAGTTGCAGGAACGAGTAGGGATTCACAAGGTTTTACTATTTTGATAGCAGAACTGAAACCTGGAGGTTAACCAGTTCCTTCCCTAATATGCAGGCTCTTGTTTGTGACTGTATTGCACAGTTGACATTCACCATAAGGTGAGATACAATCTTTGGTTCCCTTCCCACCCCGCCCCAAGCTCCAGCCAGTCTCTATGGCACTATGCTTCAGAAGGCCTTGGAACACCCCAAAACATGGTGCAAAACAGAGGAGCTCTGGCTCTCCTTTCCACATGCAGGTGGCTGGGCTGACCTCCCTCATTGTGTTGTGCTTCTGAAGCCCACTGAGTGCCTCTGAAGCTGGGCACAGTCCAAGTGCTGGAATAATCTCCAGCCTCATCTCCAGTTTCTGAGAAAGGGTTGGACTTGCTCCTGTCCTGTTGTGCTTCCAAAGCAACCTAGCAGAACTGGGGAAGGGGGAAATCATACCCCACCCTTTTCTCCAGTTGAAGACCAAACAAACCCTGGGTTTTGTCAAGCACCCCAAAAGGGAATAGAACCATTGTTATGGCAGCAATGTGTCAAGCGCCAGCCCCAAAGAACATCCATGTAAGGCCTGTGGGTGATTTCAAGGCAAAATAGAACTCATGCTAGGAAAACAAGCGAGGGGCTCTAGATCAGGACTGATGGGCCCTGTCAAAACCAGATGACATTGTGCTTTCTTTTGGCTCTGTACAGAGTGAATGTCGGATGTGGCCCAGCAGAAGAACGCGTTCTGCTGACAGGCCTGCATGCTGTAGCTGATATATACTGTGAAAATTGCAAAACCACGCTTGGATGGAAATATGTGAGTCTCCTGCTTCGTACTCTTCCCCTCCCTAGAACAATTGCACCACTAATACAGAGCTTCCACCAATATTGTCCCTTTCTCTTTTTCTATAGGAACAGGCCTTTGAGACTAGCCAGAAATACAAGGAGGGCAAATACATAATTGAACTGAACCACATGATTAAGGACAATGGCTGGGATTGAAAGCCAACCATCATCTTTGGACAACTGTATGTAGGGGTGGAGCATAAGAAATGTCAAATTTCCACGAAACCTGCCTCTGCCTTCTCAACCATTGGATTGCCATCCCAGTTACCTCCAGGGGCACCTGAGTTGTGAAGGAGGAGGTGGTGCTTCTGCCAAGGGACACATACCCACAGCTCAGACATGTTACCTTCCTGTGGAGAAAAGTGGCAGCCCCAGGACACCGTTAGGCCAGGGACAGTGTGCAAGCAGGGACTGGGGTGGGGGGAGGACTACGGCTGGCTCTGTTGTCCAGAGAGAGCCTGAATCAAGAGAAATGAGGGGAAATGTACAGTGCAAGGGGGAAGGGAAAAGTTAGGCGTGTACAGTACTTGTGAGTGTGTGTATGTATTATATAAATAAAAGTATTGAAGTGATGGAGTTTTTTTTTTCTTTCTTCCTTCTACAGCAGGGTAGTTGGTAGATTGGAGCAAGGGAGACAATATAAATTCTTCTGGCTGCTCCCAGCCTAGCTAATTAAAGCAAAAGGTTGAGCTTAGCTGGTTTGTTTTATTTCTCCCCAATCTTTCTAAAACATTCAAGGTGTTCTGCAAGCAGCGAGGCTGAACCAGCAGCAAAATGAGTGTTCTGAACAGGAGTTGCCACAACAATCTCGTTAGCCATACATCGATAATATCTTGCATTATGGTCACAATTCCTAGTGAAAGGGAATAATTGGCTCTAAACCTCCGGAGGGACTGAGCTACAACCCATCATGTAGCCCCATTCCTCCAGATCATTAGAAGGCAGATTTCCATACTTACCAGGGTCTGTTTCCCAGTCGTGGGATGGATAAGGAGATTCTTAATACAGCTCGGAAGCCCAAATGAAGTAAGTAGTTCTCTGAAAGCAGAAAGCAATTGATGGAGAAGATGATGGATTAACCTTGCCCAGGGTCCCTTTGGAGAGGGCTGAAGCTGGCACAGCTGGAAACAAAGAATCCAAGACCAGAATGGACCATTATCAAAACACAGTGCATATCCCTTCCATAACCCAGGCTGAGAAACCAGCTAAGGGCAGGAAAAAAGGGCATACAATTTCAACCCTGGTCTCAGTATGGCTTTATTCCTAGATTCTGCAATAGCTGATCATTGTTTTTAGAGCTGCTTTGGCATCTGCATTAAATTAATTTACTCATCCAAGCTTTATCCTTGACTTTGCTGCTAACTGCTGAGAGTGCAGGTTTGAATAACGAGAGAGGGTTTATTTCCACGCCCTGTGGGAAGCGCTCTCATATTTTAAAGGGTGTTCTCTGTGGTTGGAGCACATTTCCTTTCAGTCCTGGACAGCATGGCTAACAGCGAGGAATAATGGAAGCTGAAGGCCAAAAAGATCTGGAGGGACAGCAGATTCACTGCGCTGGCTTGTGGCTGCATTTCTTCATCCACAAGGGACGTTGCCCTCAATCCATACTCCTACCAAATTTACCTGGAACCAAGCTCAGCATACCCAGGTTCCTCTGTGCATGTTCTAGAATTTCATTGGTACTAGGTAGCTTTCATCCCAACTTTAACACCGATCAAACCTTCAAAGGATGCAGCACTTCCAGCCCCAGAACCTTAAACAGCTGTACAATATAGGTGGAGAAATGGGGGAGAGAAATTGGGAGGGGGAGGTACGTAAGCAGCTTTCTACCACTTGCCTGTGTGCTCAGCAGAAGGATTTGATTCCATCACACCCAACAGACACTGCAAAAGGGCCTGATGACCTATTTCAGCCAGCTACCGCTCTTCCCTCCAACCTTTACTCCTCAACTTCTCCCTCTGCTGGCCAAGGGTAACACTGCTCTAGTTAAAGATTAACCCACATTTGTACTTTGTAAATCCTGTTGGACCACTTCCTACAATTACACTATCACATGACACAACAAAAAGAACTATTAAAATATCTCTCATTGTAGAACTACTTCATTAGATCTCTATAGCCCAATATTCTCTCTCTCAATAGCTGCAGGCATAATATCATACTCTATCTGTTCTGAACATCTTGTTATCAAGATGTTGGCGTAGAATTTGGACGTTCTCCCTAATTATGTTCTCAACGGTGGCTCTATTCATGCTCCAGGATATATCTAGCTTTGATTTAGGATAGATGCAAGTACTGTCCTAACCCAGAGAAAGAAATACACACACATACAAAAAGGCAACAGATAATAATTTTGAAGTGGATGAGTTGGAGACGTATGTTTATAAAAACATACTTCTCTCCCCATGAAGAGTAAGTTACTCTACCATGCACTTGATTTCACAGCAATCCAGAAAACCATGACTATCTGAATCAGATGCAAATCAACAGGGCTTCGCTAACTCTGAATTAATAAGGATAAGTCTCCTGCAACTACTTAAGAGGAAAGTGGGAGTATCAATTCCCCCTTTTAAGGGTTTGGGCATTCAGACAGCATTGCTAATCCATTCTGCTGGTCACTGCCCATTTCTCACCTGTTCCACCTGAGCATAAGGAAATGACCAATGAGAGTGGATGGAGAAGGTCTTGATGGCAAGTTGTAGTGGGCTGCAAGAATAACCCTGAAGAATAGCCATAGCCAAGACAAGGGTCAGATAAGAGAAATCTGACTCCAAAGCAGGAATGTAATCTGAGAAAGCGTCTCAGACTTGATCTTCCCTAGTTCTCTTTAGGACAGTGTTGTCCAAACTTGGCCACTTTAAGATGAATGGACTTCAACTCCCAGAATTCCCCAGCCAGCCATTAAGTTAAGTATGTAAAACTTAACATTTTACATACTAAACCTAGATTTAAATCAGATACAAATGTCACCATGAGTGTAAAGAAATTCTTAAACGGTAACCATATGTGGATCTTTAACTTTGCTGTTAAATAGAAACAAAGAAATAGTCTACTGTACAGCATATCAATAAAAAACATTTCCCTTCCTTCATCTTTTACCAAGTCTGTAAATAGTTATCAGGAGGAACCAGCTGAAACTTCCTTGATTTATATACTGTAGAAAATAAAATCATGCCACCTGATTTTAAAAAGTATGGCGTTTAAGCTTGGCTGTATTGTAGCTGAATAATATGAGTAGTAGTATCAGCTTGTCAAGGGAAGCCAGGTCAGGAAACAGACACCATGAGAACTTCTGGAGTTCTCCTTTACTGTTAAGGGTAGAATAACAGAATGAAAGCCTGACAGAGATTCTGTCTTCCCCCTTGTGTACCAAAGAGAGTCAAGGCAGAGCAATCATGAGTTTCTTTCTCACCTTTTTCTCTCTTTCAGGGCTAAGCTGGTGTTCACCTGACAAATTCCTTCTTCAAGGCCATCTCATAAGAGCATAAGCTGGATCAGACTCCTGGACCATGTAGTCCAGCAGTTTGTTCTCACAGGGAGAACAAGGAAGCCCACCAGTCTCCCAGCAGGTGGCCTTCAGAGGCAGCCCCACTGGCCTCAAGGCTAGTAGCCATTGATCCCCTGGCCTTCTATGAATTGATCCAACCCTTTTTGAAGCCAGCCAAGCTGGTTGCCAGCACAACATCTCATGGCAGCAAATTCCAAAATTTAATTATGTATTGCGTAAACACATTCATCCTTTTGTCTGTCCTGATTCTTTCATACTCCTCTACAGGTTAGATTTTCCACTATGGCCATAACCCAAATATACCAGCACTAACTACTGAGGATCATAATGTTATTTTTCCAATATTTGGCCATAGACATTCTAACAGCAGTTATTAAATCCTGATTTAATTCTAAATCAATTATATAGTATTATTTTTAAGCTAGTTTAAGATGGATATTTATATTTTTACTGTTTTTAACATTTGGATTTTAATTGTGAGCTACCCAGAGTCACCCTCTGGGGGAGATGGGCAGCATATAAATTTAACAAATAAATAAATAAAAATAAATAAATAAAAATCACAGAGCTAATTCTGGACACAACCTTATTTTCTGTGTTGTCATCTTACTCATCTCTGAAACAATTTCCAGCCGAAAGGAGGAAACTTGGGGACAAGTCCACCATAGGAACTGAACGAAGACAAGCCCCTTAACTTTCTTCCATTGTATCTACCTCAGCTATATATGAACTTTGTATACATTGTAAAACCAGGTGTGCCCATCCAAATGTGTTGGTTGCGCTGGTTGGGACATTTGCAAGCCGTAGTTCCCAAGGACACCAAGGGACATTTCTGCAGATGCAAGAACATCCTCTGCATTATTCCTAAGTTTCAGATCAGTGGGGAAAGAGATCTGCACCCTATTCTGACATGCCTTTAATTTCTAGTCCCAAATTCTGGTGCCATCAGATATGAATAGGATTGGGTGGACCTGGCGGCTCCAAATGTTGATTCCAAATTCCCTGCACCTCCTTAATACAACATAAGAGGGCACTCAAACCCTACACCAAGACACCATAGGGAGCAACTGCTATTGTGTTGTGTTGTCTTGTTTTCATCTGCTAGAGAGGTGGCACACACTACTTTTATTTAACTCACATTTTTTGGAGAGAATGCAATGTTCATTCAGTTGCATAGCAACCAACTCTTCTTAAAGTCAGAGGAAGGAAAATGTTACTAAACAGATGAAATTAATTTGATCTGCCATGTGCCACTTAATTCCTATAGTCACCTCTTATTAAATTTTGCTTCTGTAACAAAAGTGACCCGCACCCACCTAATATGCAAAGATGGCCGGAAAGCATTTTCAATTCCTGCTTCCCTCAGAACCTAGAAATTCTGGTTAATGGCTCTAGATTGTACTTCCTTCCTACAGGAACCAAGAAAATCACTGTTTTCTTATATCTATCTAATGTAAGTTGGGGTGGTGACCATGCCTGTTTTCATCCATTGCAAATTGACTCTTGAATGACTCTTTAACATTCACTTCTTGGAAACGTAAGTAAAAAATATGTTCATTAGAAATCAATACTAAACAGAGTAGAAACTCAGCTGGGGCCAATCTCTAGAAAAGGGCACTGAAATATTTCAGTGTTATTTATGAAACCTTAAATGCATATATCCCCCCCCACCCACCCTCCAAGAATCTAAAATCATAGCCAATGCAACAAATGTTCATTCTTCTGCCAGAAATCAGGAACAGGATCAAGCACCAACAAGCTGCAAGGGAGCATCACGGTGGTGACCTGGAGCCCTTAGACCAGTTATTGTATCTCAAGTTACTGTGAGGAGGATTATGTAGAGGAAAACATTAATACCTATTGCCCTAAGATATTTGAAGGAATAGCTGGATGAAATACAGAGAAATAAATACTTTATTTAGATTTAGTTTGAAATTCTAAGTATCATGGTCCTCTTAACTGAGAAAACAGAGTTTTGTGGCACTTTAAAGACTAACAAATGGCTGTAAACCCTTCTTTGAGGGAGCTTGACTCCTGGTGACCATGCTGTACAGCAGAGTAACATCTTCAGGATCGATTTAAAACATCTCTTCCACTCCCCAAACCGTCTTTTCCACTTATTTTATTACCTGGATTGGTGGAAGAATGCCCTGGCAAGGTTTCCTGTGGTTTTGGTAACTTTCACTCTAGCATTAATTCCCAACTTGTCCATGCAAGTTCACTTCCAGGATATTACAAAGGAGATATGAAACCCACTAATATACTTCTTGCATGCTTCCATCTAGAACACATTGCAAAATCCATTGTTTACTGCTAAGTCTTAAAGTGCAGTCATAACTGCTCAGACTTAGAAACAAACAGCTAAGGGATTTAAATCAGATCTTTCTCAAACCCACCTAAACAAAGTGGGAGGAAAAATACCAGATAAAGGAGGTCAGGCTAAGAATAGTCCACTTTTGAACAGAACCAGAAGAGCACTGGAGAATTCTGGGAGTTGAAGTCCAGACATCTTAAAGTTGCCAAGGTGAGAAACAGTGCTGTAAGGAGTCAGTGATCTACAACTCATTTTGAATAATGATAGTTTGCTCTCATGGGCCTTAATGATAGGCCTTGGTTTGCTTACAAAGAGCCAATCAGCCTAAAAGGTTAATCACTGTGTCTTAATGATGCAAAGACAGGAGCCAAACTCCACAGCAGACCCAGATACCTTCTGTCCCCATATTTGTTTTGACAACACTACTGTATTGCAAGTCCTAATAACGTCACCCACACTGTCAGGGGCTCATTTTCCAAAGCCATCTTTCATCAGAAATGCCCCATTGCCTTCCACAAAGGTCAGGCGAGTCAGTCAATGCAGGAAATAATAAATGGGCACAAATCTAATATCAGAATTAACAATGTCAAAAAAAACAGTGGAGAAATGAGAAACCACTTCAGCCTCCCCCTCCCTTCCCCAGGTTGCTCGGCCCTGATCTCAAGGTGGTTATCCACTATTATCACTGACTCCGCAGTGCTCATCCACCATTTTTTAAACAGGGGGATCTGGCAACATCTTTATGGACCCAACAGAAACTAAGGTTTTGATCAGACAACATGTACTGATCACTTCCCTAATGCCAAACTTTCTGTCTCACACCCAACAACCATTTTGTGCACAGCACTAAAGGTAAGGTGTATTTCCAGTCAAACTCAGCTCCTGGACATATCATTGCAGTTTTTGTGGCAACCATAAGTGGTATTTTTTTCAACTTCTCAGTCTAGTCTACTCTAACCAAATTCAATCCTGCTTCGTTTTTTGAGATCAGTTGAGGCCACCTGGGTACTGCCATGACTTACAGCTTATTATGACTGTCTTCACTTCTTACATTTCATCCGTCTCTGATCTCTCCTTTAACTACCTCCCTTTCTCCTCTCTATATACCCAGAAACACACACACATATATTGTAACAAATGTCTTAGTCTTAAGGTACTAGAAGATTCTGTTGTTTTCCTGCAACAAAGAAGTTTAAGGCAGCCTACTTCAGTCTGGATGTGGATTCTGGAAGCTTATTCTCAACATACTTTGAACGTAGGGGGCTGCAGAAGATTGGTATAAAGTGTTGTGGTCTCTTTAAAATGACTTCCTTGAAAGAAATCCTCATGACCCATTAGAACTGCATTTTCTACAACCGTCACTAGATGAATCTTCAAGAAACTGAAGGCGCTCTGGGTTCTGTCACCATAGCTATAGCTGAGAAGATCTCACTTTCCTCTCCCAGGATCTGGCAGTCCTTTGCAGCTGTCCTGCCCAGCTGTGAAAACATCTGGATGATAAATGACTCTGGCAACTCCCCCCCTACACTCACTTGTAAACCAAGGATCCCATAGGTCAGGATCAATCAGGAAACTTTGGAGTCAGGGTGTTAATTAGGCAATTAGGAGGATTCAAGGGGTGGGCACAGAAAGGGATTCAGCCACCACTCTTAATGAAGTCTGAGATGGAGTTGGGAAGCTGGGCATAAGTGGGAGAAGACTTAGATTTGGCTGGTCAGCTCTAGTTCTGAATGAGGATTAGGCAGAGATTGGGGAGGGCAGCCAAGACTAGGAACAACTTTTCATAGGAGGGCACAGAGCTGAAATAGCAGGTTAGGCAGAAGGAGAAGACAGGCCTTGGGAAGTAGAGAGGTCCTGACAGAAATAGCTGGAAGGTGTGTAAGGATGGGACATCCTAAGACTGAGACTACATGTCCCTACTACTTCTTTCCTGCAGCTCCCCTGCCATCAGCCCCAAACCCCTCCCCTCTCGAGGTGTGAATGTGCCATTTGGGGTCTCACTTCAAAGAGCCTTGGCGGAATCATAAATACAAGTCCCAGCCAGGGGCGCTTCAGGGAGAGAAAGGATTTGGAGGTGGACACATCCCAGACTTGCTTCAAGAGACCAAGCCAAGGAGACCTGGCTCCCAGCCCCTCAAACAGCTCTTATCCTACAGTCTCCCCTCCCTCCCTCCCCTCCTTGCTTCTCTCCCCAAATCACCTCCAACTTTGCTCCCCAAACCAACCTTCCAGCCTCTAGACCTTCTCCTCTACCCCACCCCCCAAGGCAAAAGCCCTGGCTTCCAGCCTCACCTGCTCCCGTCCACAAGATCCCCACTCCCTTCCCAGAGAAGCCAGTCCTGGCCTCCAGGCTTCTGTCCACACTTCATGTACCACCCACCAGAGATGTTCCCCCAGTATGGGGGCTCCTATCCTCTGCGACCACCACCCCCTCCTGGAGCTGCCTATCCCCAGAGTCAGGCACCCCAGTATGAAGCCTTCAGATACCCAGGTGAGAAATTGGGATATGATGTGGCATAGTGGTGGGGGGAGAAAAAAGAAAAAATTGGGTCATGATAAAGGCATGGATGGAAGGGAGCCAAAAATGCTGGTTATTTTCATTGAGGACTGGGCTGAAGAACATCTTCATTTAGCCATTAAGCCCAATGGTGGCCTGATCCAGAGCCAGGCACCATTATTCAGCCTATCTGCCTCACAAGGTTGTTGTGTGAAAGGAAGTGGGATGGAAGGAAAACCACATGTGCCTCTTGGATGGATGGATACGGTAGAACTGTGACAAATGTTTAAGGAAGAAGATGGGAATTAAGAATCCTAAACAGAAGAATCAGAGAAGGTTAAGAAGCAGAAATCCGGCATGAAGAATCTTTTTTCTCATATAAGACACTGAAATAAAAATAGCAATGTCTTTGGGGTTCTTCAGGAGAAGAGATGGTACCCGGGGTGTTTAAGATAAGAGGGTTAGCAGGCTGATTCCAGGATGCAAATACATTGAAGTGGAATAGGACTGAAAACCAAAATTGGCGAGCTGGAATAAGACAATGAGAATTAGAAGGCTAGGCTGTTATATATGTGGGAAAAGTGGGACCTACATTAAAAAAAAAAGAAGAAGCAAGGCAAGTCCACTGGGGACCCACCAAAATTAGGATGGTTCCCCAGAGGAAAGGGTAGCAGCTTGTGATTTAGACAGGCCAGTGGGAGGTCGGGGCTGGGAGAGCAGAAGGGGAGCTGAGAGATACAGAATTCACATAAATTGTTGTGACCCACCACCCCCATCAGCTGGATATTTAGCACCCAAGACCAACTGGTCAGGGAAGAGGTGGAGAGGGGGGAAGAGAAGAAAACAGGCGGAAACCAGCAGGAGGGTGACAAATTCCTTGATGATGCCCCTCAGAGATGCCTGCAACCCCCTCCTTCCCCTTACTCCACGCAGCTCAGCCGATGCCCCTCAGCTCTATTAACCCTCCTCTCAGATCTCTTTTCTCCTCTTCCCTGCCATCAGAGCTGGAAGCTGCCCCCAAATTGGATGGTTTCTTCCCAGGCCTGGAACCCCCTGGGCGCCTCCTGCCCCCCACTCCTGGCCTCCCTTATGGATCATCTCAGGCACTCCCATCAGGCCCCCCAACAGCTGCTCGGCTACCCCCTGGAGTACGGATGAGCTTGGAGAACAGCGAGCTCTGGAAACGGTTCAGTGGCATTGGCACCGAGATGATCATCACCAAAGCAGGCAGGTGAGATCCTGGACCATCCTCTCCCTCCTGGCAGTGGCCGCGATCAGCTTGGAACGTGGAAATCAGCGCTTCAGATGACTTTTTTGCTGTCCTAAAATTAAAACGTCTCCCCAATAGATTGATACTGTAATCTTATCCTTCCCTACTCTGAAGGAAGCCCTATGATGGTTGAGGGGGCCTTGCTTCTACGTAAGTGTATATAGGACTATGACTGCAACCTAAACTATTCTTAGCACAGTAGCTTTGCACATGCTCAATGGTATTTTTTTTTCTTCTCACTAGAGTTGGCAGGGATGAGGGCCACAATGCCAAAAAAAAAAAAAAAAAATCAAATGAGAGCATATTTAAAGCAGGAGAATGAAAAAAAAAAACCTTGATATAATTCACAACAGTTAAGGGATCCATGGCCATAGCATATGTTGTTGAACAATAGTTTAAAGTGCTTGCAAATGGGATTTGACAGACTCACAGAGGATAAGCAGTCTGACACTACCTGCCCTAACAGTTGCTGAACAGAGGGATAGACTTAGAGGCCTGAATGGTCCTTTCCAATTCCCCATTTCTATTACCTCAAATGAAGCCTCCATGTTCAAAGGCAGTATATCTGTATCATGCTCGCTTTGTAAATTTCCATTTAGATCACCCATGGAAAATAATTTGCTTGATTAGATTGTTAATCTAATCTAGTAAGGCTCTTAATACATTAAGAGAGATAAATCTGTCTCTGTTCCTATTTAATCTTTCCTGAGTTAGTATAGTAAAAACAATATTTGGAGGAACAGAAGAGATGCACCCTCCATGAAGAGTTAATTGAAACAAGCACCGTGAAAATCCTCTTCCACTTCTGTCTTTAATTCCTAATGTCAAAATGTTTCCCAGCCTTGGGTCTCCAGTTGTCGGACCATTTTAAATCATTGCAGGGCAGGGATGATCGGATCTGGAGTCAAACAACATTTAGGAATTTATAGTAATTGTATGAAACCTATATAGATAAGTGAAATGAGAAAAGAACTAGAAAGATATCATCCCAGAAAACTGGAAAGGAGCATCTACTGCCTTAGGAATTGAATGAGAGTGTTTTACATACTTTCAACTTTCGAAGGACACGTGTCATGCCAGGATCCTAACATTCTTCCATTACTTCAAGCAAGCGAGAGTTGACATTTCGAGGGCTAAATGAAGGAAAGTCAGTTTGTTCTTTCTTTTCTTTTTTTAATAAGTGGAGCCAAGTGATATGATTTGGACATTGTTCACTCATCCTGTGCTATTAGCTTTCTGAAACTGATAGCATCAGCTACAGCAGGGTGGCAGTGTGATTCGAATTAGTTGCAACCAGGCTTGGGTTGAGAATAATCATGTTTTCTTCTTCTGTGTCGCAGGCCATTCCTCCACAATTTGAATTTTCTGATCCATGTTTTAATCACCTTCCAGGCGGATGTTTCCACAGCTAAAAGTTTCAGTAACAGGACTGGATCCTGAAGCAAAGTACCTACTGCTGGTGGACGTCGTTCCCGTAGGAGGCTCCCGCTACAAGTGGCATGGCAAACAGTGGGAAGCCAGTGGCAAGGCAGAATTACCACCCCCAGACCGGGTTTACATCCATCCTGACTCACCTGCATCAGGTGCCCACTGGATGCGCCAACCTGTATCCTTCCATCGGCTCAAGCTCACCAACAATACTCTGGATCCTCACGGACATGTATGGTTGGGACCTGGGACTGGGGAAAAGACAGATGGGGAAGAGTGGGATATATAGCCAGGGGACCATAACTGTCACACTTGGAGCCCAGAGTAAAATGATTTATAGAAGGGATGATGTTGGGAGATATACGGGAGGATCGTTTAGGCTGCTAGCTATGAGGGGTTATAGAAAGAAAACAGCCAGGCTCCAGGATTTTGTGAATCCTGTGCCAGAAACAAAGCAAAATCTTTCCCAAGGGAACATCGCATTCTGAAATTCAAAGGAAAAAAATGTACAGCAACCATACATTATTTAAACTTAGCCCACTGACACGTGTTGGATCATTATAAAAAAAATTCACTTCATTCAGGAGGAAGCAAGGAACAACATAGCTCACTGAGATCCCTCTACTGAAATGACTGGGGGTTATTTTTTGCAGGCTGTCATGACTAGATTCTTAATCTTCCTTTTAAATGCAGAATGAAGTCATTTTTCAGGATAATGAATCATGAGATTAGGATCACGATTTGTGCTTCGCCCTGAATGACAGCATGTATATACACTTTGGTTTTGCATAGAACTAAATGTTTGGAAAATGGAGGAAAATAAGATGGACAGGTAAAATATTACCCACTTCTGGTTCTTCTCTTTTTCTTAGTTGATTGTTCACTCCATGCATCGTTACCAGCCCCGAGTACACGTGGTGGGAGCTGGGGGGCGCCGCGGAGCAGGGGGTGGCTGTGCTTCGTTCACCTTTCCTGAGACCCAGTTTCTGACGGTCACAGCCTACCAGAACCCACAGGTGAGAGCAAGAGCAGCGTTTCAAAAAAGAGGGTTTTTTTACAGACTCATTCTCATCTGTAGAGTCCAGAGCACGCCCAGACAATTGCTTGTCCCTCATTGTCTCCTTCCATCATTACTAGAAGGACATTTTTCACTTGAAAATCAGGAACTGGACATTAAAAGAATTCTAAGGGTTAGAGGAATTATGGGGACTGTGATCTGCTACAGAAAGGTTTTAACAGAAAGATAAATCCCCAAGAGGTGCTGAAAATTGGTTGCTAGAGCTAACTCGGGGGGGGAGGGGTGGCAGGGAGAGGCCCAGAAGTAACCACTCTCGTCTTAATGTGCAAACCCACTTCAGAAACTTAATTCGCCCAAAGAGAAACACAGAAAATGTCTCTGTAACATGACTGTTTACCTCAGCATCAACCATTAACATGAGGTTGGAAAGCGAAGTGCTCAGAAGGAAGAGTTCAGATAAACCATCCCTGTATTTTAAAGAGAACAGCATTTGCTTTATTTCCACCTGAACAATTCCCTTCCTTTGTGACCTAGTTGGCTGCTGCTACCTAGAGCCAGAACAGATGTTGTCAAAAGGGTGGGAAGATGATCAAGACCTTAGTTAGAAGACTGGAGAAAGATACTACAGCTACATCTATACCTCTGCCTAGGAAATCACCTCCCCAGACCACTGATTGGTACCTAAATCTACTGTGGACAAAGGCCAATGTCAACATGATAGTTTGTACAGGCTGGTACTCTAAATAAGCAATATTCTTTCTTGTCCCTCTCATGTTCATCTTAGCTAGAATACCTCCCAAATCATATTTTTGTCACCTTCTCCTTCATTATGCCATAACTGGCCTCCAGGCATACATACTTGTATGAATTGTGCACACAGAAACAAAACCTAAAATCCCACTACCCAAATAGACTGTATGTAATTTTAATACAGACAGTCCTCTACTTATGAACTTTCAAGTTACGAACTTTCACTGATACGAACAAACCTCCAACAACTCCAACAATGAAGGTCCCCAAAGGAAAGTCCCAGAAGTTTATGGTGCGCATGTGTGTGTACACCTGAAAGTGTATGGTGCACTGTATATGTACACCTGGAAGTTTACAGCATGCATGCGTACGTATGTGGCACACTGTAAACTTCCAGGCATATGTAAGTGGTGGGCCGTGGTTGGACTTACAAACAAAATGGACTTACAAACAACCTCTTGGAATGTAACCTGTTCATAAGGAGAGGACTGTCTGTATAAATTTACACTTATTTCAGAAATAACCCAGAACTGGGGGAAAAGATAGAGCAGAATATAGAAGGCTAGGGATTTATTACTATAAATATGTATAATGAATTATATCCCTTTGTTTCTAAAGTATACATTTGCTATTTATCTTACTCCTCCCCACCCCTTCAGATCACTCAGATGAAGATAGAAAGCAATCCTTTTGCAAAAGGCTTCCGAGAAAATGGTATGAACAGCAAAAGGTGAGCAGGAAGGACAAAGGAAGGAATCAAAACCACAACATTGGTATAGCTCTCCTGATGTTTCCTACTGCAAAGGCTGTCCATCTAGATGGCTGAGGCTGAAGGAATTGTAATCCCTCCATGGATGGCTACATAGGTTCTTGCCTCCACATTATCTGGCATCAGAGATTTCATTCCAGCAAGCTGGCTATCCAGCAGAATTGCCAGAAACAAAATGCTGAGTCCAGAAAGCAGGTGGGGTGGACCCCGCTAGGCCAACAGTCTGCAGCTGCATGATACTGAAAGCTGTTTGAGCCTTTACTGCTGTTTTATCAGATCTTATTATGGTCCATTACAAAATATAGGGAGCGTGAGGCCCGAATCAAAAGGAAGATGAAGACCGATGAATGCGAAGCAAACCTGGGTGAAAGTGGTGAGGACAGCATAGCTATCTTATTCTGTCTATAACTCCCTAAATCCCTTCTTCTAGTTCTTCAGTCTCTCCTTCTTCCATGGAGGGGGGTCTGCAGAGGATGGTCCAAAAAATCAAGATGGCAGTTGTGGTGGTGCAATGACAGCTCCACCTGTTTTGTGTATGCATTGCATGTAATTCTTATGGGATTCCTCGTCCAGTACTAGCCAAGGCTGACCAGCTGAACTTTTATGATCAGTTGACATTAAATGAGATAATCCCAGTGGCATCCTTAGGATCTCACTACGTTTGTCAGAATGACAACCTTTACCCCTTTGGGCATATACGCAATGTTGCAATGAATGTAGAAAATGGGTGGAGTTTGCATTGTGTCACCATGGTGTGGCTTTCATCACTCTGATCCCCCTCACCCCCCACTTGCAGATGCTCCTGGATCACTCATAAGCATGATTCTTGGTAGCTGACTACGTGCCTACATCACCATCTCTTTCCTAAGTATTCATCACTCATCTTGTATGCACATTCATTAATTCCTTCTTGCTTGCTTTCCTGGTTACCCCTCCATAATCTCATAATTCTTCCCAAAGCCACTCTCTCCATTTTTTTCTCTTTCATGTGCAATTATCCCCTCCTTTTTCCTTGATTGCACTCCTATTAATTTCAAATGGAATAAGCTTCCTAGAAGACCCTTCTTTATGAACCTCACAGACTAGCTTTGTTGGTCTGTTTACAGGGCTTATAGCTAACTCTAATCAGAACCGAGGATCAGTTAATGGAATCTCCTCACTGGATTTCAAACAATATGCTGGACAATTTGTTATTTGGATTTTTTCTTAATTATGTGTACAGTCCCAGAGAGTCATTCCCCCTTCCTGTGTCATCTGTTTCATAAAGAGCCCTACTTCTCTGACAAATTTACTCCCCTCATGCAGTTGTTCTATTCCTACTAATAACTTTGTCTTCTCTGCACATCCCTTCACGTAGAGAGCAAGAAAGGCCCCTGCGACTCTACCCTGACAGAAGAGGTGCCTCTGGAACAACAGCCCCCCCCTGCACTTCCCCAGCCATCCTGTTCCTTCTACCCTCCCACAGCAACAAATCTCAATGGGGCTGAGGCTTATGTACAACACCCAGCTGCCTTTCATGGTTTGCGGGGGCCATCATCACCTTACGGCAGGTAAGCAGGATATTTATTTATTTATTTATTTATTTATTTATTTATTTGGTTGGTTGGTTGGTTGGTTGGTTGGTTGGTTGGTTGGTTGGTTGGTTGGTTTTGAGGCTGCCCAACTCCAAAAAGTTGCCAGGTGTCTTGCAATGTTTAAAAGAATGCATAATTAAAAGAAAAGGAACATGACCATCCAGGCAAAATCACATGGATAACATCAAAAAAATGCAAGGGAGTCAACAAACACTCTGATTCTACAGGTGAAACTCGAAAAATTAGAATATCGTGCAAATGTTCATTTATGTCAGTATGGCAACTCAAAAGGTGAAACCAATATATGAGATAGACGCATTACATGCAAAGCGAGATATGTCAAGCCTCACTTTGGTATAATTGTGATGATTATGGCGTACAGCTTATGAAAACCCCAAATTCACAATCTCAGAAAATTAGAATAGTGTGAAAAGGTTCAATATTCTAGGCTCAAAGTGTCCCCTCTAATCAGCTAATGAATCCATAACACCTGCAAAGGGTTCCTGAGCCTTTAAATGGTCTCTCAGGCTGGTTCAGGAGGAATCACAAGCATGAGAAAGACTGCTGACCTGACAGTTGTGCAGAAAACCATCATTGACACCCTCCATAAGGAAGGAAAATCCCAAAAGGTAATTGCAAAAGAAGTTGGATGTTCCCAAAGTGCTGTATCAAAGCACATCGATAGAAAGTTATGTGGAAGGGAAAAGTGTGGTAGAAAAAGGTGCACAAGCAGCAGGGATGACCGCAGCCTGGAGAGGATTGTCAGGAAAAGGCCATTCAAAAGTGTTGGGGACTTTCACAAGGAGTGGACTGAGGCTGGAGTTAGTGCATCAAGAGCCACCACACACAGACGGATCCTGGACATGGGCTTCAAATGTCGTATTCCTCGTGTCAAGCCGCTCCTGAACAACAAACAACGTCAGAAGCGTCTTACCTGGGCTACAGAAAAAAAGAACTGGTCTGTTGCCCAGTGGTCCAAAGTCCTCTTTTCTGATGAGAGCAACTTTTGCATCTCATTTGGGAACCAAGGACCCAGAGTCTGGAGGAAGAATGGAGAGGCACACAATGCACGATGCTTGAAGTCCAGTGTGAAGTTTCCACAGTCTGTGTTGATTTGGGGAGCCATGTCATCTGCTGGTGTTGGTCCACTGTGCTTCATTAAGTCCAGGGCCAACGCAGCCGTCTACCAGGAGAATTTGGAGCACTTCATGCTTCCTTCCGCAGACAAGCTTTATGGGGATGCTGACTTCATTTTCCAGCAGGACTTGGCACCTGCCCACACTGCCAAAAGTACCAAAACCTGGTTCAATGACCATGGGATTACTGTGCTTGATTGGCCAGCAAACTCGTCTGACCTGAACCCCACAGAGAATCTATGGGGCATTGCCAAGAGAAAGATGAGGGACATGAGACCGAACAATGCAGCGGAGCTGAAGGCCGCTATGAAGCATCCTGGTCTTCCATAACACCTCAGCAGTGCCACAGGCTGATAGCATCCATGCCACGCCGCATTGCGGCAGTCATTGCTGCAAAAGGGGCCCAAACCAAGTACTGAGTACATATGCATGCTTATCCTTTGCAGAGGTCCGATATTGTTCTATTTCCAATCCTTGTGTTATTGATGTCGTGTAATATTCTAATTTTCTGAGATTGTGAATTTGGGGTTTTCATAAGCTGTACGCCATAATCATCACAATTATACCAAAGTAAGGCTTGACATATCTCGCTTTGCATGTAATGCGTCTATCTCATATATTGGTTTCACCTTTTGAGTTGCCATACTGACATAAATGAACATTTGCACGATATTCTAATTTTTCGAGGTTCACCTGTAAGCCTGGGGACAGAGCCAGGTCTTTTGAGAGAGAGAGATAAAAATGTATTAAAAGTTTTAAAAAGAACTTTGGTATATGTTACTTCTCTGATGACATATACCAACGGTACATCATTTAATAAAAATTATCTTTAAGACTAGAACTTAATGTAAATTTCAGTCCTTTCAACCACATATTTTCCCATTGTTCCGTTAGTATATCGTGACCAAAAATTTTAGCCCGTTTTATCATACATTCTTTCACTTCTTCTTCTTCTGCCTGGAATTTCAACAAAAGTTTATACATTTTAGCAATCACATGTTCTGTGCACATAATTCTGCAATTAGCAATCACATGTACACATATTTGTACATAATTCTGTTTCAAATTCAGTCTTATATTGTTCAAAACCATAAAATCTTTTATCTACTTGAAACCTTTCTGATAATTGTACGTAAGAAAACCATTGGCAAGTATATCCTTCTATTATCAGATCTTCTCTTGATTTTATTTTACATTCCCCTTGAAAAATTTCTAACGTATCACGATGTTAACCATTTATGCTTATGTATCATTTCTTGTCTATAAAATGCTTCTTGTGCTGAGAGCCACAAAGGTGTTTTCAGGCACAACTTAAATTTGTATTTATTCCATAGTCTCAGAATGGCACATCTAACATAATGATTTTTAAAATCTACATTAACCTCAGCTTTGTCATAGCACAAATATCCATGCCACCCAAATCTCAGATCATGTTCTTCTAACTCCAATAGCCTTCTATTTCTCAGCAACACCCACTCTTTCATCCAAACTAAACAATAAGCAGCAAAGTATAATTTCAAATCAGGTAAACCCAATCCTCCTTTTTCCTTTGCATCTTGTAGTACCTTATATTTAACTTGTGTTTTTTCCCTGTGCCATACAAATTTAGATATATCCTTCTGCCATTGTTTAAATGGTACATCAGTTGTCAAAACAGGTATTGTCTGAAATAAAAATAACATTCTAGGTTTGTCTTAATCACAGAAATTCTCCCCAACAGTGACAGTTGCACTTTGTCCCATCTTAGCATATCTTTTTTAACTTCATTCCATGTCTTAACATAATTATTCTGAAATAACATGCAGTTCATATTTGTCATAGTCAATATTTGTCATAGTAAATAGTCAAGTTCTTCTCAATCTTGAAACCCATTTTATTCATCAGTTCTGTTTGATCTTGTATTTTTATATTTTTTGTTAACGTCTTGTCTTCTGTTTTTTAATTTTAAAACCTGCTAATAAACCAAATTCTTTTAATTTACCCATTAATAATTCAATTCCCTTTAAAGGATCTTGCAAAGCCAACACCAAATCATCTGCAAAAGTTCTTAACTTATAAGTCTCTTTTTTAATCTTTACACCCACAATCCTCTCATCTTGTCTTATATCTCTATTCAATTTTTCAAGAACTAAAATAAACAAGAGAGAGGACAATGGGTAGCCTTGTCTTGTTCCTTTTTGTATCTCACATAGTTTGGTTAAATCTCCATTAACAATTATTTGTGCTGTCTGTGAAGTATAAATCAATTTCACCCATTTTATAAAATTCTCTCCAAAATCCCTATCTTCCAAAACTTTAAACAGAAAAGTCCAGTTCAAGTTGTCAAAAGCCTTCTCTGCATCTTAAAAAGATTGATTGTTTTTTCATTGTGTTGTTCCAAATATTCCAAAATGTCCAACACAGTTCTAACATTATCCTTCAACTGTCTTTTAGGTAAAAACCTACATTGATCCTCATGAATAAATTCTTGCAAAATTATTTTCAGTCTTTCAGCTACAATCATTTTAAACAACTTATAATTGTTCAATAATGATATTGGTCTGTCATTTCTTGTCAAAGTCAAATCTTGTCTTTCTTTAGGTATTAATGCTATATTAGCTTCCTTGCAAGTCTCTGGCATTTTTCTTCCCTGTAGAATATAATACACTGTATTTTGCAAAGGTTGTAAAAGTTTGTCCTCAAAGCACTTATAATACAAACTTGTTAATCCATCAGGTCCAGCAACCTTTCCTGGTTTGCTCTCTTTAATATTTTGCAAAACTTCCCTTATTGTTATAGATCTATTCGTAATTTGTCTTTGTTCTTCTGTAATTCTTGGTGCATTTTGTTTTCTAAGATATTCATCTATTTTCTCCAATGGAATATCATGTGCTTTATATAAATTAGAGTAATACTGATAAAATGTTTTTTGTATTGCCACATTATCCGTTCATGCAGTATCTCCCTCTTGTAATTTCAATATCATTTGAAACAGAGCCGGGTCTTCAGAGACTTACAGACTATTTTGAAGGGTGGGAATCATATGAATCTCCAAGGTGGGGGACAGATGCTGTTCCAGAGGGCAGACACCAAGCACAGAACACACACTTCCTTGACCCTAAAAGATGGTAACATTTAACTGGGAGTGTAACCACTCTGCCCAATTGTACCAAATGTGCAGAAACAATTGGAGGCAGGCGCTCCTTCAGATAACCAAGCCTTATGCCATGAACGGCTTTATAAGTAAAAACCAGCACCTTGAATTTCACCAGAAGCTGAATGGTAACCGATGCAGCTCGTGAAGCAGCAACGATGTGTGAGAGAACTGCCCTTTTGAATCAACTGTAGCTTCTGGGTGGACTTCAGATGTGCCCCATGTACAGCACCTTGCAACAATCCAGTTGTGAGGTGACTAGAAAACAAGGGACCATCTAAGGGCCTCCCAGCTGAGGAGAGAGCACAGCTGGTGCACAAGATAAAGCTGTGCAAAGGCCCTCCTAGCCAGAGCTGCCATTCGCTCTATGAGCAGCAGCTGCGAGTCCAGGAGGACCCCCAGCTTGCACACTAGTCTCAAATGGGGAAGTGCAACCCCATCCAGGACCAGAGGTGGAAACATCCCAGAGCCAGGGGCCCCAAACAGCCACAGCCACTCAAGTCTTGTCAGGATTGGGCTTGAGTCTTTCTTCCCCATCTAGGCCTGAACAGCCTCCAGATGCTGGGTCAGCACATTGACAACACCTGTGCAGCCTGGGGCTGAGATGTACAGATCATCAGTACTGATGATGCCGGGCCCTGAATTGGCAGATGACTTCACCCGGCGGTTTCATATCAAAATGAGCTAATTACCAGCCAGCAACTTTAATGATTGGAAGACTTCTGTCTTTATGAAATGGGTTGCAACCTTTGTAAGGGATTTAGCTAGCTTCAGATGTTCAGATTACTTCTTTTGGTTGTTATTCAATAGAGGGCCACATACATTTTTCTCTAGGGTGGCAGAGCTCACCTGAAAATATCCTCATTATATATAAAAGAAATATACTGTTCTGATTATTTTTTCACAGCCTGTCCTATGTTTCCACTTTGGAGAGCCATGCATGTTTGAGTCTGGAAAAGAGGGTGTGAAAAATTAACCACAGTAATAAACAAGCCTTCCCCCTCCCCACACACAAAGTGCTATAGAAAACTGTTTTGTGTATGTGCTCCATTATTTGTCAGACTTAATACTTTGGAGTCTAATGATACATATCAGAAAAAGTAACTCAAAATATAACTGATGCCTAACAAATGTTTTAGATGTAGCTATACATAATGGATTTACTTGCAGCTATGTTAAATTATATTATGCAAGAGTGATCATTGTCCAAATCCTGTTCTGAAAATTGCTCTTGGCTTTTTCTGGCAAAGACTACATTTTATGTATGAAACAATATATTAGGTGTGACAAGAGAGGTAGAGCCCTTCTACAAATATTTTCAATAGGTTAATAATTTGCTTTGCTTTTTAGGCTGGGGTTTTCTTTTGTTTTTGCTATTGGGTAGCATCTATGATAGCCATCACTTTTGGAGGAGACAAGGGAGATCTCATTTAAAGTAATTTTGGAAGCCAAGCCACCTAATGTGAAAGGCAAGAAGAGGAGGAGTATCATCTAATCCAGAACTTAATGTACTGAAAAGATAAAACAGTAAAGCAAGTTGTGAAATTGCAGTCACTCACTAATGAACTAAGGTCTGTTTTATAGATCCTAGATTCTTCAGATCTTCACAAAAAGTGGCTAAACAACTTTTCATTTAAACTGATCACATGATCAGCCATGAGCCAACCCAGCATTTCTAATAGCAGCTGTTCCAATTACGTACAAGATTTTCCCCAAACTTCTCTCTTTTAATGTCAGCTGTTTCACCAGAGGCAATCACCCGTCACCCTGCATTCCACCCATGCCTGCAAGCCAATGCGGAAATCTCTAAAAAGAGCAAGAGTGTCTGGCAGGCTTGCAGCTATCCTTCCAAGGCAATCCCATAGCAAAGTCAAAATTCACTGTGTGTCCTTTACACCGCGTAGGATAGCGTAAGAAAAAAAAGGAACGTTTTCAGTGGAATGAAAAAGGAGCAAGGAAGTTTTGGAGTACCTTATATGGGGAAATCGGAATGAAAAACCCGTGAGCTGCCTAGGGGAAAGCACAATTGGGTGAACGCAAAAATGGGAGGTTAGGAGGGTTCAGCCAGTGACATAAATGTTGTCTTTTCAGGGACTGACTTATTCCGTGCTTTTCCACAGCCCAAGCCAAGAAATAGCAGCTCCTCCACCTTCTCCCCCCACCAAGTCACCTCCTGAGCAACCGGATTTCAGAGCAATGCTCCCACCAAGCTGGCCCGGCCTGGATATGATTCCTTTCCTTGGAGGCACAGAACCACCAGAAGCTCCCTCTTTCTCTCCTTTCAAATTCAGTCTCGCACCCTACCCGCCTCCACCTCGCGTCTACGGACCTCCCTCTGGCTTCTCTGGCTCGCAGCCGTCTATGCTTTAGCCTCTACTTCACCTGGATGCCTACATTTTATTTGCTTCTGCTTGCGAAGTTTCGTGGTGTCTTCCTCTCCCATTTAGGGAAGCACAGTTTGTTTATATCTGCATACTTTATAATTAAATCCCACAAAGGTTGCAACAGACTGTACATTTTGACTTTTTTTCCACAGTGAGTATAAGGAAGCTGCAATACACATTCAAGCCTTCTGTTTCAATTACTTCCTCAGCAGAAAATTTCTATTCAATATCCCGCTAGTGCTAGTTCTGCTTCAGCCATTCCTTTTAAAGCATCTCAAAAAAACAAGCTGACCTACAGGCAGGTATTCTTACTTATGTCTGCACATCATGTCATTTTAGCATTGATGCTGGACTGGTACATGTGGCAGTAGCAGCACCACAGGAACTAGAAACTTTCTTATTAAAAAAATGTATTTTTATCAAATAATATGTTAAATACCAAGTCCCGTAGCTGGCAGAGACCATTTGGCACGATGAGAGGACACAAAGATTCTTATTTTTATCTGCAACTACAGTGAACGTATTAAAATCCTCTTCCTTTCTCTGCCAAAATCAAATGAATTAGGAAATTAACTATCATAAGAAAAATATATATTCACAGATTAGGTATTTCTGTAGCACTTATTCAATTGATAAATGATATGGCAATAGAAATACACAATGTACAAGATGCTCAATTTTTCTTAATTTTATTATAATTTTTTATCTAAAAGTTGTAAATAGGAAAAACAAAATGGAAACAAAATAAAATTAGAGCAAGAGACAGATCATGGGAGATGGCAGGAAATTCCCCCTTCTAACTCTAAATAGATACCTGGACTGCACATTCCTTCACAGGAATAAAGGTAAAGAAGGGAAGGGGAAAATGTGAGCCTAGGGATTATAGGTTTGGCTACCTCATCCCCACAGGGGCAGAAGATCAGAGAGAGAAAAGAGAAAACATGTCCCATTGGTCAAATTCATTAGCATGATGTGGTCCCAATCTCCATACTCAGGGAGAAGGAGAAAAAGTAGGAGAACCAGATCTGCCAATAAAAGATTTAATAAATCCATCACCAAAGCTGAATGGATTCCATAGAGCATTTGGATCCTCCAGTGACCCCAAAAAATCTTTTTGCAAGTTCAGGATTTTTTGGTATAGTATGCTGGGGACAGTCTTATCTTCCACTGGCCATATAGTGTTTAAGGAGCAAAGTGGGAATTAGGAGTGATGGCACGCAAACTTCCTATTTTAGCTCAATCTATTCTATGAAATTGAAGCAAATTACAGATTGAAGTGCCAAAAACCCTCAGCACTGTAGGTCTTCCAGCAACCCAAAACAGCAAAGTTTGAAGCACTTCCTGTTCTTTGCTTAAATCTTAGAGTGGCACCAAAACCATGGAGTTCCAAGGTCAGCTGACAAGGGGAAAAAGAAAAAACCAGGAAGCACCCAAGTGACATGGCAGGATGGTAGGGGGAGGAATTAGTCCAGATAAGTAGCTCCCCTAACAAGATCAGATATTCTTTGATCAATTGGCTTCTCCTTATTTCTGAATCCAGTTCTTTATAACATATATATTCTCTAGCAATAACTTCCAGTTCTTTTAGAATAACCTTCTTCAAATTGGTGTCCTCCAGATTAATTATGCTACAATTTCCATCATCTAATTCAGAACAGCCATGTTGGCTAGGATGATGGGAGTCTTAGGCCAACACATTTGGAGGGTACCAGCTTGGACAATGCTGCTTCAGTGAGTAGAAAAGCCCTACCAAGAGTTGCTCAAGAAATTGGTCAGTGACTTCTCTACAAAACTAGAGATCTTTAAAGAGCTACAGCTTTTCTTCTTTCCTGGGCTGATACTTCTTTTCATGGAAAGAGCTGACAAAGTTCCAGGTTTTTCCAACAGGCAGAAATCCTAAGAAGTGTTTTTAGGGGGGAAGTATCAATTATGGCAATCCTAGGGATTGCCCAGGAATCAGCAATGTTGGGAAAAGATGGCTAATTCAGTCTAAGGGGTCCAGAACTGAGAATTTATTGGGCAAGGGCCAGGGTAAGGGAGAGAAGGAAAGAAGAGAATTGAACCCCTGCCAAAGGCTGAAAGAGAAGCTGACCACTCCATCCAGAATAGGAAACAGAAGCCGCACAAGGGGGAAGAGGGAGGAGAAGCATTCACAGGAAGTAGTCCGCAACAGGCTTCTTAGATGGGATGCCTCGGGTTTCTTGAGGGGCTGCTTCAAAGATGATAAATTCCTTTTGAAGATGTTCGTCCAGTTCCAAGATAGCTGCAACATTCCCACAGCTGTGGTTGGAAGAGAAGAAAGGAATCATATTTGGGTGCTTCAGGTTCATCAATGCCACATATCCCCAGGAACTACACTCAGCTGATTTCTATCACCCTCTTCTCACCCCACAGTTCTTCCTATTCCCAGCCACACCAGAACTATAACATCCATAATTCCCTTGGACTTTCTCACCGGTAGCAATAGTTGGGGGCTGACCACACAGTAAGAACTGTCTCATTGAAATGCCATTTGTATCCCTCCATGACCAGCTGATGTGCCCGGCAAATCATGTCGATATCGTTTGCTGCATTGAACTGCGCCACCACGTCACTGCCAAATAAGTAGCCAGCACCTCGAGGACTCACACCCCAGCCTGTAGTGTCTAGAATAGCAAAGGAACAGAATATTGACACAAAGAAAACCAAATGGCAGGCACAAGCTACGAAAAGGAAGCATCTGGGCTTGCAAACGAATAGAAGAAAGCCAATCAGTTGGCAAGGGGACATTACAGAACACCTTACTACCACCAGCCATATTCCACCATACGAGGCTGTTCCTTTTCCCTCTTAAAAATCTTTTAAAAAAGTAACTCTGGGAGTGGGAGGGAAATGGAGGTAGAGATACAAAAACATATGACTACTTTTAATGGAAGACTTAAGAGTTTTACTGTTTGATTCGTTGATGAATGAAAATCCATGCAAGATTTATTAAATGATTGCCACAATATGCTTAGAATTTAATATAATCTACTGTGTTCTCTCTTCAACTCCTTGTAAAGAAGAGGTATTACAGTCTCAGGAGATTATGCATGTAACAGTAACTAGCTCTTTCAGTTCTAGTATAATTCTGAGTAAAAATTATAGGCACAACACTCTTCTACATTACTTTTGGCATGTCGTATTCCTCATCAGATTGCACCAAACCTGTACTCAACTTCAGCCATTACAGTATCTACTATCCAGATATTATTCACAGAGAGAGGGACTATTCCTCTCGTAGCTGTACCTTCAGGGTCAGACCATAGAAGATCACACATGGGGCCATCATGAGGGACCTCCTGTTTGCGATCTATCGTTCGGATCTGGTCCAGCGTCTGGATGGATGGGGATAAGCCACCATGGACACAGAAAATCTGAACAAAAAAGACACACTTATATACATCATGGACTTCCCTGCATCTTTAAATTGTTCCTCTTTCCCTCTGATCGTCTTACTCCAGAGACAGGCAATCCACAACCTCTATGTGCCCCCCGCCCCTTTACAGTCTGTGATACAGTTATGCATTCAATTCAAAAAAACCCAGTGCTGGATTTGAATTAAGATATTCATTCTGAATCAGCCCCATGCCACTCAGTGACTGCCAAATGTAATGGTTGCTGTTACATTATTGCGTTAATAAAGATTTAGTTTCCAACTATGTTGTTTAAGGCTCTGGAAACTTCAGCCAAGTTCATACCTTCCTTGGGGACCCTGACCATATGTTAAGACCTAAAACAATAACTTCCCCAAAGAGGACAAAGATGATTATCCCACAACTACTTCTCTTGGCAGCTAATACAAAGAAGCAGCCCTGGGCCATAAAAAGTTGACACTTCTGCATTACACTAAATCCATTACTACCACCTTGCACATTTTATGCCATCCACTGAAATCAATTCCCATTCCAGAAAATATGCAGTTTTTTTCCTATTTTTCAGACATAAGTCCTTCAATCAGAGTCCCCTTCAGCTCCATAATTCATCATGATTCAAGAATTATACTTGCATACTCACCTTGCCATCAATAATGGCAGAGAGGCTGAGGTAGTCAAAGATCTCAGTGCAGTAGCGCCACACAGTGACAGAACCATATTTTCTCAAGCACTCATCGTAAAACCCATATACCTGGGTGATCTGCCTGCTTTCGTGATTGCCACGGATAAGGGTGATCCTGTCAGGGTAGCGAACCTGTAAGAAGAAATGGATCAGTCTAGTTTAGCCTACAGACCCAAAAAGGTATTAGCCAGAACTTGCATCTCTGACAAGACATGCTGACTTTAAATAAGGAAGAAAAATTTAATGTTTACTTATCAGGGCTTTTCTTACCTTGAGTGCCAGCAGTAGCAAGAATGTTTCAACACTGTAGAAGCCTCGGTCAACAAAGTCTCCCATGAAAAGATAGTTGGTCTCAGGTACATCACCACCCACCTGACACAAGAAGACAGAGAACACATTAAAAGGTTACCTGCAAGATTAAGGAAGCTACAGAAAGGAAAAAAAGCTACAGAAGGCAGCATGGAACTAGTGGGTGGCAGCACTCACCCTGAATAGCTCTTTAAGGTCATAGAACTGGCCATGGATATCTCCACAAACCTGGAAAAAATGCATCATGGATTGGAAAAAAATAAAAGAGTTTGCATGACTGCTGGTGTCACCATACCAGCCTAAGATGATATTAAGCATTCCCCAAAACCCTTACTCACTGTTACTGGGGAATCTACTCTCTGGACATTACTTTCTTCCACCAAGATCTCTCTGTTGGAAGAAAAAGGGAGACATGTCATCTGGAATCGCCTTTCACCATAATTAGCTGCATGCTGCAGTACAGAAGCAGCTACTCAGAAGTCTGCAAACACTTACCTGGCCTTTGCACAGAGGGCTTTAACCTCACTTTCCTTGATGAGTTCACAGCGCCGCAGTTGTTCAATCTGACGGTCAAGATCACTGATTTCAGCCATCTCTCCCCCCCTGTAAAAATAGGAAATGTGTGTATACATGCGTGTACAAATACATAGGTACACATGTGTACAAAGACTTTCTATGAGTACACAGACTCTTCTTCAAAAGGATTCCAGAACAGAGCAAACCACAGTTAAGCAAAGAATGTAGTATCAATGAAAGCAAGGGGAAGCTAAAGAAATTCCCCACTTCAAAAACAACCCCTAAGAAACTGTAGAAATAGCCCCAATTATGGGTTTGTTTTCACCTACAGCCTGATCATTAGAAGTTAACAAAAGAGAAACACCAACACAGGCAGAATCAAACTGTGTTGAAGCATACCTAGGCAGATATTTTCACACTACAACCGAACCCACTCAAGTATCCCATATAAAAAAGTGATAAAAATGCAAAACAGATTATTTCTTCAAATCTCCTCCATGGACTACTGAAAATCTACATTACTGGGGAAAGAGGTGGAAATACAACATGTAGAGCCAAAATAAGCAATATGTGGGATATGAACTACTGTACTAAAGTAGAAGCAGCTAAATAGGATACTCCACAAGTTCCTGCAAATTGCACCACCTCTTCATTTGGCCCTTTGTGTGATACTGCTTTATCCAGTCCCCTTCAGTTCACAGCCTTCCTAAACCTGGTGCTCTCAAGGTGTGTTGGAATACAACTTCCATCATTCCACCTGGCACAAACAAAACAGCAGTTCAACATACCTAGACAGCACCAGAAATTGGAGAGGAGAAAGCAAGCCTTGCTGCAAAATTAATGAATTCTCAGTACAGAAAGACACATCAGCTTTTAAGTGCGTTATCAAAAGGAGGGGAAGAAAAGAGAAAGTGCACGCTGGCTGCGATATCCCAAGACCTTTTCCCCCCCACCAGTGAGGCCGGCAGATCAATCCCAAGTCATCAGAGGTAGCTTCAACCCAATCTTCCCACCCCAAATGCCAGGGTGTTGCTTCCTCAGGATTTTAACAGAACAAATGGAGGGGGCGTGGGGGGAGAGGGGTGCGACCCTCCCTCCTTACCATAACAACCCCCCAATAGCCATTCCCCCCTCCGACTTCCCGAGGCGCTACTCATCAGAGGAACCTCCCCACCGCCGCCGTCCTGCCTCTGAGCAATGAAATGGACCCCCCTCCCCTGAACCACACGAGAACCAGCGCCAGCCGCGGCCGCTTCTCCCCCACGAGAAGGGCCACGCTCCTCACCCAAGCCCGCAAAGCTGCGCTTCTGAAAAGCAGCCCCGCTGAGACAAACGCCGCCCTTCCCTCGCACTCGTGGGGAAGCTTGCCCCTCTTCGACATGGCATCCCTGCTGGGAGGCCAGCCACGGCGCCTCACACCCTCCTCCGCTTCCCCAACGAGGCATTGCTTCCCCGCCGGGGAACGGCCGCGGTCCCTCCTTCCTCGCCGGCGCTGCCGCCTCTCCCGCTCCCCCACCGAACTCCTGTCTCTATGGCAACCAACTTTCCCCGGCGCCCCCGTCACGAGGGGCGAAGAAGGAGAGAGAAGAGGGCTTCCTGCGCATGCGCAGGATAAAAACCCACCGCGTACCTGGAGGGTCCGGGCAGCTACGGCGGAGACAGTAGCAGCTGCTCTGCGGCTCCCTCCGGCTCCCGGGCCCGAGCCTTAACCCTCCCTCTTTCCGGCTCTCCACCAACTACTGTGCACAGGACGTCACTTCCGCTTCCTTCTTAGACGCAAATAGGAAGGCGGAGCAACCTTGGCTGTTTAAAGCGGAGGATCTTGCCTGAGAGGAAATTGCATACGTATATATTTATATTTATATATTTATTTATAGGGAGTAGTGTAATATTGTAATGAAACATAGAAATATGAAAAATAAGATGTCTTCCTACCAGGAAGGATTTTAAAAGAAGAGGACACAGTGCCGGAAATGAGGAAACGGAAGGAACGAAAGAGCGACGCGACAGTTTTTAAGAGCTTTTTTTTTTTTAATTGTATGTAACATAAAAAGCTTCCGGGTGCTTTTTTGTTATGCACTTCCCGTTCCTCATCCTTTTTTCCCAACTTCCTTATATAATCCGGCAAGGTATTATACCGTACAGGGTAAAGTAAAAAAATTATTCAGTTTGACTCTTGGTTGATATGCTCATGTAGTTTTCTTGGCAGCATTATGGAAATATTTCTTTGACTCCAATCTACTGTATTGCATGGTTAACTAGGTCAAGGATGTTGAATGATCTCAGGAGGCCAACCATTTCCGTTCCGCAAAACTCCAGACGACCGCAGGCGGCAGCAAGAAGGAGATACCGAAAACCTGTTCTTTGTTGCCCCCCAGAGGTCATCCCGTTTAAAAGTTAGAGTTTTCTGTTGCTTTTCTGGGGTTATCTGGAGTTTTGCAAGCCATATATGGGAGCCCTGATACTCATTATTATTGAAGAGAAACATAACTGGAGATTTTTAACAAGACGGAGGAGGAGGTTGGCATATGATGATAATGTGCCATGCCAAGTTCTGGGCTGTGCCTATAGGTCTCACAACTTGGTTGTAGGAAATAGTGCTGGACCCATTCTGCTGGGTCAGTCCTGAAGCTGTTGGTCTGGCACTTTCCCATTGGGGAGAATTCAGCGACTCTCCCCTCCCCGGCCTCTCTGCACTTTCCCATTCCCACTGAAATCAGGGCACCATAGCCCCTGCCCCCATTTCGCCAAAATTTTTTAATTGAGCTGTTTTTTTATATGAGGCCATGGTAAGGAAGGGTGAAGGCATTGGTTGGAAGCTCTTGTTAATGCTACCCTACTAGCCAGCTGGAGGGAGGGAGCACTGAGTTGTAGGGATGGTTTGAAAATATGTCCAAAGGTTTGGGGAAAAGAAGCCAGTGACTCCAAAAGAGCCCTAGTGTGATTTAGCTGAAGAGCAGTTACCTTCTCAGATTGATGTACTCTAGACATGTGAGATATCAATTCCCAAATTTGGCTGAGAATGACTGGGAATTATGGAAATTGCAGTCCAATACATCATGATACTACAATGGAAATTGCAGATGAAAAGTCTCCTATCAACTAAGAGGAATGAGTCTTCAAAACAGTTGGCAGTATGCACATTGGTGGCATTTGAAATGCTGGATTTTTAATAATTTCTATTTCATGTTCTCATTTTTTATAGTGTGGATTGGCATAGAAATGCAATAACTGGCCCTGTAGAGGAGAAAAGTACAAAACAGGAATTTGCATGTAAAATATAGCAAAATGAAAAACAACCGTAGGTCATTGTTAATATATGTGCATTACTGAGCTAAGTGTTCCTATTTTCTTATGAATGCAAACTAATTCATTCTGCACAAGCTAATTTTTATTCTGACTGAATTCACAGAAGTTTGCTGGCCCATTTAAACAATCATTGTGATTTCCAATGTGAATAGAAAATTGCATCCTACTTTTTGCTGTCACCAAAAATCACTTTTCCATGCTTTGGAAAATAAGAACACCCTGTCTCCTAGTGCAGAGATTAAACTGGGCAAACTATTTCTAAATGAGTGAGAATTGTATTCAGTTTTTATGAACGCCCCTGTTCTTTATGTTTCTGTTCTGTATACAATTCCTTTCAAAATCTTGATGTAGGACTAAGAAGATTGCAACTCAACAGACCAGTATGATTTGGACTAGTTTGACAGCATTACTCATGATCTTTTTCAAAACTGAACTGAAGAGTGAGACAGCAATTCTACAGGGTTAATTCCTTGAAAACTGCATATCACTAAACAGCTTGTTATTATCAAGCATACTTCACATAGTTCATAGTTTCTCAGCTGCCAGAGAAGAAATCCTTTGATGTAGCTAAACATAGCCCAAATCCTCTCTGGTGTAATTAACACATTCCTACATCCAATCTCCTAGTCTAAAATGTGATAAGAGGTTTTTGTATTTCATCTGTAGCCTCAGAAAGGTGAGAAATTGATTCTTCCTGTAGACCTACTCCAATTCCAATTGGTGAACAGGAAGTGTAAATCAGCTTAGCCTCCCATTCTAGCCATCTACAATAAATACTAATACTTTCTCATTTGTTACTTACCACTATGCTTAAATAACTTGTATACCTTGACACAGGCCTACCAAACTGATCAGTGTGCTGTGCCTGACCTTCCACTGATGTTGTAACTCTCCAGTTGATCCCTGTGTAAATTCCGAGTGGTAGTGTTGGCTATTAAGCATTTAATTTACTATACCAGATTGCTTTCTCTCTCTTGTCCATATATGTTATTGAAAACATATGGATAGTAGATTGTTTTGGCTGTTCCCACTCACTTATCTGCTTTGAAATGTTAACCTGTGCACAACTCAGAGTAACTGGAACAGGAATGGAAAGTCTTCCCACGTTAAGACAGGAAGGTAATCAGACTGCTTCTTCAATCCTAAAATTGCCCTCTCTTCAGAAAAAAAGGGTTGGTAACCGCCCACTATTTGCTTACAGTATTTCAATCCTGTGCCCAGCTTGTCTAACTTGTGGGGGTTGAAAGACTGCTTCTTTTTGAGATTCGCTTCTACCTAATTATGAATCCAAACTGGAGTTATTGTTCTGTATCATACAATTCTTACTGCATTTGGTACCTCCGTCTTACAAACCTATACTTGTACCTTTTGGCAGAATGGGAGAAGTAATTATACAATTGGCTTCTATGGAATTCTTGTTATGATGTATTTACCAGGCTAATACAACAGGCTTGTTTGAAATAAGATTATTTCTAGAGCGTAATTATCAGCATGCTTCCCAAAGATTTTGGGACAGACTTGTAACTATTACTTTTTCAATTGTGGACATTTCCAAGAGGTCAATAAAATCTAAACAGGTAGTTTAGGGCCAGAGCATCTGCAAAACAAGCTCCAACTAGTCAGTGTATGAAATGTAAATGTTTCTCTTGGAAAAAAACCCCAAAACCTCAGTAAGTTCTTTAATGTCCCAAAAGTTCTAGTCTCTATCTGCTCCACCCCTTTTTGTCAGAATGTTGCCTGGCCCCATCTGGGCAGGAAATGATGGGACAGAGGTCAGAACTTTTCCACACAAAATGAAAGGAGGCAAGGGGAAACTACTGGAAACCGAGCAGCATGATCTCACGAGGACTTTGGAAAGCCAGCTGGGCAGCTTTTGCTGGCAACCTTCCCATTTGTGAAAAAAAGTGATCAAAAATGAAATTTGAAGGAATTGACTTCCCTTTCTGTTCAGTTGGGTTTTTTTGCTAGAGCAGAAGAAAATTGTAGATTTAAAGGAATAGTTATTTTCCCCCACATTAGTCTATGAAATAGGTGTTTCCTATAATTGTATTTGAACGACCTCTGAAATGTTAATACCAAAACATCTCTTGGAAACTTTCATACAACAGGGAAAAAAAACACCTAGATCTTGGATCATAATGGGCTTGATGAGCTATTGGTCTACCAGAGCTGAAGGCAGCTCTTCTCTATCCTCTGGCAGAGTTTAAAATTAAAATTAGCCCTTCCCTAATTTAATGCCTTCTCGGTATGTCAGGACTATAAATTCCCAGAATGCTGGTTGAGAAGTCTAGAAGTTCAAATCCAGGGTGTCTTGGTTTACTAGGCTAGAAAAAGCTGCTTTATGAGCATATGGCCAAAATGGCCCATGACTGAAGCAGAAGGATCTGCCATTCCCTTCCATGTTATCTTGTGCCTGCAGCACCTCCTGTCACTCACCCTGGCAGGGGCCATTCTATGTGCACTTAAGGGGTTCATCAGAGTAATGAAATAGAGGGTGGTAGCCTCTTCAGAATGTTGTGTGCCTTAGGACCCAAACAAGAGAGTGGGGTGTACAGAAAACATAACTGCAAACAATTGAAGGAAGAAATGGAAAACCAAAGAGCCTATTTCCTTCTGCCTAATGATAGGACTAGTTGTGTGTTAATGGAACACAACTGGAAAAAGACAGCTCCTAACTGGAGTAGTGGAGAAAGCAGTCACTTTACACAAATTTTGCAGAGGGACAGAAAAGAGGCACTTGGAATGTTTAAATAGACTTTTATTTCAAGAAGTCTGCGACGTCCCTGCTCCGGAGACATTTTGATGTTTGGCCGCAAACTAGGAGTGTCATTCACCAGAAGAAGCTGGATTTCACATACGAAGATGGTAGTGGGGATGTGTTAGAGAAAGGAATAAGCCAGGACTTCTAGGTTTTTCATGGCAAGACAAGATTTACATCTTTCTCTTACACGAGAAGTCGGCAAAAAAGAAAAGTGAGGGTGGGGAAAGGAGGGGACAGGTGAAAAACAGACAGCAGACACCACAGTAGCTCAGGCACAATATAGCAACAAGAGAGAGCAGACAATGTAGCCAAGCCCCTGATTTTTAATAAGCATGGTTGGAAACAAAGAGAGATTCACTGGCAGCTGCTCCCGTTTGGCCAGATGAAACATATTTACCTTGACAGGCAAGGCTGTTGGCCTGTAAGGGGAAAAAAGTCATTGTAACAGGAGTAGGACTGGTCCCAGGTCAAAAGCAGAAATGGCACGCCTCGCTTTTCCTAGCTTATTGGGCTCCCAGACAGCCACAGCAGAAACAGAGCAGCTGTCAAAGTGAACTTTCTCTTACTGAGAGGAGACAAAGAATAGCAAGGAATCTAGCTTTCCATCTTTGGTGGCACAAATCACTGGCAAATACAAGACTTCTCCCACTTTCCATCTCTTTTCCCCAAAAGTCTTCTGGAAAAGTGTGACTGCCAGCATGATATGCAACAACACAAAAATAAGAGATCATTCCCACTAAAGTTGTTTCACATTCTGCTTTTTCACTTAACCAAAGTTCTTGTCCTCATATTAATTAAAAAATATGTCTAAAACTCTGTGCTTAACTTTTTGGGAAACTGAATCTTTTTTACTCTCTCACCCATGGCTTACTCTTGAACTCTTAAACAACTGAAGACAAACACAAACACCCAGCAGATCCCAGCCCTTTGCCTTGAACTGCTAAACCTGTTAGGTCAAACATACCAAAGCACGCTTGATGTATTCCTCCTGGGCGTTCTTGAGGTTTTCTTTCTTACCACTCCAGGCCTTGAGGGCAGAAGCCTGCAGGGCACGACCATAAGAGAAGGTCAAGGCCCATGGCTTGTGCAGAGGGCACTTGTTGATGGCATTCAAATTGATGGAAGCCTCTTCCTCACTTTGACCTCCAGACAGGAAGGTGATGCCTGTGACCACAAGAAGAATGTGAGTAACCCAGGCAAAGGCCAAACATGGATTTAAAGTCTGTGAAAAGTGGGTTTAAGAAGAAGAGGAATTGCTTTCATGGGGGAATTCAACATTGAGAAATCCAGGAAGAGAAATTTAAGGATTCTTGCTCTCTTCCCACCATGTACCCTCACTCTTCAAGAAAAAGGTTCCAGTTCCATGGCCAGAGTGCAGTTTGTCTACACTTACAAAGTGAAGAAGCCCCCCAGACTGTAAAGACCCCCAGGGTAAACAAGGCTGGGGTAGCAGTTTCCCAAGTCCAATGCATTACTGTAGGAACACAGTGGCAAACAAACCACTTCCACTCTTTGCATGATAGAAAGTACCATCAGTAATCTCACAGGGCAGTCCTCCCCACCTGGATGTGTGGCATCTGCAATTCCCAGAATTCCAGAACCACCATCCCAACACAACTGAAGAACAGCAAATTGGAGAAGACTAACATACTAATAATTTTTATTATCAAATGCAACAGAGAAGCCCAAAATGCACACAAGTAATTTTCCATCTACAAGACCCACCTACAAGATAAAGAGACAGGCATAAAATTGGGGGGTTAGAAGCTTGCTTTTTCTTACCAGGCACTGCTGGAGGCACGCTGCGGCGCAGGGCAGTAACGGTGGCAAAAGCGATTTCTTCAGCAGCGTATTTGGTGGTACAGGCATGTCCAGGGGTCACCATGTTTGGTTTGAGCAGGGTCCCCTCCAGGTAGACATGATGATCACTTAAGGCCTTGTATACAGCAGCCAGAACCTGTCCATGGAGCAAGTCAAGAAATAAATAATTTCTGACTTCCGTTGTCAAAACAATTCTTAGTTGCATTAGGAGCCTACCTTTCCAGTCACAAGGTATGCAAAAGGCCTTTCCACCCACACCTGCTGCACCCCACCTGGATCCATTAAGGAGCCCCTTCCCATCCTCACCTTCTCTGTCACATACTGGCAGCGTTTAAGATCATGGTCACCATCGGGAAGGATCTCTGGTTCCACAATAGGAACAATTCCATTCTGCAGTTCAGGGAAAGAAGAGCAGTCAATGGCTAGAACCCCAAATTGATAATGCGGAAAATACCCCCTCAAAAAAAACATTTCAGAAACCAGGAACATGCAACCCTTTTCAGGCCACGGGCTGTATTCAGTTTTGGAATAGTGTGCAGCACTACCCCAGCTGCCAGTCACTTCCTAGGCACTTTTTAAGCTGGTGGTATTAATCCCTAAATGGCTGAGGGCATGACTGCCTGAAGTACAGTCCCCCTCTTCTTGCAAATCTATTGGCCATTAAGAACTGCATGCCTTCCTTCTGCTGTGTGCTCTGCTGGAGAGACAAGAGCCACGTTGCTCGAGAAACTTCTTGTCCCCCACCCCCACCCCGCTCTCACACTATTTAGAAAATCACTTTAAATACATTGATTTTCAAATTAGCTATGTTGCTTTTAATTACCCAAGCAAAAAGGTAGAATATAAATTTAATAAATAAAGCAAATATGATTGTTCCCCATGTATTACATTTTCTCCTCCTGTTAAAAATTACAGATAGATAGCAACTTTTGGAAAAAATCTGAAACATGGGTGTTTACAGATTACAACCCGTCATAAATACCCATCTGTTTTTCAGGAGAATAAACCCAAACTCTAATCCCTCTCCAATCTTGCCATACTGGCTGTGAAATTGTAGGTGATGAAGCATAACATGTTTGGGGATGTTTGCTGAAGTACATCCTAGGGAAAATTTGCAGTCACATATCTAAGTCCACCAGCAAAAGGACATTGAATGTCCTTTCAAAATTGCCCAGAACCATTTTTGGTGATGGAAGAATACAAAAGAGGTATTTCAACACTACCCTCTTGAGACACACTTGGCAGCTAAACGATGACATTCATTTAAGGAGCTCTGCCCAACAGAGCTATATCAAGCTAACGGAAGCCCAGCCTGTCTACCAACCCAGCCAGCCAAGAATTTTTAATGAAAGATCAAACTTGGGCTCTGTCCCATGAATTGCATTTGCTACATCATAATGCTTTCCCTCCATTAAATGGCATCAGTGGGTACATAGGTCATCATTACAGCAGAGAAAGTGGCTACTGTCCAATGAGAGCCAGTATCTCTCTCCTAATATTACTGGGCACCCAACCTGCTGGCAGATGCTGGCGTAACGAGCAAGCACATTGGCATTCTCTATTATGGCCAGGTAGGAAGGGGTGGTTGGAGTGATCTTCAAGACACAGCGCCACTTGGCAAAGTCAGCACCATCCTTCTTGTACTGGGCGCAGCGTTCAGACAAGCCATCCAGACCTACATAGTTAGAAAATGATTGTAAGAATAAACTTCTTTGAATGCCTCAACTTGCACCTCCAACTGCTACCCGAATCCAGATTTAGTCCATTATGTTGGCTACCTCTCATAATTTGCACATGCATATTTACTTACCCTGGGTGGTGGTCTCTCCATTAGTCCCTGCAAGAGGCACAACACCTTTGTCAACCTGCACAGAGGGAAGAAAGGGAGAAAAATTTGTCCAACCAATGACTTATCACTCCATTCTCATCGATACACTCCTAGTTTCCAATAGTGATTAGTGCAGAAATATAAAATCAGCTGTGTATTTTCTGCTTCTATAATGTTAAAATTCATCCCATTTGCACAGGTTCCTTCCATGGATTATAGTATATGCAGTGTTTTTAAGAAATATTATAGTAAATGTAATGTAATGTAATGTAATATAAAATATAGGAAAAAAAATTCCAAATACTTAAATGCTTTCAGAAAGTATGTAAGTACTTGGAATTCTAATCTATCAAATTAACTGAATTTAGAAATAGGAAACAATAACTGATCCAAATGGAAAGATTATACAGGGGCTACCCTGAATATTTGTTACAGTGTTGTCAATCTCCTGTTCCAATAGCAAACAACTTTGTAGCCACCATTTCTCGCCTTTGTTGGTTTCCCATTAAGCAGGTTACAGAGATTCCAGTCAGTGTATCAAAAAAACTTCCTGTCTATCGTTAAAAAAGTGAAAAGGAAAAAAGTGAATTATGTTCAATACAATTAATTATGAAAGTTGCAGATGGCAGAGGACATTAGATGAAGTATTCTGCTTTCGTACATAGAACGCGTCTTCAGAGGCAGTATCTAGACATGTTATGAGAGAAACTATCTAAACCCACTTTCTCCAATCCAGTGGCCTCCTATATCTTGGACTACAACTCCACTCATCTCCATCCAAAGAATTCAATGGGAACAAATGAATATTAGCACCCATCACCATTATTTTTCTTATGCAAATTTAGTCAAGAAAATCTAATGTTTTGTTCTCTGGACTATGTTCCAGAGTTGTTCAGAACGTTCCATTTCCAGAATGTTAGGTTTTGCAAACGTCTAATTAACACCCAGCAGACAGATACCAAGATGCTTACCTTGATGCCAACAACGGCACCTTTGTCCTTAATGACCTTGGTGAAGAGACGTCCATCATCAGCTTTTTGGTACATGGTCTCATGGAAGAGGATCACACCACCAATGCAAGGGTTGACGCGGTTATCTGCAGTGAACAGCAGTTGCCTGTAGCAACGGCGGTTTTCTTCTGTGTTTTCGGTGCCAATGGACTGCAGGCGTTTGGCAATACTGCCTAAGAGGCAAAAGACAAAGCAGATATTTGTGTCAAATGCTCAATTTGGGACCTGCAGGCCTTTCCAAGTCCTGCCCTTCATTTTTTTTTCACTGCCTTCTCAACACCGACCCAACACCTCTCAATCTGCACCTCCAGCTCTTACCAGTAGATTCATCAGCCGCTAGGATGCCTTTGCCAGTTGCCACAATGCGGAGAGCAATCTCTGACAGCTCCTTCTTCTGCTCTGGGGTCAAGGCTGGGTATTGGTGAGGCATCTTGAATGACTAAACTAGAGGAGGCAAGGAAGTGTTAATGGCTTGGTAACAAGGTCCTGTAGCTCAAGGATAATCAGCAGGGAGACCTACATGCCTTTCTGAATTCCCAAAAGCATAGCAGTAGCAACAATTTTAAGTCCCAAACGATAACTCAAAATACGTCTGAGGAAAAGACGAAGATTTTCTGTGCTTTATCAATTTTTGCAAGAAATCTACAGGTAGGTTGGACTGCAACCCTATCATCGTTAGCCAGCATAAGCACAGGATGATAAAAATGGTAGTGCAACATCTCTGGAGGATTTCCTTGCTAGGGAAGGAACACCTAGAATATATTCATTCATCCTAAACCACTATTTCTGCTCCAACTACTGTAATGGTTTACATAACTGGCCATTTATGAGAGGTCTCCTTGTTCCTTCCCACTGCAACACAGCCATCCATCTGTCCCTGATGAACAACCAAATGTTTCTACAGAGACAGAGAACAGGTTACCATAGAGATCAGAGGATTTCCATCTAGGTGAAAGTGATCCCCCAATTAAAAACAAAAACATTAAGAGAAGTTCTCCTATAGAGGGTAAGATTAACCCAGAGTCAAGGACAATCCAAGGACAGAGGAAATTCTTCTTTTATTCCCATTCTCAGCTTCCCAAACCCCAATTTTCTGGGATAGCCTGTAATCTTTCATCTAGTTTCATCTTTCCTTCTTCAAACTATTGCAGATTTTTTAAAAAAGAAAAAAACCTCAAAAATATGAATTTGGAAAACGGGATTGGGGATGGGGGCGCAGAATTTGAACTCTTAAAATTGGGAATTATACTGTAAACTTTTTCAAGCGGGAGGAAACGAAGAAGCCCTCATCCCTTAATTCTCCAGCGCAACAGTTACAGATTAAATTTTGCCACGTGACTTCATCTCCTGCTCCCATCCCGCTCCCGCCGTGCTTTCTCTTCTCCCCCGCCCCACTTCAGCATATTTTACCCCTCATTTTTAAAAAATGCAAGAATCTCGTTTTGGAAATAGGGAGAGAAGTTAGAACTGTTCCCCAGTCAGACCCTGTAGCCTTGCTCGTTGTTCCCTCCCCCTCTTCCAAATCAAGATGGCTCACCGCTCTCTTCCTTCGGACAAGACTAACGCGTGCGCGCAGGGGAAGCAGTAGCAGCAGCTACAGATGGCTGGAACGCCCGAAACCCAAGTGAAGAGCTCGAATAGAACGCACGCAGCCCCACCGTTCCCAAATCGAACGTCACGTAACTTAGGCGGAAAAGGGTGAGAAGTTGACTCATTAGGGTTGGGGGGAGGGAGGAGACTTAAAGGGCCCGAGTTCTTTCCCCGAATCAGAGCAAAGTTTTTTGTTTTTTTTTAAATACAAGGAAACGAAGCGTAATGTAGGTGAATTGTTCTGCTGAGTCTCGCATGGAAAGGGGAGCAGGGTATAATTCCCACGGCTTCGCCGTGATTGTGCAAAAATCTCAGCAGTAAAAATCACAGAATCAATAAGATCTGGTTTCCTAATCGCAAGGGAAGCCTGGACTGGAATCTCCATGCACGGTATTGGCAGTGAAGAGATAGAGCAATCCCCTCTTCAGTTATCTTGCTTAATAGTATGGTGGGCAGTTAAAGAGCATGAAGGAATCAGACGCAACCGCTGCACCCTTCTTACTCCGGAGAGGGCAGGTGCATACTGTATTCTAAACAGAAAGTGGAATACATCAACTTAGTGGTGCCGGGTTTTTTTCCCCCCTTTAACATCCTCTCCAACTTCAGTTTCAGTACTGACCTTTCAAGGGGAAATCTGATCTCTCTTCCTTCAGCTCTTCTGTCCTTTTCTGAAGGACACATTACTATTTCTGGAACTTGCCCCCCCGCCCATGAGTGCTGGAGCTTAGCTACCAAAAAGAATGCCCTGGGCATATATGGATAGCAAAGTGCCATGGAAGTGATAAGATGGAAGCAGGAGCCTGAAGAAACAAGGCCCTAAATTTACAGACTGGGTGGAAAAATCCCAGAAAATTGGATGACCACCACATCTGCCAAAGCCTTGCAAGCTGAAACACTTCAGCAGAGGCAGCTCAGTTTGGAATCACCAGATGAACCACTTCAAACCCTTTCCACCTCATTCAGTGGTGGAACTTCCTGGCACAAGATATAGCAGTCGCTGCCAATCTGGAAATCCCCAGTGCCAATGGCTAGGGAAGATGGGCAGGAGATGAGGTTGCCCTCCAGTCCTATTTGTGAACCTCCCTCTGGTATGGATGAGCCATAATGGGAATAGGATGCTGAATTAGACAAGCCTTTGGCTCAGTCCTCCATGGATCTTTTTATCTTCAGGATCAGCACTATAGATAATTAGAGGCAAGATCATATGGAGGGGTTCTGAACAGTAGGAGAATTTCAGCATTTAGTTAATGCAAGGAAACAGTGGCTCAGCAGGATGAAACCATAGAGTGTTAGGATTTTTTAAAAAATAAGATAAACTCAAGTGATAAGTTCTATACCAATCTAGCAGCGCTAATTCCAAGAACCTAAGACTGGCAAGCGGAAGGGCAGAAGTATATTTATGCCCAGGCTATGTTCCCACAATGCAATGAACCATCAACTGGCCTCCTGTGTTGCACCAACCCAGCTCCTGTAATTAATTATTAGTGTGTTGTGTGAAGCCAAAATACAGTATGTTAATTCCACAAAACATGATTACATGATCATGGGTCAGTGACTGATTAACACAACCAAAACTTTGTCACCCAATCTATTGAGTTTTAAATATTTTAAAAAGGAACACATTTGAATCTCAACAGTAGCTTAACCTGAACCAGAGTTTCTTCACAGAACCTATGTTCATTTGTACTGTTTGAAGAAATACAGCAAGTGGGTGGCAAAAGACTTTCTGCTTACTCAAAAGCAAAAACATATTTATTTGGGATTAAACCATACATTTTAGGAGCCAGGTGTGTCCTGAAGGGGAGGAGATTTCAATTGTACCTAAGGAAGCCTTAAGTGCAACCCATCCATTAATTATACGAACACAATCATACTACTGTAATGACTCTAATGCATTTTCCCAATTTGCTTACTGAATATACATAGTAATTCAGTAGCATTACCTAATTACTCCAGAGTAAGGATCATACATAAATGTATATATCCCTAGAGGTTTCCAGGCAGAATATTCACATCAAGGGACAACTGCTGACTAGTCTTGCAACAGAGTGCTGGCTATTATTCTGGAGTGAGCTCAGTTGTTAAAGGAAACAGCAAATGGAGCAGAAATAATGTAACGATGCATCCGGCCTAGCGGAAAGCAGCACTCCTAGTGAGTTATCTAATGTCCCAGTGCCTAGGAGGTGAGAGGCACCGCTGTTTGATTTATGACAGGAGAGCAAAGACTAGGCCCCTGTGTAACAGCATCTCACTCATCTTGCCTGAATTTCCTAAACCCTACCTACAACTTCCATGGTAGCCTAAGCCAGGCTGAATACACAGTGAGCTTCTTTGGGGATGATTACGGTAACTGCTGAGCCTCTGGCTTTGTGCAGGATCTCACATAGCAAGCAATAGGGGATAGAGTGGGAAGCCCCCTCCTTTTTCCCCCTGCCACTGTATCGCTCTTTCTGTGGCCCTGTCAAAACTGAAGGATAATTCTTGAAGAACAGATGCAACTCTCGGAGACTGACTTGGCTGTGGAATCTGCCATATCTTTGCCCTACAACAGTTCTTCTGCCTTTAACATCTGAAGGACAGATAATGGTATTGAATGCTTTTCCCACCATTCTTCTCATTTTTTTGATTGCTGTAGATCAGACATTTTAATAGATGCAGAAAAGAGAGGTCAGCTGGTAGGCCAACCTACAATGTTGTAATATTTTCTGCAATGGTTCAGGATTTATGAAACCTAGTAACTTGACTCACTGCTCCCATCCCCCAAAGTTCCTCCCATAGCTTGGCTTAAGCAAGAGTGTGAACAGCTGAGTTCCCCAGTGCTTAAAAAGGGGGGGTCCAAAGTAAGAGCAATGGGGGGAAAACATTTTCTCTGTATTTTATTCAATGCATTCATCTTCAGGTTAAAAAGAGTTTCTATGGAGACTGGTAAGAACATCAAGTTCTTCACCATTCTCCTTAGCAAAGAGTCTTGTGGCAGACATATTCTGCTGATGTTTCATTAAATAAAAGCAGTTTCATCATCTGAATGAAATGGACTCTGGCACCAAAAATATGTAACACAATAAAGTTTTTAAGTTGCCCTAAGATTGTGTGCAACAAACTATGGTACAGAGTTTTACTCCAAGACCATGACAGGGACACAAGGATAACCAAAGACAGGAGTTAGCCTGCCCAACTTCTTATGCAAAACTATTCCTGATTGTCCTGCTATAGCAAAGCCTACAAAAGCAACACAGATCATTTCTAAGAATCTGCTGCAAAGCATTTAGCATAACGGTCTAGCAAGCCAAGAGAAAGCCTTTCTCACATTTTTATGAATCATTTTCACAAGTGATATAAAATATATATTTAATCTGGAACATTAACAGATTTTAATGCAGGATAGAAAGTCATGTGCATCTTTTTTAAATCACATTATACGTTACATTTAATAGGTTGAATCCAGGCATGGACATGCTTAGACTGTGAAATCAATTGTCCTTATCTATTTCAATGGTATATGTTCAGCCCAACAGAGATTTTTTGCAACTGTTATAGATGCTCTACAAAGAGCAATTTGAAAGAACACTCATGGAAACCATCCTACACAGGTAAAACAGTAAGATATTTAGGAGCCATGAAAAAAAGAGAAAGTGCAAAATAGTAGCACGGCTACAGATTTGTTGACTTATGTTGCAAAGTGACACACATTTGGAGAGAAAAAGATTAGATACCTCACATGAATAAAGAGAAAACACAGACACACACTTTCATGATCGAGCAGGAAATTGTGTGGGGCAGCGTTTCTTCAGACCAGCAGCAACCGTGTACTTTTTGCAAGTCATAGCAGTCAAAAGGAAGAAACAGCTGTCTTAGATAATACATGGTAGGAAGAGCCAACAACAAACATCAGGCTCAGAAACCTGATAGCAAACAGGATTGGAATTTAAGTCTTCTCAAATAGACAGCAAAGGAATAAGGCGTGCACACCCCCACACACAATTACAATATCTAAAGGCCTTGAGGGGATGGATGGATGAATGGCTCAGAAAATTGAAAGAGATCTGGCTTTCAAAACATAACAGAAAATAGAAATTGACTCTCCATTTTGGGGGATCTGTTTAAAAAGATAATCAAAATAAGAGCACGGATAGTTTTGAGCTGCGAAGAACTTAGTCACACAATGCATCCGCTAAGCCACTCAATGACGCTACCATTTTCCCACCACAGCCACGCAACCTCCCCCCACCTCCCACCCCCATGGAAACCGGAGCGGCCGGTGCAACTTCCCTCTCCCCCCCTTCCCTTCCCCTCCGGCTCATTCCTACGGAGAAAGAAGCCGGCGCAAAGCCGAATTCTCTCTTGCCAACCTCTCCTCTCCTCGCCCCCACCTCAAACTAAACTATCTGAAACCCCTGGCTTTCTCCTTTCCTCCATCTTCTCCCCCATACCGTGGGTACAGCAGGGGACTCTGGCGAGACACGGCAGCTCCGGAGGGCGCTCGCTGACTGGCAAGAGGCAACGACGGGACGAGGGCTATTAAAAGAGGGAGCAGTGACTGGGCGGGGCCGGCCTAACCTTCTCCCCAACCCCTGGCCTTTTGCAGGGCAGGCTAAATATAGGCTCGGGGACCTGAGCAGGTGAAACACGAGGCTCTTGACATTCGCCGGAGAGCAAGGAACGGCGAGCGGGTCACGGGGCGAGGGGGTGAGGGAGCCGAGGGCCAGCCTTCCCCCGCCAAGGGGGCGCCGCTGCGAAGCCGCAGTCGCAACGCGCTTTCCGCTTCTGGGCCCCCTTCCCACTTGGCCCCGTCTAAGCCCAGCCGCGCAGAGATGCTTGTTTAGCAGAGCCAACTGTCCCGCAATCCGGAAAAGGCTTCAACGGCGGCGCCACCCCCTCTTAGCCAAGTCGCCTTCTCCCTTCGATGTCTGCTGGATTTCGGTTTCTGCCCCCGGGCCGGGAAGCCAAGGTGGTCAATGCCATCTACTGTCCCCTGGGAGGAACAGCATTTTTTAAACCACCATTTTTTAACCAGGGTTAAACGGGTCAAGACTGCCAACCCCAACGCAACAAGAAGGCCAGGCACAGAAGAATCAGAGAACAGGTTTTTCACTGTAGGCCCAAGGAGTGAAGACAAGCCATCACGGTGGACGACATTTCAGTTGTCAGTTTCAGAACTGGGGATAAAGGTTGCCAGAAATTTAGATGCAATTTGAGACCTGTAGTCCCTTCTAGAAACTAAGGCTGCTTCTGAGACATACTAAGCAGCATGGAGCACTTGGCCTTATTTGTGGACTGCTCCTTGCTCGTCTCGAGTGCATCAATTTCTCCTCTCATCCCGTGAGTTTGCATCAGTTTCTCCTGGGGAACAGTTCCAGAGAACTGATAAATTTGCACGGTCTTGTGTAGGATTCTGATAAAACTGTTGTGCAATTAGAACACACAATGCTCTGTTGTACAAATCACAAACTAATTTTGTCAGGGTTTATCACTTAGACTAAGCCACTAGGTGAATAATTTGTTTTCAGCATAGGACATTGTATGAATCCAGCCCTTGCAATTTATCAGCCATGTGTGCTAGACTAGGATTCTATCTGAATCGGACCATTGTGGCTATCCAACAAGCTTTTATTAAAACAAACCATGGCTTTGCAAGATCCCAGCTATTAATAAGGACTAGGAATCACACATACCTACTCTCCCCCCACCCCAGAATTATTAAGACAGAAGGAAATGGCTGCACTACAGTAGTTATAAAGCAGATGAATGGTTTTTAGCAACCATTTCATTAGCGTGAGGTGGACAGAAACGCATCCTGCGATGTTTGCCAGAAGGAAAAATAAGTGCTCTCATTTTACATTGCATAAGCATGCCTCTGAGTGAGGCAAGTGTAAACATGAGCAAGATATTTCCTTGTGGGCAGTCAATTTAGCCACAAAAAGATTGTAGAGTGTCGAGAGAGATTTTAAAGACTAGCATATTATATCTATAAAGTTTTCACCTCATGGATCTGTTGGATGAGTGGATCACGACCTATAGAAGCTTCTGTGATAATTTGGTAATATTTTAAATTGTCACAGGTATTTTTTACACAACTTGCTAAACCATAATCCTAAAGCAAACAAATCACAGTATGGTTTAGCGCTATATGCAAGTCATTGCAATTTATAAACCATGGTGAATGGCTTAGCACTGTGTATTAACACAACCCCAGTGGTTTATTTAAGAAACTATAGTTGAACAATGGAATAGTATGATGGGTGAACCCAATCTTTGATAATACCAAGTCTGCAATGATTTGTCTTTGAGTATTGTATAGAGCAGTGTTTATCCGCCTTGGCGACTTGAAGATGTGTGGACTTCAACTCCCTGCTCCTGGCTGGGGAATTCTGGGAGAGAAAGTCCACACATCTTCAAGTGGCCAAGGTTGAGAAACACTGGTATAGAGATTTAACAGGCCAAAATGTACAGAGCAAGTCTGGATTTCCATCACACAAAACCAGCCTTTAATTTTTGCTGCAAAAGACTAACACAGCCACACCTCTGGAAACCTTTACAAAATTGGATCTACAACCAAGTCTTAAGTGGAAATATTATTAAGGAGAGATCCAAGAGTGGTCATCAAATGTCTATAGGGTTATCATGAAGGTGATAGGATCTGATTCATTCCCATTTGTTTAGAAACTATGGACAAAGGATAGAAATTACAAAGATATAAATGTTGGCACTAGGAGAAATGGCAACTTAGGAACTGAGTGCTTTAAAAACTTTGATGAAGAATGCTGTGCATCAGTGATTCTAATATACAGTATATATATTAGAGGTGGGTAACTTGAGGTCTCAGGATTACATACAGCCGAAGTGCTTTTTTATGACTCTTGGAATTAGGTTTTCTATCATATTGAGTCAGATACCCCAGGAGAATTAGGTGCAAGTCTGTTGTGGGCCCTTGGGCCCCTTTTAACATGTTAAAAGCATATCTCAATCCCCAGAAAATGCCTGCCACCAACTTACGTTTTTAGATACCTAGAGGAATTCAGAAAAAATCCTGCCTAACCACATGATTAAATTGCCACTGTCCTCTAACACACCTTTGCATGTATTTGTCTCTGTTTTATATCAAAGAACTCATAAATCTATCACAATGCATCAAATCAATCTAGTTTCTAAATACTAAGGTGTGCATGACACAGCTTTCCCCAGCCAGGTGAATTGGAGTGATCACTGCAGTCATTCTGGGAATTGTGGTCCTTTACCTGGAACGCACCAAGTTGGGGAAGGTTGTTGTAGGACACTGTGAATTTTCAATATACCATGTATGTTGTCACAGAATGCATCAAAATAAGGAAGCTGAGACTCTAGGGCAGTGTGTCTCAACCTTGGCAACTTTAAGATGCATGGACTTCCACTCCCAGAATTCCCCAGCCAGCATGGAGCAGGGAGTTGAAGTCCACACACCTTAAAGTTGCCAAGGTTGAGAAATACTGCTTTATGGAAAAAAAGAACTGAGCAGAGGGTCATGAGCTCCAGTACATTTGCTTATAATTTAGTAAGGAAAAATACCGCACCAATGAGGAGGAGGAACTATTCCTATGCAGGGAAAGGCAGGCTTGCTGGAACACCAGGTGGAGATCAAGAGGCCCCAAACCACACCTGTGATGCTTATTGCTGCAATCTTCAGCTTATCTGCAGCAATAGGCTATGATCCAGCTCACCATGGCAACCTGCAAGGCCTGGGTTGTGATGTTAGTTACCATGGCAGCACTGCTACTCTTCCCAGATTCATCCTCCAGCCCCTCCCCAGAAAGAGTCCATAGCAGCTGAGAAATAATCAGCAGGAAACTTTAATTAACAAGGCAGTTTTGGAACAGACAACAAGTCGAGCAGGGTTCTTATAAGAAGTGGCAGAGTTCTGTTTTTCTGGTCAAAGCCAAGCAAGGCCCAAGGAAAACAAGAGGGCAAGGGGTTGCTCATCAAAGCTCAGAGCTTCTTGTTTCATAGTATGCAAACTAAGCAAATTCAAGGGCATATAATTGAAAATCACAAGGCCAAAGCAGTAAAGTTCTTAGGAAGCAAAAATGAACAAGCCCAGAAAAGTCAAAGTATATCAAATCAACTACAATAGCATTTGAGAATAATGTTATCAAGGAGCAGTCTTCCTAAGTTGAGGAGGTCAAAGAGCCCATATCCAAGAAACTGAGCTGGATCATCAAAAGAGCCTATTGAGGAGGTCAAAATTCAAAGTTCATGTCAAAAAGTTCATGAAGTCCAAAGGGATGGGTCAGAATTCAGAGCATTATGATCCTGTCAGGGACAGCAGCAGTTCAAGTGATCCATTGGGTGTTCAGCTGGCTTCCTCAGAGTCTAGGACTTTGACATGGGTGAAGGGGAAGTGCCCACGACGCCCATTCAGCTCTCCCTCCCATTGGCCGTTGACATTCATCTTGGTGACTGCAATCAGATCACCCACCTGTGGAGTATCACAAGACACAAAGCCAAGATCAGAAGACCACCCACCTTTCTCAGTATCTCAACCTTTTCCAACTTCTGTGCTGGAACTATAACTCATGGAACACACAGCCAAACAACTCCCACAACTGTTGGGCATCAAGCTGGTGAAGAATGACCTGTTTCCCCCAACACCTGACAGATGAAGCTTTTTACCTTCCTTTAGCTGTCATCTCAAATAAGGAATAGGTTCAAGGCTATCACATTACCAATTTGCAGAAATACTAGGATGAAGGAACTGGATTGCTAGGTATGACAGAATCCAAGCATTTTCAGTTTATTATGATTTTTAAGCTCCCCTCCCCGCACATCCCCCTGGTCCCATGAAATAGCTTGAGAATTGCAATGGGCTCAGTAAGAGCATGGATAGAAGTCTGTATCCTACACAGCCCTCCCACCTTCTCTTTTCATACCCCTAATGTTGCCTTTTTCTTCCACCACCAAAGTTGCTCTACAACTATCCAACATTTTGCTGAATAATCCTCCCATCAGCATAATTTGCATTTTTTTTCTGACAACATTATTATAACTTCTAGAGGTAAAGAGGAGGCAGGCCATTATTCCATGCCTCCTGGCAACAAAAGAAACATTGCTCAATATTCAGCATTAATCTACAGCATCACTGCTACTGCTCATAAATCCCCAACTCATCCATTCACATATGCACACAATAACCAGATATTTGTTCACCCCACCACTGTCCATAATCAAGATTATCTGGTCAGTATTTAAAGCATTTATTTCTATTGTTTTGGTGACTTGCCTCAAAGGCCAGTGCTGTTTTGTCACTGGCACCAGGCACCCTTCGCTGCACTGCTCTGGCTATTACAGGAGCATGTCGGGGGGCGCCATGGCTGCTGGGATGAGCATATGGACAAGGCTGGACATATGGCACAGGTATCATACCCACACGCCCATCGGCACGCTGAGCTGTCCACCACTGCTCTTCTGGCTTGGCCAAAACTCGCAAAGGCTCCCCTTTGGTGAAGGGAAGGTCTTCCTGGTCACGGCCAACAAAGTCATAGAGGGCACGGACCCACTCGCCAGCAGGAGGTGGCTGGGCAGAGGAAGGGGCTACAACCCGTCCCATGGGGGCTACCAGGGTGGTAGTGTCCAGGTAATGCAGGCGGTAGAAGTCTAAAAGAGCTGGAAAACCATCAAACTCATGCTCCCCAATCCGTAGACGCCCAGGGAGACTGTTTATGATGTAGTGTGACACCTGAAAGAGACAGAACAGCAAAGAAGCATAAGCTTGCTATCCCAAACCTTCATCAGGTTCATAGGAAAGAACAATCAGCCTTCCCCAACCGGGATGCCCTCTAGATGCGTGAACTTCAAATCGCAGATGCCCCAGTGCTAAGTATTCTGGACACTAAAGTTCACACATCTAAAAGTCATGCTCCTCAATGCATCAGGAACTCCCTGTTAACTCTCCAACAGAGCCTTTTCCACCTCCACATTCCTTTTTCTCCACCAGATAATAGGATTATAGCGAAATCACCTTGGAGTTTTCACTGACGGAGAGCACGTAGTCACCAGGGCATGTAGTACTGTCCCGTACCAGAAAGGTTCCATGACGGTGTCCCTGGAGACACGCAGCTGCTTCCTGCCGACTCAGAGCTCCCATATACCATTCATGGGCATCCCCAAAAGCAGACATGGCTTGGGGGAACATTGAAGGGTGGAAAAACCCACCACTCTCTTTCTGAATGTTATTCCTAAGAAAACCTGATAAGATTTGCTCCAGTATTTAACAACACCTTTTGAAAGGAAGTTACCCTGTTGAATGTTTACATTGGAGTATTGCTTCTTTCAGTAGTTTAGTAGGACTTTTAAATAATCAGATGTGTAATCCTGCAAGTGAACAGGATTTCTCTTTATATAGTTCTACCCCAAAATCTTACAGCCTAAGATCTATTATTCAAACTTGATATCTCCTGAGAGTATCCACAGCTTCTTTCCCACACACTTCCACACAACAGCAATATTTTCCCAGAACAAGAAAAGCAATGTCTCAGGAATGCAAATAAAGTTTCTGCAATCAAATTATTATAATTAATGGGAAGCGAAGAGTTATGAAGTCTCTATATCTTTCCCAGATTGAATATAATGGAATAGGAGGGGTACAATTTCAACAATAATAAATCGCTTTATGCTTACAATCAACCTGACTAAAAGTTAACCAGCTACTCAAAGGTAACTTCTATCAAAAAACATCAACATACAATACAATCATATAAGTAGTATATTTACATAGGAATCAATATAGTGTCTTTGATATCCAGATAAAATTAAGAGAATAAATTGAATAACCTACAAAACCTCCACTCCATTTAAATTAACATGAAGCATTATATGAGATATCAGCAGCTCAAAAAAATATAACAGGGTGCTCCCATTTTAAAGTCAAATTTGGAGGAATCTCTCTTTTCAAAGTCCTAATTTTTCACAGACAAAGCTGGCATGGTTCACAGGCACCTAAATGAAAAGGATTATCTTCTACAGAATCATAAACCCATCATAGGAAAGAATTTCTATGCCCATGCAGCCTTTAACCCACAAAAGCCTTCAAAGGGATCCGCCACAGATCCACTTAGTCCTCCGCCCTCCATCCTTCTATTACCAGGTCGTCCTCTGGAGACCACTACCGCACCCCAATTAACAGCTGCTTCTTCTGAGCTAATTAAAAATATTTCCCCAAGGCCTCTTGCACATCAGAAATTGACCCGCCTTCTCTCCCCCACAAGCCCCACTGCAGCAGGGGGAAAAAAAACCCTCGCCCCCGAGTCGCCCACCTCCCTAAATGGGGAGCATCCCACATGATGCCATCTAGCTCTCCCTCCGAAGCCGGTCGCGCTACCCCTCCGCCCGTAGCTCCGCCAGGCAAAGAGACCCCGAATTCCCCATTTTATCTGCACCCGCCCGGCGACTCCTCTACCCCGGCATCGCAGCCCCGTAACTCTCCGATGCAACCCGTGAGAGCCTCTGTCTCCCAGGACATCCTCCGAATCAGCGGAGCGCCCTGCAAAGGCTCCCCCGCCAGAACTCCACAATAAAGCCCCGCCGCCCTCGGCTGCACATCTCCCCGCTCTCCCTCCTCTCCGGCCAGGTGACGCGGCAGGGCCGGTCGCCAGCTCGCCCGCTGCACCCCCGCTCAGCACCCCGCTCCCTCCCCGGAGCCCCCCCGCGGCCTCGCGCCCATCGCTCCGGCCCTGCCCGCGGAAAGCCCGGGAGTCCTGGCTGGCAGCCGCCCCGCCCCTGCCTGAGAGCGCTGCCCGCAATCCGGATTGCAGCTGCCGAAAGGCTGATGGGAAAGTGACGCACCCTCCGCCTCCCCCTTTCAACCGGGGGTGGGGCAGCCATCTTGAGGGTTGGCAAAGTGGCCTGGCGGGCCTCGGGGAAGAGGCTGCCACCATCTTGACTGTGGGAATGTCCTTCCGCTCCGAGGTGGAGGCTGCTGTCGAGCTGGGAGGGGTTTGTGGCTGCAAGGATAGGGTTGTGTGTGTGTTAGACTTCTTTTGTGCGGGCTCTCTCAGCAGGCCTGCTCCCGCTTTTTGCTATTAATTCGTCTTAATCTTTGCTAGGTGGGAGTAATCAATGAGATAGCTAGAAATAGAGGTATAATTATGAAGAGATGTTTCCAATAGGCAGGGACACAATTCTGAACCCAAAGCCTGAGTGTTGTACTAAATTGTTGGAAACTTTCACAGATAAATGAAAATACATTATTTTTTAAACCTGTAAATATTAACATATCAGTCAACTCAGCCATGATTTGCTCATCAAAAGCCAACAGTTAAGATTAACTTTATTGTGCAGTGGTGTCCACAGGATGGGTAAAAAAAACTCAAAATAGTGGCTATGGCTATACAAAGCCTTGCCCCTTTTTAGTGCCAAATGCATTAAAAGAACAGGGTTGTAATCACATTGTTGTGACCACCATCTTGACTTTTTTTGACTCCTCCCACTGATGCCCCTGTTGTTGACTATCGTATGGAAAGGTGCAAAGAGGTTCTTCAGGATACTTCCAGTGCTCCTTGGCGTTCTAACTTCTCCAGAGGCCCAGAGCACTAGAAACAAATGCCAGTTGCAAGTTTTATAATTCGCTTTCAGATGGCCGACCTTATCTAAGCTAATATCCTGAGAAAGGTCAGGCCTAGTCAGGACTTGGATGAGAGACCTCCAGGAATGACCTCCAGGAGGTAGCTTAGACTAAGGGAGAAGTCAGAAGAAGGCAAACTAATTCTGTTGCTGAGAAAAGGAAGTGGTCATAACTATGTTGTCACCAGAAGTAGAACTTGATTTAAAAATATCGTTATTTTCTGAACTAAAGGCTTTAATCCTGTGGCTGAATCCATAGAGTGAAAGGCTGGATGTGTGAAGTTTGTCTCTCAGAGGTCCACTGTTCAAAAGCTGGAACTGAGGATCTGAAAAATCTAGCAGGGAATATTTTCTACTGTGATCCATTTATTCCTAAAAAAACAAATTTGAGCTAGAAGTATCTTCCTTCCTTCCTTCCTTCCTTCCTTCCTTCCTTCCTTCCTTCCTTCCTTCCTTCCATCCATCCATCCATCCATCCATCCATAATGGTTATAGCTATTTGAGCTTTATAGTCTCTGATGTATACTGTCTCTCAGGTCTACTTTCTCTATGCAAGGTCAGTGATAGGGGAGACACCATGACCATCTTATAGTCTGCTCAGGGTTTTAACTTTTCTTGTCTATTTTTTCCCACTGGAGATTCTCTTGAGATGCTGTTTGTAATTTTCACATTTCTCTATTTTTATCTCCACCCTTGATGTTTAGTATGTGAATACTTAAAATTAGAATTTTTTTTTACCTGGTTCATCTTTTTTAAAAAAGAAAGTGAAATTTGTGTAAACCTTGTGAAATGTATATGTCTCCCAAAGGGGGACAGATTTCCCGTTTCACCTTTCACACTACAGAATCAGAACAAAGTGTATAATTTATGTCATTTTTACCAGCTTGATTTTCCTGTTAATTTGCCAATAAGGTTTACAGGCTCTGGGACCCCCATCTATCTCACAGGTGAGGGTTAAAGGGGTGGTGGCAGCAGTAATTACCAAGTGGCTGCACCAAGTCAAGATGGCAGGGCCAGAGTATATAGAACTAGTTGGCTTTTAGGAGTGGAGGATTAAGATTTCTAATCATCACCCCACGGGCTCAACCCTCTAGCTAAATCTTCTTTCTCTCTCATGCATGCCATTACAGTATTTGTATTCCTGCTCAGTCTAGCTGGCTAACGGTATGATTTCGTTCCGAAAGAAACCTTTTTCTGTGTAAAGGCTCCAAGTATTACTTTACTATTATTTATTTTATTTAAAAGATTTATATGGCTGCCCATCTTGGGAAACACAACTCTGGGCAGCTAACAGTAATAAAAAACACAACAATAAAACAATACAATGAACCAGAAAAACCAGACACCCAATGCAACGACTACCTCCATCCAGCTGTACAGTCCCCCGGGCTCCAATCTTGCTATTCCAGCGCCTGGGGGAAAAGCCAGATCTTAACAGCTTTCCAAAAGGTTAAGAGGGTGGGGAGCCTGCCAGATCTTAAGGAGAAGGGGGTTACATAATTACAGTTCTCATCCACTTTCATAATTTTGAACAAAGTTAACAATTTCAGTTTGGTACTACCGTGATTTTTGTCTTCATAGTTTTGTTTATTCAAGAAACTGTAGTGAAGCTTACCTGTGGTATGAACACAACCACATCAGTTTGTTTCCTTATAATCGCTTATCTTTCCTGCCATAATAAAAAGGGCCACCATCACAATTCAATGGGCTTTTTTAAAACCTTGTGTATAAGATCATCTGACTAAGCACAAATGTTTAGGCGTAATTATGTCAGTCTGTGGGAGGCACATTATAGCAGCAATCTTTTAAATCAGTTAAGACCAAAGGCCCTCAAACCTTAATCCCCAATTCATTACATATTTGCACTGGTTTTGCCCATTGCCCTACAGATTGTTTTGCAGATCATCCCCACTCAGATAAGCATTCATTTTCCCTTAATTCCATATGTATGTGCACATAAGTAAACGTGCTGAAGAGATGACGGTATTTTCCTTGTTGATACTTCTGTACTGATCTTAAGAATGTGCGTGTGTATGCACGTGTGTGTGCACATATGTATATAGCAGCTCATTTGATGCTGTGTACTGATATTTTGAGTCAAGAATCGTAGTTTTGGAGAGCAACGTTTGAACTGTTCAAAGAATTCTGACTATACTACAAAGATTGTGATCAAGATAGCACTCTCCTTAATTTGTTTACCTACATGAGGGACAGCATTATGCAGTTATAGATATGTGAGCTGGGTTTTCTGGACCCTTGCACAAATAGATAAATAGCCCTAGGCAGCTTGGTATAATAGCATGAGGCTTCAAAGAGAACTTGGCCCAGGTGCTACATAAAAAAGGAACCTCACTATCTTTCACAGTACGATAAAAGACAGATCAAGACAACTTTTAATAGCTGGTGTGATACAGAGTACCAGGCAGGGGCTAGGGGAGGGGACAGAGCTTGGAATTGCTGCTCAGGTATGAAGCTGACTGGGTGAACCTTAGGCACATCCCTTTCAACCCATCCTTCCTCTTTAAATGCAACTCTTAAGTTCCCTGGCAGGGAAAGATGAGATAAAATATAAATTTCCTCTGTGGAGTCCTTGGGGTTCTCTGAGCTTGGTTCTTTTCTTGCAAACGTTTCATTACCCGGCTAGGTAACATTTAGCACTGAAGATGTTACCTAGCTGGGTAATGAAACGTTTGCAAGAAGACAACCAAGCTCAGAGAACCCCAAGGACTCCACAGTTCAACCCTGAGCTACACATATTCACCTCTATTGATAAATTTCCTCTTTAAACTTGTTAGAAAATGAACTAGTTCACATATCCTGTTAAGCCATGGCTTCATAATGTGAAGATTCAGCCAACATTTACTCACTTGTGTGGGAGAGCACAAACACTTCCAGTTATTTCCTTATATGTATATCTGCTGCCTTGACTTCCAAGATAGGGGTTCAGCTGCACATCTACAAGAATCAGTCATTTCAAAATTGCTGACTGCTTATTTATACCACAAACAATACTCACTCAGGCTTCCAGATTGCAAGTAATAAGATCATTTAGGCAAGGAAAAATTTTGTGACCAAGAGAACAGGGAAGAATGCATTGGCTGAACAATGACTGAATAACAGTTGAGTAAAACTGAATAATCTCACCTGCTTATCTTCTTTTAGCCCTTCAAATACAAATTTGACTGGCAAAGTGCATATGAATAACTAAACATTTCCATAAAATTGGCACCCAAACTCCTCACTGCTGTTTGCATTCATATACATTTATATCTACATCACTTTACTGGTCTTCTAATGCATATACATACATTAGACAACTCAGCTAATTAGACAACTTAGCTAATACATTAGACAACTTAATGTATATACATACATTAGACAATTAGAGGATAGACAACTCAGTTTATTAATAAAATGCAACAGTTCATATAAAATATGGTATCAAACAAGCATTATAAAAATCAAGAGCAATTATAAAAATCAACCATTAAAAAGAAATGCCAAGTATCAAGTCTCTTGGCATCAGAAAAGTTAATTTTGCCAATGTGAGAAACAGTTTACTTCATTGTCCATCACTTGCAGTCTCCTATATTTTTCCGCACACTCAGATACAATTCCCTTTCATTTAGAGAGGTAACATCCCTTAACGCAATTTGATCTCAAAACAAATACAGTTGATATTTTGGCAGTCTGGGGGCTGGTATGTACAGGCACAGTCACAGAGTGGACACAGGCGTGGAAAGGAGCAACTTCCTGGTTCCAAGCCCTGCTGGAATGAGAAAAATCATGTTTTTTTTTAAAGAAGGAAAAAAAATACATAAAAGTGGTTTAACAAAAAAATGAAAAAATACAACAAAGAGAAAAAAAGTGTTAATATATCATTATAACAATAAACAATTTTAATTCTATATATACTTATCTAATATATATATTATTCAGGTACATATATCTTTTTAATAGATTTATATGACTATCATGTTTTTTTTTAACCTACTGTATTTTGTATAAATGAGTCCCATATTTCGTTATACTTGTCCATACAAAGTCTAGGTCTATAGGCAATCCACTCGTAAGTGGCAAGTGCAACCAGGTCTTCAATCCATTGAGTGAATGGGGCCACACATTCATCTTTCCAGTGCTGCAATATCAGTCTTTTGGCCATAGAAAGGGCATGGAGAATCCATTTAATGTCGTCCAGATGTCAAATTCCATGTACTAGGTATATAGTTCAAAATAATATTATCCTCTGAAAATTTTAGCTTTTGTCACACAATCATATTTATATAGTTCACTACTTTCTCCCAAAACTTGGTAAGTATAGGACATTGTAGAAACATATGCTTTAAAGAGGCATTGTCCTTATTACATCTCCAACAAAATGCTGTTTTAGACAATCCTTTTCTATACAGATATAGTGGAGTCCACTAATTTCTAAGTATTATTTTTTGTTATGTAAGTCGTGGTTTAGGGTTTTTTTTAGTTTTAAAGGATTTAACAAGTTGTTCTAATATCTGAGGTGTCTCAGAAGCTGAAAATGCTGTTGGTCCAAACAATGTTGTTAACAAACGTTGTAGCTGTAAATATTGTCATTGGGTTACATCTGATAGATGATATTTATCTCTTAAGACAGAGTATGTTAAAAATTCATCTTCATCATCTATCAGTTGGTCCAAAGTCAATATCCCTGCTTCCATCCAATTTTTCCATATAACCATCTGTTTCCCAGTTTTTAAAGTTGGGTTTCCCCATAAAGTCAAATTAAAAAGGGTCAAATCTTTTTTATTAGACACTATTTCATTAGTTAGGAAGCTATGAAATTGTTTCCAGAGAGTTTTAGTATATTTAGATCCTAATACTGTCCATCCGACCAAAGGTGTTATATACAGTATGTATATTCCAAAGTTGCCCAAATCGGAAAATTAATACCACTTGTTGGCTTCCAGTATTTAATACTTGACAATAGGTAAGCATGATGCTATAGCTACAGATTCAGAAGACCGAATCCTCCCTCATTAACTGATAATTGCATTTTCTGTAAAGATATTCTCGGGAATTCAAGAACCCCATAGAAATGTTCTAAACAAAGAATTTATTTTCTGAAAATATTTTCCAGATATAAAACCTGGAATTCCTCTCAGAATATAAATTAATCTGGGAATAATGTTCATTTTGAGAGAGTTCACCTTTCCTCAAAGGGCAAGGTTTAATTTTCACCTACAGGTAGTCCTCACTTAATGACCGTTCATTTAATGACAGTTTGAAATTACAACAGCCTCAGAAAAAGTGCTTTACAACCTGTACTCGCACTTACAACTGGTGCAAACCATCACACTACCCCTGCAATCATGTGATCGCAATTCGCGACTTTTTATGACAGCTGTTAAGTGAATCACTGTAGTTATTAAGTAAATTGCGTGGTCGTTAAGCGAATTCCAGCAAAAAAGTCCATTAGGGAAGTTGGATTAGCTTAACAACCACGTGGTTCACTTAACAACTGTGGTAATTCACTTAATGACCATTGTAAAAATGGTTGTAAAATCAGGTCCAGTCACATGATGACTTAATGACCGTCCCGCTTAACAACCAATTTTCTGGTCCCTATTGTAGTTAAGTGAGGACTACCTGTACTGGCATCAGTTCCGATTTGGACCAGTTAACAGAGCATTCTGCTATTTTACTAAAGGCATCTATCCTTGCATCAACACTGGAATAGTAGTGTGAGGATTAGAAATAAACAAAAGAATGTATGCAAATAAAACCAATTCATGTTCAACTGAGTTGTGTGCTACTCTGTAGATCTCCCTGTGTTGTCTACTAGCCCAAGCCAAGGGTTCCACACAAATGTTAAAAAGCAAGGGTGAAAGTGGATATCCTTGTCTAGTTCCTCTAAATAGTGGAAAAGTAGGAGAAAACATACCATTAACCTTTACTTTGGATGTGGGTGACTCATATAATATCTTAATCCATTTTATAAACTCCAAAGGAAATCCAAATCTATTTAATATAGCAAACATATACTCTTTATATATTTTGTCAAAGGTTTTTTCAGCATCTAATGATAAAATTACAAATTGATATTTGCATTTATTCAAGCCTATAACTAACCTAATGCTGTCTGCTGCTTGCCTAGTTTTTATAAATCATGCTTGATCATTCTTAATAACAAACAATGTCACTTGCTGTAATCTGTTTCCTAACACTGCTGTTAAAATCTTTGTGTTGACATTAATCAATGAGATTGGATGATAATTAGCACACTGAGTATGATCTTTACCTGCTTTTGGTATAACTGTAATATAAACCTGATTAAATGTTGGTGATAAAACTCCCTTATCTAGGAAGCTTCTGTCTTCTCTAGTCAGAAATCTAGGGGCATATTTGCAGTATGACTGTGTATTCTTGGATAGTCTGGTTCTATAATAAAATGAGGGCCACCCAGGAATACAGGTAGTCCTCGCTTAACAATGGTAATTGGGATCAGCAACTCCATCGCTAAGCAACAGTCGTAAAGCGTGACATCACATGACCATGCCAACTTACAACAGCAGTTGCGGCAGTCCCAGTTGCTGTTGTTAGGCGAGTCCTGTGCAGTTGCAGCATCCCGTGGTGACATAACCGCCATTTACAACCTCCTGCCAGCTTCCCCATTGACTTTGCTTGTCAGAAGCCATCAGCAAAGGTTGCAAATGATGATCACATGACCGCAGAGATGCTGCAACTATGAAGACCCATCATAAGTCCCTCTTGTGCAGTGCCATTGTAACTTTGAACAGTTGCTGAATGAGTGGTCATTCAACGAGGACTATCTGTATGGCCAAATAAAGCTGCTTCCCAGTCTAAATCCAACACCAGCCTTCAGATATTGTCTTGGCCAAAACCCAGAAAAAACAAAATGTTCAAGGTTTCAGTTCTACTGACCCACAGCACACCTGGAACAATTTTGCAAAACTTCAAAGACACAATGTGTTGTTTCAGGTTGGACCATGGACACCCCTAGTATTTGCTAAAGGCTGGCATTCAACAGAGCCCTAACAATTGTTTATCTAAACCAGCTACTGTATTACTCTAGAGAAAAAAGGAAGTTGAGAAAACTCACATTAGCACAAGAACAGCAGTGATCTAAACAACGGGCTGGAGAGGGAAGGGCGCAGTCACATGACTCGGCACAAGCCATACAGCATTCACACACACTTGGCCAAGGCCGCTTTTCGCAGGAACAGCAATTGGCACAAAAGCCTCTGGCCTGAGAAACAGCATTAAAAAACAAAACAAGATATAGCTTAATCACCAAAGAGCTAAGTGGAGAAGCAATTCCATCGCTATTGTTTCTCACTGGTCAAAGCTCCTATAATTTACTTCTTGGATTTAATATTGCAAGCAATCCGTAAGTGTCTAAGCAGCATCAATACATGTAAAAGGAAAGCTAAGGTAAGACAAAGTAAAGTAACAGTGGAAAACAGATCTAACGATATGGAATAATATAGGCAATCTGTGTAAATGACGATCCAGTCTGTATTTCACAAGATTAGTGATTAAATTCACTGTTTTTGTTTGTTTCCTAATGGAAACAAACTGTAATACACTGCTGAAATAATAGCAGTGTTAATATGGAAAATCGTTCAAATCTTATTTATTCTTTCATCTCCAAATCCCCAACTGCTGACTGTCTCTATCCCTTCTCCCAGTTACCAGTAGGCACTGTCTGAGGACCAGGACCAGAATGAGGAGTAGCAGGTAGGAACCAACAACCAAGAAAACGATGGCAGGGAGGGGCAGGAACAAGGTGGCAGCAAAAGGGAGATCTGGTGGAGGATTCAGCGATGGAGTCTGTAAGATGGAAAAAGTCAAAGGCAGGTTGACAGCAGGAGTGGTGAGGAGTAAAGGGGCATAAATGGAGTTGCATGCAAGACCACTGAAGTCCAGTATCTGACTGCTAAGCCTCAACTAAATATTAACAAATCAGGAAACTCTGACTGGAAGTCTTTATACCAAAGGTATAGCTCCTCTAATCCTTACAGGGTTGGGAGTCAGGTGGCCTTTTAACTTAATGTACCAGCCATATAGCAAATACAATCAAATAGCATATGGCAAATACTACCATATGTTTAGTGCATTTTGTGCTATATGTTAAGTATATGAGATAGTTGTCAAAGGCTTAAAACTGAGGTTTTTTCACAACCATTGATATTCCAAATTCAAAATGCTTGGGTTTGAACTCTGGGCTTCTAAGATAACTGATCTGTAAGTACATTTATGAAACCCAATTCCATTCCTATGGAGAGCCAGAAGAGGGGAATTACTGAACAGCTTGAATAGAGATCTAAAATAGATGCTATACTTACTGCCATTCCTCAGCTGGGAAAGGAGTCTGAAGGCTCCATAGATGTGAAAGAGCCTTAAGAGAAAGAATACTGTCAATAAATTGCAGCACATAAGCACAAAAAGCAGTCAGGACTTATAAAGCAAAGCAGCTAAGCTCCTATTTTCACACACATTCTTTTCAAGTAGTATACATTTAAAGAAATCCAAGACCTGTTCAAGAGCAAAGTTCCAAAGATCTTAGGCTATCATCTTTTTTGTAACTTCTATATGCACCTCAGACTTTCAGATTAACAAAGTACAATTAGCTAATGAATTTGTAATGAAAGTATAAACCATTTTTCAGCTCTATTAAGATTGCAGGAACTGAAGTCAATAGTTGTCTTTATTAGGCTGTCTGCACAACTTCCCAACCCAAGTTGCTTTCCTGGTTGTGAATATTAAATAAAAATTTCTCACCCTAGAATGGTGTTTTTCAAACTTGGCAACTTTAGGATGTGTGGACTTCAATTCCCAGAATTCCCCAGTGGGAGTTGAAGTCCGCTTATCTTAAAGTTGCCAAGTTTGAAAAACACTGCCCTAGAAAGTAAGAAAGCATCCCTAAACCGGGCTTCCTCTCTCAACCTCCATAACATGTTAAATTCTTTTCCATTAATATTCACCCTATGGAAGTTGCCCATCTTCCAGCAAGCTGCTTAGTTAATATTTATAAGCGACGAGATTATGCGCTTCCGAGAGCCAACCAAAAACCCGCAAGGGCTCCACCCTCCTATGAAGGCAACCAATTCCTACTTTCACAGTTCTCAGATTCTCCTCCCGCCAGATCTACTTTAGACCAAATGCCTTCCTGAATTTATCTGGGTCGCTCCCTCTCTCGGCCTAACCTCACAGGGTTGTTGCGAAGAAAAGGACGGAGTAAAACATAAACAGCGCTAAAGCAGAAAAGCGAGATCTAAATCAATGTCGCGTTCCTCCGTCGTCAAGGAAACAAGCTCCGCTCCAGCGTTATGGCTGGCCCCTACGGGCTCTCATCGCATCCAAAATTCCTCAGGCCGTGTCGGCTCGCGGAAGAGTCCAAGAGAACAAGTGGCGTCATCGAAAATGCTTTTCGTATCACTTCTGGGTCATCCCGCATCTGAAGAAGAAGCCCCTTCCTCCACGTTCTGACAGAAATACGGCGACTGCCCCCGAAGTGACGTCATCGGGGAGCGGCACAAGGAGGATTTTTCCATCGATATAATAAAGCGGGGGGGATATTCCAATGTTTCTGTGGAATCAAAGTCTTTCCTATTCGTAGGCAGCATCAATTATGGACTAATTTCTCATACTGGTCTCGTCCAAACAAATCCACCCAGCAACAAGTCTGCTCTGTGGCGGGCCATTGGATCATTACGGCAACCAATCATAATCCAAGAATGGAGGGAAGGGGTGGGAAAGATAACAGAAGTGTTCCAATTGGAAGTTCGTAGCAGTCTCCGGCGGCGGCTCCCCCGCATGCCCGCACCTGCGCGCTTGCTTCGCTCGAAAGTAGCTCTCCGTCTCCACAGCGCTGCGCAAGCGTTCAGTGGTGGTAGAGCACAGATTTATACCGTTCAGGTGTGCAGAGGGAGGCCACTTTCGGATTTATTTCTGATATTTTCAACCCTTCCCATTTTTGTAGGTTTACTCATGTAATCGATACGCGCTGTGCAAGCCTGCCTTTTTCATCAGTCTTATGGTTAAGCAGTCTATTATCGCATATAATTTCCCTGAAATCATCAGTTCATTTTTACTGCCTATAACCGAGGTTGTATCTGTAGGGTAAAAGACAAACATGGACACCCTTTTCGAGGCTTTTATATATATGTGAACGCTGGTTTTAAGGTGAAATGTTGTCCTGGGCGAGGTTACTGCATCTTGAAGGTTGCAAAGATTGATATTTGCTGCTAAAAGCTCCAAACTGCCTCCAGCCACTATAGAAATGATGGACTACTTTGCAGAGCTGTCGCATCGGGAGCACCATATCTAAGTCTGCAAGTGTTTGTATCTCTCTGCTGCCATCTAATGGCCATTCAGAAGGACACTCTTGAAATGGCTATAAATCAATCTTTTCAGTACATTTCGAATGTTTATTTTATGTTTATTATTAAACAGTATTAAATATTTACATTTTATTAAATAATTATCAGTATTATATTAAATATATTATTAAATGATAATAAATACTATTATATTTGATTATTTGTTTTATTTATTTTATTGAAATTTATTTTATTGCTGTGAGCCGCCCTCAGTCGGGCAGCATACAAGTTTAATCCATTATTATTATTGCTGGTCGCACAGTCAGCCAGTTGTTTAGACAGGATTTGGCATTTTTATCCACCTATCGAGTCCTTCCCAAGGACCTGGGATAGGCAGATGTTGTTTGATGGTGTTAAAGGTATAGTCGCAGGATGTAAACTGTTGCTATTGTTATCATCATCATCATTATCAACTCTTCTATACAGTTTTAATGGAAAAGTCTGTTTTAGCTTCCAGTGGGCCTCTTAGGTTATCCTCTGTGCCCCAGAAGAAGAAGCAAAAAAGAAATAAATAGGACAGCGCCTCTACTTCACTTAGACACCTGGTCCGTTGGGACTTTAACTCTTCCTTTTTCTGTCTCTACCTTGAAGAGCGGCTGCCCTGTTGCACATGCGCAAAAAGCGCCTTCCCGCCTCCTGCCCTCGTTGCGGCGCCTTTGTCGTTGCTATGGGAACGGCAAACTTTCGCGGTGGCGGCCACAGGGTATTCCAGGGGCTCGAGAGAGGCTCGTGGCAGGCGGGCGGGAGGGGCGAAAGGAGCGGGCTTTTCATTGGCCAGCATGATTAAGGGGCGCCTGAGGATGCTCCGCAGGAATTCAAATATGCCAATCATCACTCGTTAATTAGCTCCCTAACTGGCGGAAGCGGGGAGGAGGCGGGACTCACTTTGCAAGTTCATTCAATCGGAAGGGAGAAGGGATGATCGCCCGGTCCCTAAAAGCCATTAAGCACCGGCACATCTGCCAATGACGTCACTGAAGGAAAGTGTTTAGCTCGTGGTATTAATTTTCTGAAAGGTTGCATTCCCAGAAGCCTGATTCCGAGTTTGGCAAAAAATGCGTTTCTCCATTCAAAACGCTGTTCAGCTTTTCTATCCTTTTTTTCCTGCTTAGAGTGCTAGACTAATGTATTAACAATTTCTGTCGCGTTTATTTATTTATTTCATGATGTATAAGGCCGCCCAACTCAGACAGTGTGACAGCTTAAAAGCTTCAAAGGGGTTTTTATCCGTAAATATTCATCTTCGGTGTAACTGGCTGCTGAACAGGGGGCAACCCCTCCCCATAGTTGGATTGAATCAAGATTTTATGTAAAATGCAAAGCCCATTTCAAACAGATATAGCCCCTGAGTCTTATTCCCACGGAGGCAGATGCTGGATTGCACCCTGACTCTTAGGACAAAAAATAAAGTCGTCTCTGAGTCAAGTTTGACTCCTGGTAACTTCATGAAGTCCCTGTAGGCTTCTTGGGAGGGAACAGGAATGGATGCTGTGGCCTTCAACCAGTCAGCACAGCAAATACCAAACGGGCCTGACCCTGTGCTTAGCTTCTCAGCTCAGAGGAGGTTGGCCAGGAAACCTTCTCTGTCTCTGGGCAATGCAATACATCCCTTGCACTGGTGGGAGGCAATGCCAGACTTCCCAAATTGCTATGCTCCCTATCTGTGTTGAATAAACCTTCCCACAATTCCCATTGCCATCTTAGTGGAGATGAAAGAGGAGTATAAATAATGCATTGGACAACCTAGTGCTACCAATAATGAGCTGCATTACTTTGGGTGGCCACAAGAGGGCAGCAAAGATAGACTAATCACAACCCTTTGCTACCATCTAGTAGTCATCCAGAGATTTGCATCACAGAAATGATTGTCCTAGGGCAGCCAACAGGTTGAAGTCTAGGCGCTATGATATAGGAGAAGGTACACTATGACAGGTACATTCCAACTATTAAAGGTATGTTGGGGCAACACCTAGAAATCATGGCATATCTCCCATCCCCTTTCCCACAAAGATTCAAATTCTAACAGGCTCCATCAATATTGTTCCCTTCAGGCTGGGGATTCTGGGAGTTGCAATCCAATATATCTGGAAGCACTGGCTGAAGCATGTTGGGTTATAGAATTTATTTGCTAGACATAATGTTTAATTTGCTGTTAAGAATAAAATATTTGAATAGTTGCTTCATAGATTATGTGCCATCAAGTCATTGTTGACTCTTAGTGTCCACATAGATTTTCTCGATGATGATCTGTCCCTAACCTTGTCTTTCAGGTCTTCCAACGTTGTACCCATGGCCATCCTCTTCTCTTTCCTTCCACCTTTCCCAGCATTAGAGCCTTCTCTAGAGAGCTAGATCTTCACATGTTTCCAGAATAGGATAATTTGAGCCTGGTCATTTGTGCCTCAAGTGAGAACACTGGGTTGATTTGTTCAATGATCCATTTGTTTGTTTTCTTGGCTGTCTGTAGTATTCTCAGGAGTTTTCTCCAACACCAAAATTCAAAAGCATCAATACTCTTCCTATCCTGCTTCTTCAAAATCCAACTTTCGCTTCCATAGAATGTCATAGGGAACACCATTGCTTCTGTGATTCTGATCTTTGTACATATAGACATCTCACAGCATTTGAATATCTTTTTCAAGGCCTTCATGGCTGCTTCACCAGTACTGGTCTGTGGCGTATTTCTTGACTGCTTGTTCTGCTTGTTCCTTTACTGTTGATAGTTGATCCTAAAAAGCTACCCGTCACTTCAATATCTTCATCATCAGTTCTAAGGCTGGTTGTTGTACCTGTTGTCATTAGTTTGGTCTTCGTTACATTTATTTTAGTCCCATTTTTTCACTGTGTTCCTTGACTTTTATTACTAGAGCTTGCAGATCCTTTGCATTTTCAGCTAATTCTGTTTCATGCTTTATCAAAATAGTTATTAGTTCATTATTAGTAGAGAGTCAGTTGGTATCATGGTTAAGGCATCAGGCTAGAAACCGGGAGACCATGAGTTCTAGTCCAGTCCCATGTTAGGCACGAAACCAATTGGGTGACCTTGACCAGTCACTTTCTCTCAGCTCTAGGAAGCAGGCAATGGCAAACCACTTCCAAAATACTTTGCCAAGAAAACTGCAGGGACTTGTCCAGGCAGTCGCCAGGAGTCAAAAACTGACCCAAAGGCACATACACACATTACTAGTAACAAACTTTCCTGTCCTTAAAATTCATTAATGTACAAGAGAATTAAAAGCATAGATAATTGCTTCATTACTGAATTGTTAGATCTCTTAAAGAAATGTAATCTTTACCAGTGAATTGTTGATAAGGCTTACTAAATATGTGAAATGTCTCAATATGTATAATGCTAATTCATTATCCAGCTGACTGTTTTTTTGTGTCTATCACTTCTCCATGTTTCTTTTTGCTTTCTGTAACTCTTACAACTGCTTGAGTTGAAATGCAGACAGAAATGGATAACAAAAATACATACTTAATGTTTATATTTCAATGAATTGTTGAATTAATATCTTAAAGGCATAATCAAGGAAGGTATTTTATTCAAATCCCATGGGCACAACTAGATCTTGGAAAATTGGCCCTTCTGCCCTGCTGTGGACTATATTCAAAACTTATCTAAATCCTCCAGGGCACTAAGTTGATTGCACATTGTTCTGGAATAAGACTGCTACTTCGTAACCCAGAGTTGCAATTCTACTTTTAATGCTAGCTGGATTCACACAATACACTAAGCCATTTTCAAGTCATGGTTAGTTGAATAAACTACAGCTGGCTGCCTAATACACTAAACAATAGGCCACCATTGGCTGGGTTCACACAACACATAAAGCCAAAGCCAAGTTAATCACATTATGGCTATATGAACCAGGTCACTATATAAAATCTGTGGTTTAAATTGCTATAGTGTTTCCTACCCACTTTCTTTGTCATTCTTATCCCTTGTCTTTTTTCCAGTCTGAGGCAGCAAGCTTCATTTCAGCTTAGGTCAACAGGAACAAGTGATAGTGTCAGGAAAAGAGTTTCCTGCTGTCAACACAAAGCATCCCAAATCAAGTGCAAGGTCTTAAGTTAAAGATAAAAATGAATATATCTATGTAGCATATGGATAAAATAATAGGGAATATATTCAGGAAATATGGTGAACATAGCTTGTGCTGTCCCACCCGTGATTTATCTGGCTGCATCTCTGGTCCTGCCCAAAATGAACTTATGCCAGTTCCATTATTTTCAGAACAAGTGATTTTGGATGCAATTCTATATAGACACATCTAGAGTAAGTTCATATATGCCAAACATGCTTAGCCAGATGGCTAATAACTTGTTGAAATTAATGAGATTTAAAGATTAGCGGTTTTCACTATTTTATATTCTGTTACAATAAAAACTGCTATTTATTTATTCCTTATTTCTATAGAGTTCATTCCACACACAAATACTTATTGTATTACATTGCTATCACATTCTTCCTTCAAGGAGCCCATCCTTGGGGGAGTGCCATCCACCCCCCCATTTAGAACCACAATGACCCCGTGAGGTAGGCTGAGCAAGGGTTTCCCCAAGTAATCCTCATCACAGTGTAGGGATTTGAACTACCATCTAATTAGTTTGTGCCATTCTGACAATTGTTAGGCAATACATTCTTTTACTGTCACAAGTCATTTCTTCCACTGAATTAATTAACCAAATGTTCAGACTTGATTGCTTCATTATTATAAAAGTAAAACCCTTCTACATTGTGAGATTTCAATTGTATCTTAATTAGCCCCTTAGGGAAGCATCTTGACAACATGAAGTACCCTCCATAGAGGGGGACATATGGAATAGCATGGATGTCATTTCTCACCTTTGCTGGGTTCACTAGGATGGCAGAGGAACTGGTGAGTCAATCAGCTGAGATCTAGCATGTATACATTCATTCACAGTTGATTTCAGAAGCAGTGAAGGGGGGAGAAGCTGGCTGGGTTTACATAAGGTATACCATGGCTTGCCTAACTTCACTTTGTTAAATAAGCCACAATTGGATGGGTTTACTAACATGCTGAACCATTAACCATGTCTTAGAAACCACAATGTCCAACAAAGTAAACAGAACCAAACATTGTGGGTTAGTAATACATAATGTGAACCAGATTGGTCTCTTAACTGAAGCAATGGAGATTCCAGTTTTGATCAACAGTAGAAGGGGAAAGGAAGAAGAGATCCTCTTCCAGATAGTTGGTTATCTAGCCTCTGCTTAATGCCAATAGAGTCCACCAACTGAGCAGGTGATCTGCTCCGCTATTAAACGTTTGTACCAACAGGAAGGTTGTAATATTTCATCAAACCCCATTTTCAATGAACCCATGTTTGGGTTCTAAGTTTGGAGCAACCAAAAAATAATTTGCTCTGTTATTTATGGGACAGTTCTCCAGATATTTTAAGATGGTTATCCTATTTCTCCAAGCTAAATGTGTACAAATCCCTTCATATTTTTCTTATAGTATTTAGGCATCCTTCAGGCAGTACACTGTCTCAAAGTGTAATAGCAAATTCCACAATTCTTGGTAGGCCTCTGACCTGATCTAGCAAGACAATCCCAATTACGTATTTAATCAACCAGTCTTTTATAAGCAAAACATTTTTATTAAATATATTTTAATATCTTTAGTCAATGTCATCACAATCTTGCTTTGTTTATAATGAACTGGTTATTTAAGAACCCCAAAAGCCACCTGTCTGGCTGGAACTGTGGAAAGGACAGTTTATGGTTAGTAGCCTGTAACCAGTAAGATCCCTTAACTAATTCATAAACAGAGCAAAATGGTACTAATCTGTTTGGGGCTTTTCTTAACCTATCAGAGTTCTATCACTTCCAGTGATGGAACTCAAGTGCTCTTCAGCTAACTGACTAATAGCTCCTGATAAATTGGGTCTCTATGCATTTATGTCTAAAAAAAGCTTGAGTAGCCAATGGAGTAGTTGTGCTGTCCTGAAAAAGTGGGATATTGAGGGTGCCTTATTAATAAACCAATTAAACCCACTGTATGGAACTGATGCTTAAAGTTTCTTTGTGGGTTCAGGAAGAAGGGCAATAGGGCCAGGTTTGCTTAGACAAAAGTTGGTTGCCTTAACCTCTGAATCCTGTCCTTTGCTCTGGCAGTTCTCCTACGTCTTCCTTCTGGGTTTAGCTGCTTACCCCAGTTTCTACTACATCCTGCGTTGGATCCTACTTCACTTCGGGCAAATGGAAATCTTCTACGCAGTCTATGTATCTGCCAGGTGGGAGGCTCCCTGGAAACCTGGACTCTAGAAGGAGCACATGCTAAAGGACTAGGGGAGAGAATCACTCAGAGCTCTTCCGTGAGCACCCACCCACCCACCCAACCCCACACCTTCTGCCCATCCCTGTTCTACAAACCCAGCATGCTACAATGCCCACAGTCAGCCATAAGGTGTCACTGCTGATTTAGTTACTTCCTCCTGGCAGCCAATTTCCCTTTTACCTATCAAAGGTTGTATCAGGGTCACCTCTCAGCAGGTGGAAGATTATCCCTTAATGCTTTAGGAGGGGAACAGGTTAGCTACCCCACAGTCTCTTTCCCCCTCCACAAACTGAGCTGAGATTATAGGCTTAGCCAAGTATCCAGTGATCCTGCCAGAGAAGGGAAGAGGCAGAGCTCAGGGAAGTTATGCTTTGGTGTCCTGGGGGTTAAATTATGATGCCTGGTTAGCTGCTGTGGAAAAGGGGGAGCAACATTCAACCTGCTTCCAGATTGAAAGAAGCAACGGGTTAACTCTGAGGACCCTGTAATGAGATGTTAAGGACCCAGCTATCTCTGTCTCCAACCCCATCCCTCTGAGATGCCCCAAACCTCCAGCTCAGACCTCCAATCCTGAGTCAGATCTGTCCCACCCAGCTCCGTCCCCCAACTTGCAGGTTCCCCACAATCCACCTATACACAGATCTCATCCTCCGTCTCCCACCATGCCTTGCAAACTGGGCCCTGAGCTTCCTTAGCTGTGATTATTTCACACTGAGCTGTGCTACCCTGCTCTTTCTGCCGGTCCATCTGCACAGCGCAGTCCACTGTCTCTTTAAGTTGCTCCCGCACTGTGCTGACAGCTGCTCCCCCTCCCTCCCTCCCTCCCTCCCTCCCCCGACTGTGTCTCTCTCTGTGTCTGTCACAGCAGCTCTGCTAGGGACCAACCCTCCCACCGCCATCCCCCCCTTCCCTCTCCATCCCCCCTCGCCCCCTGGGGGACCATGAGCCTTCCTCGTGGACACCCGGAGGGATCCCAGCCCCACTGACCCTCCCCATCCTCCGCTCTGCCCTCCTTCCTCCTCCTCCTCCCCCCATCACCCCAACCCTGCAGCCTGAGCGAGATGTTTCACGCCTTGGTAGCAGGGAGCATTGTCTTTCCTGGCCTCTTCCTGTTGTCCAAGAATGGCCTCAAGTGGCTACCGGGCCTGCGATGGGAGGAGGCTGACGCGGTCATCGTCTCAGCCAGGTAACCAGGGATGCAAAAAGAGATGCAAGCAGGAGCTAGTAGTCCAGAGGGTGGGCAGGAAGCAGGTAGGCAGGCAGCAGGCCTCAAGGATGAGCTGCTGGGCACCTGGGTTTTTGTTGGTTTGTTAGTTTGGTGTGGGTGGTTTTAAGGAGAAAGGGGGAAACTGTGGGTCCTGGCGAGATGGATATGGGAAGGGAGACTTTTGGAGGGGGAGTGGTATTAGGACTCACTAGCAAGCTTTCCTGGTGGCTTCAAAAGGAGAGGTTAAAGCTGGAAGCCAATTCTGGGACTCCCTGGGAACAGAGGAGGGTGCATTGAGTTTCAAACTATCTTGGCCCTGTAGGGATCTCAATAAATAGAAAGGTGTCCAGGATTTTCTGGAAGAAGCATTGTATTGGGGCTGTGAGTCAGTCAGTATTCCTAGGTCCCCACAGGGGGAGTGGGACTGACGAAGCAAAAGCAAAGAACAGAGCAAGGGCTGAAAGGGTGTCACTACCCCCTCTTGATAACCCAACAGTAGTGATAACTCATGAAAGTCAAGGTTTCCTCTTAGCATGGTGTTTTGAGCCTAGGACAGAGGTGTCACCAAGCTGGTTATTGGGGTCATTGTAAGTTTGTTAAGCTGTAAGTTAAAGTACCCACAGCCCTGCACTCCAAAATTGAAATTCTTTGAAAATAGGAGTCTTTCAGGAGGTTAGGTGTTTTGCTGACATGTAGTAAGGGATGTTTGAAAAATGGCATGTAGTAAAAGCCCCAGGGATGTCTTCTGAGATGGGGGTGGGGGACACCCAGTTGCCCTCATCACTTAGGAGGTTTTCTTTGAAGCATGAAAACCATTCCTCTATGGACTGACTTCTGAAATCACATGAGAATGCAGCATGCCAGGGTCAATGGACAGCTGAACCACTTAGCTATTACTACTTATCTCCAAATATATTCAGCCGATGGCAGCTGTTATGGGATGGCAAAAGGAGTGTGGGTTGGAATTAAAGCTGTTGGTCAAGGCTGGCAAAGTTCTGGAGATATTAGTCTAGGCTGGCTCCCACAGTATTTGATTGGGACTGAGAACTACTGTTTTGGCCTCATAACCGGACTTACAATGGCAATCGGGTTCTAGAGTCCAAGAGAAGAGGAGGGAGAAACCACAATTACTTAAACTTCTTACCATTTACCATTTCCTACCACAGACTTGTCTCCTCAGTGCAGGCCATTATGGCTTCCACAGTTGGCTACATCGTCTCCTCATCCTGCAAGCACATTATCGATGACCAGTAAGTCAGTATTTATGGTGTGCATGCCAGGGCAGCACTGTGGTGCAGTAATCTCATTCCTACCCTAACCCCGTCCCTACCTTACTTTCTGCATGCAGCCCAGCCAGCTTCTTGGCAAGGTCACGCTAGTGAGAAACTTGACACCTGCGCCAGGAGTGGGACCAAATTTAGAACAGGATGACAGTGACATGTTCCAAGCAGATGTACCGCAATGAGTAAGCTGGCTCAGGAAGCTGGAAGCAGGGCACAGAGTTTGGGACTACCAACAGGAAGTGCTGTGGTAGAAGGCAGTGTAGGGTGAAGCATTGGGTTGTGGAAACGGAGAGAGTATGTTCTGGATGCTGTCCCCAAAATAGGTGTTTTGGTATAATGGGGACAAGGGGGAGGAGATGCTTTGCATATGAAGACTGCATACACTTTCCACAAAACCAGTAGAGGTGTTAGATTAAGCAGGGCAAAAGTAAGGAGGGCAAAAGCCAAACCTTTCTGAAATTGCTCAATAGAGCGCTGTCCATGGTGCTGGAAAAACAGGGGCCTCAGTTGGTACCTTCCTTTTTCAGCACCATGGACAGCCCCACTCAAACTACTGTACTCCTAAATCCTCATACAATATATGGGAGAGCTGATTTTCAGAATTTGTGCAGGAAACAAGCTCCAGGATAAGAATTGTCAGTCCCACTGGCTTCTGGGAGAGCTGCCAGACCTCAGTCTCTGCAGAATCCAATTTGGCAGTAGGGCAGTTCTGCAGGACAAGTAGGACTGGAAACACAGCACAAGTCCCACACAGGGGAATTCTGAGGACACAGCAGGATAGAGATGGGGGTTGATGGTGGCTGTAAGATATGGCAGGGGGTGTGGTTGGATCCATTTCAATCATGTCCTCTCTTGCTTTTTTCACAAGGATAGTTTTGTTTCTCACTAATGAATTTAGTTGGGATTAATTCCCTCCCTGGGTGACGCTAGATAGGCACGTGGGAGCAGCAGAGGGAATTAGACCAAAGGAACAGCTGTTTCCTTTGCTGATTTGCATTCTGTGTATGTGTAATTAAGTTTCATTGGGCAGCCAGTGATGAGGAATTCCAGGGCTCTTGGGGAGGAGGAGGTTAAATCAGAGGGAAGTTGGATTGTTGGATCCTCTGCCATGAGCTCTGATTGGATATGCACAGAGGGAGGGAGCTATGAGATAAGACTTCTGTTAAGGATGTGAAAACTGCCTCAGCATTTTTATTCTCACAAAAATATCACTGTGCCCCTTACACAGCAAATCTCTTTCTGGAAAGTAAAATGAGGTTTCCTTGGCAACATTTCAACACTTTTGAAATGTCCTCTTAATTGACCCTGGTGCCTAGACTTCCTCTGATTTATGTAGGATCCTTCAGCATGGAAATCAAATACTGCTCTACCCATTCTCAAAGCATATACCTTATTCCTCCTAAATGTGCTTCAGACCAACATTTCCTACTTTTTCTTAGGTCTGGGCTCCACACAAGGACTTTTGAGCCCAGCATCCTGCACTGCACTGCTGCTTTGGCATTTGGCCTAATCACCTTGCATGGAGCAGAAAGTATTGTCAGCAGAAATGCTTGGGAGAGTGGGAGAGATAGCAAAGAGAGCTGAGCAAGGGATATGACAGTTAAGAAGTCAGGTCCCATCTGTAAATAAACACTGCTTCATTTATCTCCATTTCAGCTGCTATTTAGCAATTTCAAAAATTTGTCCAGACCAGGAACTTCTTTAAACATCAGTATTCTCCTGATAACCACTTTAAGTGGAATGAGACTAAGCCCAACTTCTTGAATTTACATTAATCCCAGTGCCTTTTTATAGAGTTGGTGGGTTTCTAAGCAAACTTGAAAGCATGGTTCCCAGCCTGATGGTAGAAAGTCGAAACATCCTGTTAATAAAGGCCAGAGGGAGTAGTATGGTAGGATCTGATAAGTAAGGAGGAACTTATCAAGTGTTCATGTTCTAGGTGCAGTGGTGGCTGAAGTATCTTAGAAATGAGGTGTAAGCAAGTGAAACTGGAGGGACCACAGATGCTCCAGTAGCAGAGGATTGTGATCAGGATCAAGGAGTGGTAGGGAGAGACAGGATGATGTGAGCAAAGCAGAATCTATGCTACCATTGTCCTTGGGAATGAAGCACATCAGCATGTCATCAATTACTCATTGATTGTGGCCTTGAGCCTGTTCCAGAGGGGTGGGGAGTGTCCTCCTCTTCTACCCCCTTTGTTCATGGCTCAAGTTCTCTGCAGGGACTACTGTGGCTGTTAGCTGCTTATATTACCTTACCCTTTTTCACCTTCTGCAGGCACTGGCTGACTTCCACCTACACCCAGTTTGCTGTCCCCTACTTCATCTACGATATCTACGCTATGTTCTTGTGCCATTGGCACAGGTACCAGGTCAAAGGGCACGAGTCAAGATGTGTTGGGATGCAGACGCTGCACACTGCCATTCGTGCCTACTTGCACAAGGAATTACTGATGGTGATTCACCATCTTTTCATGGTGTTGGTTTGCTTCCCTGTGTCTGTGGTGAGTGGGACCAGGGGAACTTACGTGCACAGATGAGGAAGGGAAGGGAAGGGAAGGGAAGGGAAGGGAAGGGAAGGGAAGGGAAGGGAAGGGAAGGGAAGGGAAGGGAAGGGAAGGGAAGGGAAGGGAAGGGCTATTGATCCATGCAGCAGAAGTTGTAAAAGTAGGATGCTGTGCTTTAGAAGATGCTACCCCCCCCCCATAGTTCTGTCATGTTTCTCCATTTTCCCCCCTTCAGCTGTGGCGCCAGGGCAAAGGTGACTTCTTTCTGGGTTGTATGTTGATGGCTGAACTCAGCACCCCTTTTGTCTGCCTTGGCAAGGTCCTCATCTTGGTGAGTATCACCTGCTATTGAGCTTCTCTTGGGGGAGGGGGGAAGAGAGAAGTCCAGATTAGTTTTTACCTTGGGGTACATTACAGGTTTTGTATATTGGTTGTTTTGCTTGTTTGTTGACATTTTGTATGGTGTTTTTATCTGTTGTTAGCTGCCCAGAGTTGCTAGGGTAAGGTGGGAGAACATACAAATCTAAATAAATAAATAAGAGGAAGGCAAAACAAGTTCACTCAGTGCTACAGAGAGCTGAGAAACAGAACAATTCGCCAAACCCACCTAAGTTAGCCTTTCAACTCTTTGTTCCTCTCTCCACAGTACAAGCAGCAGCACACTCTTCTCCACAAGGTGAATGGCATGGCCATGCTAATCACATTCTTCTGCTGCCGAATCCTGCTCTTTCCATATATGTACTGGGTATATGGGCAATATGCTGGCTTGCCCTTTTACCGTGTACCCTTCTCCATCCCCGCCGAGTACAACTTGGGATCGGCCATCCTCATGGCTCCCCAGATATATTGGTTTGGCCTCATCTGCCGTGGAGCGTTCCGTGTCTTCCGTGCCCGGGGTACCACCAAAGAACAAGTATTGCGAAATGGGCACAGGCTGGATACGCAGGCCCTGGACTAATGCCTCTCTTGCCCCCTCCCTCAGCTGCAAACGGACAGACCACCTTTTTCCCCTATAACTTATTTATTGGGGTGATGGGAGGGACTGGATTTATTGGGGAAGCTGGCTCCTAGGCCAAAAGGGATACGGGAGGGTCTGGGAAGGGGGGAGGGTCTCAAATGAAGTGTTCAGAGGGCACAAAACCAAAGTATTCCTTGGTTTGGTATGTGAAAATCCTTTGCCAAAGGAAACCCTCTAAATTTGCAATGCTGTCAGTATTTTGAAATGTCTATGAGTTGTGTTGGGGTTGAACCAGAGTGTAGTCCTAAGCCAAAGGGAATACTGAGGATATCTATGTTGGGGAGATATTCAGGCCAGTTGGGTACCAGAAGAACAAGAATAAACTGGACGTGGGGCTGTGAAGCAAAACAAGATCCCTAGTGCATCAGGGCTCTGTCAAACCAGAGAATGCATATTGGCTATTTCTTGCTAGATTATGATTAGCTGACCCAAGATTATCTGAGCCAGCCAAGGAGAAAGCCTATGTGGTTCACATGGGGAGACACTATTACCTGAAAGCAGTACTGTAGTGTTGGATAGGAAGAATAAGTAAAATTCCCCCAATACTATTTTCTTTAGAGTTGCAGGATCTCCATCATATTTAAACATGATGGAGAAATAATATTGGGTTTGGACTGCCCTCACCCCATGTGGCAATCAGGGATCTATCAGCAGAATTAGTTACATTTGTAGAATAACCAATAAGGAAACACTCTTATCATTTTTTGGATGCTAGTAAAATATGTGGTTGTCAGTATTACTGGAATGTCATCTACCCAGGATATTTCATTCATTTGTGTGTGTGTGTGTGTGTATGAACACACACAAATGTGTGTGCGTGTGTGCATGCGCGCACACACACACACTATATCCTCTGTAGCAAGATGATCAGAGGGGTGCTGCTTAAAGAACATATGCCCCCCTGCCTAGCAATAACCGAACAAGGGAAACACATTCCCTCTCCTCTTGACACCTTCTCCTCTGTTCAGCACAGAATTCCTTCACTGCTCACTCTTAGACCCCTCCTCACTTCATAGGGCAGGGATTCAGCTGTAAATAGAGAGCAGAGTGGGATGTATTTATAACCCAAGGTCTGCCAAGTATTAAAGGAGCCTTTATCTACTGTCAGCAGAGGGGCCGCATGTGTCGTTTATTAATCGCCCCCCCTCCCAGCCTCATGTGCATTGCCGAGCCCCATATTTAGATCAGTCTGTTCCTAAAATCTTTGAGGGCCACATAACTGCCTCCAGGACTCTCCCTCTTTAATCTTCTTCGGTTTCTCCATCAATGAATTTCTCGCAAATACAAACAAATTCCAAGGCCAAATCATCAGGAGCGACGGTGGAAAGAAACAGAGGACAAGCCAGTTGGCTCAGGAACTCTAGTAGCCTTCTCTAGTAGTGTTGTTTCCGTAAAAGCCTGAAATGAGGAAGGATGAGAAATCAGATCCTGGGGGAAGTGTGTGGGAGCAAAGCATGGCTCCCAAGAGCACCAAGGGAAGGGGTTCCAGCCAAGGCACAACGAATGTGGGCTTGGTGCAACACTCACCCTTGGACAATCTGATAAACAAAGAACAGCAGGATGACCAGGATGGATCCCACCAGGATGTAGCGCAGCAGCTGAGGGAAGGTGCCTGTAGGAGAAAGAGAAAGAAGGCTTCCCATGGGCCACCACCACACTAGCAGAGACAGAGGAAGCCCACTGCTCAGAAACAAGCTGGAAGGGCCTACACAGGGCTCTGCTTTCTGGCTTAGGATCTAACAAGGGGTAAACCTGTAAAAAAAAAGCCAGGGCAAGGACTTGGATGCATAACCTATGTGCTACCATTCAAGTAAGTGGTCCTCCCTTGGATTTCTATTTTTAATAGGTAGGTTTGGAAGCCCCCCAAAATGGTGGGGGGCAACATACTTCTGGTACATACTTCCACATGGGGGGGGAGTGAGGGCTGTAAAATGAGGGGAGTACATCACATATGTGGGCAGCTTATGCTGTTTTTAGGTCCTACACTAGAGTTTTCGTGTGTTTCCTGTTGCCTGATTTCAGCCTTCAGAGAGGGGATTCCTGCAATCCCTAGAGGGAATTCAGACTGATCTCACTTGGGGCAATAAATTCGGGCTTTTCTCCAATAAACTTATAGACAGCAAGGATCTTCTCTTTATCAGAGTCAGGGTAGTCAAACCAAAGCGTCTCATGTGACAAGGAATCCATTGTCTTGTTGGCATCTAGTTCTTCCGCAGGTGCTGTAGGCCGAAGGAGCAAGAAACACGCCCGTCAGAGAGCACAGAAAAGCATTCCTGTTGTCAGCGGGAAGTTACACTTCTTAACTGGTTCATATTATTATTTATCATGTATCTTCCCCACCTTTTATTTCTGTTTTCAGAGACAGTGGGCCAATCACTTCATTTTTCCAACAGCAGTAACCACCCTTAGATTACATTCAGTCATAATTTTTCTATCCACCCGCCCCCCCTTTAACATTTTACGGAAGGCCTCTTCTATAAATCCCCATCAGTTGTGCTGTCACTCAACTGTCTCCCAGGCCTTTGTTTAGATGAGAAAATAAAAAGGAACAAACTTTTTGGCTGCAATGCATAAGCCCAGGAACGAATGAAAAATATGCTGGATTTAATCAAAATATTTCCAGTATGACTGTATATGGATGCCACTGCGGTAGTAAGCAGTTCTAGAAGTATCTATGTTGTTTCAACAACATCTCTTGTAGTTTTAAAACAAAAGGCATAAATCACTTTTAAATAGGGTTAGAGCTCGGATCAACTTCAGCCTTGCGCTGATGCTAGTCTTTATACATTTCTATGCTGGAGACGCTACCTAAACACAATTCTGAGATAAAAGTCATATCCATGAAGAGAATTATGGAATTATATTGTGAGCAGATTTTTTCAGATGCACACAAAGCAAGTTCTAAGAATCTGTCTGAAATTTACCCAGAGAACTTAATTAGTGGATTCATTAAAAATAAAATAAAAACTCAGTGAGTATATCGACTTCAGCTTTTCAGAGCCTGGATTCACTCCTTATACAGTACTAAGATGTAATATGGATTATTTGGTTCCAGTTTGATGTGTTGGATGAGATTGCATTATTTTGCCAGACCATAGTTGAACAAACCATGGCTTAGTGTTCCATGTAATCCCAAACTAAGGTCGAGGTTTCCTTTTAATTAGAGTTACCATAGCTTGGCTGCAAATATATGGATGACCACTAGATGGTAGCGGATCTGCCCACATATGGCAGCTCTGTTTTAACAGGAGATGCAGGAATTTAACCTGCAATCTGTTGCACTTGAGTCAAGTACACCAAGCTAGAGTTACTTTTGCTACAGTATGTGTAACTGTAGAATTAAGATGGAAGTATTTTAGATGAGTGGAGAAAGTTGGGCAGGAAGGCCTGGGCTCACCTTTCATTAGTTGGTCAATCCATTTTTCCTTGGAGAGATTTGCAAAATTGCATAAGATGTAGAGAAACAAATACTGCCCTTGGCTTAGCATAATTGCTCAGTCTCTTTCACATCCAAACATACACACTTTATGACCTCACAATGCATGCTTCTCTCCCTACATTCCAGACGCCTTCTCCTCCACAACAGCCAAGATACATTCCCCACCCCCCCAGGTTCTATCATTGCTCCCGGGAACAATCATTCCAAAAATATTAATAGCAAAGCCGAAGATGGTACGGAACAGAATAACTTTTATTTTATGCTATGCCCCCATCAAAAGGCTCACAAATTCTGGGGAAGCACAGTATTATAGCAACATGGTCCCCTGCCATGTTCTTGTAAGGCACTCATTAAAAACTTGATAGAGAGTATTAATTTGGTATATTTGGAGTGGTGTTCTTCCCGTTTCATGTCTCAGAAGGCTTGGGCAGAATTCCCAGCAGTCCTCCAGCAGCTGTGAAGAGGTTAATAGGAGAAGAACCATCTGTAATAAGGGTGGACTGGATTCCCAGACCCTGGAGCAGTTTCACCTGCAAGGAATAGAATGCGAGAAGCCATTCATCGAGGTTTCAAAATCTCTGATGAACATTTCTATCAAACAATCTGATTTGCTATCAAGTTGTGGCATCTGAAATGTGTGGCTGCTCCTGCTCTTGTGGTCTACTGTGCCCCACACTTTTCTTAGATCTATAAGAATGTTGACTCATGCCTTCAGTTGTGTCCTCATGCCATTTGGTCCAGCCTGGTGTCCTCCAGATATGGTAGGACTGACACTTCCAGAATTCCCCAACCAGAACTGGAGGAAGCCACATTGGGGAAGGCTGATCTATTCTTATTGCCAGTGGTTCTTTAGACTAGAAGCCACAGTCCTCATCACTTCGTACCTATTGCATTCTAACTCAAAATGAGTAAACTTTGAATTTAAACACACACATTATTTGGAAGGATAATGCTTTCCTCCTCTCTCTTCTTTTCTCTGCTTCTCACCTGCATCTCTGGCCCAGCCACCGCAATGTCTCGGATAGTGTTGGCCCCGAGGGCCTTGATCACAGCTTCAAATTTATTGACTTCAACAGCAGCAAGAGCTTCTGCCCGGGCCACATCCAAGTCGGCTTGTTCTTTGGAGAAGTGCAGCTCTTGTTCCCGGGCTTGTTTAAGACGCTGCAGTTCTGATTCCTAGAAAAGTTTAGAGAAGAGAATAAGGAAGGGAGGAAGGGAGGAAGGGAGGGAGGTGGGCAGGCTGCATCCTGAACATAGGCTGGATCCAAACATCAGAGTGGATGAAAAGTAGCTACCAGTGTGGTTTCTTAAATACTTTGGCAACAATTCATTCAACACTATTGCATTCCAATTTTTTCTCTTACTTCCCACTAGAGAAGCTATACAAGTTGATGGGTATTCTCTAGTTTGCCTTCACTTTTCCCACCTAAAGTCCTAACACAAAGTATACTAAGATACCCATTCTATGAGCAGAAGATATTATCTGCATATAGAACAGTTGTTGTTGTTGTTGTTTAGTCGTTAAGTCGTGTCCGACTCTTCGTGACCCCATGAACCATATTGCGCCAGGCCTTCCTGTCTTTCACTGCCTCCCTGAGTTTGCTCAATTTCATGCTCATTGCTTCAGTGATGCTATCTAGCCATCTCATCCTCTGCCGTCCTCTTCTCCTTTTGCCTTCCATCTTTCCCAGCATCAGGGTCTTTTCCAAAGAGTCCTCTCTTCGCATTAGGTGACCAAAGTATCTGAGCTTGAGCTTCATTATCAATCCTTCCAATGAGCAATCAGAGTTGATTTCCTTTAAGATTGACTGGTTTGACCTCCTAGCAGTCCAGGGGACTCTTAAGAGTCTTCTCCAGCACCACAGTTCAAAGGCATCAATTCTTCGGCGTTCAGCCTTCTTTATGGTCCAGCTCTCACAGCCATACATTACTACTGGAAAAACCATAGCTTTGACTATGCGGATCTTTGTCGGCAAGGTGACGTCTCTGCTTTTTAATATGCTATCTAGGTTTGCCATAGCTTTCCTCCCAAGGAGCAAGCGTCTTTTAATTTCATGGCTGCAGTCTCCGTCTGCGGTGATCTTGGAGCCCAAATAAATGAAGTCTGTTACTGCTTCCATTTCTACCCCTTCTATTTGCCAGGGATTGATGGGTCCAGATGCCATGATCTTAGTTTTTTTAATGTTGAGTTTCAAGCCAGCTTTCGCACTCTCCTCTTTCACCCTCATCAAGAGGCTCTTTAGTTCTTCTTCACTTTCTGCCATTAGGGTGGTATCGTCTGCATATCTGAGGTTATTGATGTTTCTCCCTGCAATCTTAATTCCGGCTTGTGATTCTTCCAGCCTGGCATTTCTCATGATGTACTCTGCATATAGGTTAAATAAGCAGGGGGACAGTATACAGCCTTGTCGTACTCCTTTCCCTATTTTGAACCAATCGGTTGTTCCATGACCGGTTCTAACTGTTGCTTCTTGGCCCGCATACAGATTTCTCAGGAGACAGGTAAGGTGGTCTGGTATCCCCATCTCTTTAAGGATTTGCCACAGTTTGTTGTGATCCACACAATCAAAGGCTTTTGCATAGTCAATGAAGCAGAAGTAGATGCTTTTCTGGAACTCTCGTGCTTTCTCCATGATCCAGCGAATGTTGGCAATTTGATCTCTAGTTCCTCTGCCTCTTCGAAACCCAGCTTGTACATCCGGTAGTTCTCGGTTCACGTACTGCTGAAGCCTAGCTTGTAGGATTTTGAGCATAACCTTGCTAGCATGTGAAATGAGTGCAATTGTGCGATAGTTTGAGCATTCTTTGGCATTGCCCTTCTTTGGAATTGGAACGTAAACTGACCTTTTCCAATCCCGTGGCCACTGATGTAGTCTAAAGACTTTAAAATTCAACATGTGCCTCTTAGCCTGACAAGCATCTATCACAAGAAAGTGCAGGCATCTGCTGGGATCAATGGCTCATTGAAGAAGCTGTTGTGCCAGGATTGCACAACATCACAGACTGAAACTGACCCTTACACATCACTCTCTTCTTTATTATGAATATGATCAGAGATAGCTTGGTTGGTCCATGAGAAAAATCAAACACAAAATCCATATTTATGCAATGCATTTGCTAGGACCAACCAAATGCCACCCACCAAAATGCAAACTTCTGATTTCTCCAGAACTCTTCATCAAGCATGGGGATACAAAGAGCAGGGATGGAAAGCAGCAGAAATGTTGAAAGAACAAGACCAGGAATTGTAGCCTATGGCTGTAGTTTAAAGCTGGCGACAAGCTGGAGGCTGGATAAAGCTGGAGAGTGAGAGCATCAGTCACCAGAAGATGTGTCACATATTTCAGATATATTATGCCTAGTATTCTGAGAGAGAAAAGCAATATCCAACACAAGCTTTGTTCTGAAAATTAAAAACATTAAATCCTGCTTCAACTGGATTAAAGCTACATTAAAGCTTAAAATTCTGTGGCTAAAAACCGAGGAAGGAAGGACTGTAAGACCTCTTCCTATCAAGCTAGAACAGGTGAGATCAGACAACCCAGGGGCTACAACATGGCCTCCTAATTTTCTTTAAGGAGCAAGGCCAGTGTTTCTCAGCACTTTTTTGATATTTGATGAGTGGGAGGATTCCGGGAGCCAAATCAGTCCCATTCCCACCCAAAACTGGCCTGAAATTGCCATATTTTTTCTAGGCCAATTTTAGGTAGTTTTCAGCATGTTAAAAAGGACAGGAGTGGTCTGACAAACCCCCCCACCCCCAGTTTTGAAAAGGCACAAACTGGCCTGAAAAAGGGAACTTTCAAGCCATGTAAGGATGAGAATTGGTTACAAGAGGCCTCCTGCTCCCATTCTCATCCTTAATTTTGAAGAAAAAACAAAACAACAAAGAAAGGCCACCTGGCTAACCTTAACCCTAACCCACTGAATTTCAACAGCACAGTCTTGCTACTGGGACTCCACTCTGTCCATGGATTGCTCCATTTAATTGACTGGGGAATTCTGGGAGTTGAAGTCCACTCCACTTAAAGTTGCTATGGTTGAGAAACACTGTTTAGATACAATATTTTGTTCTAGCCCATAATGTTCAGGATAGGAGGAAAGATTAGCCCTAGCAGCCACCATCAAGAAGGTAGTTAGCCTAGCAAAGGGTTACGGAAGGGCCGGCAGGACTCACAGTCTCTATGGCGGTAGCTTGAGCCTTCAGCTTGGCCTGAAGAACAGCTCCTTCTCCTTCAATTCGGGCTGCCTCTGCCCGGGACTGAGCCTCTGCTTTGGCCGCCCCTGTGCTCTCAACCGCGGTGCTGGAAAAATAGGAAAACGGAAGGAGAGACCTTTAGGAATTGCATCTCACTATGCAATCAACGGCTTGAAGACTCTGCAAGCCTTCCCAAACTTGCAGCCTCCAGATTTGTAGATGACTCCAACTCTCACGATTGTTAGCTAACACTGCCCGGGACCTCAGAGAGCTGGGAGGCCAAGGTTCCTGGAGAACACTAAGTGAGGAAGAAACGTCCATGGTTCTTCCTTGAGCCCTTGATCCCATATGCTCACCTCAGTGCTTCCAGCTCCAGCAGCTCCTTCCGGGCCCGTTCTGCCTCAGCCTGATCCAGGATTTTCTGCCGTTCAAGACGACCCCGTGCCTCTTGCTCCAGCCTCTCTGCCTCATGTCTGGCGATGGAGATGATGCAAGTGAATCAGGGAAGGAGGGAAAGGAACACCAAAAAGAGGCATAAACTTACCTAAGAGCCATCTCTTTATTTCAGGAAAAGTTCAATGGGATTCCCCAGGTGTAAATTAGAAGAGAGTTTGTCAGGGAGGGAGGGAGGGCTTCTGTCTGTCTGTCTGTCTGTCTGTCTGTCTGTCTATCTTTGGAGAAAAAAAGAAGCTGGAGAAGAATAAGTGAACAATGAGAACTCCATAGGTTGCTTGATGTTTTGAAAGCAACAGACTTGGAAATATGAATGGCCACAGAGAAAGAGCTCAGAAGTCTCAAACAGTCCTTATGAGGGCAGAGTTATAGTTGAAGTAGGTCAGCAACATCAGACATTTCAGAAGCCACAGTCGGGGTGTTCCACATGTTCGTATCTGGCCCTTTCTCAAGCCAAGAGAAGCAGAGCAATGACAAAACTAAGAACTTTGCCATAGTGTTGCTTTGTTTATTCAAAAGGAGGGGGTGCCATCTGTATCATGATATCTTTCTATCTGGCAGCTCCTAAAACCCTCTCTGATCCCTTTCATTTCTCTGCCTAGAGGTAGAAATCTAGTCTGTGCTCACTAACTGCTAAGAGCCTGTAAACACCACAGAATAAATGAATGTGGTGATAGCATATTTTAAAATTGGCCCATTCATCTGCAGGTTCTTCTGACACCTTCTGCTGCAATCTGAAGAGATCACCCACCCTTGTTAGCCCCTCCTTGGAAAAAACATCCTTAATTTTAATATACCTCTGAGTGAACTTTAATTGTTAATTGTTTTCTTGGGCCAATCTTGACTGCAAAATGAGATTTCAATCTTAGTATACTGCATCATTTCTAAAGGCTACTAAACCCAGCTGCTTCTTGGCATTGTTTTGATAGTCAAACAAACATCAGAGCACAAAGATTTCAAGGACATCTCAAACATTTTTGGACTCTTTACAATGTTCTGAGTCAGGAGTTCCAGAAAGACTGCTGTTCCAAGGAGGATTACAGAGGGCAGTGACCAATTTGAACCTATTGACTTCTTTTTATGAGCTTTATGCAAAATCTTTGGGGAGAGGGGGCCTCAGGTAAAGAGGCCTCAGCCAAAGGATGGTTCAAATGTCAGAAATGATGACTTGGATCAATACTTTTCATTTAAAACAGTAAACTGAATCCATTAAAATAATCCCAAGAGTTGTTTCAGTATTTTAGATTTCCCAACCCATTCCTACTTGCGAGGCTATTGATTTCAGTGGAGATTAAAAAAGAAAAAATATTACATAGGATAGGATGGAATCAGAAAAACGTATGGTGGCTCAGATTCAAATGAACATTCTGCCCCCTGGGCTTCTCAGCGACTGACTTCACAAAACACGCTGAATCAGATCAGATAAAGATTGAGCAGCTGCATCGGCATAGCATGCTAAGCTTGGTTAGTATTAACCATGATTTGTTACTTACCTGTTAGATTTATATCCCACCTTTCGTTCAGAAGCTCAAGGCAGCATATATTGTGTTTCTTCCTCCCAAAAACTCCAGATTGAGCTCAGAGTGTGATTAGGCCAAAGTCAACCAGGGAGTTTCCATCGCTGAGAACTGAACCTGGAACTCCCTGTTGCCAATCCATCACCTCAACCACTCCACCATAACCTCTCAGTAGCTTAATGTGTTATGCAAACACTGCCTATCTCTTGGTTTATGGTTCAAAGTACTGTGCAGATCTAGAAAACATTTTTTTTCAGGAATCAGGTTCAACACAGCCAATGTCTTGAATAGACCTGCTTTCATTCTTCAGTTATTATTATTTTATTATTTTATATAATATTAAAAAAAAAATTCCCCTCTCACCCCTATGGGTGATATGTGTCTTCCTCAATCTCGGGTCCTCTACCAGAGGCCTGGGAGTTTGAGGGTTCTGTGCAGTATCTTAGCTGTTCCTAGCACTGCACTCTTCTGCACAGAGAGCTCTGATGTTGTTCCTGGGATCTGTTTGAGCCATTCTCCCAGCTTAAGAGTCATGGCCCCGAGTGCTCCTACCACCACTGGGACCACTTTGGCCTTGACTTTCCACATCCTCTCGATTTCCTCCTTCGGGCCCTTGTACTTCTCCAGCTTCTCATGCTCCTTCTTCCTGATGTTGCTGTCACTTGGCACTGCTACATCTATCACTACCGCTGTCTTCTGGTCTTTGTCTACTACCACAATGTCTGGTTGATTAGCCAGTACCTGCCTGTCCGTTTGGATCTGGAAGTCCCACAGGATCTTAGGCCTGTTATTCTCCACAACCTTCTGTGGAATCTCCCATCTGGACTTGGGGGGGTCTAGCCCATACGCTGTGCAGATGTTCCTATACACAATGCAAGCTACTTGGTTGTGCCGTTCAGTGTATGCTGTTCCTGCCTGCATCTTACACCCTGCCACTACGTGTTGGACTGTCTCTGAGGCCTCTTTGCACAATCTGCACCTTGGATCCTGTCTAGTGTGGTAGACCCCTGCTTCTATGGATCTGGTGCTTAGTGCCTGTTCTTGTGCTGCTATGATCAGTGCCTCAGTGCTGTCTTTTAATCCGGCTCTTTCCAGCCACTGGTAGGATTTCCCAGTGTCAGCCACCTCAGCTATCTGTCGATGGTACATCTCATGCAGGGGCTTGTCTTGCCATGGCACTTCCTCTGCTTGAACCTCCTGTCTTGTCTGCTACTGCCTGAGGCATTCTCTCAGCAGCTCATCTTTGGGTGCCATCTTACTGATGTACTCCTGGATACTCTGGGTTTCGTCCAGGACAGTGGCTTTGACACTCATCAGACCCCGCCCGCCCTCTTTGCGCCTGGTGTACTTGTCTCTGGGTGTTGGACTTGGGGTGGAAACCTCCGTACATTGTGAGGAGCTTCCGGGTCTTCACATCGGCAGCCTCCATGTCTTCCTTTGGCCAGCTCACTATACCGGCAGGGTATCTGATGACTGGCAGGGCATACATGTTGATGGCATGGATCTTGTTCTTCCCATTGAGCTGGCTCTTCAGGACCTGTCTTATCCTTTGGTGGTACTTGGATGTTGCTGTCTTTCTTGCCTCTTCCTCATGGTTCCCTTGTGACTGTGGGACACCAAGGTATTTATAGCTGGTCTCTATGTCTGCTATGTGGCCTACTGGTAGTTCCACTCCATCGGTCTTAACTACCTTCCCTCTCTTTACTATCATCCTGCCACACTTCTCCAGTCCGAATGACATCCCAATGTCCTCGCTGTAGATCCATGTCAGGTGGATCAGTGAGTCGATGTCTCGTTCACTCTTAGCATACAGCTTGATGTCATCCATGTAGAGGAGGTGGCTGATGGTGATTCCACTCTTGAACTTGGACCCATATCCAGACCTTGTGATTATCTGGCTGAGGGGGTTTAAGCCTATGCAGAACAGCAGTGGGGACAGTGCATCACCTTGGTATATGCCGCACTTGATGGCCACTTGTGCGAGCTGTCTTGAGTTCACTTCCAGTGTTGTCTTCCACAGTCCCATTGAGTGCTTGAGGAAGGTCCTTAGTGTCCCGTTGACTTTGTATAGTGCCAGGCATTCACAGATCCATGTGTGTGGCACTGAGTCATAGGCTTTCCTGTAGTCAATCCAGGCTGTGCTCAGATTGGTCTGCCTAGACCTTGAGTCTTGGGCAACTGCCCTATCTATCTATCTATAATACATATATATAATGTACATTATTAAATATATAATAATATATATTATTATATGTTTATTATTCATTATTATTCAGTTCTTGTTCAGAGATTCTGGGGCAAGTTACACGTACTGATAATTATATAAAATGAAGAGGGGGGACCTGGCTGCTTCCCACCACAGTTGCTCCATACCGAGCAGCAGCTTCCTGAGAGTTGGTGGTGATCTCAATGGCGAGCTGGACACTGCGCTGGAGGGCGTCTCGTGTCCGTTGGTCCACTGGCTCCACGCTTTGGATGTCAACGCTGCTGATGACGAGGCCGTTTGGGGCAAAGCGCAAGAAGTTGCGCAGTGCCCCTTCTCCATCGAACCCAAAGACAGCAGCACAGATCAGACGATTTGAGTTCTTCGAACACCAATTTAAATAGGAAAATTCAAGAAGAGAAATGTTAAATATTGAAACCCCTAAAGGTCTTCCCTCACTTCACCTCACAGTGACTTCCCTCACAGTCATCTAAAGCAGTGTTTTTCAACCTTGGCAACTTTAAGATGTGTGGACTTTAACTTCCAGAATTCCCCAGCTAGCCATGCTGGCTGGGGAATTCTGGAAGTTGAAGTCCACACATCTTACAGTTGCTGAGATTGAGAAACACTAACCTAAAGTACTCTTTCTCCTCCAACGCTGTCACCGCATTCCCACCTGGAAGTCTTTCTCTGTTGGGATTACCATATCTGGGCTGCAAAACTCCAGCCACGTTAGACTGAGTTTTCTGTAGTTGCATGGATTTTTGCATAGAAATTGGACTTCACCTACAATGTCTCAATAAAAGTTTACTTAACACTGAAAATGTGGAGCATCTCACTGGTCACAGCTCTCACATATTCCAATCTGCGGTCATGGATAAATATCAAGGAAGGGAAACAGTATTTTTAACACTTGGTTTTGAAGGGCAGTATAACAGAGTTTAAAATTAAATTGAGGTTTACACATAAGGGGAGTCACCAAATCACAGGAGGTTGAGGAGTAAATGGCAGAAGAGCTGGTGGGAGAATAGTCATGGAGGGGAAGGTAAAGTTTAGGTCACCTTATGGAAATCATCAAAGGTCACAGCAGCCACAGCTCCCCGAATGCGTGAGGCCAACGTCTTACAGGCATCACCTATAAAATCTGGGACACAGAATAGGCGGGTTGCTTCAGCCACTGAAGGAATCTCAAAGTGCCTGATGGGAAAACAGATCCATACACAGTTGCCAAGAAAACCTGAAAACATGACAGTGATTTTAAGTCAGACCTTCAGAGCCCTGCCTACCTCGTATCTTGGAAGCATTATCTTCCAAGTGTAGTGGGTCACAAACATCTTGCAGCCTCTTAAACTTGGATTAAGGAAACCATACTTTGCTTAACAGTTAGCATGACATGAACCAGACCATTATGACTTTACAAACCACAGTTAAAATCAAACATAACTTAGTGTGATGCATCCGTCCAGACGATATTTAAATATTCTCAAAGCAGAGATTTAAATAGCTGATGAAGAAAATCAGAATGGAGAATTAAGGCAATTAAATATATTTGATAAAGCAGCCATATCATATGTCATACTGAGGATTAGATCATGTTTAATAATGAAAGGAACTTTAAGATCTAGTTGAAATATATTAGGGATAATTAAAATAGCTAGATGGCCTCTTATGACTTTCAACTGAAAATTAAGCTTCTGACTCAAGCGTGTATTTTTAAAGTCACCAAAGGTTTGTAACTGCTGTACAGATATTGCTAAGTGGGAACAACAGATTTTATATCCCTTGGTAGAACTGTTTGAAGACTAAGTCACGTTACAAGGTTTTTTTTCTTTTAATATACATACTTAGCATTTTCTTCTGTTTCAAGGTAAGGAATATTATGCAAAGTGCAAAAATAGTGCAACAAATAGTGAGCGCAACACAGATAGAAGGAAACCTAAATAAAATTAGTACTGTTGTTACTGTTTGTTGACTATTAGTTTGCTGACTTATATATTTATTTATGGAATGTATTAGCTGCCCCAATCTGTTATGACAATGATAAAAATACTACAGAAACACACAAAACCATCAAAAAATCTGGAAAAAAACCAATAATTATTAAAAGACCACAACACCATACAAAGGGTCCATCCCTTCATTTTAACCAAGGCCTGGGCCCAGAGCCAGGTCTTAAGGATTTATTTAAATAGGGCCAGGGTGGGGCCATGCAAATTTTGGGAGGATGGTGCTCCAGAGGGCAGGTGCCATGACAGAGAAGGACCACTTCCCGAGTCCGATCAAGTGACATTGTTCAAATCAGTATTTTTCAAACTTGGCAATTTTAAGATGTATGGACTTCAACTCCCAGAATTCCCCAGCCAGCATGCTGGCCGAGGAATTCTAGGAGTTGAAGTCCACACATCTTAAAGTTGCCAAGTTTGAAAACCACTGGTTTAAATTGATGGAACCCAGAGCAGACCAACTCAGTCAGACTGTGTGGGACAGGAAGAACCTACAGGGAACAAGCAGTTCTCAGACAAACAGGTCCTGTTTCAAAGAAGCAGTCAAGAGAACCAAGACAAACCTACTTATAGATTAGGCAATATTGCTAAACAAGGGGAAAAGAAAAGAAATACGCTGTTTGAAAGTAAAGTGCTATAAAGCCAACTTGCCTTCACAGAAGGCAGCTGGAGTTCAGAGTTCAGAGCAAAATGGAAGGTGAAATGAAAGATAACCTTTTACTGCAGTTTCTCTCAATCAAAGGCAAAGACAAAAACAGTTGGGATTGGAATTTTTAAAAAGGGTCTTTTTTAAAAGTATATTTTAATCCATTTGTGAATATGGCAAGATTTCTCCCAATCTAAAACTCCCCAAAATTTGCTGGACTATACATCTGGCTGTGCGTCCAGTGCATCTGGATGGCCCTGAAGATGGTGGCTCCAGACTCCCAGCCTTTCAAATACAATTCGTATCCACAGCTTTTTCCCATCCCAGTGATGAATCTCTTGGCTTTCAACCCATCAGTTATCCTTCACTCACCAGTTATAAGCCAATTGGAGCTGCAGACGGGCATGGTCAGCTGTTTCAATAGTGATGATGTCAGTGCAGAAGTCTGGCCCCAGGAGGAGGCACAGAGAACGCCGCATGTGGGGGCGCTTGGGTCGGCCCCCTGAGAGACTCAGGACCGTGAATTGCTCATCTGGACCCAGAAGCACAAGTTCTGGTCCAAAAACCACCCTGGGGGAAGGAGAAGAAGATCAAATTAAATCATGGAGGTTCCAAAGAGCACTGAATATAACATGGCATGAACCAGTGGCACCCTTCTCGAAGGCCAAGATTCTTTTGCAATGCTTATTTTCATGTTTTATGTCTCATTTACTGAAGGACTCATTCTCTGTCAATATCAAGTTTCCTTCTCACCAGTAGATTAAATTGTATTGTTTCTGATTCATGGGGACTATTCTCAGGAATCCATTCTCATTTTAGTTAACATTTATATTAACTTCATAGCAGCATTCATTCTTTTAGAGAAGGATAGTGCTAATTTAATATAATGTAGGGGGGAAAGGGAGGGATCAGAGGCCTACTAATTAAAACATATCTACTTCTCAGCCACACTGAACAGGAAGAAACACAAAAGGGTGGACTTGTGAAGAGAAAATATTTCATTAAAGATATGGCAGTCCTTTATTAAACCTTTTCAAAGGGCTGCCATTCCTTTAATTTTGCCTATTAAAGTTACAAAGCTGGTGGGACAAATGGTATCTTATTGAAAAATACTGCCTATAATCAAGTCTGAGGGAAACCCCCACCCCCGAAGGACTTGCAGTGAAATGTAGTAATGCGGCTATTAATACTGGGTGAAATTAACTGGGCGATCTAGGCTAGTCCGTCACAAAATAAAAATGTGTGTGTGTGTGGGTGTGTGTGTAAGCAGGCCAGAGGGGACAAAAGATGGAAAATAAATGAAAAATACAGTATCAGCAGATGAGAGAGCAGCAATTCTAAAAGTCAACCAAGCAACCTACTTTCCCTGAAGTCTCATTTCTGGAACGGGCATGCATATTCCTTATTCCAGAGGGAATTCAAAGTCACCTCCCTGAACTCCACTTCAAAGACAAAGAATGACCAGATTACCAAATCTGGGGCTGCAAAATTGCAGGCAAGAAACTGGATCAGCTTCTCAACAGCAAACAAACCTATTTGTCATGAGGCTTTGAAACGTGCAAAGACCATTTCCTGAGCCAACTGTGAGTGCCAGCAGCCTTCCAACAAGTTTGGGCAGCAGAGTAGAGTCATCAAGAAGGGACCAAGAAAGCTGATCCTTAAGAATGTGCCATCCTCAAGAGTCTGGCTCAGAAGGGAGTAGACCAACTTTCTCACCTGGATTTACGCTCCTTGTAGTCGTAAACTTGTACAGCTGCATTGTGGGGGACCCGATAAGACACAGCCCGTGTCTTATCACGGGGCAACCCAATACCCTTTTCAGAGCTATCTCTGGAACGATCAAGCAGAGGATCCCTGCCTGTGGTCAACAAATCCTCCACGTGGGCAGGCAGGTGTTTCTCCCACAGTTCCTCATCCTGAGACAGCATGTAAGAATGGCCAATGACAGCTCTAATCTGGAAGAGAATGAGAAATGGTTGTGAATATATGAATATGTAGCATCACCCCAAATTTAGTAGAATTTCCTGGGCAATCTTCTTTACTTCAGAAGCATTGCAAAAAGCATTACAAAAAGGAAGTCTCTTTATAGTTCTGGAAGAATAAGATTGTCTCTGTTAGCACTGACTCTATCAAGGTGATATAGAAACCACAAAGCAGTAGCTTTTCTTCAATTAACAAGTGAGATTACAAATGAGATTTTGCATAGCACTTAAGATAATGCTACCCAGCACTGCCTTTCCCCATTGTCAAGACTCTTTTACAATGCTTATTTTCAAGTAATTATGTGGAAGATTCGTTTCTAATCTTATGTGGAAGATTCCTGTTTGCAGGCGCTGAACCCTTATTACTTTCATTTCAAACCTAATGGAGATTAATGCTGAATTATTTTTTCTGCAAATCAGAAGTAGGTAGAGGCATTATTTGCTTTCTGGCTTTTTTTTTTTTTTAAGGAGGAGAAGGAGAAGAAAAGTGCTATTACATTATTTTGAAAAAGTAACCAGAGCCCACCCATCCTTTGCCTGTATATGGATACGCAGAAACAAATTTACAATCTTTCAAATGTGCTGAAATAGAAACCATGATGGCATTTATTAATGACACATCAGCCTTTTAACACCTCAATAGCTCATACATTTTTCAGGCTTTTGTGTGTGCATTTTTGGGAGTTTTGGGGGGATAAGGGGCACAACACTACTCTTTACACCTCAATCCTATCCCTAAAACGGGTCCTGGCCCCATGAAGGCCCCAACATTTTTAAAAAAAATTTTATTTATCAAATTTGTCACCACCCATCTCGCTAAAAGACTCTGGGAGGTTTACAAAACAATTAAAATCAATTAAAATTACAAAATTACAATAATAAATAAAAAATAAAAAGATCCAAAATAATTGGCAATCACTCAGGGAGCGCCATTTAGGCGCTAACCACCCCCAGGAGTGGGTAGAGTTGTTATCCCCCCACGCAAGCTGGCAGAGCCAGGTCTTCCATTTTTATTGGAAGGCCAGTAGGGTAGGGGCCTGCCGGGGGGAGAATGAACATGCTGCGCAGACTCTGGTGCTACTCACAAACTGACCAAATTTGTGACCTCCAATTCCTCCTCCTCTATAACCAGTGTTTCTCAACTATGCTGGCTGGAGAATTCTGGGAGTTGAAGTCCATACATCTTAAAGCTGCTGAGGTTGAGACCCACTGCCATAAACAGAATAAAAAGTGAATGTATGAAAGAACTAATGAGTAGAAGTAACTCATATTCATCTAAGCTACAGAACTCTTAGGACCCTATCCTGTCTACAATATGCCACAAATGCCAGATGGTGGAGAAGGAAATGAAGATTATGGAGTACAGAGCAACATCCCCAAGTGTGAGAGTCAGGAACAGGGGGGTCAAGAATTTACTCTCGTCGCCCGAGCAACGAGGAACTGATAAGAGGATGAGACTGAACCCTCCCTAAAGGATCCAAGGGAGGTTGGGAGGGTGACCCTGGAATTTGCTCTCACTCTGAGAAGATTTCTGTAACGGGAGAAAGGCCATTAAACCTTGCTGGATTAAATCTGTACTGTCTCCTGGAGTTTCCTGGGTTAATCCTGACACCAAGGAACTCAGAGAAGTCATATGCCAAGAACTACCTTGATAATTTTAATGTCATCTATCTAAGCTAGTATTCTAAGTTGCTAACAGCAGCCAATGGGTTACTGCTACCAAAGGTGAGAACCACAAAATCAATCTCCCTGCTTTCCATTATTCGTTAATTTACAAATTTGGTAGCTAGCCTGCCCTTTAAAACGTTGAAGTCTACTAGATCTTACATGACAAGCTAAAGTCACTAAAGTTCTCCTACTGACATCTTATTTATACTATCCTATAACCATCTCTGTCCTTGCGATACTGGCCAATGCCCAGAGGAAGACGATGCTGGGGGAGGGGACCAAATCCTTGCAGATTGGTTTATTTTGGAAGAGGACTGAAAAAAATAACCAAAGTTGAAGTAGAAAGATATCCTTTTCACCACCACTGTGATTTCCTTTTGCAAGCCCACTTTAAGAGCTTTGTCTGAAGACCAGTTAATAAATAATGAGCCACATTAGAGAACTGCAGTCCTTTTGCTAACATTGACCTCTAAAAGTCTGCATTCCCAAGGACTGACGTGCTTTAGGCCACATTGTAGAAGCTTCTCCAGTAACCACTGCTGTATCTATTTCACTCACCTTTCCCGTCTTAATATCCCGGACATAAATGCCTTCATTTTCGGCCAGAGGAATAGCATGCCGTTGCTCCATCACTTCTACCTCCGCAGGTGGTACGTACTCCAGAGGGCCTCGGATCAGCCAGCGGTCACCTGGCTTGCGCAGAATGTCCTTGTTGTCCTAGGTATGAGGCAAAGTAAGGAGAAGAGAGGAAGTGTCATATCCAGCTACATCAATCCACCCATCCACCCTGGCCAACAGAGACTCTGGACCTCCTACCTCACTTTTGTCTTCCAAGGGACGAAGTGCACGTAATAAGAGACCATCTTCTTCAGACAAGACGTAAATGTTCTGGATCCCATCTTCCAACCATTCTCCAGGCTGTAGGAAGAATGATACCTCGCCCTGCAGAAGGAGGAGCAAGAGTTGGGGAAAACTCAAGAATGATCTTTAGCCATTGGCTTAAAAAAAGGGGGAGCTTAACTTTACTTATTAAACTGTACTGTAATGTAGTCAGTTTGATTTTGGCTTGCTACAGGAGTGGTATCCTCTGGTTCCAAGCTATTCTAATCACTATCACCAAAAATCATTGGTAAGTTGCCTGCCGTTATGAGCCTGGAAACAGAAACTGTAGTGCAGCGTTTCTCAACCTCAGCAACTTGAAGATGCGTGGACTTCCTCCCCCAAAATTCCCTGGAATTCTGGGAGATGAAGTCCACACATCTTCAAGTTGCTAAGGTTGAGAAACACTGCTGTAGGGTAAACGCATGTAGACACATACTAATGGGAAAGTTAAGATCTGCCCTAGCCTAGATCCTAGTCAATAAAAGGTGAAGTATAACATCTCCTTCACTAGTCTGACTTTTAGTGACTGGCCCTGTAGCTTTCTTGGCGGCAATACACAACTGGTTTGTCACTGCCTTTTTCTGGGAAGTTGTTTTGATATCCAAGTCTAGCATACAACTCTGAGATTCCCTAGTAGGACTCCCAGAATTATAATTCAATCCTGTTTAGCTTCTGAGCACAGAAAAGGTTGGGCAGATGTTGCCACCTAGTATAATACACACATTAATCAGGACATAGGTGAACAACTGATATTGTCTAAGGGCAGCAGGGTATTATTTTTCTAAACTGAAGCTTGCCTGTGCAAATGGCTGGGAGGAGCACCACTGGATGCAAAAATGGACCAGTGTTATAAAATATATAGGATCTTATATACAGTGTTAAAGTCCCACCAAACAAACCAGGAACACAACTGATCATTTTTAACTACTTTGTTAGAGCGTATTCAAAATACACACACAGACACATGCACGTACTATATCTACTCAAAAAGAAGTAGAGAGAAAGAGATAGAGATGTAAGGGAGTTGGGAGTGCTTCATGGGGAAATCTTAGCATTTAAAAACGATGTCTCCATTGTCTATTCTCAACTCCTATCATGTCTCCCTCTAGACTACTTTGGGTAGACTGAACAGAGGGATGCACGCAGAAAGCACATAGAATAAAAAGATGTAAGAATGCATATAGGTAAAGCTATTATGTAAAGAATACAAGCGTATATTTTGTATCAGTAATACTAAGTGATAATTACAATTTATGTGCTAGAACACAGATGGGCAGATTTGAAAAGTTGGGGGAGAATAACTCAGATGCCTGTTCTTCTGGAGGGCTGCAGAACACTGACCAGTGACACAGTGACCTAATCAGAAAAAGTGTAGTCATTTTTTTTCAGCCCATGTTTAACGCCTTGGAGACAGTTTAAAAGAGAGAAAAGGAACAGGAGGCAAACCACTACTCTCCCATCCTTCAAATTGGCCAAGCCACGCCACGCCAAGCCAAAATCCCATTACTGAAATTTGACTGCAACATGGCTGAATTTCAGGGCTGCATGTGGGCCAAAAGTTACCAGCCAATTTAAATCATCCCTAACAAAAAATACAGACACACACAGTTTGATGCTTTTGGCCAAGAAGGACCACCAATCCACCCCTCAAGGTATCTGCTGCACACTATCAGAACCTGTGACTCCTGGCAAGTTTATCTTAATGTTTAACCCAAATCTGCTTCTCTGTGATCTCTTTCCTGCTGTTTAGAGGAGTGTTTCTCAACCTTAGCAACTTTAAGCTGTGTGGACTTCAACTCCCAGAATTCCCCAGCCAGCCATGCTATATAGGATCTAAAAAAATTATTCTACAAGGCTACTTTTCCAATCTCCCCCCAATGGGAGATACAGTCAAGCTGCTCTTCAAGGACAGGCTGCTTTAAGGAGTTCTGTTGTAATCACTAGGGTTGACACGCTGAATGGTAACAGTATATCAGTGGAGTCCTTCACACTACTGAGATAAAGATACATACCTTTATGACCTTCTTCTGCCCAAGTTGCGGTTTACCATCTATTAAACCTACTGGGTCACAAATCACACAGTACTGACAACTATTCAAAGTGGTGATGTTGATAATGCCCAGGACTTCCTCGTAAACATCAGGGATGTGGGCTTCAGTGTCTGCCATGGTGACCAACCATTCTTCTCCGGTCTTCCTCACGATACTTTGAAAGTCCTGAAACGTTTTAGTGGCCCGGAGATGAAGAGCTTTCTTCAAAGAGCAAAAGAGGCAGAAATATATATTAGTGCAAAGGACCCTTTTTATGATTTAACATTTTTTGTTACTGAACTGACTATTCATACAAGTGACATGTATAGGGTTCAAGCCACACCCCAAAATGTTCATTCTGATTATATCCCCTTACACTCTGAAGCAGACTAGAATGCGTGGCAGTAGCAAATTTTAGGCAGAGATGGTTAACATACAGCCCTTCATAAGATATTGGTCTACAAATTCTCATCTCTGATCACTGGTGGTATGGGACTAACAGAAATTTAAATCTATCAGCATCTGGCAACAAGCACTGGTTTTTAATACAGCCCTCTTCTGCTTGCTCGCTCAAGGAAAAGAGGTCTACCAAAGCAGGGAGAGGCCATGGGCATCCATACAAGACAGCCAATTTGGTGCAGTGCAGTGCTTTTCAACCTTGGCAACTTTAAGATGTGTGGACTTCAATTCCCAGAATTCCCCAGCCACCATGTGTATATAAAGGTAGGATAAAAATCTAATAATAATAATAATAATACAAGGTCTTGGGAGGATGTTATCTCCATGTAACCAGAGGTTAATGGCTTTTAAATTTTTATTAAGATATTGAAGGAAAATTGGGGAGTTAAGCTAAAAGCCCCTAACCCAAACACACTTTCCCAGGGAAACTAAAACTGTCAGCTCAGCCCTAAAACATTCAGAAGGCCAAGGAATGCTGGTAATTTAGAAAAGGATTACTGGAAGGCCAGCACAGCTCTGGGAAAGCAAAAGAAAATAACTCCTTAGGAAGAAATTGTGTTCATGAAATACCGCCTCTTTGTTCTTTCAAAACCCCATTGTTTGTAGTCCTGCACCACTGCCCCATAGTTCCGCCAACTGCCTCATTGCTTTCACTAAACACATAATGTGTTTTATCTGATCAAATACTTGCTGTTGTCTATACTCAACCAAATACCCTGATACTGCATCCAATCATACATATTTCCTAAGTCTATAAAATGGGACCAAACCCCCACCCCTCTTTAGGCCTGTCTTTGCCTCCAGCACCATCAATAAATCTACTTGTGGTTCAATGCAATGTGTCCTGGTCTCCGGTTCAAACAAACTCCTAGGAAATTTCTCCTACAACATAAGGTCCCCAAAGTCACTGAGAGAATGTTGTTACTCAGCAGGCATTAGAACCTGGGGCTTCTTTTCCTTGTCTAACCACTCTAGGTTACTATCTTTTATAGCAGCTCACACAAGCTATAAGGTTGGGCCAGTAAAAATGCTCCCATATATCTGTTCAATCCAATTAGCTATAAAAAGGAGCTTTTTCGTATTTCTTAGCCAAGGAACATTCATAAGATGCCTATACATTGGACATCCTACCATAGGTGGAAGAGCTTCAGAATCAAAGGAGAGTTTGCCCTGTGCTTTGCAGCAAGCACCAAGCAATGGCAAGTGACGTCAATAGCCTCTCTTTCCCATAACCATCACCTACTGCTGGAAGTTGCAAACCTGTCACTTACTTTCTCAGTCAGAATGACAGCATCAACAATGTCAATGACTTCCTCAAATACACCCGGCAAGTAAGCCCCAACCTTCTTCACCAGCCATTCTTCACCTGTGGGGAAAAAATGAGAAACTCAAGATATACATAAATACATACATATATATGTACATACTGTGTGTGTGTGTGTGTGTGTGTGTGTGTGTGTGTGTGTGTGTAGGAAAGCTGCCCTCTCATATGGTCATGGGCAGGAACCCAAAAAGATACCTGTCACACGTTTGTTTCCTTCTCTGTCCCTGCATTCCTTCCGTGCCTGAAGTCTTATGGCTTGGTTGGGACGAATGGTGGTGGCCAGGATAGTCTCCACGACTTCAACCTCTTTTCGTGGGATGTAGGTGCCTGGAAAGGACAATGGTTTATTACATGAGCTAGCTAGGCCCCAACCCATATATGGTAGGGGTGGGGAAAGAGTGTCTGCTTCTGACTTGGCCAAGTCAAGGCAACGCCTAGGAAGAAAGGGGATGGAAGCTATTGTTCCTGGTTCCATGCATAGAAGGGAGGTCCTTGTAAAATATGGTAAGGTATTTAGGGGAAAAAATCAGATGGATCCTATTTTCATTTTAACCAGTACAATTATTTACTTAAAACATATTCCTAAGAGCTTTATCAATGTTTTAATTTTTACCATTAGCATTTCCTGAGCCAATGATTTCAATGGAAATAAAAAATAGAGAAAAAAATTACATTCATATGGGATGCAATGAGAAAAAAGGGGAGAGTTCAAAGGAATATTTTGGCCCTAGGAGTTCTGAAAAAACAATTGGGTCTGATTCATTTTTGCCTACCTGACTGGCAACATGAAGTCTTTTCAACATTATTGATTAGTCTTACAACCATATCAACAAGGATAGGAAACATCAGCAAAGGTGAAACAAATAACTAATACACAAAATCCATGATACAATATTATAATAATAAAATGGGATAGTACAAAGTATACTACTACTATAAAATAATAATGTATCGCTAATATCATAATCCAGGTTCATATAAGACCATCCCCCCTACATGATACTCCATTGACTGGCAACAGATTAGTGGAATCTCAGGATTCCTCACATTTCCTAATATCTGTTTGTTTCAACTGAAGATATCAGGAGCGAAGCCATAATCTTCTACATAGATCTGCATGTGCCCTCCATCATTCAGGAATGTGGAACCTATGGCCCTCCACATTTGGCTGAAGCAGTGCACTCAGGCTTTCTCACCATTGGGTCTGCTGTTTGGGGCCACTGGGAACTATACTTCAGCCACATCTGGAGGACCACACATCTCTCCTCTCTGCTGAAAGCAAAGTTTCCTTCCTTGACAATTGCCACTTACCAGGTCCTTCAAACAACCATTCATCTCCAGCAACATATTTGCCCCCCTGGTCATCCTCAAAGTCCAACAGGGCTTTCAGATGGAGGGCGGTGTTCGCCAAGACAATTTGTAAATGTGTAACATCCTAGAAAAACAGATGAACAAAGGGGCTATGGTAATAAAAGCAATGCCAGGGACTATTCTGTAGTGTCAAGTCTTGCGAGGCTGGCAAACTCAGGAAACAGGAACCATTTGGATTTCTGGAAAGATCTTTATTAGTAGTAAAGTAAATTGAATACATCAAAAAATTGAATAAAATTGAATTGAATAAACAAATAAATATAGAATCTTGAAAACTTACCAAAGTAATTCTCCAGCACAACTTATACCTAGTATAGTTAAGGTGGGATTACCCTGAGTCTCTTTCTCATACTTCCCTCCTCCCCTGAACTCAAGAATCACTTCTGAAATGTCTCTGTCTCCTCCCTTAACTGTCATTTTACCTCCTCTGTGTTCTCACGTTCCCTTAGGCATTCCATCACATGTAGAAAATTACAACATGGGATTCATACATTCTCCTGCCCTTGCTACAAGAGGTCTCCAACTGATTACTCATTATGGGCCATTTGAGGAGAGGAGAAATTAATACACCCCCTACCTGTTTTAGTTCCTCTCCTGGATATAAAGGGAAAGGGTCCTGAGCCATTCTGATCTCCAAGTCAGCATGTGCAAGCCGGACCTGCCCCAAAGCATCAAGTTGGACTGCCCCATCTGTTCCATGAACCACCGGATTGAGGATGATACAATAATGTCGTGGCGGAACCATCACCATCTTCTTTGGGGCTAATATGATCCTGAAGTAGGAAAGAAGTGTGGTGATGGTGGTGGAAATGCAAAAGGAGAAATAAGATCTTGGGCTTCTAGGCTCCTGGTTAGAGAAGACCTTCAGCTTGACTTCCTCAAGTTCAGGCATGCTTCTTATTTGACCTAAGTTTTGCAAAACATTGCAGAGTGACACTCGAGAGATGTTTGCTAAGTTCAGGCTAGGACTTGGAGTGGGCTACTTTTTGGGAGCACAGTGGATGCAGCCATGCAACGTGCATGAGGAAGAGAAGGATCTATTCTAATTTTCTGGGAAGACATGGTGATTCTTAATTCCTTTATCTACTTGAAGATTTATACTTCACTGTTTGTCTGTTTCTCATCTCAAAACAGTGGGAAACCAAAATTCAACAGTGTCATTAGTGGAGACTTCAGAACTTGGAAAAATAGCTTTCAAAGGTGCAGAAAATCCTGAAGCTGCTCTTTGCTCATCCTGGGCAAAGGTAACAGGTGTTACTCAAACAGCCAATGTGACTGTACAGAAAGTGCCACAAGGGTGGCAGAAAACCAGAAGAAAGTCAAGGGATCCAATCAAAGCACGAAGGTGAGGATTTGAGGGAGGAGAAAAGAGCAAGGTAAAGAAACACTCCCTCAAAGCAGCCACTCAAGCGATCCCCATCCAAAACGTAGCTTGGGGCTCACCCAAGGAAGCATCTCCTCTTACTGGTTCAAAGGCCTCGTAACAAATACTGTACTCAGAGAATGCAAAGAGCAGAGTCTCTTCACCCCAGCCCTGAAGACATCAGGGACGACTCGGGCCCCTGCTTCCTTCGCCAGCTCCTCCCGCTCAGCAGGAAGACTGAGCGGCCGCTCCCTTGGGAGAAGTTTGGGAGAAAAGCAACAGGAGCCGGTTGTCCTTACGCAAACAGAAAACATCTTTCTATTTTGTTGCAAAACTCTGGGCCAATCGGAGCGGTCTTCCAGGCCCCAGCCAGGCGACCATTTCGCCAGGGAAGCGAGAGACGCGAAACTTCGCCCGGCGGTCACCGTGTCTCTTTCTGACGCGACTCACCTCTCGTTATCCTGGCGGATGTAGGTCTTGGGCCCCGTTTCCACGCGGGTGACGTTGGAGTTCTGATCCAAGACATGGATGTAGTGGTAGGGAGGGATCCGGATGATTGACTCATTCGCCATGTTGTCTTCCAAGAGCGGTGCAAAGGAAGAGCAATCGTGTTTTAGAAAAATGCCAGAAAATATCACGGCAGGGCTGCCCGCTGAGTCATCCCCCTCTTTGCTTTACCCAGGGAGGCCTTTAGAGAAGCCTGCAATCTCTCTCACATCCGCCAGCCCGTCAGGGCGCTTAACCCTTCAAGAATGCAGCTTGGCTTTTAACTCAGCAACCCACACCCTTACGGTGAAGCGACACACCCGCTCCGTAAAATCATGTTCCCCTGGCAATTGCGGAGAAGCCTGGTTAGGAGCTCGGCGTGCAACGACCGTCGCCGAATCTGGCTGTCAGACTTGCTTTGCTGGGTGAAAAACATTCGAGGTTTTGCACGTGCTGGCCGAGAGAGATCCACACTAACACCCTCGTTCCTCAAAAGCTGAGTCTTGGTGGGAAAGTCGATTTCACTCACTTAGAATTAACGATTGTACGTGTCAGCGCACAATGCTGCACTTTGGGAAACTTCTTAGCTCAAAGATGGATCGGTTAAAAAAAAAAGTATTGCACAGGAAAGTTTTTATAGTGACAGAGGGAAGGGGGGGCTATCAAATGCATGGCCCACGCCAACCTGGAACAATGCATACTGGGGAGACAAGGGTAAAGCTGATGAGCTAAACTTACCAGGTGGAGTTGCTTTGTGGAGCTTCGGTGAGAGTAGACTGGGAATTTCTCTAATACATTTATTTCCTGGTTTAGAGGAGGAGCAAACTGAAGCTGGTCAGAAAAATGTTAAAGGAGAAGCAGATTTCAGATGTAGTTGTCATTCAGAGTTTTGCAGCCAAATATAGTAGCCCTACCAAAGTACTGTAGGCTATATAGGTTCAAGGAGGATTCTCATAGGATTGGGAGAATGCTTGAGAACACAGGAGACTTCTCCATAAGCTTGGTGAGGGGCAATAAGATGCTTTCCCCCCTACACTTTTTGGGAGATTTCACAAGTATCAGATAGAATGGAGTGAAAATAACATGGCTATCTAACTCATGACTCTGCTGAGTTACGCATAGCAGGCTGAACCAGGAAAATCGATCATAAAGAATGGGAATTGGGAAGATCCCCCCACCCCACCCCTTCAGGCACCCTCGCTGATCTCTATAAATACCCACAAAAGGGTCACATCATCCTGGGCACAGAGAGAACTGCTCCTGTCTGTGCTCCTGCACTCCGAAGATGCCGGTCACAGATGCTGGCGAAACATTAGGAAGCAAAACTTCCAGAACACGGCCACACAGCCCGGAAGACCCACACCAGCCAATTGGGAAGATCCTTTACAGTAATGTATTATGGAGAAAGCAAAGGAGAGCATTGCTCTGGGGACCTTTCCTGAGCAGGAGGAAGGAAATTATTTATGGGATTATTCAGAATAATTGACAGACTGTCTACATCCAAGCTAAAAATTGGGATAATAAGTCTGGTAGCACCCTTTCCAACTAGCAAAGTTAAAGGGATAAGCTTTTGTGAGCTGCAACTCACTTCCTAAGATGCATAGAGTGGCTAGACTAATACAGAATTTAAATTGGGATGAGGTGAGGGGAAAGGGAGAGGAAGACAGGTTGGTTATGCAGGTTACATGAGAGAGAGATTAAAGGACCCTATTAATTAACGATTTTAATGTGTTAAAAACCCACTGTCTCATAAGAGACCTTCTGAGATTGCCTGAAATCACAATTTTTCACTCAATGGTGCTGTCAAAGTCCTGCTTTTCCAAAACAGGCACTTTGAGGTCTGCTGCGGAGTGTCCTGGCAGATAGAAACACTTTGATCCTACCCTGACAGAGTTAGTGGCACTAAGTCACCCAGTGAGCCTCCATGGTTGAGGATGGACTTGAATCTGGGGTTCTTCAGTCATAGTCCAACCCCTCAGCCATTACAACACACAGGCTCTATTTTTAAAAGTTGTTAGAAACTGTTAGTTGACCAGGAAACCGACTTCTGCATTACATATAGATCAATGTTTCTCAACCTTGGCAACTTTGGTGGACATGCTGGCTGGGGAATTCTGGGAGTTGAAGTCCACACATCTTAAAGTTGCCATGGTTGAAAAACATTGGTTTAATTCAATCTATGGCTAGATTTCTATGATATAGTGAGCCATAATATGATGGTGGTGCTTTGGTTTAGCATATGTCATGACCCTCCACTGTGGTTTGTAGACCACAATGATTTGTACAGCATCCAACATCGCCAGCCAGCATAGCTGAGAGTAAGGGATCCTGGGAATTGAGTTCCGCAACAGCTGAAAGATTGCACATCACACACCTGTGCTGTATGGCTTTGGGCTAGATGATTCCAAGCAATTACTCTGGTTAATTCAGTAAATTATAGTTAAGTAAACCAAGGCTTGGCATGATGTAGGAATCCAGCCTATGTCTCAGGAATAGAATATATCCTCTGCACACTTAGAAACTCCAGTTTCAATAATTAGCTTAGTTGATTGAAAGATGTCATTTAATAAGTTGAGAAAAAAAAAGTTGAAACTCCAGAAAGTGATAGCAAATATCCAGAATATTCTGGATATAAGTGGGTCTGAAGCTTGTAAAAGCTGTGTTAAAATTCTGCCTGGTTATGGATTCTGAAAGGTATGCAATCCTGCTCAAAACAAACATGTTGTTAACAAGCTTCCCTTCCTTGGGCATGTCAAAACTCCATTTTAGCTGCTGTGTGAAAAAAGAAAATGAGACAGCTGATCCTTTTTTCCATCATCAGTTTTCATGCAGGAAGAATTTGGCCCAGCTGTTATAAACATATCAGGAAAACAGTTAACTACTCTACTGCCAAGGTAGACCAGATCAAGAAACTGACTCTACAGGAAGACTAGAACTCTACTTTATTCATATAGGCTACAGCAGTGTTTCTCAACCTTGGCAACTTTAAGATGTGTGGGCTTCAACTCCCAGAATTCCCCAGCCAGCCTAGCTCTGGGAGTTGAAGTCTACACATCCTAAAGTTGCCAAGGCTGAGAAACTCTGGGCTACAGTAACAGAATCTTACACATCTGCCTCTGTTTTCCCTTCCTTCCTCTTATACCCAGGAATCTGAAGGGAGCCAGTCTGAGATTCTTTCTCATACTTTCCCACTTCCCCCCTTAATGCATACTTCTTTTGCACCTGTTGTCTTAACAGCTTCTGGATGGCTTCTCCAAGGTCATCTCCATGGCTCCCTATGCCAGTGTTTCTCAACCTTAGCAACTGCTGGCTGGTGAATTCTGGGAGTTGAAGTCTACACATCTTAAAGTTGCCAAGGTTGAAAAACACTGTCCCACACTAACCTATATTCAGTTGTGTAAGTTGATTACTATTCACATTAAAGAATACTGGTTTGAGGAAGAAGACTGAAGATGGTATTGTCCTAGAATCATAGTGTTGGAAAAGACCTAAGAAGTCATCAAGTCCAACCCCCTGCACACTGCAGGATTTGCTACAACATACCCAATAGATGACCATCCAGCCTCCATCTGAAAACCTCCAGCGAAGAGGAAGAAACCAAGTAACCTATTCCACTGATTGACAGCTCTTACTGTCAAAAAGTTCTTCCTCGTATCTAATCTGTATCTCTACACCAGTGTTGTCCAAACTTGGCCACTTTAAGATGAGTGGACTTCAACTCCCAGAATTCCCCAGCCAGGCTGGCTGGCTGGCTGGCAAATTCTGGAAGTTGAAGTCCACTCATCTTAAAGTGGCCAAGTTTGGACAACATTGCTCTACACCCTTGAAGTTTCATCCCATTAGTTGTAGTCTTACCCTCTGGAGCAAGTGAGAATAAGTCCAGGTGCTCTACAATGTGACAGCCCTTCAGATATTTGAAGACACCTATCATATCCCCTCTCTCTCTCTCTCTTTTTAATATGGATACTAATATTTGTTGTATGCTCAACAAATAGTCTGCCTCCTGAACTGTTGCAACCTCAGAAATATCTATAGGTAGTCCTTGACCTACGACCACAATTGGGACCCGAACATCCATTGCTAAGCGATGTGGTCGTTAAGTGAGTCGTGCCCGATTTTATGACCTTTTTGCTGCAGTCATTAAGCAAATCTGGCTTTCCCCATTGACTTTGCTTATCAGAAACCCACTGGGAAGGTTGCAAATGGCGATCACATGACCCTAGGACTCTGCAACCATTGTAAATGCATGCCAGCTGCCAAGCATGCAAATTTTGATCATGTGACTGCAGGGACGCTGCAATAGTTGTAAGTGTGAGGGCCAGTTGTAATTAAATTTTTTCAGTGCCGTTGTAACTTTGAATGGTCATTAAACGAATGGATGTAAGTTGAGGACTACCTATATAGCAGATCACCAAACACAGTCATACAGTATCTGGGCTGCAAAAATTCAGACAAATATGAGAGGATAGAAAAAGTTTGTTTTCTGAATCTCAATACAGACTTCTGTAGAGAGTTCTGCTAAAGAGCAAAATACAGTATTTGAAGCCTACAATGGAAAATGAACAATTAATGCAGAAATAGCTATATGGTCGATGTGATTAGCTCACAGCAAACTCTGCCAATGGTAAAACAGAATTTGGCCACATTCAAAGAAACAGGCCTAAGGATCAGCTAATACAGCTGTACATAAAATAGTTCTGAATGGTCTGAAAACTTAGTTAAAAAGGGAGTAGCTACGCATCTTTATAAAAATGAACAGTAGAGCAAAAATGTGAGCCTTATTTTGAATCGCCCCTTTGCCATAAAGGCAGAGCCTTCATATATACAGTGTAAGAGGTTTTTCTGAATTTCCCTTGAAGAACAGCCATTGTGAGCACACCACAATGTGCTATGGTTAATGCTCTTCCAAATTTCAAGATGGTTATATGATTTAAGTATCTTGCTGGTATTCCTAACTAACTAACTGGTAGGGACAGCTATTCAAACATATCTCTAGGGACAGCCACATGTCAATCTCTTTGCTGCCATCTACTGACTCTCAAGAATTTGCAGTTCCATCATGGCATGCCAACCAAAGTTGTATCATCTCCCATTCCAACATTTTAAGCCATATACACACTGCAAAGTGGCTCAGCTGTTCCATTTTGCAGCCTAAGGAATCATGGGATCACATGGGATTGAGGGTCCAAAACATCATCCCTAAAACATCATGCCTAGGAATTTTGGGTGGATGTGTGTATGTGTATGGGAGAACAATAGTACTTAAAGGACTGTATACAGTATTTGCTAAGCCTATAATAGGTCAACTGAAAAACATAACTAAAATTTTCTGTGCCTCTTTGGTATCATCTGTAGGTTGTTTGGATTATTATACATAAAAACCCCAAATAAAGTTGTGGACTGCAACCCATTAAGTTTTATGGATCAAGTGCTGTCCCAAGTTATTTGTTGGACAGGTGAATGACTTTGAATGTAGGGTAAGCCTACTTTGGAAATAATTTGAAAGAAGTGATTCAGACTTCCCGTGACCTGAGCACCTCTCTGCTATTCATTAAAGCTGTGTGCTTTTCCAGACTTTGTTGGCTGCTGCTTTAAGAAATTCACCTCTTAAAGTTAAAAATGACTTTTAAAACACCTTTTGCTTATTTGAAGTGTGAAGATCTTTTTTCAAACCATGTTCTATTTTAATTAATGATGCGAGAAGATCATAAACTGCCAAGAGAGATTGCTCAGTATTAATGACACAGTATTCAAAAGCTGTTCTTGGGGATAACACAGATACATGGGATGCATGCCTTAAGTCAGTTAATAGGATTAGATTATAAATTTTTGTTATTTGAGGAGTTAGTATTATCAGTTCTGTTAGCAATACTATAGAAATAGCTTAGCATTATCTTCTGTGAGATAGTCTTGACTTCCCAGATTCCTATAGCCCTGAAATAATAATAATAATAATTCTCCCAATATCCAACATACAAAGAGTATTAAGTATGCTGATCCTGACATGACTTGTGACAGCAGGATTTCAGTAGGAAAAAAATTTCTGTTCATTAATCTGAAAGAAGATGCGCTTGATGGAATAAATTCAAGTTTCTGGAATTCAGAAGCTTGGCACCGCAACTTTGAAATTTCTGTCTTTAAGAATGGATACTCTTAAGGTGAGTTAGGAATTCTGTTCAAACAATACACCAAACTGTAGTTTATTTATCCATGGTTTACTGAATTAACCCAGTTGGCTGAGTTCACACAACATACTAAACCATAAACTAATGCGCCACATTTTAATTTAGCATATTTTGTGAATCCAGGTGCAAAGAACTCCAGGAACCTGAGAAATTTGTTTACTTTTTATTATTTCCAACTCAACAGGCTGTTGGAAATAAATTATGCTTTCATTCATCCATTCAATTTATAGACCAAAATACAGAAATAAAAACAAGAAAAAAATGTGGTTTTTACTATTGTTTAAAAGCCAACTAAAAGAATAGTAAAAGGAATTATGTAAAGAGGCTGGTGACTTTATTGGGCAGCAGGATAACTCTCTGAAAACAGAACTGGACAAGAATTTAGTGAGAAGACAGGAGGAGACAAAGGATTACATTAAAGGAAGGGTGAGATCTGGCTGGGGACAGAGAAAAATAGAAATCCTGAAAATTATCTCTCTCCTATGGGAAAGGCAATTAGGCAGTAGCACTGCTCCAGTCTAAGCCATCCTTCTGGTGAAAAGAGAATATGCAGTCTGTCCTGTGCTTCTCATGTACAGGTAGTCCTCAATTTACAACCACAATAGGGACTGGAAAATTTGTCATTAAGCAGTGCAGTCGTTAAGCAAGGCATCATATGACCGCACCCAATTTTACAAACTTTTTTGCTGTGATCGTTAAATGAATCACCATGGCTGTTAAGTGAATCATGTGGCCGTTAAGCAAATCACGCGGTTGTTAAGCAAATCACACAGTTCAGTGAATCATGTGGTTCGCCATTGATTTTGCTTATCGGAAGCCAGGTGGGAAGGTTGCAAATGGTGATCACATGACCCTGCAACCATCATAAATATGTGCTGGTTGCCAAGCACCCGAATTTGGATCACGTGACTGTGGGGACGCTGCAATGATTGTAAGTATGAGGACCTGTCATAAGTCACTTGTTTCAGCGCCATCATAACTTCAAATGGTTGCTAAACGAATGGTCGTAAGTCAAGGATTATCGTACATAGATAGGCAAATATAACACAAGGGAAAAGCAGAAACTCAGATATAATGCTTATGCATCTACCTGAAGGGCATTATTTTAATACACAATTTTTTATACTATATATATATTTCACATAATGTATAAACATACATATAACAGTGCACTCTATCTTATAAAGGTTTAACTTGCAACTTGCTTTTGCCTTCTAAAGAGCACAGCGTTTCCTTCCCCCACCTCATCTCTTTGTTAAATGCCTGATTGTCTTCGAATAAACAATTAGCTTGGTATAAGGTTGAAAAGTTGCAAAGAGAGAGCCCGCTGAATTCCACAGAGATAAGGAGGTGCTAACGTATGGTATTTCCTTGGTAACAAGAGAAGAAAGTTGAGCTGACTTTCTCCTCCTGAGATCCACCTTCCTCCTCCCCGGACCATCCCTGCATTTCCTTGTATGGGTATGAGGGGATGTACTATCTGATTAAAAGTGTGATACATTTGTAAATGTCTATAAATTTCTGATGTTTGTTTTGGAAGGGTGTGGTTCTTGTCAACACTCCTGCCACTGTGTTGACTGAGCCATCCAGAATGTTTCTTGGCATAAAACTTGTTAGCCTAAAGAAGTCTCGTCTCAAGTTTTTGTTTGGCTTTTTGAAACTTGGGTAGCCAAGAGTGCCCTACATACCCTTATCATAGACAGAGGCAATATAAATATGTAATCCCTAATTAATCCCTGCTGGGAAAGTCCACATGCATAACATGTTACTTCATTACAAGGAAGAAAACAGAGACAGTCATGATCACTTGTGGTTAGAAGACTGGAAAGAATTCCAGAAGCCAGGCTGTTTGGGATTTCCCTACTTTATTTATATAAAGGAAGGTTAGGACTTTGTCAGCAGGATAACTCTGCCTCTTTGTCAGCGGGATAACCCTGAAAAAATAATGGAATGGGTCAAATTTGGGGGAAGGGAAAGCTGAGGGGAAAATTTTGAAAAATGGGCCAGGCAAGATTAGGGCTGCAGAGAAAAAGCCTTAAAATCCCCTATGGGAAACGTAGTTGGGCAGTGGCTTGGAATGCTGGTTACAGCTGCATTCGAGCCTCCCCCACAGGTCATGCAGCCCAGAAAGGAGCATATGAAGCAACCCCAGGCCTCCCAATGGAAACACGCGCACAGACACGGGCACTGCTCGTAAAGGAGTTGCAAAGAATTCCACACGCCATGCTGTGCATGCTTTCTTTGCCTCATTTTTACATTGCCCTTTCTGATGCCACCTATATGTCTATATGTTGTTTTACGTAGAGAGACTGTCCTATTTATCCTAGGCACAACCCATGGGGCATTGCTGACAGATGATAATATATATCACATCTGAAGATGAGTGTGTATGTGAACCCTGAATATTGCAGTGGACACAATGGTATTTACCCAGCAGGAAGGTTAAATAGTTGGAGACATTATCACTGCCTTTGAAAGAGAGCCTGAAGATTAGCTGCTGCTTGGTTGGTGAATTTAACTTTTGAAAGACCTAAACAAGACTTCTCCCATATTTCTTTCTCCCTCTCTCTAGTTATCTTTTCTCCTTCCTCATTTTTATCCAGTTTTGTTCTCACCTCTCTTATTTCCTTCTCAGTGTAACTACCCCTTCTCTTAGCTCATTTCTACCCTAGTGCTATAACCTATGGCTATATGAATCAAATAAATAAAAACATAAATAAGTGAAATCTCTAGCCTATTGGTTTTTATCCCCCTTCTCTGTTTCTGCTGGAAGAACAGAGGGCTTGTATGTATGTGTAGGTTTTATTGGGTGAGAGTAGTTTATGAGAAAATGGTCAATATGCAAGTGGATCAATTACTTAGGTCAGTGTTGTCCAAACTTGGCCACTTTAAGATGAGTGGACTTCAACTCCCAGAATTCTCCAGCCAGCCATGCTGGCTGGGGAATTCTGGGAATTGAAGTCCACTCATCTTAAAGTGGCCAAGTTTGGACAACACTGACTTAGGTAAACAGACGAACTTATTTTACGGACAGTTGATTTTATTTATCTGGTTGTGTATTACAAGATTTTTATACTGCCCTAACTTTTGATGACTCAAGGCAGTTATGTACTCAAATACAGTAGCATTTACAAAAGCCCATCTATGTAAAATAATATAAATAACACTGTATGCATCTGTTTTAATTCATTATAAATTCAGTTAAATATGTGTTTATATTCTGGTCCTAAGAGTATGGCTTCTAACAGATATATATGCTCACATTCAGATAGGCATACACACATTTGAACACGCCACATGGACGTATGGGTGTGTGTGTGCGTGTATGGAATCTCCAAGTTTGTTTTTAGCTGGAATTGGCAGTCCCTTAGTAAGGAAGCTGGGCATTGTACAGAATTTTTGTCTATGTTTATCTGTGCTTGCTTTCTTTGGGTTTTTTCCCTTAATATAGGATTGTCTTCGTTTTAGCATTAAATCTAATAAAGGTATGGCAGGATAAACATAGGGACTAGAGTTGGCCTCTCAGTCTGATGCATCTAGGCCTTATTCTATCTCCCTGCATACGTAAGTCTTTAGATTTAACTGATAATTTATGTCATCATCTTATGCCTGTCTTATAATTTATACTGTATCTTTTAAATTGTATTCAGCTGATCTACTGCAAAGAAATCTGATTACTCCTTGGAATACAATGCATACTGTATTTATTTATTTTGGAGTATTTTTCTGAACAAATGTATTCATTTTGTTGCTCTACAGTGTAACAGTTTGTATTTTACATGTGGTAGAGCTGACACCTGGGAAGTTCCTGCAGCAAAGGGTGTCATTCATAATAGGTTGAGAAGTTGTAAACCTTTTGCCTTTGTGTCAGAATGGTTGAATTTTACTGTATCGTCAGTACTAATTATCCCTGAAGCTTCAGGCAGTACTAATATTCACCATTAACTGAATGGTTGCTGTCTGAATGTGTGTGGTTGCATATGAGAGCATATGGTTTTATAAATAAACCTTAAATGTTTATAACTTAGTGTGTTGTCATGGTTTTCTTTAAAGAAAAGTGCTTAGCATATAATGTTGAAGAAGTTCAGAGAAAATACTCTGCATATGCTTTATTAAGCTCTCCGCCTGCAGTTTCTTTCCTCTCAATTTTAATTGAGGAGGAATGCCTCAATTCTGTGTACTGCAGAAATAAAAGAAGAACGTGGCATTTTTGAAATGTCCTCTTTCAGGAAGGTCGGAGTGAAGATTTCAGAAAGAACCTTGCAGTATAGTGTAGTGGGATTGGCCACCTGGACACTTAAAACAAAAGCGCCCCCGTGTTTTTTGCAAAGGTAACAAAATGAACTTCTGCATGTCAATTCGGATTCCCAAGAGGGCGCGGGGAGCAAAATCCAAAACTGCATCTTTTCACCTTTTAAGCCTTGTCAATGAACCCTCTCGGAACACAAACCTAAATGCGATTATTTAAAGGGCCATTCAAACTTTCTCCGGTCTTTTCCAAGAATCCAATAAAACAGCGACCCCACCTCCAGTAATCAGCCGGAAGTTTAAATTACTAGCCGTTCTTATTACGCATGCGGTATATTATCCAGCAGTCACACATTTGTGGAAAAGCGCATGCGTGAAGTGAACTTCTGGCACCCCGCTGAGGACGCGGCGTAAATCTGGAACCATAAGACCCTTGAGGCGCATGCGCCCTGGTTTATTTACAACTTCTATTGCGTTCAGCGCGCGCGACACAGCGCCCAGGGCTGCCGAGCACGAGCATATTGTTTTCGCAGTGCCTCCGCATCTCTCCGTGCACGGTTCCGTTCCTTCCTCAAGCGCATGCGTCCCTTTCTGATCTACGAGCGCCGAATTGGCATACGTAGTCCGCACGTGCTTAGAGAAAATTAGCTTGTGGAACTACAGATATGTAATTTGTTATTATGTATCTATATTTTTAAGTGACTCATGTTCACGTCAGCCTCCACAAAAAACAAGGTACAGCCAGTTGAAAGGATGGGATAGACAAAACCGGGAAGAGTGTGTCTCACTTCTACCTGTAATCTTTTTGCTATCAATCAGCCATTCTCTTTGACTTCTCCATTTCTCTATTTAGGCACCAAATATAATCCTGCTCCTACGATAAACCTGCTGCATACAATGCTAGGCATGTTTATTTGCAGTAAGTGCTATAGCTGCGATTTTAAGCACATTTACTTCTTAGCTCTACTGAACTAAATTTATTTCTGTATGTTTAAGATTACATCACACTGCATCAATTTGTTACATTTGGTTGTAAATGTAATTGAATAAATAAGCATGCACCTGGATTGCACAGCTGCAATTCAGTGTACTTTTACTGTGGTAGCAGAGTTGAGTTCTGGCTAATACTTTGAGTAGGGTTTCAGAGTCATGTTTTAGATTCCTGGTCATGGCATTTTGTTACATCATTTGATTAAATAATCCTACTGCTCTACAATACATAATCATTTGGATTTTGCCTTCCTTTCTACTGTCAATTTTGAAAATTGATTCATTACTGTCACCTGATAACCTGGTAAGATATGTAGAAGGTCAGTTGTAGCCACTAAAAAGACACCTACTTTGCCCAGGCCAGTATTATATAGGTACAAATAAATGCTGATCTTGTATTTTGATGTGTTTTTAAAACAAGATTCTTAGAAGCCATCAGGGCAGTGTGAAAACCTGGCACCTAAGAATGTTTCTGCAACAACTGGAAAAGATACAATGATAGATCAATCCACAGAAAATAGATTTATCAAAAATGGATGGTGTCTGTGGCATTTGCAGCAAACCACAGTGGCACCAAAATGATATGTGCATGATGACAGGGTCACACAAATGCCATCATTACCTCTTGCATCCTGACAGCTGACAATTTATTATCAGGATTTTCTCATGGGAAGAAAGTTCATCCCGTTAGCTTTACAAAACAAGTGTTGAGATAATAAAGTATCTTGTGATGTTGTTATGATTTTGTCTACTGCCGCCTACTGAAATTGTGTATGTGTGTTAGTTATTCAGTAGGAGTGTTTTTCAACTGGCACTATAAGGGAGGGTTACAATGCCCAACCTGTCCAGTGTGTGTATGTGTGTGTGTTTTTAGTCTTACAGTTAACCATGTAGGTTTATAGGTTATGTAGTCTTAACAAGTAACTAAGTAGTGAACCTCTTCTCTGAGAGTGTTTTTAGCTAGAGGCTTTGCAGTGATAAGTTTTGGAAGCTAATATGAGAAGAAGTTTTTGTTATATCCTATCTTTTGTATGCAACTTGTATTTTGTGAAGTTTTTGCATTTTTATCAATAAAGACCAGTTAGCGTATATTTTCTGACTGGCGTTTCTTTGGAGTTCAGGATATGGACATTGCTACTTGCAAGCTCTCATGCTGATGTGTATTTTTCCTGAGAGCAAGGTTTATGGGTCTTTTGCTGCACTCTGCTCAACATTTATGTAGCTGGGCATTTGCATGATAATATCATGCACGTTATCTGCCTCCCTTGCAGATATCCAAGGAAAGTAGGTTTGTATTTGCAGGACATGGCTCTTATGATTTTATTTGGTACAACTTTCTGAAGTTGATCAACATATTGAACCATAAATTAACAAAAGCAGTTGGCTAATTTGTGATCCAAGATGCTGTGTGAACACAGCTTATCTGGAGCATGGTAAACTGGATTTTGAAGACTCCATCAAATACTTAGTATGCAATTCAAACTAATAAATACAAAATGTTAGTGTTAGATTAGGGCAAGGAAGATAAGGCTCAAATCTTGACCCAGCCACATTAATTGGCTTCAGTTACTAACAGGGTTCAGGTCAAGCTAAATCATGACTTAACTGTAAATTACAATTGACTTGCACATCATGCCAAGTCATCATATTTGGGCCCTTTGGTTGTATTGATCAGTGGGCATATATATACAATTGTCCCAGCATGGTATCCTGTTGAATTTCAGCCTCCATAATCCCTAGCCAGCATAGAGGGTATGAATTTGGGGACTGTATATTACTGGGTTTCCTAGGAAGAAAGAAGAAAAAAAATAAAGGGAAAATCTGAATTGCACAATTTTTTCCAGTGTAAAGAAATGTTACTTTATTTTAAATAATTATTCACCAGAAATAGATTAATTACTTTCAATGTAAAAAAATTACAACTTTCCAGCAAGTTTTGGCAATCTACAAAGCTCTTTTTAGCTTTAAGTCCTCAATTGTGCAGTTCTCACAGCTCTGCAGTAGCATGTCTACTATTGTTTATTAATATTTAATAATACAAATTTATATTCCCTTTTTCTTGGAGCCCCTAGTAATATATAAAAAGAACAAAAATCAGTAAAAATCACTGAATCAATCTGTTGCTTTTATTTTTTTATATTATTTGATTTATATCCTGCTTTTCTATCCAGAAAGCAGAATAAAATAGTTAAAACAAAATTTATTTAGAAATACAATCTCACTTTGATTGTGGTGCAATAGTTATCCAGCAGAGGAATCTTATCTCTTTGAAGGGATTGGCTGGCCTAAAGCCATCTTTGTAAACACAATTAAGAGATGCCACTTCACCCAGGCATTTATAGGGTAACTACACCAGAATCAAGACTGCTTTTTAGTTTACTTGTTCTTTTTCCCCCAAAGAAATTTAAACTAATTTATATAATATTTAAACACTGATAATGCTTTTATTTATTCTTTTGTATACTGCCTAAATAACAAGAGGGAGGAAGACATCAAGCTTCCTGAATAGTTTTGCTGGAATGAAAAAAAAACTTCCGTGTTACATCTTTGCACGGACACAAGGTGCATGTATACTTTACAAGGGACTTCGTCCTCTGCAACGGAACTCTTCTCGTCAATACAGTAGTTAAAACTTAACAGGCCAATATATTATGAACTTCGTTAGTCCTCCCTACATTTTTTTTAACAGTAAAGATTACATTAATGTAAGGTAGAATATAACTAATATACACGGCTGGAAACAAAAATGTAACCATATTAGAAGGTGAAAAGATCAAGGCTGGCGGCCATTTTGTGAGACGGGTCCGTGTCACTCAGTTTAAAAAAAAACTAACGGGGGGAGAAAGAGACAACCGTTACTCGCGCGTGGCCGCCTTGGCATTGGCCAATCAACATTCGTCTTTAAAAGAATGAGCCCTACGGTCACAGCGCTCGCCACTCCGCCCAATCAGCAGGCACCACACGTGGGGTCCCTTGTACGGTCCCGCGCACGTCGGGAGCGAGGACTACAGCCCCACCCAATCACTACCTGCCGCCTCCTCCACACCCCCCCTTTTCCCCCTCCCGCTCAGAGAGGCTCTGGTGCCGGGGGGGCGCGCGCGCGCGCAGAAGGGGCCAATCAGCGTGCGCGCCGAGGAATCCTCGCGCCGCTGCCTCCTCGCTCTATCCCCCCTCCCACCTCACTCCCCCCGCCCGCGCGACGTTGCTGCTGCTCCCCACTCGCTCCCCCCTCCCTTCCCGACCCCCCCTCTCGCCGAGCTGAACCCCCCTCCCCCGCTCGTTGCCGCCGCCATGGACCCGAGCAACTGGAGCAGCTTCATCTTCCAGGTAACCCCCCCCTTTTCCTCCACCTTCCCCCTCCCTTCTCCGCAAAAAAAAAAGGGGGGGAGCGCGAGCAGGGAAGGACAAGAGAGCGCAAGCTGGAGCTCTAGGCTCCCTGCTCACACCCTCCCTGCCCCGCCCCTCCCCTCGGGAATCCCAGCGGGCGGGGGCCCTTGCGCGCGCGGGCCAGCAGGGCGCACTCGGCACGCGCTCCCCCCCACCGTCCGCCTCGCGCTGCCCCAACGGTCACCTCCCTCCGCCCAGCGTTGCCTTGCGCTCCCTCTACCCCCTCGTTCTCTACGCTCGCTGTGCCCAGCCCCTCGCGCTTCTCTCCCCCCGCCAACGGTCACCTCCCTCTCGCGCTTGCTCTGCCCAGCCCCTCGCGCTGCTCCCCCACCTTTTTCTCTGCCAGTTGCTACCTCGGTGCCTCCTCAGCCCCACTCCTAGGGAGCCTTCTTTCCATAATGCCCCCCAAGATACGCACGCCCCAGCCGCCTCGCCCTATTTTTCTCACACGCACATAATCCTCCCCTTTCCTGTTACCTCTACACCTCCACCACCCCCGGCCAATATAATGCCCCTTATCCATATTGGCTCCCTGCTCTTCAGGCCGGTATCCCAGGGGTTTCCACCCCGCACCAATTTGAACTTGGCCACCCGTGCTCAAAAGGTGCTTCCTTCTTATTTTCCGGTCCCCGTATTTGCTTACCCTCAAGCGCATGCACTTACAGTAGGAGGTGGCTATGGACTACCTTCTGGTGCCAACAGGTGTAGTGTGAATTTTCCACCTGTTTCCTCTATCTTTTTTCTATGAACTCTTAGAGATAGATGGTCTCCTACCATAGGAAAATGCAGAAAAATGCCAAATCCTTCCATCTGACCTACAAATAATAGACAGCTGTAGACGCAACTAGTAAGAGGCATATTGACTCTATTTATTTACTTTCCAACATTTTTGGTGAATTGGTGTGTGTGGCCAAACCCCACCCCATGTGAGTTGCCTTGTACTTGCTTCAACATGCTGTCCTTTCCCCACCCCATTGAGCTACTTGTCTTAATTTGCTTCCCCTTTTAATTATTTAAATCTGCAATCCATTCTCCACCTGTTTCATTTCAAACATATATGTTAATCCCAGATTATTTCTACCTTGCCAATAAATAGTTAAGATTATATAAACAGTTGTAGATGTACCTAATAAGAGGCACATCACCTCCATTCATTTACTTTCCAACATTTGGGGGGGATGTGTGTGTGGCTAAGTCCTGCCCCATGTTAGTTGCTTGTGTTTGCTTCAGCATGTTGTCATTTCCCCACCCCATTTAACCATTTGTCTTAATCTGCTCCCATTTTTAACTCTCTTTGAACCTGCAGTCTTATCCTCCAGCTGTTTTGAGTGTTTATCCAAAGTCTAGCCACTTCCTGTTGTTTGCTGCCCTTACTCTTTCACTGAGTAGGAGTGCTATATTTCTCTACAGTGCTTGCTCTTTCTGATCAGGAATTTCTCTTTGCAGAAGACAACTTAGGCCTTCTTTTTTTCAGATAGGCCACCACTCATTTTTCAAACCACCTCTAAATGATCCTCCTTTAAATTATCTATCTTGTTAAGTTTCAGATACTACACTCTTAACTTCATTTGCAGCTTTTTCTTTACCCCTCCAGCTCCCTAATCATAGCCTTATTCTACTTTCCAGAAACATATGACACATTTCGCACAGCAACTGCCTTTATCTGTTGCTACTTGTGATGTTTTCTGCTCGCTCTCCTTACAGAAAATTTTCATAGTACCTTTTCTTTCTGTCTTGTATTATTGTCCATAGAATCACAATTCATTTTGGCCACCAACATAGTCAAGTATCTGCTTGGATATCATGCTGTTTCATGTAGTTTGGTTTTGAATGCTAACTGCTGTACTTCAATAAAAGTGCTGTTATAAATTCTTTTTCTTTTCTGCTATTTTTTCATTTTCAACTCAGTTGCCCAATATACTTATAAATTGCCCAAACTGGCATATAGTGTTTAAAATTATGTAGCTGAGATGGAGAAAAGTTTGAGCTTCTCCATCCAAAAATTCAATGCTGCTGTTTTTTTAATTAATTTTTATTAAAGAAGTTTTTACAAGGTAAAAACAATACAAATATAAAGAAAAATAAAAGTAATAATAGAAAAGAAATGAAAGAAAAAAGACAAGGAAAGAAAAAGAAAAAAAAAGATATAAAGAAGTGGCTTCCAGTCTTCTTTACAGCAGTTATAAATGCATTTATATTTTATCCTTTCTCTTTAAGAGTAGTGCTGCTATCTAGTTTAATGTATTCTATTTTCTGTAATGAGCCTCTCAGTTTAAATCAGCTTTCACTTCCTGTGGGATCACTAAACTATTTCTGTATTGGTTTTTGAATTTAACCCTTGCACTTACCTTGGTGTTGTCACAGGTTTTTTAGGGTTGTTAAGAATCCTTTCTCTACTAAAGTTCCCTGATCTCCTTTCTTTTGTTTCTTTAGCAGAGTCATACTCAGAATCCTCTGCAGGTTGGGACTGAAATCCAGTCAAGGTTTTTTGCTGCTCAGGGCTGTAGTCAAAGTCCCTTCCAGGTGAGCTATTTGGGCAATAAATGAAGATCTAGTGCTTCTTTTGAAAATAATTGCTAGAAGCAACTGTCTCACTGCTGTAGATTAGATTTTTTTGTATATCAAAAGTAATTGCACCCTTTGTAAGATTTTTATTAAAAGTTGTTGCTATTGCTATAAATGAGTTTTACAGTAATGTCATTATTTGAAGTTACTTTCATTTTTATAGTATTGGCTCTGAGATAATGAATTGGCCAAAACTATTAAAGTTTGTAGCGTGGTTTTGGACCAGTTCTGTTTTTTAAAGTGAAGACTGAAATGTTCAGTGGGGCTTAACTCCCAGTAGAACTGCAGCCTGAGATTTCCCCATGATTACTAACGAAAAAAGCCAATCTGAACAAAAATGTTACTGTATTTCTGGAAGGTGCAAAAAGTTTGATGCTGACAAATGTCTGACAGAGGAAGGAGTGTTGCTCAGCCCTAGAAAAAAATGCCTTTATATTCTTACTATCCAAACTTGGCTTGGGATGTTATATCCAAAAACACGACACATCTGGAATAGCTGCATCATGCAAGGCTATCAGTCAATTAGAGTTTCAGTTGCCAAGCAAGCATGAAGATAAACATCCATGCCTCTTCTGCTTAGAGTAGATAAATAACATCAAAAACAGGTTGCTGTCTCTGACTCTGTAGTTGAGGTGCCAAATTTTGTTAGGGGCAAGTCAAGTCTGTGTACCTTCACTCTTCAGTTTGAGACTTGATTGCTTTGGAATTTTGTTTGCACCCAGCAAGAACAAATAGCAGTTTTCACCCATGTTGGGGACTCTGGAGGGAGTTATTTTTCCCTTGTTACAGCTATAGTCTTGAGAGGAAGACTTAGGATTGTTTATCTCACCAGAGTTTTGCCAACCTCTTGTCATGGGCAGAGAAGCAAGTGAGATTGGCAGATACTAGTCAAGAAATTGCTTTGTTGCTTTTTAAAGAGTATATGTAAATATAATTTTTTAATTAAAAAGCACTAAAACCTGCTTGTTAATAATTCTAAGTCAAAGATTATGTAGTATTTTACAGCCATTTTTTTTCATGTAAGGTATGTTACTTATATCATTTTAATGACAAATAATAGCTGCAATTCTTCGCATGTTCCTTCTTGACTATATCCTGCTGAACCTACTGGGATTTATTCCCAGGTAAAATTAATAGGGTATGTTCAAAGTTATGAACAAATGTCTGATCTGGACGTTTACATTGATTATTATATCACTGAGCAAAAATTTGTATCTAAATCTCCATTATTTAACAAACAGCATTTTTCTCTATTTTTTCACAAGGTTATATGTTCAATCCCTCTATATATGTCTTAGAGGAATTAAAATTATATGGTAGTTCCTGTTCCATGCTTTCTGTTGAGTGGTTGGAGCAATCACTACAATACTGAGGACCTGTCTTTCAGATAGGTATGGCAGTATCACTATCACTTATACCATACCTTGTGTTGCCTGGAGCCTACTTCTGCCCTTCATTTTAAATCAGCAGTATAGATAATATGCAGAACATAATTAGTTCTAGTTTATACCTTGTGGAGTGAAGATGCACTTCTTTTGTAAATATGAAAGGCAAAATAAAATCCCTAAATATGACCACATTAACAGTTTACAAGTTTTTGTTAGAATTAATTTCTAAATTGTTTCAAATTAATTGTTTGAAATATTTGATTTCTGAAACCTAGCAATCAACCTTTACTGGGCAACTAGGGAGAAATTTGGTAGACATATAGAAATGCATGGTTCAGGATAACCATACCTTTTAAAATGCAGCTAATTTTTTCTTGGTGGGTTCTATAGATCTACCTTGTAACAGCTGATCATCTAGTGCTCTGAGGAAGAGGGTTGGCCTTTCCTTACTCATTTTGCCTATGAAATGTGCCTGAAATAATGAAAGGAAGCATGTTTGAGCAAAAGGGTAGTCATTTTTATGGAAGCATTTTCAAGATCAGTATAATTTTAAAATATTTTTGGAAACTGACTCAGAAACCTATTTAACAGCAGCATAGACTTGAGAGCATAATTATAGTTTTACACTAAGAAAACTATATCATGTGCTATAAGAGGAGCTCACTTTCTGTTGAGTATCATTTAAAATATTTAAGTTCAATATTACTGTAATACATTCTTCAGGATAAATTATAAGCAAGTCTGTCTTAGAAAACTGAAAATAAGCTCTCTATCAGTGTGAATAAACAGTTTTGCAGCATTTAGAACATTAAGGTGGAATTAAAGTGATTCCTCTAGGACCCTAAGGCTAGTGGTATGCATTACTTGAATATAAAAATAATTATAAACTGCTACAGATTTTTTTTTTATAACTCAAGGATACCTAAATTTTCACTTTGCAGTACAGTACATAGAAATTCCCAACTATTTGGTAAGAGTAATATTGATAAGTTCAACTTGAATCCTAGTCAAAAGCATGAATGTTTCTAGACAATACTACTACATGAGCTTAATCTCTAATAGTACTGAATCTCTTCTTCTGATGGAGAAAACCATAGGGAAAACAACATGGTTCTGCCTTCCAGGTATTAAAGTATATAATGCATCTCTCAGACATGTGCATAGATACATACCCTTGAGTCTAGATCACAGTAGAGGGATTGTGCCACAATATGGATTATTTTTCTAGTTGAACCTCAAGCAGAATCAACACTGCAGAGAGGATTTTCCTATTTATTTCCTGTTTGTGCACACATTGAAACTGATCACTGCAGTTTTGTGTGGAGAAAGACATTCTCTAGAAAACAGAAATGGGATAGTCCTCAACATACTACAATATCATTCCTCTCGTCTGTGGGATTACTCCCTCTTCTGCACTACCATAGGCAAAAGCCAGATATTTTTCTATTACTCTTCCATGGATATTGCACATATGTTGATTTTGTTTCTTATAATCATAAACCGCCAGTTTTAAATACATATACCATGTGTATCTATTGTGCAATAAGAAAACCATTTTAGTCTCAGTAGTGGGGCATTATAAGACATGCTGGGAGCAGAAAAGGGAAATTCTCCACATAGAGGAACCTTCAAGTATTATATTAAAAGCTGAGAATTTGTTTATATTCTGTTTTGTAGCATATGCTGCATATTGATTAATCCAGCTCTGGGGGTTTTTGCTAGGAAAAACTATGCTTACTTTTGAAGTAAGAATTTTACTAATCTTTGTATTTAAGTTGCTAGATTTCTATAGGATATCAGGCTTGATTGTTCATCACTATGTTACTCAATTATACAATCTCTTTTTCTTCAGACTGCCACCACAGCTGCTCCTCCCCAACAGACAGCTACCCCTGCTGAGTCCCTCCAAGTGGACCTCCTGCCTGTTTTGGCTGCAGCACAGGAAACAGCAGCTGCTGCTGCTGTGGTTGCTGCTGCCACTGCTTCTGCACCAGCTGCTTCCACAGTAGATACAGCTGCCTTGAAACAGCAGCAACCTTCTGCCTCTGAAGGTGGAAGTGGGCAGGTAGTACCACCCACTCAAACCACACAAGCCCCTACCCCACAGGCAGCTCCTGCCACCCCACAGGCAGCTGAGGCCCAGAAGAAACCGAAGAGTAAAGGGCCGTACATCTGCTCCCTGTGTGCTAAAGAATTCAAGAATGGCTACAATCTGCGGCGCCACGAAGCTATACACACAGGAGCAAAAGCTTCTCGCGCTGGACCCACAACTATGAAGATGCCCACTATGGTTCCCCTCAGCTTGCTTAGTGTTTCTGCCATCGGTGGTACAGCCCCAGCAACACCTGCCCCTGCTGAGGGTGCTGGAAACACAGCAGGGTCAGGTGCAGGCCTAGTGACCACTACAGCATCAGGCAAACGTATCCGGAAGAACCATGCTTGTGAGATGTGTGGGAAAGCCTTCCGGGATGTCTACCATCTCAATCGGCATAAGTTGTCGCATTCAGATGAGAAGCCCTACCAATGTCCTGTCTGCCAGCAACGGTTCAAGCGGAAGGACCGCATGAGCTATCATGTTCGTTCACATGATGGTGCTGTGCACAAGCCGTACATCTGCAGCCACTGTGGGAAGAGTTTCTCTCGGTATGAGGGAGTTGAGGGTTCAGGGAGGATGCAGTTCATATGGGAATTGTTGAAGGGCTTACATGAGGACTTTGATGTTTGAGAAAAATATTTCCCCTTTTTGGTAAAGACTAAGATACATATACAACATACCAAACTAGTTTGAGTTAGGAAAGCATAATAATATAAGTCTGCAAGTTACCAAATCATATCTAGGGAAGTCTCTGAGCCAGATTGGGCCCTCCTCCTTTTGTAACTTAAGCAGATTTCTCTCAGTTACTTTGACATAACATTCTAAGGGACACTGGTAGACCTTAGTTCTATAAAAGGTCTCCATAATAATCAAATCCTTAGGAAATATGCCCTGTCCTTTCATCATTAATCTTAATCTTAGCAACAACTTCCTCATTTCTTCTGCATAGATTCCAGCTGAGAGAGAAAAAAACAGGTGAAAGCACATATTTCTCCTTGGTGTGGCTATCAAGTGACAGTATATAACCCCAACTTAAAAGCTTCCTAATTCTTGCCATATTTCTGTTGGATCCTGATGTCAAAGAATCTGTGAGGCAGTTTTCTGATTATGTGCACCAGATACCAAAGGTGAATTGAGATATCTTGGCAAACTGTAAATTAAGTTTGGAACCTTAGGAAATATAAAAGATCTAGTGAATTAAAAGAAAAAAAAATTGGGAGAAGCAATTTAAAGTCATTCCAGTGCACACTCATTTTCATATTATCTATGAAGTTACCTCAGCAGTCTTACACAGTTTGAAACAATTTAAGTCTTAGTTTTTCTAAAAAGATTCCCTTTAGGAGGTAGGTGAGATTTTCTAAATTTTAGCATTTCTCCATATAAAGAAGTAGCCTATGCTGAGACAAAGTCATGTGAAGGGGAAGAACAATTTAAAACTTGTCATTGCTGGCATACTACGTTTGGGAAACCTTTTTTTTTTACTCTTAATTGCATGTTAGCATGGAATGCCTCACATTTAGCTCAAAATGGTACAGTCTGAGAAGATCCTGGGCTCTGTGATTTTTACATATTAGGAAATATTCTTGGATCAAGCAACAAACAATGAGGTCAGCTTGTGGGGAAAGGAAATACCACATTTTCAGAACTAAAACCTTGCAGAAGTATCAAGTAATGATATTGTGGTACTGTAATGGCAACCAGCTTATAAATATTTGTCAATGTACTGTGGTTATAAGTTTTGATTACTGCAAAATACTTTCGGCACTCCAGGATATTTCAACAAATACCTGCCCAGAAGAAATAAGAGAACCAATCAAGAGTCTGGAATCCCTTGGACTAAAATAGTGAAACTATTTTAATTTAGGAAATAGATTATAAGAGAAAAAAATCACATAACACTGACATGAGTAGAAGTGGGAAATAAATCCGGAGTAGTAGCTAGCCCTAGATTCACAGTGCATAACTTCCTTCAGTTCAAAGGTGGTACTGCAAAAGCAGGGAAGACCAGGATTCAAAATGGACCCAAGCAGGGAAGGGGAAATTTAACATTTTTAAGAGGCTTAAGATTTTGCCCGAAAAATATTTGGTGGTTAAAATCACTTCAAGACATACCAAAGAAGTCAAGTTTTGGTCCTGTGTACTCTGGAGGCCACAAAACAGGTGCTGATGAGATGCATATGGCTCATGAACTGCACTTTTTCCATACTTGCCCTAAAGGCAAGTTCCAAAGGATAGAGATTTGCGTTTTGCTTTAGAAATGCAGAAATCTACTGTGTTGCTGATTTTCAGACATTCCCATAAATGTTTAATTAAAATATACTCACACGGAAAAAATTATTCCAACTGATATAATCTTAGTCAGCAAAGCTACAGTTATGTTGTTTTTACATGCACACTAGTATGGATATTAAATTTCTTTGGCTGTTTTGGGAAGAAGACAATTCTGAATAAAAGTTGCACCTTGTTACATGGAAGGCAAGGGAAACATGGGATAATAGTAATCAAAAAGGTTGCCTGTGGTCAAGAATCTCCCTTGGTTTCTGAATTTTTATTAGACCTGCCCTCACTTCACCTCCCCCAAACGGGGCTGTATGCTTGCTTTTTAAATATAAGACATTTTAATAATGTCTTAAGACATATATATTCATGTTCTGCGAATGCCAAGCAGTCATAATTTTGAATGCCAAATAAATTGCCAAGTTGGCCAATTATTACATTTTACTTTGAAAGTTCCTAGGGAAAGCTCCTTATAAAATGAGAACAATTGAGATAACCTGTAGTTTGTTTTATAAAAATCAGTTCTTTTGGATTCAAAAATATGAGAGGTCTTCACTGTTTTCAAACTTCTAATTTACAACAATAATCAATTAAAAACCTTCATTAAAAATGCAGTCTGATACCTTTGGTTTAGAATGGTTTGTTAAATCAGCTACAGGTAGTCCTCGTTTAGCAACCACAATTGGGAGCGGCAACTTGGTTAAGGGAAGCGGTCGCTAAGTGAAACCGCAGCTGTGCCTATAATCTTACTTCAGTTTTCCTTTGCTTTACAGACCTACGAAGGTCATAAATGCGAGGACTGGTCGTAAAAATTACTTTTTCATCGCCGTCATAACTGCAAATGGTTGCTAAATGAGACAGTCATTAAACAAGAACCACCTGTATTCAAAATATGAGTATAGTCTGAAGCAAAAGGAATTGCATAAGACATAGAGGACCTACAGCTGTCTACAGAGAATCCGTTCTGCACATTTCTATTTAACACTTACAGTAGGCACCACTTGAATCTAGTTACAAATTGTTCTCATCACTATGAATGCTAGAAACATATCATGGAAACAGACAAAATCCCTACTCCTTACAGAAATTAGTTCAAGGTAAACTAGGTGTATTTAATCATTCTCATTTTTTAATAGTAAACTCTTGGACACACAAAAACTATAACGTCCCTCAGTTCCAAGATTATAGTTTCCAGACTCCTTGTTCTATATGGGTTCTCTATAAGTCCAATAGGTTTATTCTGCTCTGTTCTGTCATCGAGACTTATTTAGTATCCACTTGCAATGCATCTATTATTGATTGATCAGGTATTTAGTGGATTAATTCCTTAGGAATTGTTCAGGTAATCATCTAAATTCTCATTAGTTAATTCTTTAAATCGCCAAACGTATTCTGTATTAGTAGTAGTTTGAAGTATTGTGCATATGAGAATTAGAGTTGTGTTCTTACATCTTTTAAAGATATTCAAAAGTGGAACCAAAAGTTCTGAAGGCTATTCCTATTGTATGTCTGCTGCTTTTGCAGCTATTACGTGTACGTGATCCTTCCCAGTTTAAAAAAAAAAAAGTGTCCTAGTTCTAGAAAGATCTACTACACTGTTACTCCAGACCTCTTTCAATCACAAAATATCAGATTCCTCAACAGTTTTGTTTTAGGGGATAAGTAAAATCAGCCCAACCCCATTTAGAGAATGAATAAGTGAATTACACTTCATCTTACTTATTTCCTTTCCTCCCACAGGCCAGATCATTTGAACAGCCACGTACGACAAGTCCACTCAACAGAGAGACCCTTCAAATGTGAGGTATTTTTTCCCATTGATAACATTGCTGTACTGATTTATGCTCAAGTGTTCATGGTAGTCTTCCTGATGCAAGAGGGAACAAAATTGAGATAACCTGTACATTAAGGAAACCTTATGCGCACTTTAGTCTATCTGTTACATGCCCTAGGTGATGGACCAATGGATACAATATTCATTCATATGATTCCTTTGCTCCTATTTTTGCAGACTTGTGAAGCAGCTTTTGCCACTAAGGATCGACTACGTGCTCACACAGTCCGTCATGAGGAAAAGGTGCCATGTCATGTGTGTGGAAAAATGCTGAGTGCTGCCTATATCACGGACCACATGAAAGTACACAGCCAAGGGCCGAATCACGTCTGTGAACTGTGCAACAAAGGTAAGAGGACAGGGCTCAGATGGAATAACATTTGAATGTAACTATAGATATAAATATTAGTCTTGCTTTTGAAGTATGCCAGCAGGCCCTGTATACGAATCTCTGCAAGTTTTTTTAGAATTAGGTTCCATTCAGTATCATTGGAACTTAATCCCAGGTAAATTAATTTAGTTTCTTAAATTTTTCCCTTACAATCTTTCCCTGAGGAGCATCTCAGTCATTAATCTCTCATTCTTCACTAATCTGTTCAAAGGTAAATTTGAGTCGAACTTAGTTTCTATGTACTACCCACCCCCATTTTAATCTCTGTTCTGGATAATGCACTTTTTTTGTGGGGTGCCTTCAAGTCAATGTTGATTGCTAGCAACTGCATGAACAAGCCACTGCAGTTAGTGGCTTGCCATTGCCTTCTTCCTAGAGCAGAGGGAGAGTGACCAGCCCGAGGTCACCCAGCTGGCTTTGTGCCTAATGTGGGACTAGAACTCATAGTCTCTTGGTTTCTAGCCTGTCTGGATATTACTAATTTTCCAAAAACTTTCAAATAAGCTATGTAGTTCCCACCAACTTGAATACAGTTAAATAGCTTTGTATAGTGACTTCCTGAGGCCTTATGGAGGGGGAGAGTTGTCTTGGTAAATCCTGTGTTGAAAAAAATCTCAATTTAAATAAAACTAAAATCTTTTAAACATGGAACAAAATTTGCTCTCCAGGAGCAATTCTGTAAAAATGCAGGTGAGGCCCGATACAATTGTCTATATTATGCTTTGGAAATACAGTGTGAATAACTGAAATTAAAGCTTTTTTTTTTTCTTTTGGTATACAAGTGTTGATCGAGCTGCCCATTTTATCTTTTGATTAGCAAGTGGCTCCTAATATTTCATTCTCCCATTTTATGTCAAAGCATTTCCTTAGTTTCATTTTGCAGGACAGTGAAGTGACTTATAGTATGCAGTATAAGTGAAAGATTATGCTTATCTTTTATATGGCTATAATCCAATGAATTGATAGAAATGTACAATAAATAATTTTAAGAATGATTACAATGGGATTCCCTAATGTCTGCAGTGGATGTGTCTGTTCCAACCTTATCCATCTGATATATCAGTATCCTGCTTAATCTTGACAGAAAACGCAATAGCCTTAATACCAAAATTATTGGATGATGTGCAAGTAGCTAAAATCGGTAAAAATATACAGTGGAATTTTTAAAAGTTTAACTGTGCTTTTAATGTATTCCTGGATTACATTTTTTGTTAATGTGCATTATCCATATATTAATAATTATATATGCGCATATATCTGGGATCTCAGAAATATAAAGTAGCAGTTTACTATTTTTGGTTCCATTTTTGCTCTGAAGTTTATAGTGAATTAAATACCATGTTATAAATCTCTTGGGGGGGATGGGGGATTCCACTGACTTTCTCTTATCAAAATGTCTCTGTTGTAGGTTCTGATGCTTTTATGTTAAGAGGGTTAGGTTATTTGTACTCTACTGATTTCCTTAGTACCAAGATGCAGCTGCCCCTAGGGTGGGATGTGCTGTTTGTACAGTGATAGCTTGCTTGGTGGCAAGAAACAGCTGTCTTTGGGATGGAGAAGCTGTCTCCGAAATTAGGGAAGCTTGTTGCAGTAGATCCTTCACTAGATTTCAAGACGCAGCCGCCTCTAAGATGAAGCACAGCCAAGCATTGCAGGACACCGGGTTAACGCTTTCACTAGGCCGGACACTGACCTGGCTGGTTTTTGTCCTTCTCCCCCTCCCGTAGGGTTCACCACAGCGGCCTACCTCAGGGTCCACGCGGTCAAGGACCATGGACTAGCCGCCCCGCGGCTGGAGCGTTTCCTTTGCAAGCTGTGTGGCGTGCACTGCAAGACCCCAGCTCAGCTCAACGGGCATCTGCAGACGCACGCAGGAGAAGGGGCCGCGGCCACTGAGGGCCAACCGCTGCGGTGAAACACTGGCCGGGCCACCAGGCAAGAGCCGCTTCCTTCTGTCCTGGGAAGGGGGAGGGGAGGCCCATCTGTCCCCTAGGGTATTCATGCGTCCTTATATTTTCAGTGAGAGAAGGGAGAATCCCAGCTCCCTGGGGCAGCTGCATCCTAACTTAGAATCTCTTTGCCAGTTTAAAGTGCTGCATATAGCACTATCTGACTAGTGTGATTTGACTGATCTTCCTGCAGGTTTATCTTAAAAGGACAGAACCAGGATGTGAGCTTTAATTTTTAAAAAGACATACAATCCACTGAATGTTGTATTTATTTGAATATTTTTCTAGGGGATTTTCGTGTGTTTTTAATGTTAAAACAAAAACAGGAGGGTTGGGGATATCAATAAATACCTTTATGTTACCAGCAGATACAAATCCACTGGTAAGTGTCTTGGCTTCTTTTTGCCTTTACAGATGGTTGCTTGCATCATGTATCCTGGACAGATCCATTTTATTGTATATTGCACTGTACGCTTTCATAATCCAGGCATTTAAGTGATAAACCCAGTTTCTGTAATGTCTTCAGGAGGAAGCTTAACAGTTAGTGCCAGCCTGACCTTATTTAATTAGTATATGCAGACTTAAGATACTTAATCTGTTCAGCTTTTTAGAGAGGAGAAATTTTGCCAGGCTGTGGATAAATAGGGCATTTTGGAGAAGGGACAGCTGCATCTCTTCTTTACCTCATTAAACCAGATGATTAAACCAGAATTAGTTTAAGGTGATAAGAGGATGTAGGAAGCAAGCTGAAAGCTTGTGCTAACAATAAGAGTATTGCAAATGAACATTCTGACTTTCTACTTCTCTTTCTCCACAGGTACGGGTGAGGTCTGCCCCCTCGCTGCAGCCGTTTCGGCTCCACCTCCTGCCGCCGTCACGGTGCTGCCCATGGAGGGAGCTTCGGTTGTGAGCCAAGCCCTCCCCACACAGCCCTGGTGATTTCTGGGAGTGGGGAGACAGAAGCCAACCCTCCCAGTCCCATCCCTCTCCCTCACTGGCAGCTGGAGCCTTCAAGCCCAGATGGATATTCAGTGGCCATATATGGGTTTCTAATGTAATGGCAGTTTCATTCATTCTCTCCCCCTGCCTGTGCTCATAAAATAGTGGAGCTGGGAAAGCATCTGCTCAGCCAATGAGGCAGCTCTAGTTCAGAGGGCCATGAAAGGACTGTGTGCATTTCAAGAGCACCCTCATTTTATTGACTCCCTCACTCTGTTATTATTAACTTGTGGCCCTCAGAACAGTCCTGGAAATACACTCATTTCTGTAGTCCGTGGTCTAAGCCAAATAGCGATAATCTTTACCACAATAGATCTCTTGCTTATTCCAGCAGTGCCCCCTATTGCCCCCAAATCAACTACACAAAAGGAGTGAGACAATGAGACAGAATGACTTAGTAAGCTCAGCCCACAGACCAAGGGGGATTGAAGACTGGATAGTTGTGGGACATAGTATAAGCAACATTGCAGGAGAGGGAGTACAGAGTTAGGAATAATGGGTTGTTGGTTGAGGGGTTGACAAAACTTGGGGAACCTACAGAGAAGTTAGAAGGGGGTGCAGGTTAGGATTCAGGGGCATCATGGGTGCCTGGTGCTCATGGTTGGGGTTGCGGGGGCTGCAGTGAGATGAGATGGAGAAGGGCTGTATTTCTCCATGGCTTCAGTGTGGAGTGTTCTCCATTTCCGTGCTGAGAATCTGCTCTGAATTCCCCGCCTTGCCCTAGCGCCTCATTCTTCCATGGTGTCTGTTTAATGCTCCATTTCCTCAGCTTCTCTTGTGATTCGTGTTCCAAGTGCATCAGCCCTTCGCACCAAGCATTGATGCCCCACCTGCTGAACACCTCCTTTGTTGCATGCAACCCCCACAGTTTGGGGTTAGAGTCTCGCTTTTTTGTATTATATATATTAAAAAAAAAATCCCCTGACATTTAAAATAACCCTCCTTTGTGTTTTTTTTTTTGTTTTTTTGTTAACACAAATGTAATGAAGCCGTGTCCATCTATATCCGCTCTCCCTGTTCCTTCTCTCGTAAGCCCCTCCCCCCCATATCTTTTCCTCTTCTGTGCACCCTTTCTGGATCTGTGTCTCAGCAGCAAAAGATTTTAGTAAAACAATTGAAGGGAAAAATCCACATTTGTGTCTATTTATTGTCAGATTATTTCTATATCACTGAGTGTGAAAAAATTATCCTGCTTTCTGCCTTCTCTTGCACCTCCTTTTATCATATTATCTTAGGACCTTTCATATCTAGTTAAAATATGTAATGGATCTAACACCCGGTTGCATATCACCATTCTAAGTGAGTTTCCCAAGCCACTTTCTTGTTTCTTTCAATTACCCGTGGGAATGCTTTCTGGATCATGGCTTAGTGGGCATAGCCTTCTTTATAGGAGAAGGAGCAAATTCTGAATGTTTTGGAGCCAGTAATCATGGTGTGATGCAGTTGCTGTGCCCTGGCAAGACATTAAATGCTGCACTGGAGCTCTGCTGTGGTTAGAGTTAATTTGTGGGCTCTTTTCGTCCTCCCTCCTGCAGCAGCCTGGGCAGCTTATAAATAATTGATGAAGAACTGGAAGCGAGAGATTTTATATAATTTTCTCCTGAGGAAGTAGGATTCCCTGAAAACATTTTCTGCATCAAACTCCTGCATCAGCTTGCTGAGCTCATTTGGATCCAAAGCATCATGAGTCTGTTTTCTCCCAGCTTACCTAGACTGGTGTCTCAGTTCTGCACCCTTGATGGGGCTTTAATCATCTTCCAATCCCTTCTAATTTGGCCAGGTTTTGTTTTGCACATTTAGTCCCTGGGCAGTCCCAGAGGAAATCATGGCAGTTGTGCCGGGACTCTTTAGTTCTTTGATACTCACTGCACTTGTGGCTTGCCAATGTGAAGTTTTTATCATTGGCAAGGAAAGACTGGGTGGAAGGAAATAAGAGACTATATGGGACTTTCCAGCACCAGCACCATCTCTGCTAATCTCTTGCCCCTGCCAGATCAGCTGATTCTTCATAAAACTCAAACCACAACTACTCCCCCCACAGCTTGCATTGAAGAAGCAGGGTCGATGAGACCATTTGACGCGCACCAGTGCAAAGGGAGGGGAAGGGGCGTCCTTGCAGACAAAGCTGCCGAGTGAGCAAGTAAGAGAGAGGGTGTGTGGGGGGAGGGAGGGAAGGGGGGCGGAGGCTGCATTTTTCCATTTACAGTATTCCTCTTGTTCATGGAAGGGGAGAAAGGGTTACAGCAGAAAGAGGGAGGGGGCTGATGTATGAGTAAGGGGGGCATCAATCCTTCCAGCTCTCTGCCCACCCCACCCCAACACCTTCTGCCAACTGGACATAGCCAGAAGCGCAGGTAGGAGAACGGGAGACCTTGCTTGGGTCCAGTCTTTCTCTCCCACCCCCCACCCCCCACCCCGCCCCAAGCCTCTCTTATCTCTCAGTCTAACAGGAGATCGGTTGCTGCGGCAAGCGGGCGGGGGAGACCAAAAAGACCGAAGTGAGCTGGGTGTGGGTGAGAGAGGAGTCGCGCGCGGTGGTGCGGCGCTCTGTGGTAGATGGAGGGGTGTCCTGACTCCTGGGGGCATCTGGCTGTGGGAATGTGTCGGGATGTGAAGTGAGGGCGGGGGCAGTCAGGAATGCTGGGTGGGCGTGGATCCCATCCCTGGCTGAGGTTTCCTCTGGAGACTGGGAAGACTAAGCAGCAGGTAAAAGGGCGGGGGCAGTGCGTGGGAGGAAGGAGCTGAAAAAGGAAAGTGGCGGGTTGGTGGATGCGAGGAGAGTATATTCCGCTGCATGTCTGCGTGCGCGCGCCTCCCGCCCGGCGAAATGGCTGGAGGGGAAAGCCAGGGACTGGCCTTTGCTCCAGAATGGGTGTGAACTGGGGATGCGGGAAGAGGGTGTGTGAGGGAAGTTGAAAACAAATGGAGGGAGGGCTTGGGAATGAGGGCTTTTGACGGAGTTGTGGGTCTTCCAGAGAACCCTACCCTACTCTGAAAAGGGAAAACGCGAAGGCGGGGACACCGAGTAAGGCAAGGCTCCTATGCACACTTAGTCGCATGTGTAGAGCAGAGAGGCACAGGGCGGCATCGGGCGTTGCTGAAGGCAGGGAAGTGGGGAGGGCGGCGAATGGCCTATAGACTGGAAGAGGGAGTGGGGGGATCAACTTGGTGGAAACAGTGAGTAGCCATGAGGTAGATCTGGAAGGAGAGAGGACTGGGGGGCGGTGGGGGGTGGCAGCTGAAAGTAAGTGAGGCTCCTAAGGAGCTGTCCATGGTAGAAAGTAGATCTGGGAGAGGGGTGGAAGTGGGAGAAGAAATGCGTGAAAGCAAAGGGTTTGTGGGAGTGAATTCAACCGCAGGAGTTGGGGAACAGCCAGCTCAAGAGGTTTTGGTGCTTGGATGGTGCTGAGTGATCTGAGATATGTACTATGCCCAGGCAATGGTTATGGGGCTGGCTGGTAGAGAAGACAGATAGAGGAAAGAGAAAATTGACGTGGCTATGGAAAGGTATGCATAAAGAGAAGGGAATCAATAAGACCCATTCAGTGTGGGATTTAGACAGGAAAAGATTGAGCCACTGGAGGGGTAGAGAAAAGCATCTATTTTAGGATGGAAAACATGCACAGAGGTTGGACTCACACAAACCCCAACCAATCCAAGAAAAGGGATAATGGGAGTGGAGGAGAATATATTGAGGACCACAGGTCCCCACCTTTGTGTCAGGTGGTTTCTCTAATAAGGAGAAGCTGCTCCAATATAGAATCAAGTGCTTTTTCTGTGACCAGTGACTCACCTGTTCCCCATCCACAGATGATAAAAATTAATCTGGTTTTAGAAAACTTGCATAACTTAATAATCAAACATTTCCTGTTCCTTTTGTAAGAGAGACCTGTTGAAATGTCATCAGCTTTTTCTATGAAGTAATGTGGCTTTATTGTTAGGAATCTCTTTGCAAGCATGAGTTATAGTTGCCTCAGAGGATTAAACAGGTGAGTGCAAAATACATAATTGGTATGTATTCAGGTCAGGTATGTATACCTGACCATAAATTGGTTAGGTATAATTGGAGAAGTCAGACAAAGATGGAGGCATTATTCTGAGGAACTGCCTCAGATTAAAGGAGGGCAAGATGATTGAAGGCACCAAGTACTGGGTCTGGGCATGACTTTTATCCTCTAGTTTATGGGAACAATAATAACACTGCTCAAGATGTGATGTAATGGCATCAGGGGTTTAAAAGAGCAAGAGAATTAGTGTTGGGACCATTGCATCTGCTGGTGACATCAGCAGTGTGTGCATTCAACAGACAGGAAACCAGGCCAGGCCATCAAGCTGAACCAAGCTGTAGGTTCTCAGGAAGAGCAACGGGCTGCAAATGTTGGTGATGACAGACATAAATTGGTCAGGTATAATTGGGGAAGTCAGACAAAGATGGAGGCATTATTCTCTTGCTGTTTGATGAGCAGTCAAAATGTTTAGAGGAACAAGTCAGGTGTTTCTTTTATATGAGTGTGTTTAACTAAATAATGGAAAGAGACAGTTGTACCACCGTGCCATGTGTCACTCTTCTTGTCAGTGTGCCAGCCAATTAATACAAAATAAATAATGGGTTAGCAGTCGCTTGTGTGTGCTGGTGACGCTGCTTGTAAGACAATCAGTAAGTCGGTATGACTTGTTATGCACAGAGGGTTTCCCTGTCTGAGGGTTCGAATGAGTTTGGAGAATTGTGCCAATCAGAGAATCAGTTATGGTATTCATGTGCCATCATCACAAAGCTGGTGTTTGTATGTTAATTATATAGCCTGTCAGGAAAAAGCTGGAGTATGGCGGCTGGAGACATACACTATATCATTAATTGTTGTAGCAATAGTGGGTTTTTTTCTATTTGTTTTTTGTTTGTTTTGCCTCCCTGAGATTTACAAAGTGGTGCATGTATGTGTAAGGAGATGAAGCATAAAGCACCAAGTTGTAAGTATAGGAGCACCAATACTGTCTTGTATCTGGTATCTTTGAAAAGATTATTTTTCTAATGTTGAATTCATATGGAGTGATCCTCTATGAATGTGTACTCAGAAGTAAGCTCACTGAGTTCAATAGGATTTATTTCCAGGCAGGTGTGTATACAGCACGTTCCCCATCTTGGCATCCTCTAGATGTGTTTGGGTTGCCACATTCAGAATTCCCAGGCAGGATTCTTTCGGTATGGGGATGGATTGAACAGGGTGGGTTGAAACTGTACCATGTTAGCTTAAACTCTTCATTTGGTTCACATGTTGCATTAAGCCATAGCATGTTTTATGTTGTGGAATGTATTTTGTTAATGAGTAATTGTGGTTTGCAAGCCATTACTTACGACTTAGTGTGTTGCGCAAACCTAGACAATTTATTTAATAAGCCATGGTTAACTAAACCTAGCTAAGTACAGCATAAAAAATAGATTCTGAGTTTAAAATTACTTAAAGATGACTTCAACAGCTGCCTGGAACAGCCTCACCCCTGTGCCTACTCCACAATTCATTATTAACTCACAGTTCATGTATTCCATATTGGATCAATGTCTGCTTTTGTACTGCCCATCCCTAGCCCAGTTGTGATTCTGTAACCTGGTGCTTTCCCTCTCCCCTCTCTGTTTTGATCAGATGTAAACGGCCCTTGTTATAATTCCTTACTATCTGAATCACTCTTTGTTACACTGCCTATTATGGGCATTGTAGGAGCAGGTGTGGTGGCAAAAAATCTAGAATCTGGTCGCACCTTTTCCGGCGAGCAAATTGTATTAAAAGGCATAAGCTTTCTGATAAAGCTTATGCCTTTTAATACAAGTTGTTAATTGGAAAAGGTGCGACCAGATTCCAGATTTTTTGTGTTCTTGGTCATTTGACTCAGTGACTTCGTCCCGTCTGAATTAATATGTTCTACAACAGATATACAAGGCAGTGACTATACAGTACTGGAGCTAAGTACCTCTGGGCAGGGGTGGAGAAATCCATCCATTTTGATTTGCTACTCATTTTCCGTCATTTGTTTTTTTATGTCCCATTTCCACACCACTTTGAGATGAGTAAAACTTGAAGAGACAGTCTTTTTTTCTAATGTGCACTTTTTTGAACATGATTTTGCTTAGGTATACTTTTTCAAGGAATTTTTCTCTTGTATAATATATTTATCTATATAAATTTCACCAATACCGTTTTATTAACTCTTCCCTTTTATTTATACATTTTGACATGTATTTTTAAAACTGAACAATGGCGATTTTTTATGAACAACTGAGTTTTGCTTTGCATTTTGGTTTGAAAGTACATTTGCATTGAAAGGTGAACCAATTTCTCATTTCTCCCTTAGACTAAGAGGCTGGATGAATATTAGCTTGAATTACTGAAGGAAGACACTATTTACATGCAATTAATAATATGTACTGTTGTACTTCCACATATTCATCTGAGTCACAGCTCCTAATCTTGATTTACAATTAACTATTTTATGTATGATAAGAGCCAGTTTTGGTGCTATAAACTAGATGTCTGGCAGTTCTTGTGGGGAATACCCCAACAGATATGCTAATTATAACTTGTTTATATTTCTTTTATTTAACAATAGCCGCATAAAAGGGTTCATAAATTTGCATAGTGTTTTACCGTTTTAAGAACAAAATGTATGTGCCAATAATGAAATAACAAGTAAACTGTAAAGGTAGAAAATTGGCAATAATGTATCTGGAGTAGGGCTAACGAGTGAAGAAGGCATAATGATGATCACTTTCTGCAAAGTCTTAACTCACTTTTGAAAAGACATTTGGGAAGAAGCTAGTTGTGCTATCTAAAGAGTTTCCGGTAAATCTGGCCTTCCAATGAAAAGCATTTACTTCTACTGGAAGTGAATCAAACCACTTTGTAGGATCTGAAGAGCAAGGCTGGGGTGGAGGGGGAATTATTTTCTTGTAGAAGGAATGGTTTCCAGGGACAATTTGAATTCTAGCAATTAGGGAGCTGAGAGGGAGGGCCCAGTATTGAACTGAGCTGAGAAACTAATCAGCAATTTATGCAGACTTCTCAAATGGATGATGGGTGAGACCATTAAATTGCTTCCATTAGCCTGCCACACTCTACCCTAGATGAAGTTCCTGAACTGCCTTTAGCAGCAGCATCATAAAAGGTGCATTACGACAGTTGAATCTGGAAGACACCAACGCCTGAACTACAGTGGTCTGCAGATGAATAGAAGCCAAATTTGCTCACACGGAGCAAGGCGAGTCATAATGCAAGGCCAGCTCACGTGTGAGAGTTTTAGAAACACATTTTAAGAAACAAATCACATCTTTAATGTACTCCCGAGAAGGGCACCTGTGAATGCCTCAAACCTGTTTTTAAATAGGTATCAAGAATGGCCACTGAGCAGGGAGTTGGGTCTGGAGATGAGTCCCTGGCAAGTGTGAACCTGATGGGAAGTTCCACCTCAGCTCCCTCTTCATTTCTGGACAGGAATGGGGTACAGTACTCAGCTCCCTCTTCATTTCTGGACAGGAATGGGGTTCAGTACAGAAGTACTGAACCTGGAAAGGTAACAACAGGAATTGGAGGCATTTAGAGTTTAACACAGCAGGGGCACCCTCCTCTCCATGAGTGCCCACCTGATAGTTTTATACCCTCAGCGTTTTATACCCTTAGTGAAAGAGATTCTATTAGGTCTCAAAAATGCACTCAAAAATTAAAATGAAGGTGGGGGTGTGTGTGGATTGTGTGACTATTGATCCTTGGTGAATAGCAGTGCAACCACAACAGTTCTTGTGAACTATGAATTAATAGTTCCTTCCCCAGCCTGGTGTTGCCAGAGCTCACGTTTAATGACAATGTTAGAAGTTATAAGCCAAAATATCAGGATGTCAGCTGGGGAGGAATGCTGTAAGTTTTAAAAATTGACATTTTTTTAAAAATCTTAGTATACTATTTCTTAACAGTTGTCCTTTACTTTGTATATGCCTAAACATAATGTAAGGGTAGAGGGTTTTATGTTTGCTTACCTTAAAATATTAATTTTCAATGCATCCCAATGTTGGCATTTATGTATTATGAAGTCCTGCTGATCTTGAAAAGCAAGCACAACCTGGTTAATATTTGGATGGGGGATCACTAAGAAATCTCAGGGCTGCAAAGTAGATGAGTAGGTAAAAAAGCATCTGGGAGAAAAACAACAGCAACCCACTTCCATAGATTTGCCTAGAACAAAGGTAGAGGCATTCATGAAGTCACCAGGTGTCCATCTCAATGTGAGGGAGTCTTTTCATTAAATCTTGTCTTCCAAGCATGGAATTGCTCTTTGCTTCCCTTCCTCTCATCCACTGTTCAACTCTGAAATGGCTTAATGTTGGCATACTTACCTTCAATGACATTAGCCGGCGTAAGCCCCCTCAAGAACCCCTCAAAGTCAACTTCCATGCCTTAGAAGTTAAGCTGACAATTTGAAATTTTGTCTAATTTCAGATTAGTACTACACTTAAATCTCAGTGCTGGTCTTTTTTCAGATGGTCTTGGAGATCACAGTGGGGCAAACAGTCAGGGTTCACTTGATGTCTGGAACTCAGCTGTCCTTCTGACAGTCATTCCAGAAACCCATATGCCGCTGAGAATGATGTGAAAGATGGTGGATGGGAATATGAGGCTACGTTGGTAGGAAAGAGTCCTTGGGCTGGATCCCCATGCTTCATCTATATGTTAACATTTTTAGCTGTTATTTAAAAAATCAGTCCAAGCAGGGAGAAAGCCCTGTGCAGAGGAAGGGCATTCTGCACAAGTTCAGAGGAATATGTATACAATCTATGCATTACTCAACATTTATTATTTATTTATCATGTGTGTATTTATTATAGAAATCCAAATGAATTTATATTTAATATGCATACACAGAATGTCAGTGTGCCAGTATCTGCTCTATGTGATGATGTTTTTCCAAGTACTATGGAACAATTAAAGACAATTTTAAAAAAGCAACTAAGGTCTAACACCAGTTTTGGATTTATTATTTTAAACATAATAAAAACCATCATTTCCAAAATGCAAACTTCTGCCCAAGATGTATCTAATAGAAAGCTTAATCATATTATTCTCCAGGAAATAGAGCAGGGGTGGAAGTTGCACCTTCCGTAATTATATATTTATGAATGAAAAATCCCAAGATTCACCAACTGGCACTAGTTTGGAATTTGGAAGCCACAAAAGTTGTTTTGACTGCTGGAACTGACTAAACCTCACATCAGTCCAATCACCCCCCTTTCTTCATTTCAGCGGCATATTTTAGTGGTGTAAACATCTTCCTATTATTGCTGAAAAACAATTGGAAGCCAAACCTCCTCCTTGAAATCATGTTGAGTTCTACCGCTAGGACTGAATGTACCTTCATTCCTACCCTAGAAAACCAGCCACATACAGAGGAGGCAATGCTCTTTTCTTGCAGTATGAAGAGATCAAAGTGATTGCAAACATTGCTCAGCTAATAACCACTTCCATATCCAACTTCTTATTACCCAAGTATCACTTAAGGAATTCTAAAGGCTCCTTGAAGATTTTGTGGCCTCAGGTTGAAAGACATGGGAAGAGTATCTCTATTATTTCCTATTTTCCTCATGGGAATTCAAACGTAGAGAGCATGCTCTGGGGTTGATGCAATCCAAGGTACCACCTTGTTCAACATTACTGAACTCAAGCCTCCTCTAATTCTCCCCAAACCAGATCTTTGCCTGTCATGTCAGATGATGTTGAGAAGAACGAGGCTCCTCCAGGGCCGGAGCAAAAACAAGATGGAAAAGAGGAGCAAGAAGCAGAGCCAAAAGCAGAGCTGGACCCACAGCCACAGCCACAGCCACAGCTAGAGCAGCAGCCACAGCTAGACTCCCCGCCACATAGCCCCCCAGCACCAGAGGTCCCTGCATCATCCATGCTGGTGACTGTGACAATTGAAGAGGAGACTGTGGGGGGCCCACAACTGAATGGGGATCCCCTGGGCCTGAGGGCCGGCTCAGCTGAGGAATTAGGGACCACCCCAGCCCCTCCTACTAGCCCCCCAGCGCGGTCCAAGTCGGCATCGTTGAATGACCTGAAGCCCCAGAACAGCATCAATGGTGGCCCACGGGCTGTCGTGAGGAGTAGCTTGTCTGGGTCTCAGGTGCATCTCGCGGGAAAAGCAGGATCTCCGCGGGCCAGTCTGAGTCGGCAAGCCTCAGCAACTGGATCGGCAACTGCAGAGGCTGGGGAGAAACCCAGAGACTACATATTCATTGCTGCTCTCTCCTGCTTTTGCCCCATCTGGCCGATCAACATTGTTGCCTTTGTGTACTCAGTCATGGTAAGTGCCAGGGTGGGTTTGGACAATTAAAAGAGCCACCTGCTATGTTGACCCTGTAAAATGCTTTCCCTGGCATGGTTTAATGCTGCTTCACATACACCCTTTCTATCTAGCCTACCTACTGCTGCACAGACACTTCATCCACATGAGACAAAAGGAGAACAATACGCATTCTGTAATGGAAATGGAATAGATTGCTGCAGAAATCCTCAGACTAGGATGTTTCTGAGAAAGGAGGTCAATCCACATGAAAAAGCAGGCTGGTGCCTCCTCATAAACACACACCTTGCCAGCAAGTTTCCTTTAAGCCACACTTTTTTTGGGGGGTGGGAAAACCCATACAATTTTTGGCCATGTGGAGTTCTTGGTGCTCTCTGAGCTTGGTTGTTTGCTTGCAGACATTTCATTACCCAATGAAAGTTGCTGTATATAAACAGAGAGCAAACCCTGCACTTACCAGCACTGATAGTGTTACCTAATTGGGTAATGAAACGTCTGCAAGCAAACAACCAAGCTCAGAGAGCACCAAGAACTCCACAGCTCAGCCCTGAGCCACATACATTCTCTTCTATTGGAATTTTTGGCCACTCTTGCCAGTGGAGAGGTAGCTCATATCTGCTTTGTCAAGAAGAAGGACAATACAATGTCGTGGCTTGCATAAAATTTGCATGTGCTAATGTATATATGTGTGTATGCACATATGGAAAAAATAAATCTATCATACAAATAATACATGTTCAGCTTAGTGGGCAAGGGTGTGTGCAGGGAGGGGGCCCAAGAGGTCAAGATGGTGCCACAACCATGCAATTAATGCACATAAAAAGGGGGCAGGTTTGGTCACATGGTTTGGTTGATGGTTGCGGCTGCCATCTTTACTTTTTGGACCCCCCTGGTAGTGAGGATGGGTGGATGATTTATATGCCTAATTGAGAAGCTGTCTAGCTGTTAATATCTCAGCTTCTCCTTCTTATGGGTCTCTAAACCAAACATGATCTGGACAGTCTTTCAAACAATGCTTGAGAAAAGGGACTGTTCGCATTTTGCTTTTCAGTGTACCCATTTCCAATTTAATTTTTTAATCAAAATAATCAGGTGGGGCAGGAACAGAGTATGGGCCGCCACTGCCAACTCCAATACTAGGTTTTCCAACCATATCGGCAAAGCTCCCTGTTGGGAGGCAAGATCACTAGTGGAGTTTTATTTCCTTTGGGTGCCGCAGTGCTCCAGTATCTCAGGCAGATCTGTTGCTTCAGTTCTTGTCCTCTGAAGAACACGCTAAATCCAGTCTTGCAGCTGGCTTGATCAATTTTCCTCTGGCAATGTTGGAGAGTTTCAGCCAGGGTTGCCGGTGCAGTGTTCGGAGTGCCCACTAACTCCCACAACAAGAGGGGGGAAAGTGTGCTTGGATTTAAGCAGTGGAAATAGTTGAAGGATGCGATTTCTATGCTCGGGTGAGCTCTTAAGAATGTATAATCATTCTAAAAATCATGTTTCTTTTTACTCCCTCATCAGTCCCGTAACAGCTTTCAGCAGGGAGACATCGATGGGGCTCGGCGGTTGGGACGAGTGGCAAAACTGCTGAGTATCGTTGCCCTGGTCGGGGGGTTGCTCATAATTGTGGCCTCTTGTGCCATCAATTTTGGAGGTGAGTATCGAAGAAATCAACACTGGATCTGATGATGATCTCTCTGGAGAGTTGTGATGCTTAGTATTCTAGACCAGGGGTTCTCAACCTTGGCAATTTTAAAATGTGTGGACTGCAACTTCCAGAATTCCCCAGCCAGCATGCTGGCTGGGGAATTCTGGGAGTTGCAGTCCACACTTCTTGGTTGAGAAACACTGTTCTAGACTACTTCAGAAGATGATTTCAGAATAGAGACTTCCCTTCCTTAAAATGGTGTCTATATGGATGCTTTTCAGAGTAGAATCTACTGGGGAGGGCAAAGCCAAAGGAGGTCTTGTGACCTCTGTGCTGCAACCATCAACAGCTGCTAGTGCTCCCCCAGAGAAATAAACTGCTATCATCATCATCATCATCATACATTTAAGAGTCCGTGTCTGTTGTGGCAGCAAGTTATCCTAGAATTATGACCAAAAAAAATCACTTATCAACAGGCAGCCCACATCTACAAAGTCTGGCCCATGGAAATCGGCATTCTTATTAAGACCCCCAGCTGCTCCAAAGCAGCTTCTTTGGGGTCAGTCTCTTTTGGGGAGAGGCCTATGAGCAGATGAGAGCATTGTGGGACTTTGGGGTAACCAGAGAAGATATAACTATCAATATTATTTATAATAGGTGAACCCCCAGCCTAAGGTTTTGACCACTGCTGGTGGTAAAAAAGTAAATATTGCAGCCATGGCTTCAAAGCCCTGCCCCCTTTTCATGTGTCACCTGTGCAATGCATGTAAAAAGGGGAGGGGCTTTGATCATATGGTCACAACTGCCATCTTGGCTTTGTTGACTCTTGGACACCCCTGAAGAGAGCATGACCTCAGACCTTCCCCTGATATTACTTCATTAATCTCCATATTACTTTTCCTAATGATTTGCTCCTGCATGCTTCAGGCTCCAGTGCACACCAGGTGTGGGGAGGCTGAACTAGGCACGTATGAGATGTTATTTCCTCGTGTGTTTCTTGACAAACAGTAACAATGTCCCTTGTTTGGTTCCCTTTTCCTGTGTTCTTATTCCCCTCTCCTCAATCCCTTTCCCCCAAATCTTTCTCCTTCCCAGTGTTTCAGTGAAGGTGGCCCTTGGCTGCCACTGCACCCCTAGCACCAAAATTTCCACCTTTGGAGCAGGGAGCCAGCATGACTACAGTGCACCCGTCTCTTCTCATCCCACCTGCCCCCCTCCATCCCAGGGCCATACAAAGCAAGAGCACAAGGATGGAAACAAGAGAGAGAGAGAGAGAGAGAGAAGACAAAGGAACACAGATGAAAGAAAACAGAAGAAACAGCTTGCATTATAGTTAAATATCTCCTCTATTGCTGTAGGGATTTCAGTCCCCCAAAGAAACTGGAACCAAAAAAACCCCCCTTCAGATGGAGAAGGAAGGAAAAAGGAGGAGCACGTTTTCCCATGTTCTCTCCCACACGAGTTATTTCTCTCTCTCTTTCTCTCTCATTTTCTTTTCATCCATCCAGTCATCTATTCAACCAATGACCTGTCTGCCCATCTTCCATCTACTGCCAAATTTCAACAGCAAATAAAACTCTTTCAATGTTCTATGTTTACAAGAACCTGCTGGAGAAAAGCTCTTTTCCCCCCATCCCCTATGAAGATAGTTGGGGAGCATGTTTACATGTTTTGCTAGAAACAAATGAAAAGAACCAGCATGGGAAAGAGGAAACTCTGATCTCTCCTCTGTGGTGTTTACAAAAGACAACAAACAGAGATGAGAAGGAGTGGGCCCAGAGCCATGGATTGGTTTAGAAACTGGATATGACAGAGCAAACTTAAAGCAAGTTACCATGACTCAGAAGATGTGCCGTCGAGGTGGAGTATAACTCAGAAAGGTGTAGTTGCATACCTACAAGACATCAGAACAGCTTGTACAAGTGAACCCACCATCCCGCCAATCAACGGGAAAAGAAATGACAATGGAATGGATAAAACTGGCTGAAGGAAGGAATTAAATCAACACTGAGAGTCAACAGCTTCAAGTGCAAGAAGATAAGAAATGTAATGGTGGAAATCAAAGTGTGAAAGTGAAGATGTGGGGGGGGGGGGGAAATGCAGAGGCCACATGCAAAAGAAGGAGGTGATTGGCAGAATGGACTTTATGGAGGAAAAATTACTCCTGTTAAAAGGAACAGGTCCGGCAAATGAGGATGAAATGACAGCAGGAAGCATGGCAAAAGAGCTGGTGGAGAAAACAAAATACCAGTCTTGAGAATAATAAAGAAGAAAGTGCTTAAAATGAGAATGTTAGAATGAATGAAATGGAGGTTGTAGTAAAAATGAAGGGGGTGGGCTGGGGTGGGGTCAGAATTTGAAAGCATGAAAGGGACATAAAGCAACAGGGTCCCCCCTTTTTAAAGGACCAGCTGCAGCCAGAAAAATAGGATTGCAAAGCTTGGGTTGTGCAGTGTCTTTCAGTTGGTGAACTGATGTATTAGCAGAAGAGTATGGCTGTGGGAGGAGACAAACCTTAGCCAAACACTACTAAGAGAAACCCAATGTATTTGGCAGACATGAGAGACAGCTGGGGCAGGAATGTGGAAGGAATTCAGGGTGGCTGTAGGGCAACCTGGGGAACACACCAAGAAAGTGTGGGGAAAGCCTGTTCCAAGGTATTTTGCTACCTGAAACAAAGGATAAAATATTCCTTTATGTGCAAAAACCGGTTTAAGTGTCCCTTGTACTTGAGGAGGGAAAAGTAAAGAGTGCAGGACCGGCTGCACAGAGTTCATGGTTTGGTTGTCCAGCATAGACAATAATTGCCACCCCCTTACACCCTTGTGAAGCACCTGCCCTCAAAGGCAGTTGTGTCATAAAGGTTGTTAAGCTGATAGTCTTTAGTGTGGGCGTTGCTAAGAGGATACCTTTCAGGTATGTAAGTCCAGCCAAACCACAGTTCCCAGCCAGACAGGCCATTGTCCCTACTGACTGGGAATTATGGGAGTTGTAGTCAAAAATATCTGGAGGAGTCCAGTTGAGGAAAGCCACTACTGAAGCTCCACATCTCTTCCCATTCAATCCATTTCTTTGGGTCAGCAATAAGAGATTGTGAACTTCTTTGCTCAGTTCTCTGGAAGGCAGAAAAGGCAGGGAGTGCACACATATGCACACTCTCTTTCACACACACAACAGAAGAGCTACTGTACAGAACACCCCCACCCTCACCATGAAGAGTGAAAACCCTCAACATTGTGAGTATCAGAATTGAAGCAGGGACCAAGAAGCTGTGTGAGAACCACACAGTGAGGCATAAATGTGTGTGTACAAGTATATACAGAAGTGAAGATGTGATATGGAGGAATATGGGTTTCCACCATGTATGTGTTACGTTAGTTCCTCTCCGATGCACAGGGGAAGCTTATAACTCTAATCTGTGTGCTCAGAACTATGGTATAAAAACAAAACAGGCACCACAGTTACTGGAAGTGTCCAGATCCTAGTCAACATCATCCACAGTGTAACAGCCAAGCCTAAAAGGAGTGGATAATACCAGCTAATATTAACAAGCAAAGAAACAAGACATTCTCTGAGGTGAAAAAAAGAAAAAAATGGGACAGATGGAAGCTTGCACAAGATTCAGTTAAAAACCGGGGTGGGGTGGGGTGGGGTGGGGGCGGGGGAAGCAGCACTATTCTTCAAGAAGGAACGGAAGCTGGGATAATACAAACACCTCCTTGGATGGAAAGAAGATCACACCAGCCAGAGAGGAAAGCACATCTGCCCAGCGGGATCACCAGATGTGACGCGGCACGGGGAGAGAAGGGCCGAACGATGCTTCACGGAGAGACGTATTCCTGAGGGGGCATATGCTCCATGCAAACCAGAAAGACATCTTTAAAAGGGTCAGACAGACAACCACGTATGTTATTGGACAGAATCAAGTGTGGGGTGGGTGGCGGGGTGGGGACAGGGTGAGGGAAGGGCACCAGCAAAGAAATTGTGTGTAGCGGACACTAAAGTTACACCCGGCACAATGTGAGTTTTATTTTCTTTCGCTTTTTTTTTTTCCTGCAGACTGTTACACGATGGGGTGGGGTGGGGTGGGTGGGAACACAGGAGGTTTGATTCATGGCAGCCTTCTTTATAATTTATACCTGGGAGAGAGCATGGGGCATTATTTAGGGGGGAGGAGGGCCTGAAACTCCTTCCACTATTAATCCCATCTGCACGACTTACAAGCCTCTGGCCCTCTGCCAACCATCCTGCCAAATTAAAAAAATAAAATAAAACCAATAAAACGTTTCCTTGATGGATGCATGATGCAGGTGGAAGGGCAGTTTTGGCTGATTCATTCTTCTCCTCAGTCCTGCAGACAGTTAATCTCCATGAGGCAGAAGGGGATGGCTGGCAGGTCAGGGGGAGGGTTGTTGTATTTTGGTGTTGAAATGCAAGTATTCTGTCTGCATGTTTTTATATGCTTATATTTGGGGCAGGGAGGGAAATCAGGATCTTGGAAGGGGAGAGAGATAAGGTGTTAGGGGGTGAGATTTAAGGCAAGACCATAGGGTTCAATGGATCAGTTTGGGGAACAGATAACTGATGAAGCTGGTGGTGACTTGGAGTCACTCAGAATGGAAATGGGCTTGCCTGATGGGGATGGGGGTGGGGTGGGGTACCAGTAGTGATGGTGGGTAGGGACAAGATCAGCTGAGTTCAAGAAATTTAGATTTCACACAGACATAGATCTAAATTTCATAGATAAAGGACAGTTTGGAGTTCATAGTAGACCAACCTCAATGGAAGAATCTGAAGTTCGTCTACTAAAGAACCAATCATGGTCAGTAAAGTGGGCTTGCTGGGCCAAATCCTGTGAGCCAAAGAGAAATCATTTCAATTCTAATTCAATTGCCAAGAAGGGGAATGGAAGAACCACTGCCTCATCTTGAGGAGAAAGTCGGTCCCATAATCCTAGATCTCTTACTCAAGGTGACCTGCTAGCTGACTTAAATGGGAATCTGAATCTTAAGATATAAGGCCAAGATGTAATTTAGAAGAAGGGAGATCTGGGTTGCTAATTACCTTTTCTCCCACTCCCTTTCTAAAAAAAAATAAAAAATGGCCCTTGATTGTATCCACGTAAATGTACTTTAAACAGCAACAGAGACAGAGTGGGTGGAGAGAGAATGTGGATTACTGAAGTGTGTTAAAAGTAGAATTTGGGTGAAGAGGTGAAGAAAGACATGCTTAGAGTACCATGGGAAGGGATGGAAGATAAGAAAGGTCTAGACTGAAGGGAAGACTGGTTTGTTAGGGGTTTTATGTTTACACATAGCAGTTATTGAATGAAAATCACATAACCTATATCTTTGACCTGCTGCTTGATAGATGTTTTCATACTGGGGGTGGGCAACGTTTTGGATGTTAAAGAATAAAAGTTTGCTTTAATATACAATTTTGGGAGGAAAATTTAGTTTGTTTTTTTAAGTGGTGAAAGAACAGGGAAGACTTTCTTTTTTATTTCTTCCTTCCCCCACCAATGTGTGAGATGTAGATTAATTTCCTGCTTTGTGGAGCATTATTTGTGCTTCTGACGGCACAAGGTTGAGGGGCCAAAGCAGAATGTCATGCTTCCGATCCATTTAGTCTTCTCTCTTCCTGGGTATGTGTGAGTAATGAATTTTGTTTCTGTGAGAATCAAATCATGCCATTCTTCTAAAACAAAGCAGAGTTTGTTATCTAAATTCACTCTTCCCAAACTGGTATCTTCCATAGAGGTGCTAAACTACAACTTTCATCAACCCAGGGCAACAGTCATGAGAATTGTAGTCCAACACATTTGGAAGTCACCAGGTTAGGGAAGGCTAGTCTAAGCGATCCATAAAACTGTTAAAACCGACCAACAGGTTTAATCACAATATTTTCTTATTTTGTAATGTACGTGTTACTGTTTATTTCCTTACATTTCCTACTTGGTTCTTTTTACATGATTTGTTCTCATCATTTAAAGGATTCCAATCAAAACAGGAAAGGGGTAAATTGGTTCTGAAGCTGGGACCAATCAACCCCCTTAGTGAGATTGAGAATTCTGTTCCTTTTGTGGGTTGGGTGAGTTCACAAAATATTATAAATCTCAGTATCAGTTTGTATAAAGGTATAGTGGGTGGGAGGGGGTGGGTGGGAGAATGGACATTATAAACAGCTACAGACTTTTGTATCAATGCATGAATTGAGTAAATAAACTCAGATGCATGAAGTCGTGTCAAGTGATTATTCTGAGAAAACTGGGGGAAGTTCAATCCATGTGCCCTCATCAGCCTGTGTAAATTCATAGCCTTTTAAAACCCACAAAGAAAACCAAAAATGAACACTTGTTAAAACAGACGTGTTTATTTCTCACATTGTTCTGTTTCTATTAGTCATAGCAAGCAATTATATAGCCTTAGGTACTGACAATTTTGGCTTTTACATCACCCAAAAATTTTCAAATGGACAGCTGGAGCTACTGGAGCAGAAACTTTAAATAAGACCCCAAGAGAAGTGAGCTGCCCTCAGCAATTATAAGGCAACCAATAGATGTAGCCAAGAATTGGAAAACCTGTCCTCATGAGCCAATCTCTCAGTGCGAACAAACTCAGGGAATAAAGTAATACAACATATGAAACCTAATCACAAAAATAAAGCCTGGCATAGAAATCTTGGAAATTGGAAAAAATGCCAGACACATTACAAAATAATGGACATAGTACAGGTAGTCCTCGACTTACGACCACAGTTGAGACTGGAACTTCTGTTGCTAAGCAATAGAGTTAAGTGAGTTTGCCTGATTTTACTTTTTTTTTTTTTTTGCTGTGGCTGTTAAGCGAATCTGGCTTCCCCCATTGATTTTGCTTGTTGGAAGCCCCCTGGGAAGGTCACAAATGGCAATCACACGACCTGGGATCTTGCAACTGTTGTAAACTGCTGGTTGCCAAGGGCCCAAATTTTGATCATGCGGCTGTGGGGGCACTGTGATGGTCATAAGTGCAAGGACCAGTTGTCACTTTTTTCAGTGGTCATAACTTTGGTTGTTAAACAAATGGTCGTAAGCAAAGGACTACCTGGTCACAGACCACTAATTTACCAGAGGGCAGATTAAGCCTATTTCCTACAAAGCAGTCAATCATCTGGGGGGATGTTGGCAAGGTTCAAAGGCAAGACTGCAAATAAATATATTAAGGTTTGATGCTTTGTTTTACAGCATGCCAGCTTCCTATCTAACCTTTTTATTAAAAGAGCCTTCCAAGAAGTTGAATGGGGCAAGGAGCTTGGTGGATCTCAAGTGAGGTATCTAGAAACTCTGTTGCCCACCAACGCCACATTACCCAACCCTAGCTCAGCATTACGCACAAATGCAATGAGTTGGTATAAACATCTTAGATTATTGTGTGCGCTTTAGTGGACTTTGAGTTCATCTCAATACAGTATAATGCCTAGATTATGGAACATTATCCCGTAAGAGAGGAGTTAAACCTTTAATGCAGGCATTGTGCAGCTTCTCTGTGTATCAGTGAGTCAGCTTTAATGTTCATAGATCCTCAAAATTATTTAAAAAAAATAAGATGACCAAAATTTCAAGAGATTTTAGTCATTTCCTTTGTATTTTGGGGCACTGTGACATGATGTGATGGCAAGGAAAAAAGTTGCTAATCAGTGCTAAAAAGTGTTCCAAATATGCTGTAGAAGTTAGCAACTAAGCTAACAAGGCCTCTCTCTCTCTCTCTGAATGCTGTTCTTTTAGGCCCTTTAAAGATAGGAAAACAAAGTGCCATGTAACAATTTGACTTTCATTTCCATAACCTCTTGGGAATGAAAGAGGTGCCTTGGCAAGATTTGGATCTTGGCAGGGATAAGAGACTATGCCTTTCATCTTCATTCCACTTCCTCCCTTAGGCCTTGTTGACAAAGAGGCTTAATCTGCAAACATCAGCCTATTTTTATGGCTCCTCTGATTCATGAATGTTGGCTTCCCCTGTATTGAGTACATTTGTTCTTCCCCCTTGACCAGGTGGTAAGTCTTCTCAGTCTCCAGAAGACAGTTAAATACTGAGATAGGAATATTTGCCATATTTATCTTGGCTATTCATCAAGATCCTTACGTAAATAATCACTCAGAGACAACTAAATCAAGATATTCAATCAGATGATCAGATAGATATTTATTACAGCAACATCTACTTTGTTGAGTGAGAAAGAGATTTTTTATTGGACAAACATTTTACACTTTAAAAATTTATATATAATATACAGACAGTTAGATTTGAAGAGTGCGGCAATACCACTGTGAACTGAGGAGAGAGCTGCAAGGATCACACTCAGCCCCTGCTTGCAGAAGACAGTGTGAAAACATTCCTGAGAAGGACCAAAAATAACCATTTCAATTTCAGATGTCTTCTTCTTGCTGTTTAGCAAAAGAAGCTACATGGTAATGACATTCTAATTTGGCTTGGTGGATGAAGACTATGATAACCTTTAACTTTGGTTCCTTCAATACAACCACTAGGTTTAAGTTATACCTAGGGATTAGATACCTCTCTTCCATTATGGCCAAAAACTCTGTCTCCACCATCTCCATCCTCTATCTCTCTTGACTTCAGTTTTGGGTCCTAATACAAATGAAAATCCAGCCTTTCTGGGAAAGGGAGAAGGGGACCTTTAATGGGTAAGGTGGCTACCATGATAACGTAAACTTAGCTATTCTTGCTGAAAATCACACTAGGAGAGCTTGCTAATGTGCTAATGCAGAAATGAGTGAGGAAAGAGAAGATAAATTATTGTGTATAAGACTGAATTAACAATTACCTCAGGAAAGTACTAAAAGTTCAAAATCTTGGAGAAAATAAATAGGCAAATACATCTCTGCCCACCAGTAAATTTCAGAATCGTGGTGAAGACAGACAGGATTCAGGAAGGGCAAAACTGATGCTGAAGATTGTCATTATTTAGTTCACTTCAATATTTCACAGCACAATGACATGATTGAAGAAAAGGAAACTACAGCCTTCAGCTACAGTCAATCTGAATTGCTTGAGAAAATATGGGGAAAGTAGTGGGGGAAAAATGCTGAACAATGGTCAATATCCCAAAATGCCTTTTCCACATCTTCTCCTCTGGAGCATACAGAGGATGGTGGAAGAAGATACAGACACTCTGAAAGCAAAATACTGAGGAGAGAAGCATGCATCCCAATTGCCACCTCTGGTCAAGTATTTCTAATAAAACATTCACAAGAGAGCAGAGCAGGATAATCTGGGTCACAAGCTAAAGCAGAAGTACAAAAGTTAAACTGAACGTTCAGAGATAATTCCAAGGAAATAATACAAGATATGACCATAAGACCCGCCCCCCCAGTGTTAAGTAGACTGCCAATAGCTTTTTAAAAATTCTGTATTAATATTGTCCAAAGTAAATGACTTCCAAATGGTTGGTCCATGTGTTACTAGATATATTTGCAGAATACAGGGGATTAATGCACTCCCTCTCTCTGAGATCCGCTCCTATAGAGTTTTGGAAAACAAAAACCAAGTTCAGATTTCAAAAGGTGTTTAGATGTAATCTTGATTTTTAGTTGAGGAGGATACATGGTAACAATATCCTAGTTTGGTTCATTGTATCAAGACAAGCTTTGTGCTGTCCTATATTTCATCCTCCCCAAAGATACCCCAAAAGTGTGAGGTAAAAAGCTTTCAATCCCAAAATGACAAGCTGTTCAACTGCCCCTCAAAATGGTGGAACAGGATCCTCCTCAACAGCCATTTTTTCCCCTCAACAGTTCAAATTATTATGGGAGTAAAACAGGGAGGAGCCAGGGGGACCAGGAGTTACCCTATCATCCCACACAGATATCACAAAAGCATAATGGGAAGGTGAAATGGTCACATCAAAGAGGAAACGCTCAACTGAAGTGACTAATCTGAGGCAAAGCCCTGATCCCTTCATCATGAAGGTTGGGAGCTGATCCCTCTGGAAGACTGAGGGGAGTTCCTTCCCACAACCTTGAAATCCTACTTCCTCTTTGCCCGTTCAGCAGCATCCAAGGCAGCCATATTACACGAGGCAGAGACCAAGTGAATTAAGCTGATGAAACTCTTGGTGATGGCAATGGGGGTAGAAACCCACAGAATTAGGCGGTAGAGTCCGATGTACCCTGACAGGACTGGAAAGTAAAAGAACAAAAATGAGTGGGGTGGAAAAATCCAACATGCTCTTCAGTCCCAAAGCCTCCCCTCCCCTCAACCCCCTTAGTTTTCTGTACTCACTTTCTGGTCCTTCTCCAAAACACAGCAAGTACAACATGCAGTAGAAGAGCTCATTACCAGCACACATAATAAAGAGAACAGGCTGAAGGAAGAGGAAGAAGAAACTACATCAGACCAGACAAGGCAAGAAATGGCAGCCAACAGAAGCAAGTTTAAATCAGACAGTTATTTATAAGGGCATCAACTGCGATTGTATGACAAAGCATGGTGATTTTATGGAAACATCTTTCTATATAAAAATCTATATTTAAAAAATATATAATTTATTGCATGTAACTGTGATAAAAATAATATACAAGAGTGTAACAAAATTCACAAAAAGGGCAAGTCAGATAACCCTCTCAAGAAAGAGACAGCTTGGGCTGCCATCTGATCAACATGGAAGAAGAGAAGCAAATGGATCAGTAAGGGATCCTACAACATTGGCACCTTCCCAAACAAAGATCTGGCCTCATTTCAAATGGGGAGGAGGCATCATCCAAGAATGATCTTTACCGAAAGGTTTATATGGGTTTTAAGCCACCTTGACTCTTTAGAACTTTGATAGTCAAAGTCAACACTTTAAATTAGCCTAACTAGAAGCCTACTAAGTTGCCACTTTTCCTCCAATTTTAAGGAAATGCTTCATGAAAATAGACATGCTAGAACAGGCACTGACATGGCTGAAAATGCCTCTTCCCACAGCCGGCCTTGGGCATTGGGGGGAATGGGGTGGGGTAGGCCCAACGGCAAAATGTGTCACATCGCAAACTCCACCCATTCTGTACTCATATCATGTCACTTGCAATTATATAACAGATGGAGCTTGCATTGTGATGTCACAATGCACGTTTTGTCATTCTGGCGAAATCTCAGTTTACTGTGGATGTCCCTGAAGACAGCTCTACCTGTAGGGGCCAATGGGAGTGGGAAAACCACATTTACTGAACACGACTGTATTATTCTCCATTAAAAATGAAAAATTACCCCAATGGTGCCTTCTCTCCAGAGCATTTGGAATTAAAAGGGGGAAACTAAGTGAGAGAGGACTTCATAATCAAATTGGCGAGAAAATGGCTGGAATAAGATTTTGTTTTTGAGAAAATAGAAAGAGAGGCTATCTAAGATTAGGACAGAGTTAGGAATGCAGTGATGTGAAGACTCCAAAGAGACAGCTTTTGTGCAAGTATCACTCACCCGGGAGTTGTAATACACCCTCAAGATCCGGTTTCCTGTTAAGTCAATGCTCTTATGGCTTTCACCACCTTTCACCACGGTGCTAATGGAGGCAGGGGAAGAAAATTAAAGTGGGAATTAAGAGTATTCAGCTCCACCTCGACTCCCCTCCCCTTGTTTCTTTCTCTCACATTCCTGTATATCTTTTCCATATTAAACCTTCCCAGAAAGACTCTCTCTGCTCCACAGGAAGCATGTTCTAACTTTCACATCATGCTTCTCTGGGTTGTGTATGCTTTAAAAAAAAGAAACAGTCTCAAAACTGCAATGTTACTCTCTTCACCCTAGTTTTCTTAAGAAGCCTGTCCTTTATGTGTGTCATATCTCTTCCAACTCTGTAAATGGTATTAATTTGATTAATTTTTAAACTCTGTATGTTGTCCTTTAGAACCAAGTTTTCTCAAGGCACCTTACAAGAGATTAAAGCAATGCATTATTATCTCCATAATACTGATGGACATTAGAGACTATCAACAAAGGCCACCTAGTGAATTTTTTGGCAAAGGAGCCAAAGGCAGCTCAGTTTCTAGCTCAATTTAGAATACAATCCTACACTTGTACCCATGACCCAGCAGAATGGCCACTTGACTTCAATAGAGCTTTATCCCAGGAAGAATGTACAAGATTATAGCTTTTGCCTCTACAAACTGAAACGTTAAAAAAAATGTGGAGGCAATACAAACATATAGTCCTCCAACCTGAAGATCAAAGTGATGATAAATCTGAAGAGAACTGTCTACATTCTTTTTCGACGGCAGACTAAACTAGATTACAGTTGAAGAACAGGGATACACCAAGATGATCAGGGTCAATGACTCCTTGGAACTGAGGAGAGCCATTCTACCCATCACTATTTCGAACAGTGTTTTTCAAACTTGGCAACTTTAAGATGTGTGGACTTCAACTTCCAGAATTCCCCAGCCAGCATGGTGGCTGGGGAATTCTGGGAGTTGTAGTCCATACATCTTAAAGTTGAGAAGGTTGAAAAACACTGATTTAGAAGGAGGACCACTCCGTTCCATAAAACTTTCTTTCAGATCTGGTGGGACTATCTCTTGGCAACAACAAAAAAAACATTAATGGCACTCCTTTTCACTGTCTCCTCACAGAGGGATAATAGAGGACTGGTAGAACATCCTCCCTGCATGTATAAGGCCTGTAGCTCAACCCCTAAATGCCCCAGTTAAAAAAGATTAGATGGCAGGAGATGGGGGGGAAAAAAATCTTCCTGGCAGCTACTGTCAGTCACGATATACAATATGGAGTTAGATAAGAGGTGCACAACTTTGGGGGATGTACATGGCATGTCAGGAGCCACACTTCAGAAAGTAAGCAAAGCCTGGAGAAAAATCAAAATCATGTTACATTTACCCTGAAACTGCATTAACATTAATTGAATAATTAATAGGATTCCTTCCCACATATTTCATGTCTTTCTTTTGTCACATTAAAAGTTATGGCCGGGGCCACTCTGAATTCTTGCGGAAGACCATGAGCCAGGAGGCCTCAAGGCCATATAAACCCCAGGTGAGGTGGTCAGATAACCTGGCCTTTCTCTATTCCCAAAGCTGATACCTGTGGAGATGCAGCCAATGGGAGGCCACATCGAGACTCATGCTCAGTTGGAACAAGAGGGCAGACTCCGGATACAGCATAGCCAGGTTCACCAGCAGACACATGGTAGCACAGCGGTCAGTCAGCATGTCCAGCATGGCCCCAAAGCGGGTGCCTAGGAGGAAGGCCACATGTTAGGAGTGGAACAATGCTTGACGGTGTTTTGTTTGTCTGTGTTTTTAATATAATTTTTATTTTTATTAAGTAAAAAGCAACAAGAAAAAAACACAGAAAAAGAGGTGATGGAATAGTATACATGCAATCACATACGTAGCAACATAACCCCTAAGTCATTACTGATTGTCATTATTGATCATTTTTTTAAAAAAATTAATATTATTATTGCTGTTGCACAAGCCCCACACTGTGGTGAGGGCTGAAACGAGACCTCAAAAGATACTGCATATCCAATATTGTGATTAAGAAAAATGAAATATAAACAGAATATAAATGGGGCAAATGCTCCCCCAAAAAGAAAAAAGCCATTTAATTATTTGAAAAAGTTGAAAAGATGTCATTTGTCTACAAGAAACACATATAAGAAAGAAGGACAAAAAAGTATTTGATTTATAAAAATTTGGGTCAAGAATTTATTTCAGTGGGGATAAGTAGGAAAAGTGGAGTTGTTTTGTATATAAACTCACAATTACAACCAAAATTGATATTGACGGATGACCATGGTAGATATGTGGGGGTTGAAATTAATTTGAATGAAACCAAGATCATGATACTGGGAATATATGCCCCAATTGAAAATAAAGCCATATTATATAAAGGACTTATGGACAAATTAATACATTTGTCCATAAGAGTCTAACTGAAAATTGGTGTCTAATGGGAGTCTAATGAAAATTGGTGTCTACTGGGAGACTGGAATGGAGTAGTCTGGCTGCAAAAAGATAGAACTCTGTGAAAGGAATTAAAACAACACAAGGTAAATTACTGAAAATATTCTTTGAAATGATGGACAACTTTGATCTTATAGATATATGGTGACATAAAAATGGCGATTCTAAACAATACACATATTTCTCTGAAAGACACAGATCTTTCTCAAGAATAGATATATTTTGGATTTCTACATCCAAAATCTTGCTACATGTGTTAACAAAATGGAGATATTGCCGAAGACTTTTTCAGATCATAACCCAGTGACTTTAGCATACAAGAGGAGAGTTTAAAACTTATAGATGGAGACTAAATGAGACTTTGCTACAAAACGAATCAATAATGGAGGACTGTAAAAAGAAATTGAAAGAATTTTTTGAGAATAATCTTAATAAAGGCACAAATATAATGGCAATATGGGATGTTAATAAAGCCTTTATGAAAGGGCAATTTATACAGCAAAATAGTAAACTGAAAAGACAGGAGAAGATACAGAAGATTTTAATGGGGATGAAGATGAAAGAGGAAGAATTAAGGAGATCTCCAGGAAGGAAAAATATCATTCAGCAAATTAAACTTATACAATGCCAGCTTTCTGTGTTAACGATAAGAGAAATGGAAAAATGAATTTCGTAAAACAGAAGAATTTTGAGTTAGCAAATAAGCCAGGGAAATGGTTGGCATATAAATTATGAAAAGAAAGTGAGAAGAAAATGGTATTAAAATTACAAAATGGGAAAACTACAGTAACAGATAATGCAAGTATGCAAAGAATATGCCATCAGTATTATACAAAATTATATAAAGAAGAAGAAATTTTCCAGGCAAAAGTGGATGAATATGTAAAGAAACAAAATTTACCAAAGATAATGGATAAACAAAAGCCGATGATGAATGGACCTATAACAATAAGGGAAGTTTGTGAGGCTATAAAAAAGACTAAAATAAGGAAGATGCCTGATCCAGATGGACTGCCGGCTTCCTATTATAAATACTTTGAAGATGAACTGTTACAATCTTTTCAAAAAATGATTAATTCTATTTTAGACAATGGAAGGATACCAGACACCTGGACAGGTGCAAATATAGTATTAATTCTTAAAGAAGGTCAAGACCTGATTTTACCAAAAAATTATCAAGCAATATCTTAGTGAATATTGATTGTAAGATATTTACGATGATCCTAGAATGAAAAGTGTCTTGCAAGACTTTATTCATGAAGATCAGTGTGGCTTTTACCTAAAAGACAACTAAGAGACAATATTACAAATATCCTAATACAGTATATTAGAATATTTGGAGCAGCATAATGAAAAACAAGTTGCACTGATTTTCCTTGATGCAGAAAAAGCATTTGATAATTTGAACTGGACTTTTTTGTTTAAAATCCTGGAAGATATGGACTTTGGAAAAAAATGTATTAAATGGGTGAAATCGATATATACTTCAAAGAGAAATGGTAACATATCAATATTTGCTACAGGAACATGGGGAACTTACAATGAAGTCAAGAGAACAACTAACTGCAGAGGGATTTAGTTTTCAACGGTTTTCATATGCACATCTAAGAGAAAGATTTAATAAAGATAAAAAAGTAACTGGAATTGAAAACAGAAAATGGAATTTGAAACTGAACTGTGTACAAATGAGGAACATGTGATTGCTAAAATGTATAAACTTCTGCTGAGATTTGAAATGGTAGAAAAACAAGTTAAAGAGTGCTTGATAAAATGGGCTAAGAATTTTGGTTATAATATACAGATGGACCAATGGGACAGAATATGGTTAAAAGGACTGAAATTCACATTGTGTTACAATTTAAGAGAATTTTTACAAAATGATGTACCATTGGCATATGACCTTAGAGAAATTATCTAAGATGTATAAAGGTACTTCTAATAAGTGTTGGAAATGTGGAAAACATGAAGGGTCATTTTTACCATGCATGGTGAATTTGCGAAAAAGCAAAAAAAAAATAAGGATACAATGATACAAAGAGTCTTAAAGACTAATATTCAGAACTTTTCTTACTGGGATTTATGAATAGCCAATTAGAAAAGACTCACGGAAGATTACCGTATTTTTCCGACTATAAGACGATACTTTTTTCTAAAATCCTTACGCTAAAAATTGAAGGGCGTCTTATTCAAGGAAGTCAGCCGAGGAGAGAACCGCGCGGTTGCAAAACTGCCCATACTTTGTCTCTGCAGACAGGCTTCCTCCTATTTCTAGCCTCCAATCACGAGTGAAATAGCTTGAGTCTGCAAACAGACTTCCTCCAATCACGAGCCTTATGTAACTGACGTCAGCTGATGCTGAACAAACCAATTAGAGAAGGCTGTTTGCAGAGAGAAGCTATCGGCAGTTTCACTCGTGATTGAATGTAATCAGTTATGCAAAAGAGCATGGAAACAGAGCTGCAGAGAGACGGTTTGGACCCCCTCCCACCGAGTGTATCAGGCCAATGTTAACTAATTACTAAATAAAAATGTGTTCTGCACTATCTTTAAAATATTGATTTCTTAATTTTGGGTTGGAAAAGTGGGGGTCGTCTTGTACATGGGGGCGTCTTATTGACAGAAAAATATAGTATATGGTAACTGCAGCGAGATTATTATATGCACAAAGAAAAATACTGAAATACCTACAATGGTTTGTGAAGATGATGGAATTTGGTTGGGCTGAGAGAATCACCTCACAGTGTTGCTGTTGTGGGGAAAACAGGAGGACGAAGGAGTATTAGGTATGTTTCCTGCCTTGAGTTATTTATAAAAGCAATAAAGGCGGGATAAAAAAAAAATCTAGAAAATAAATTGTGGAAATGGCAAAATTGACCTGCTTGATCAGAGATAAGACAAGTACTTAAAGACTGGAAACATCTTATGGGCTTTTTGCTGAAAATGGGAAAAAAATGAATTTGTGATTTATGGATTTCCTGATTAAAAAGGGTGGAATATGGGAAGAAGAGAATTGTGATGTAATTTTAATGAGGGAGGAGCGAGAATAAGTTTGTTTGATCGGAAGTTGCTTCTTTACATATTTTTTTCCTTTTTCTATTTGTATCTCTTTTCACACTTTTATATCTTTTTTCTTTCATTTAATCTTACTCTATAATTGTTTCATTTTTTTTTTACTTTTGTGAAAATCTTTAATAAAAAAAGAAAAAGAAAAATTTAATTTAATTAAAAAAACCAGAAAAAATATTTGGCTCTATAAGAAAAGACTTTCAAGCAGCCCCCACCCCTTCTCCTTTTTCCTCCTTTCTTTTCCCCCCAACCACTGCTACTTAAATATTTTTATATGAGAGGAACAATACTTTGAGTACATTAGAAAAAGACATTAATGGGGTAAATATGTGTACAGGATCCTGCAGACCCTGCAAAATGTGCGGCCTGTCTGCATTAAATTCAACTCATTAGCCATTTACTATGGACTGTTAAGAATTTGGCACCATTTTGTAGCAGCCAGTTGGTGACCAAAATGGCTCGTTTCTTTAGACTTGGTAAGTTGCCATAAATAAGAATATAAAGTATTCATATGATTAGACCAAAGATTATCTCACCCTTCCTTAACCTGGCACTGTAGTCCCTGAGGTCTTGGGGCCACAACTCCCTAGCTAGCTTGCTCTCTTCAAACGGCTGTTGAGTTGCTTTTGACTTGGTGGATCAACATGCCTTGGGTTCCAGGGTCTCAGTAAGAAAACTGCAAGAGCTCCTGGGATTAGTTAGATCTTGAGAAGAAATGTAAATGTGATTTGTTTTGTGGAAAGCTGTTAATTTGCTTTTTTCAAGAGGGGAGCTGAACATTTTTAGAGAGACCAGCGTGACAAATCCAAAGGTACGAAAGGAAGCATGAAATAATAAGCTTAATTATTTCATTAATTTATTACTTGGTTACTTAATTAAGGATAAGGCAAAGAGAAGCCATAGGAAAGGAACCGTGCCAAGCAGTTTTAAAACCGACCCCTCTTCTTTTCATATATTATAGTGTATTACAGGGAGCTTGTCTTTCACATTCACGTCTACAATTTATTTTATAGATCCTGTTTTATTGGAGTTCTTATTTACTGTGCAAGAGTTCTTGATTTATATGCTGATTCTTTCAGTAAATCCCATAGATGCTAATGCAGAGGTGGTATAACAAATCCTTGTTTAAATCAAACAATCAATCAAACTACTTCCTATAGAAACATAACTTATTCTGAGTGAAAAAAGCTGACAAAATCATTCAGATTTTGATATAAAAACTAGATGCAGAATTCTTACCCCACATATCCAGAGGTAAGGGTTGCACTGTCTTGATTTAAATGGGTATGAATTAAATGTTTCTAAATATGGAATGCTACTCCCTCATTATACAGAAGAATTCGAACCTTTTCCAAAGCAACCAAACAACACTGTGAAGTAGGTCAAGATCTTCATCACTAATTTACAGATTTGGGAAGAGGGCAGGGGGGTGAACGACAATCTAGTGAACTCAAACTATTGAGACTGGCTCGCTGTTGTAACCAGCCATGACAATACACTTTATTTATTGATTAAACAAATTTATAGAGCCGCCCATCTCACTGAAGCAAATCTGGGCGGCATACAACAATCAGATAAAAACAGAAATATAAAAGCAACAGAAAAAATATTAAAAAACACATTAATACCATAAAAATCAAACATACAAACCATAGGGGAAGGGAGAATAAAAATGGCCCCCTCAACAATATACCAGTTCTCTAGTGGGAAAGGGACAAGGACTTAATGATGGATCCTGTATTTTAAAGATGAAAGTCCCAGGCCCAACTTCAGCTAAAAAGGATCAGGAGGTCCCAATTAACAGGAATCAGGTCTGTTGGAGAGCTGGTGCAAGAAACACAGAGCTTGACAGCCAGAGTTTATATGTTTAGTATTGTATAGTTTCATATATGGATGATTCCTTCCTTCTGTCCTACCTTGGTTAAGAGCCCGGGCAGCGTGGCCATCAAAGGCATCAAGGAAGCCACTAAGTAGGTAGAAAGAAGATGCAATCGAGGGAGAGGTTGGCATAAAATAAAACGCAATGAAAGCGAAGATGATACGAGCGTAACCTGCAAAGGAAAGGCAAGGAACGTAAGCCACTGTCCTTCAACTGGGCACCCCGCCCAGAGATTAGTCTCACCCACCCCAAATTTCAGCTAAATCCACCCTACAGTCATCCATACTCCTCTTCCCCGTTTTCTAGGCAAGATTCCCCAGATCTCTTGAATTCCTGGCCTGTGACACTCCCATCGCATAGACAAGGAACACGGGCAAATGAAAGACATTTTAGAGATATTTCTGGGGGGGAGTACAATCTGTTTAACCATGGGGGGGTGGCTTGCTTGTTGTTTTAGTAAGCCGTGGTTTCCTTTAGGGGCAGGGTTACCATTGCAAGAGCAGTGAAATGGAAAGGGACTAAAACAGTGTTTCTCAACCTTGGGAACTTTAGGATGTGTGGCCTTCAACTCCCAGAATTCCCCAGCCAGCCATGGCTCCTCTCCAAGGTTGAGAAACACAGAACTAAATAATAAGGCAAGGCAAAGGGGGAAAGGCCGGCGCCAGATGGCAAAACGGTACGCGCAGCCCCGCCAAGGGCCATCTCGTCCCGCATCTTTTCAAAGCGGAGGCGCTTTCGAGATGGCCAGAAAAGCAATCCGCTCTCCGCCCTCGGGAGTCCCCCGCGCCCGGCGTTTAGGGGCCCAGCGCCCATCTCTTCCCTGCCTCGCCCTCGCCCGCTTCCCCGCACGTACCGATGAGGTTGGGAACGAAGAGGAAGATATTCTCTTGCTTCATCTCGCCGCCGGCGCCCGCCCTGCGCCCTGCAAAGCCGGCCCGGCCCCGGGTCCAAGGCGAGGCTGAGATCAGGCGGCAGCCATCGCGCTCCTCCCAGGGCACCCAGGCGTCCTCCCGGCCCCAGCCGCTCTCGCCCGCGGGAGAAGAGCGAAAGAGCAGCCTCCCCGCCGGCGTGCGGGCGATGCACTGCCGCTTCCGGAAGTCTTCCAGTCTCCGAAGCGGGAAGCGCCATTTGTAAATGGGGAGAGGGGAGCCGTTATGTTGCGAGGCGTCATGGCGCGGTGACGGGATGAGGCCTCCTTCCATAAGTCGCGTCTCTCGTCCTTCAGTCTCAGGGGAGCTGTGTTTGGCCCCCTTTCTTTCCTTTCTGCCCCTCCCCGTGGGGCATTTCCGGGAGTAAATGTGCTCGGCACTCCCCCAGGAGTTCGGATTGGTTTAGTCCGACTCCCGAAAGGGCTGGAGAGGGAGTTGGAGTTAGTCCGCGGGAAGATCGTCCGGAGGACTGAGGCTTGGAAAGCCTTCTTTTGCAAATTGGAAGAGATCGGAAGGAGCTTTTAAAGGAAGAATTGCGCTTTTCGTGGTCACTATTTATTATTTATTTATTGTTAAATTTTTATGCCGCCCGTCTCCCCCAGAGGGTGACTCTGGGCGGCTTGCAATTAAAACCAAGACAATAAAACAATAAAAATATAAATACCCCCCCCCCCATTAAAACACAAATAAATCTATAAAATGGGGGAAGCAGTATCAAGCATCCCACGAGCCAGCTCCAGCAATGCGAGTCCCCTTCAGGCCCCCAGGATAAATTTCTTCCCTTTTATTTTTGTGAATCTGTGTTGTTATAGGCTTTAATTGTATATTTATTTATTGTTTTAATGTGTTGTGAGCCGCCCAGAGTCGGCGGGGGACAAACTTAATAAATAAATAAATAAATACCCATGGATAAATAAATAAATAAATAAATAACCATGTTTTTACACCTTTTCGGAAGGCCAGGAGTGTGGGGGCAGCCCACACCTCAGCTGGCGAACTGTTCCACAGGGCAGGGGCCACAGCAGAAAAGGCCCTCTTCCTAGACCCTGGAAGTGGACCCCTAGATCGTGGTCACTATAGATTTTTAATGGCTCCCTTAGTGGATCCTGTTTTCTAGCCCAACTGAAGCCATGAAAGCAAAGTGAAGGAGCATCAAATGAAGGGTCTGTGATGGTTCTTGTAACGCCTGGGCAAAATCCAAGGCAGTATTGCTCAACTTCTGTGACTTTGAGATGTGTGGACTTCAACTCCCAGAATTCCCCAGCCAGCCTGGCTGGCTGGGGAATCCTGCCAGTTGAAGTCCACACATCTTAAAGTGGCCAACTTTGACAAACACTGGCTTTGAGTATCATTTGTTCAATTCTGGGAATTAATTACAAAATGATAATCTTTAGCGCTCACCACATTTTGCTGCTTTACACGTTCTTTTTACTGTAAACCGCCCAGAGTCACTCTGCAGTGAGATGGGTGGTGACAAATTTGAAATATCAATATCAATAAATAAATAAATCTAGCACTTTTATCAAAATTAAAAATCGCCTATTAATGGAGCGTCAGGTTTGAAAATTTTACGATTTTAGTGCTTCTTTTTTTTTTTTTAATCAGAATTCCTGACTTACAAAATGGACATTTAACTTGAAAACTGTTGGAAAAGGGACCTAGCGGTTGTAAAAGATGTTCAAGAGACTGATAAGGGAAAAGGTTGATTCCAAAATTCCTCTTTATTTTTTACAAAGCTTTTAATTTCAAACCAGTGTCATATGCTGAGCAGTAATTTTACAATTTGACAAGGAGAATTTCGCCAAATGTGACTTTTCTTGTCAAAAGGTGCTCTGATAGAGGAACAGGAGATGACTAGAGAAGTCTTCTAAAAATCTAGATCTGGATACCTTGTATAATGCTGCAGAATCAATAAATAATAAACTATATTAAGGAAACAGGTGGGAAGGAAACAGAGTGTCTGGGTTTGCTCATAATACTAAGCCAAGGTTTGCTTCATTATGGTTTTCTGAATAAACCACATTTGGCTGACTTCGCACCACACACCGAACCCAGTCATTCAATTTAGCCATCCAGCCTGCTGCTGGTAGTGAATGCTGCAGGTTCATGTGGCTGTTACAGTTACCTACTGAACAGTTGACATTGTAGGGGAAGAACTGTGTTAGTCTATGCCAGATTCTCAATCTTGGCAGCTTTCAGATGGGTGGACTTCAACTCCCAGAATTCCCCAGCCAGCATGGCTGGCTGGGGAATTCTGGGAGTTGAAGTCCACCCATCTGAAAGCTGCCAAGGTTGAGAAACACAGGTCTATGCTATCCAAAAATCAAGCAGAGTTTGGTAGCACCTTTTCAGACTAACAATTTTTATTAAAAGGTATAAACTTTCATGCTCCCACACTCCTCCTGATCACTGAAACGGTTACAAATAAATATTCTGGCTATATGTAAAAGAGCAATGGCTAGAATTTGGTTTGGTTTGGTTCATTTATATTTATTTATTTATCTGTTTGGCGGGGGAAGAGGTGGCAACCTTGAGGGGTTCTTCTACTCCCTTCTTAGATTGGGTCAAAGTTTACCAAGAATGGTTCTTAGGGAGGTAACGCACATGCCTTATCGCAGTTCTGTCCAGCCCAGCCTGTGCAGTAATAATGCTGGACAACTAATAACAAAAAGTTGCTTCCTTGCCTTCCCTTTCAGGTCTTGGGGGGAGGAAGGAAGTGGGGTTCAAGCTGATGGTGTTGGATTGTCCCTAGACATATAGCAGGGCTCAGCCAGGCTTATCCAGTATCCTTAGCTGTGGTCTCTGACTGCTCGCTGGTGTCGCTCTCCGAATTCTCCTGCTGGGACATATCGTTGCGCCGGGTCACTTTGCTCAGGAACTTGCCCGACCCACCCTGGCGGGAGGGGCAACAGATCAGGGGCTGCAGGGTAAGGAGGGGAGGAAGTGAGAAGCAGTATACAGTCTCAAGTGCCCCCTCCCCCCTTGACTTTATTTCCTTCTTGGCAGACAATCTTATTGCCCTGATAACAAGCAATGTGGGGAAAACCAGGAGACCTAGTGTGGACCAGACTGGACAGAAATAGGGTGTTAGGGTTGCCACCTCTCTCAGAGACACTGGGACTTGGTGAAAGAAAGGTCCATTGCCCTTTGACATGTCTTGATTGCTTTAAATCAGGGTTTTTCAAACCCGGCCGCTTTAAGATGTCTGGACTTCAACTCCCAGAATTCCCCAGCCATGCGGCGAGTTCCCCAGCGGCCGGGTTTGAAAAACCCTGATTTAAATGTATCCAAATTTGGAAAAGGTTCTTCCTCTCCCTTCTACCCCCACACGTATACCCTTGTGCAAAAGTTGAGATTGCACAACCATACTCCTGGCCCTGGCCACTTTAGGATAAAGCCAGTGACTTAGGTGGCAACCCGAAAAGCTATACAGGCTTGAAAACAAATGAGACACAGCCCATCCCCTTCTTTCCCTAGTTGATCTACTGACACTAGGACTGTGCAGGGTTTCAGACTCGATTTCCAAGGACCTTCTGTGCAGACCATAGTACCTGTCTGCGACTCCTGAAAGCAGTGTTTCTCAGCCTCAGCAATTTTAAGATGTGTGGACTTGGACTCCCAGAATTCCCCAGCCAGCCATGCTCAGGTCCTCTCTAGGTGCCCTGAAGCTCCTTGGAGAGGGAATCCAAAGTACTGCAGAGCCCAAACTAACACATTCTTTGTAAGGAGGATGATGGGACAGGACTTCTGTATCCTCCATTAGTAGGGTAGAAGAAGAAATTAAGGAAAGATGCAATGCTAAATCTTTGACAGCTTCTCTATAATGATGAAATACAGTGCTGATGTGGTTATATAAAAGGAGTATGGGAATTCTGGAGTTCTGAATGGAGATTTCCTGTTGGGAATTAAGTTAAGGGCCCATAAGTCTGGCCTGTCTGCCCTATACTCAGTGCCCCAAGCTTATGGAATAAGGGCACAATATATAGCATATTAAAAAGCAGAGACGTCACCTTGCCGACAAAGATCCGCATAGTCAAAGCTATGGTTTTTCCAGTAGTAATGTATGGCTGTGAGAGCTGGACCATAAAGAAGGCTGAATGCCAAAGAATTGATGCCTTTGAACTGTGGTGCTGGGAAGACTCTTAAGAGTCCCCTGGACTGCTAGGAGGTCAAACCAGTCAATCTTAAAGGAAATCAACTCTGATTGCTCATTGGAAGGATTGATCATGAAGCTCAAGCTCAGATACTTTGGTCACCTAATGCGAAGAGAGGACTCTTTGGAAAAGACCCTGATGCTGGGAAAGATGGAAGGCCAAAGGAGAAGAGGACGGCAGAGGATTAGATGGTTAGATAGCATCACTGAAGCAATGAGCATGAAACTGAGCAAACTCAGGGAGGCAGTGAAAGGTAGGAAGGCCTGGCGCAATATGGTTCATGGGGTCACGAAGAGTCGGACACGACTTAACGACTGAACAACAACAACAAAATATAAGCAATAATCACAAATAAAGACATGTAGCAATAGCTAAATCTTTAACATCTCACTCCAGTACTCTCTGGGAGAAGACTTCAGCACCTAAGAACATATACAGCAAGAAATGCAACTTGTTGTAGTTGAGCTTTCAGGTCTGTAGTAATCAAGAAGAGTGGCTTCGATCGGTTAATGTCTAAAAGATGTCTTTATTGTGCTGCTGCTGTTTATTACGAAAGCTGGATCCAGTAGCACTGGATCTCTTTCTGCCTCGGTTTTCACAATGTCACTATGCATGGGCTTTGCCTAACAGGTTGCAGCATCACAGCAAAATGCTTCTCAGTACTGGATCCTGGGGACCACGAATAGGAGAATATTGTGAACCTCAAGTCCGGTTTATTGGCTTCCTAAAAGCATCCACCTGGCTACTGCAGGAACAGATGCTGAGTTAGCTCATCCTTCCTCTTTGAATGTGTTGGATTATAACTCTTCACAGTCTTACTCTGCAATATCTTTGGAGCACTGTGTTGGGTAAACTTGAGATAAGCCTTTAATCTGATCCAGCTTGGTTATTCTTTCCTCCTTCATTCTTTTCTTTTTTCATTTTTGTTCCCACCTTTCCCTCCCTCCTCACTTGTTCTCATGGTCTGTTCACAGGGGCAGAAATCAATGAGGACATCATTGCACTCCCATCAGGAAAAGCAGTACCGATCAAGTTATGCCTATTAACTGTGGGCAATCCTGCTTCCGCTGCGCTTGCCATCTTTTCTCTTCTCCCACCCAGCCTCCTATAATGCATTGGGCCTGATGGGGGGTACCTGGATGCTGTTGAGGTCTTGCTCAGATACTAGTGGAGAAAGCCTTTCCACGCCAGCGGAGGGGGACCTCCGGGATGAATGCCGACACTGAGTCACGTATGTGCCTCCCGTCTGATCTTCTAGGAGTACTGTCTCTGTCTGTTGAAAAATGTAAGTATAGTTCTCAAGCCAGCCTTCCCATAAATCTACTAGTAGTAGCCAGTTTTAAAATGAAGATGTGTTAATGATGTAAGAAAAACAGCGAAGATTTTGGCAGCACTGTACACAGTATCTGATTTGTAGTGAGGTTGTTTTTACAGGTAATGTAAAAGTTAATTACAAAGAAGACCGAAAGATATATTCAGGTTATAGAGAAACAGTAAACAGAGACTCCTGTTAATAATGGGATCAAAAAGCAATGAAATACAAGAAGTATGACTCTGCTACTAGAGATACATTTAATATATAGTATTTGGGAAAGCAGATTCTAGTTTTCACAAGCTTGTGTTGTAAGAAATCTTTAGGCTTTATGATGCCATAAGTTTCTTTGTTCCACAGACAGCCTCCCAAACACCACTTAGTCAGGGAAAAGAAGCCTTCAGGCTATTGTTTTAGCATTTTGTAATTTAAGAAATTAAATGAAAATGGAGTCCTACTTGCTTGCGGCAGGAAGGGTTTCGGCCTTGTATCAGCATTGACTGATTCTCCTCTTTGTCTGTCCCATCCTCATCCTGTGATAAGAAAAAAAGGAAACATTGGGATGAGGAGCACAGATATGACCTTTTGGTCCTACTCTGTTTCCTTGGAACTGAGCCTCTCCTGAATCAACTTTTATTAGGGTTCAGTTGATCTATTTCTGAAAAGATCTCAACCATAGAGTCCTGCACTTTATTCAGGATGACATCTCCCTGTTAGAATAGGCAGCCCATTCAAGAGATCTTATCTAGACAATTATTTTTTCAATGATATTATGACAAAAGTTGAAGTCCACCATCTTCAAGTTGCTAAGGTTGAGAAACACTGTGTTACAAAATGTACAATGCTTTTCCTGAACATGCATTTAATGCCCTCAGAAGTGGATGGTTCACCCACGGAGATGGGGTATCACTCTCCACCTCAGATCTAACTGGCCCTTTCTACAGCAATCCTACTGGTTCCACCTGCAACCAAATCCTACTCTTCAGATACAGAACTGGGCCTTTGCGGAAGGTTTTCAAGTCCGTGTGGGTGTGTTTTACTCACCATTTCACTGACACAAGGGGGCCTAAAGAACTGGAGATCAGGAAGCCCCCCCTGAAGGCCATCATCTGCAATGTCTGGTCTGGGAAAAGGAGCAGATTGAAGCGGGTTGGAAATGGAGGCCAGAGATTTGTCCCTTCAAGCTTCCCTGTTTCCCAGCTCCTCCCACAAAGTCACTTACGGGCAGCTGCATTCAGAGCCTGGGCTGGGTTCCCGTCGCACTGGGAATCCTGGCTTGCACTTGAGTACAGGGTGTAGGAGGGCTGGGTGGCAAGAAGGAGGGGTGCATTAAGGACTGGGTGTGCCAAGAGTTCCTTGACAATGAGTGGGGGCAGTTGCTTACCATTTTCTGTCCGTCGGATGATAGTGCAAAATTCAGAATATGGCATGGGGGGCTGTGAGAGTAGCTGGAAGAGTCCCTGGAAGTCAGGGGGACTCAAGAATCCCAAAAGTCGCTCCGCCAGCCCCCGTGCTGCCATGTAGCTCAGGCGGGCTTGGGTCAGCGTGTGCTCTGCATGGAAACAGGCCAGCTGAAAAGAAGTAGGGAGACAGATAGGCTTTGAGCCCCATGTGAACCTCTTCCTATGGAAGACCCTTCCTGTGTAATTGTATTGTTGATTCTTTCACCTTTTCACTTTCACTGATACTACTTTTCACATATGGACATTTATACCACAGTATCTTATGCTGCACGGTATTCTTTTCTCGTTTCAGTATTAATTAACCTTTTTATGACGAGAGTTCAGGGATAGAATGATTGGATAGCTTTGAGTTATGAGTAATGACTTGGAGTCCTTTTGTACAGCTTCTAGGCTGGACGGCTGATATTGGAATGGTTGTAAACCATGATGGTTCTAAAGTTGCTTTATGCTGGACAATGACTAAAAAAAGATTTGAATACTTTCTGATTTTGAGTGAGAGAATCTCTTGCTTTCATGGACTCCAAAGGCCTCCCTTCTTTAGAGTTGGGCTGGAAAGTCAACAGGAAGTACCTGAGCAGATTTCTGGGCTTCCACAGACACCTGGACCATTTTGGCAGTGCCAGCAACAGTGTTCACGAGGAGCTCAGCCATGGCTTCTGAGATTCTGGGTGCAAAACCTCCTGGGAGGCTCTTGTCAGCCTGAGGAGGACTGTTCATGTCCAATTCAGAGTCCTTTTCCATTTAAGATCTAAAAAAAGGGGGGTTGGGATGGGATGGGATGGGATGGGGGGACGAGAAAGAAAGAGATGGATCTTGAATGAATGAAAGTTTAATGGAGATGCTGCGGTTGAAAGGCAGAATGTTTCTTCACCAGCGCTGCCAAAGGAGAACTTTGGGGAAGAAGACAAGGCTTCTATGTGGCAGAATGAATGAACAAGCCATTCCCATAATCTTGTACTTTTGAGGTATTGCCTTTGAAAGAGCCTCTTTTCTTCCATAACACCATTTAGTCTTGAGTCTAAAAACACCTCAACTGGGTTTAACTGTGGTTAGAGACCTCCTAGTCAAAGCTATGGTTTTCCCAGTCATAATGTATGGCTGTGAGAGCTGGATCATAAAGAAGGCTGAGCGCCAAAGAATTGATGCCTTTGAACTGTGGTGCTGGAGAAGACTCTTGAGAGTCCCCCGGACTGCTAGGAGGTCAAACCAGCCAACCTTAAAGGAAATCAACCCTGATTGCTCATTGGAAGGATTGATCATGAAGCTCAAGCTCAGATACTTTGGTCACCTCTTCTCCGAAGAGAGGACTCTTTGGAGAAGACCCTGATGCTGGGAAAGATGGAAGGCAAAAGGAGAAGAGGACCGCAGAGGATGAGATGGTTAGACAGCATCACTGAAGCAATGAGGATGAAACTGAGCAAACTCAGGGAGGCAGTGAAGGACAGGAAGGCCTGGCGCGGTATGGTTCATGGGGTCACGAAGAGTCGGACACGACTTAACGACTGAACAACAAAAGAGACCTCCTGCAAAGAACCAGCATCAGGATTCCTGTGCTCTCCTGCATTATATAGCCAGCATTTCAGAAGCAGCTATTTGGCCATGGGAACTGAGACATCCAACAAAAGCATCAGCAGGAATCATTTGACGTTGCACCTTCGGGCTGAACGGAGCTGATGGGGCTTCTGAGCATATACCAAGTGGTCTCTGATCTGTGAGATGCTTCCAAAAGTAGGTTTGCATCCATCCCACCTCTTAGTAGCGGATGGACAGAGCAGATCCTGGCCAGCTCATCCTGTGGAAGGAATAAGGATGAATTCTGCCAAGTGCTGGGTACTGTCCTGAGGCCACCAGGGACACACTTTTTAGCATGGTGCTAAACCCAATACTGTTTCTGTTTTTGTCAACGTTTTGGCACCAAGTAAAAATTATTTATTTATTTTTTTTAACCAGGCATTGCAGAGCTTTTAAAATGTAGCAATCTAATCATTTTTAAATGTTTCCATTTCTTGCTGATTGATAATTTTATGTGTTGTTTTTCATCCCCCTGCCCTCCCTCCCGCTATTTTTCACTCAGAAGAGAAATAGATGAGCCATAGCATTGTTCCCAGCACTGTCCTTGCCCAGAAAGAGGTGAAAATGAGTTTGCTGAATCTTCTGGTTCTACTTCTAAAGCAAGTTCCTAGTCCCTCAGGACACCAGAGAACTTTGACACGCCCAGACAACGGGGCCAGGATGTTAGTGGAGTCTGGCATACATGTTTTGTTATTACAGTATGAGAGAATTTTATCTTGGAGCCTTGATCACACTGTATTCTGTTCTACTGTGTTGTTTTCAATCTACTTTGTTCTATTTTACAATTTCTGTATTGTTAGCCCACCCAGAGTCATTTTGTTGAGATGGGTGGCCAGATGAATTATTGAAACAAACCAATGGAAAAGCGAGCCTATAGAAAGCATTGAAATTGGGGTCAGAAAGCTCAACATTGTTTACTTAAAATTAAAATATATCACTTGCACCCTCCTTTGGACAGCTATTTGTTACATGGAGGAAGAGAGTAATTATTTGCAGATTGTGTAAGAGGTATTATATTTTAAATTGGCTGCCTGCTTCATTGGTGCTTTTAGTGGGGGGGGGTCTGGATGAATGGGGGAAGCTGGTGAGGATGAAATGCCCCCCGGGGTGCCTGCAAAATATAGTGAAAAAACAAATCAAGAGGACAGCCATGATGGTGTGTCCAAAGCTCCACCTGTTTTTTCTGTGCATTGCACACTTTGACCACACCCTGTAGACACCCCTGGCTGCTACGCAAAGGTCTTTGAACCATTGCCGCAGAAGAGGCAAAACCAAACTTCATTCCATGCTTTGTTGGCTACTTTCTGGAAAACTTGCAGCTTGGATCCTGGGCTCTGTGATTAGCTGGAGAAAGGTGGTCTTCTGCTGTCCAGGAGGGGAATGTAGATGCTACAGCCACCTCGCCCACTGCACACTTTCCACCCTCAAGCTTAATGTGAGTCCTCCCCTTTTTCCTAAAGTGACAGGAGGAATAGAACCATGCACACACAGGATCAGCACGCCACACCTGGAATTTAGACTCAGAGGCTGATTACGGGCGTGAGTCAGATCCGCAGTTCTGCAATATTATGACATAAGATACAGCAGTTCAACCGTCTGGTATTTTCTCAAGGGTCCAACATTAAAGTGGAGTTGAACCGAAAGTCAGGATTTTGGCAATGCCAAGTTGGTTGGTTGTCAAGGGAGCAACGAGAATGTGTTGGGAAATGTGTGAAGTCACCTATCTTGGTTGTAGACAAGACCTCTTGCTCACTCAGATACAAACCATCACCCCTTTCCTCATCAGGTGCCCTGCTGTGGGAGGTGGAATGAAACCAAGCTGCGTCTCCTCTTGCTTGCCAACTGCCGGGATGCTGTTACCATGGGAATGCTTCCAGAATCCAGTTGCTAGGTGACGGGATTCCTTATAATGCAAGAGGACCGAACTTTTGCAAACTGCCAAACAGGACAGATCTGCAGAGACACAGCAGTTCTAGGATGCTGACTGTGAGTTAGAAAATGTACTTTAGGAAGGAAATGAATGCGCTCAAGCTTTCAAGCTGGGGCAGACACCTTTTAGGGCTGGGAGCTGTACAAGAAAGGGCAGTTGAAATGTGCTGTAAGTAGACTTCTGAATTATGAATTTTAGCATCTTGTCCCGAGAAAACTTGCTTTAACCCAAGAGCTCTTCACACCCCAAAAGATGACACACTCTTTTTTAAATATTCAACATTTTTATTAAAAGATTTCTCACCCCACCCAAAGCCTCTCCCATTGGTAGCCTTCTAGAGAGCAACCAATTCCACCTTTGCGTTCTCTTTCCACGTTTGCTCTCCCAAGTAAGATTCAAGCTTCCCCACCCCTCCCTGTTCTCTTTTTAAAAAGTGTTTTATTTTCTAATACATTCCATAGGACACATATGTCTAAGTTTCCCCGCAACATTTTTCTTCATATATAAAAAAAGACATACATACACACACTCACATTAGTTTTTAATCACCCACACAGAGGGAGACAGGAAAAGAAATGGGGGTGGGCGAGGGGAGGGCAGCACAAACAAAAAACAGGAAGAGGAAAACTGTACATGGGGAAAGTTATGGCACCAAAAACAGAAAAAAGATTATTATTTTTTTAGAAACAAAAGGATTATTATAATACATCAAGCCCCTCCAGCCCTATCCCTCCCTGTAACCCCATTTCTCAATCCCAGGCAGGCAGGAGAAAGAAACCACTAACTGAACATCTTGAAGTCATCAAAGATCCCCGTCTTCTTCTTCTTCTTCTTCTTCTTCTTCTCCCTCCCACCCTCCCCTCTTGTTTAAAACAGGGGGCCTGATTCAAGTAGAAAATTGACTCGCAAAATCTGGGAGAGGGTTCTGGGAAAAATCAACCAGACAAGTTGACAGTGGAGGCAAACTTTGGGCCCAAGGATTGTGTTGGGGGAAACATCACTGTGAATATTGGAAAAAAGGGATTGGTGAATTGGTTATTTTGTTTGGTTAGGGTAGAGGGGAGATGTGCTTCAGCTGCCTTGCACTGGGGGAAAATGTTTCAGGTTCTTGTGCAAGAACAGCAAAACCTCATGAGTTTGAATGCTTTTAAGAGGAGGAGGAAGAGGATCAATCACTTGCCTCTTCCTGAGAAGGAACCTTCTGTTTTTCCATCACAGATTTTGGCTCTCCTTGCTTTGCACATGGGATGTCTTGTAGCTATCATCCCACACCTCCAACTGCTCTGAATGATTTTTAGAAGCCCATGTTTGAATGAGGCAAAGAACATCTTCCCTGTTTATTAGGACAGATGTCTCTTTTTAGGGTGCCAGCATTATTTCTCCTCCACTCCCATTTCAAACGGCTGAGACACTTGAACTTCTCTGAAAAAAATGGGGCTCTCTTTGTGCAGTGGGCAGATTTTGTCCTCCTGTATCTAGCTAATCTGAGCCTTATTTACGTAAACAGCAGACGGAGCTGGTGGAATCCTGCCTTTTGCTCATTTTAATAACAGGTCAGAGTCAACCTAGTTAAATGTATCCCAACAGGGAAAATAATTGTAATACATACAAAACTAGTATATCAGAAACCTAAATCAGGGGCCATCTGATATCCAGTCTTCCAATGGGCATTTAATATAGTTCAGTCACAGAATTCTCCCTCTTGCCATTTAAAACAGGGGAGTTCACCAGCAGCTTTCCCATCACACCTGCTCTTATTGGATATGAACTTGGCATTATTCTCTGATGAAAATCTCTGTCTGGATTAACTGCTAGAGGAAAAGAAAATTCTCCTGCGACAGTCATCAGTATTACCCACTGTATGCTATTATTTAAAGTCTGTGCACTCTAGTGCTCTGAATGAACATGAATTCATGTTCCACTTTGCAAGAACGACTGTCTTCTTCCTACAACAGTCTTGCCAATCCTGATGCCCTCTAGAGAGGTTGAGCTGCAACTTCCCTTAGCCATGCTGGCTAGAGGTGATGGAGGCTGCAGTCCAACACATCTAGAGAACATCAGGTTGATGAAGGCTGTTATGGTTTCTAGTTTTAGTGGGGAAGGGTCAGGAAGAGAATGAATTGCAAATGACCTTCATATCCACATTTACTTTCCCTCATGGTAGAAACTGGTTTTTAGTTCTCTAATCACTGTAAAATGCACACCCTTTTCAGAATCCTAATTTCAGCCTCACTTTCTTTTGGATGGAGCACCAATGAAGTTCAGGCAAATCCACAAAATAAGAAAGATACATGATTCTGAAAACCTTTCTATTGGCTGATGGGACCACTTCAGTCTCATCCTGATTGCTCTGAGGTTAGCTAATTTGCCTGCCTTTCAACAGAAAGGAAGGCTCAATTTTTAAGCCTGGAGTGTAGACTGTTGGCCTTCAACATCATTTAATTATGTCAAGTGGTCCCCGATCTCAAACCCTGGGTAGACAGCCTTGAGGTTTGATCATACTGGGTTATTCTGTAATTTACAGGATGGATGTATGGCTTGAGAAGAATATGTAGGAACAAGGGAAGAAATGAGATGACAATGGCACTGTGTACAATCTGAACTACGTAAAGTACTCAACTCAGCTGGGCACCTGAACTCTGCAACCAATCTCTTATGTGCAAATATGAATTCAGGGCTGCAGAACTGCAGATTGGAAGAGGCTAAAATGAGCAGGAAAGGTGCCAGGGTTGTGATAGGTGACAAATATGGAGAAGACAAAAAGGCCTGGAAATTGTAAGGTGGGCACACTGCATCAAAAACAATTTAGAGGAGGTAATTTCATATAAATGTTAGTTGCATAAGCACCAAGCCAAATCTCTTCCAGAGATTTAGATTGTGATCAGGGAACTAAATGTGCCATGTGTGCGTGTTTGGGGAGAGCTCCAGTCCAAAGCCCCTTGTTACAAGAATTGTTAACTGTTGGATGTTTCTTCCATAAGAGAGGGAAGAAAGACAATGTATATGTTTAGGAGTTGATCGTCAACAGATGACCCCTGGGCTAGCATGGGGTTAGGTCCATATCGCAAAACAGACATTGGGGGTTGTGGATGGAGGGCACTGATCAGTATCTACATTCGGATCATAACAGGGATAAAAAGGGTTGAAAACCCATTAGTTCTCCCCATCATGTGGGACCAGCATGATGCCAAGACAGCCTCTAGAGCTGGAGGAGGCCTCTGACTGAGAAAGAGAAGGCAATGCAGATTCAGACCCCAGAATAGCCTGTCTGCATATATGTTTCCCTCTCCCATCCTCGGGCTATAGTAAGCTGAGGAAGGTTCTAGGAGTGGAGCAAGGTACACAGAAGCAGATTAAATTCTGTCATCTTCTTCTGTCTGTGAATTTGGGCAGGATCAAAAGCCAGTGTCTATGCCCAAGATGCAAAGTTCTTCACTGTCACTCTGAAAATTTCTAAGCATGCAGATTAGCCCCACCACCAATGCAAATCCAGGATTCTCTCCAATTCTATGCCTGTTCATTCCTCTCGCTAGCCAAGCTGACTTAAAGGAACCCTGGCATAGGAGGGGAAAAAGCAGGGTTTCTGGCTGCAGCAGCTCTGATTACACCCACAAACAAGCTACAGTGCACAATTAAGAATTCTGGATTTGTTGTATTGTGGGAGTGTTTTTCTTTCCTCTCTTCTCAAGAGAAGAGACTATTGAGACTATTCAGCCACACCCTGAAGAGATAACTTTATCTCCATTGCTGGAGCACTATTCTTGGTCTGTCTTCATCTACAGATTGTGGCAACGCTGGGGGAGCGACCGACAACCATCAGGGACACAAGAACAGACTGCCAACATCATGTTTGCAGCTTCGATGTCTCTATCCATTTGGCGGGGGATAGGAAACCACAATCTGAGGAGGCACCAGCTATGCTCCAGAGGACGAGAATTCAACCTTCCATCTCACAGTCCAACCTTCTTATGGTGACTGGCAACTCAAAGGCTACTGATGATGACCGAGAGCCTTCCACTGTGGTCCAGTTTCACAGCATCTCCCATTTTTGTTTTTTAACTTATCGACCCCCGATAACATGCCCCGCCTCCCTCCCTTTTTCACCAGCCAACCCCCCCTTTGCCTCCAGCCAAGTCTCCCTGTTCTCTACCAATCACTTCACGAGTAGGAAAAATGTGACCCGTTGAGGATGTGAGAAGTGACGCTGGCTGAGCGGCTGATGCCCTGGTCCGACTGGCCGCCAGAAGCTGTGCGCCGCAGTGGTTGGGGGCTGTTTCTCAGCATGACCACATTGGAGCGGCCACTAGGAGCCGAGGAGGAGGAGGAGGATGAGGAGGGAGATGAGGAAGGGGGATGAAGCCAAGCTGAAGGGGGCGGGGCAAGCATGGGAGGCTGCCTCCACGCATGAGGAGCACCAGCTGTATTCTGAACTCCATGGCTCCAATGGGAGCCACTGCGGGGAACCGGGCGGGAGGGCCAGGGCTGAGGAGGGGCCGTGTAGCCTTGGTTGAAGGCTTCGGCTGGAATGCCTGTGAGTGCCATATTGCTGAATCCCAGACGCATACTTTCAGAGTCGAAGGCTTCAATCTCCCGGGCCTGGCGCTCCAAGAGGCTGCGGATGCGGTCAGAACGCTCATTCTGCAAGGCCAACATCTCCTCCTCAATCTGGGGAAGGACAAAAGGAAAGAAGAGATACACAGAGACCTCAGAAGCAAGAATCCACAAACCACAGTTTCTTGGACATCATGGCAGGGGTGAGAAGCATCCCTTTTGTCTCACTTGTAACAGCAAGTGAGCCAATAAGGATAACAAGGTCAGGCTGGTTACTAAGATTACTACTGACTGGATTCAATCACACCACTTTTAAGACATGCATGAAGATGGACAGATTGCTTAATAAGGAAGGGAGACCTAGCACTTAACATATCTGTGCTAAATTGGATGTAATAGGAATACCTGGCACCCCCCAACACACCAAAAGAGGCATATGGGTTTATTTCATCATCTGTACTCAGATCCTCAGCATTTCAGTTAGATGTCTGCAACCTCATAGTTGAAACTAAAGACCCATAAAAGATAAGGGAGATAGGACTTTTAACTCAGATTAATAAACAAACATTTTAGAACAAAGCAACCACATCTGTAACAGTTTTTGCAAGATTCTTAGGGATGCAAAGGCTGTATTAAAGTGAAATAATTGCTTCTGTTATGCTAGAGCCCCAGGTGCATTACAGTCTGATCCCATGTGCACATTTTTACACGGATATAAGTCCTCCTATGTTAAATAGAGCTTACTCCAGGTGTGTGTAATTGGAGTGCACTGAATAAAGCTTATTCCCAGCTATTTTTCTGTGTTCAAAAAAAACAATCTAGTGCTTTCTGAAAATGCATTTCAGTGCTGTTGTGGTTCAAAATGCATTTCAGTACTGTTGTAAAAACAGGAATGTCAGTGTGAGGGAAAAAAGGGGGTTATCAGAAAGCTCCTTGTGGTTCAGGCTCCACCCCAAAGCCTCCAGAAGCCCCACTCACATTTGATATATGGTCCCCAATAGATTCCTCAAGGGACTGCAGCACTCAGCAGAAAAAGGTTGTTTGCCCTTAGTTTAATATTATGAGAATCAAGAGCTCAGATTTGCATGGAGGAGAACAATTCACGTGTTTGGCCTTTGAGCGGGACTGAAGATGGGGCTGTGGGTCTGAGTGGATACTGCAGTATCTTCGGACCCCAAGCTTCATGGCATTTCCTGGAGAGGCAGGGAGAGTAGGAGATATTTACCCTTTGCTCTAGAAGCGCCCTGCGGATAGATACCCGCTGCTCAAGCTCCTTGATCTCACGTTCATGCTGCGCCTCAGTGTGGATCTTGATTTTGCTCTGATAAGCGTTCAGCAGCTCGAGCTCCTGCTGCAGCTGCATCCTTAGGACTTGGTATTCTGCCTCCTGAGTTTCATCCAAACGCAGCTAGGAAGGGAGGAAAAAGACAACGTAAGGTTGTGCACCACGGAACCAACCCTTAGGGCAGGATGGCTCTTAAAAGAGAGACACTAGCTTTCCCTCAAGGTCTCCATAATAAATGTTTCCTATGCTTCTGGAATGGGCATTGGCCTCAAACCATTACAAAAAGGACCCCATTTGGTCTGTTTGCTTTGCAGAGCTATTGCTGGAGGGCTCACTACCTCAAGATGATTATATTTCAAAAGGCCTCTTTGTGGTAGGGCTCCCCATTTGAGAATAGCTAGAAATTCAACTAGCTGAGCGTCTCCCTCTCAGCGAAGGAGAAAGGGCACCTCTTGGATTTCTGCCTCTTCTGTATGGAAAGTACCTAATACCTGTCCCCAGTACAAGGGCAGGGGCGGGGGGGAGAGTCCATTTTAGTACCAAACAACTGCTGGCATGTTCACTTTGCTTATGGAGTCAGGAGATCAAAACTGATACTCGTTAAGCAGTTGTGGCAAAGGGATCTCCATTAGTCCCAGAAAATTAAAACTAGTCACCCACCTCAGAAGGGTTTCTTTGGGAGTGAAGGAGATGCTACATGGACAAGCATCCTTCAGAGCCCTGTGAACGAGGGCACCATTGCACAACGGACAGTGTGGTTTAGCAGCCAGCCTCTTTTCCAAGGAAGCCTTGGGGACTACAGTTTGAGAGCAAGCAATTATGGCTCTCTAAAACGTGTTATTCTCAGCATCTTCTTTTCCACTGTTCTTTTGGGAAAAAGCAAGACAGTTAAACTGGTATAAAACCAAAGCAACTTTTTAAGGATAAATCAACCTCTCGTGCTTTTCTTTATTTAAGGTATATAAATTCTGCCTCAAGTAGTCAGCCCATATCCAATGGGATTGGGGCCTAGGCTTCAAAGCATAGATGGAAAATGCTCTTCTCCATGGGTTGAGGGATGGCCAATTTCTCCCTCCCTCCCAGGGGGAGGGCAGTGCGGGGTACCTACGGCCTGGGTGGAGAGCATTTCATTGATGCTGTGGTCGTACTGCTCAGCTAGAATGGCCAGCTTGCGGGTCTGCTCATCCTTCAGACGCTTGAGGATCCCCTTGTGCTCGCTCTTTGGGGTGGTCTCCAAGAGATGGTTGCGAAGGGCCTTGTATTGCCGCGTCTGGATCTTACAGGTGTCCTGAAACTGCTTTTTAATTTGCAGTTCTTTGGACTAGGGTAGCAAGAGGAGGAGAAGAAAAAGGAGGAAAACAAGCAAACAAAAACAGAACAGTGCAAGTGACCAGAAGAGGGAGAAGAGAATGGCAAATAAAGAATGAATGCAAAAGAAAGAAAGAGAGAGAGAGAGAGAGAGAGAGAGAGAGAGAGAGAGAAAGAGAGAAAGAGAGACAGGAGCACGTGTTAGACAAACAACTCCCACCAGTGGGGTTTTGGTGGGAAAAACCTAAAACTCGTTTAACCATTCTACCGTTCCCACTTAAATCAAAGTAATATAAATATGAAACAGCTTCAGCCCAACCAAATAGCTTTAATGTAGTGAAAGGATGCCTCCTTGATCACAGCTTGATGAAAAGTATAGGGTTTGCCTCCTGAAAGAATGATATGCAATTGCTGACATTGCCCGTGAGGTAACTTCAAGTAATAGGACCAGGAGGGCCCTCTTTCTGCCTAAGACCCTGTGAAGGATAAATGATGCAAAGCTGGATGGATAAACCAATGGAGTGACTCAATATAAAGAAGCGTCATATATGCCACTATGGAAGGATAGCTACATGTGGAACAACCAGAACAATGGGAACAAGAAAATAGCCCTGGTAGAAATTCCCTGTTAAACAGGGCTGTGTTATGAACTGAGAAACAGCTGGAGGGTGCTTTAGATGAATGTTCTAGCTGGTCCTCTCCAGTGCCCTTGGTTCTATTTCCCAGTTGTATGTGTTTGGCTCATGACCAGGTGACAGCCAAATATGCTTAGGGAGAGAAATTTTATGAGGGGTCTGCTTACTCAAGATGCTTAAATCTTGGACATACATTCTGCAAATGTTTGCCTGTTTGTTTCTTGCTGGGCTATCAGTGATCAATTCCTGAAAATAAAAGGCACAACTGAATGATTTGCCAGATTAAGTGAGCTAGGTCAGAAACTTTAAATGTACACCTTTCAGTGTGTTAAAAACTGTGTGTTGGTTTTTCCAAAAATGCTAAAGTGGAAAATTTTCAGGAAAAAAAAATTCAGTGCAAATTACCACAATCTGCATTAAAAAAATTACATCACTGCAGTTCCACATCATGGTCTAAAAATAGATTGTGTGTGATATTCTCAGCACCCATTCCCCAATGATCTGATGGCTTTTCGTCCTATATCCTGCTCTGCAAAAGAAAACATTCTTCATTTTCATGCTCTGTGTCTGAAAGTTTCCACAGGATACCTTCTGAATACTTATGCCGTATCCATAGTTAGCTCTGTGAGGGAAACTCCCAATCCATCTGTACCCACTTTAAAAGTTTTCTTTTGGATCCTCTCTTCTAATCTAAACACTATTCAGGTTCCTTTCAAAGTACATGTCGGAGAAGTAGAAGGAAGGATGTGTGTGCAGGTTTCAACATTAAGATTTCAAATGCAAACTGACATCACATTTTGCCTAGCAAAACCAAAAACATTCTCTATTTTTCTGTCATCTATAGACTCAGCCGCAGGTTGGTTTTGAAAAGAAGAGTCCTTTGTTGTACAAAATGTTATGATGGACACAAACGTCACGTATTGAACAAAAATGGACTTGCAGTTATAAAGGACAAGGGTGACAAGCAATTCTTATACCTCAGAAAGGTTCAGTTCCTCAGCTAGACCAAGGGATTTATGGTTCTGTCAGCCAGGATAAATAGTCACACCAAACAAATGATTAAAACATTGTACAGAACAGAATCCACCTACTAGAGCATGGTTTAAAATAATTCATGAAGAATGTTTACACCAGCCTTCCCAATTTGGTGCTCTCCAGTTAGGTGGACTACAGCTCCCATTATCCATGCCAAAGTGGCCATCTGGAGAGCATGAAGGTAGGGAAGGTGTTGAGCAGAAGATGAACCATTAGGAATCCACCTGATTATCACAAACCTTGATACTGGGTGGGGTTTAGTTCAGAGCATGTTTTTTTTTCCTTGTGTTTCCAATTATGGTGTGGGTCTTGGGTATGCAGAAGTGAACTTTTTGGCTGCCAGGGAACATGCTATTCTCTTTGCATTTAAACTGAGTCTAATTCACCCCAAAGCTCATACCGATGAGCAAAGTGTTCATTTCCTTGCATTTCAGATGACATCCCTCATATCGAAACCAACTCCCACTCAATCACTTTTAACTGTACCCTACACCTAACTGCTTGAGGCTTCTGGCCTCAACAGTGGTAATCTTTTCATGACTATAATCTTTTATCACTCTTTGGACATCTAAAATGACCCAAAACCACAAATGGGGTGAAAAAAACTGTCCGGATCACACATTTTCATCTGTGTATGTTATTTTAATTAATTTCATGAACACCTCATAAACTTGAGAGCTCACAGAGAGAGAAATGAGCTACTAGGAATTAAAGTAACAGTGGGATGTGGGAGAGCAAATCTCCAGTTTAGGCCCCCCAAACAATTTTACTTTTTGAAATCTAAAAGTACATAATTTGAGGGTGTTTTATGGCACAGAGTGCATGAAAATAGATTTGTAGCCCAGTTCCTAAGCTTAAGTGCCTTATTTTCTTAAAAATCAAATCACATCAAACTCAAAACTCACAATACAGAGGTGGTGAATTGTGGTGCAGAATTTTTATTTTTTTTCCTTCAAAATTTCACATGCATCCACAACAGGGAAGGGAGAAATAAATAAACCACAGAAGAATACGTCCCCCCACACAAAATGGGAGAAATAAATTAAAAATATTTAACATAGTTTTTTAAAAAATGTGAGGATAGAGAAAAAACATAGTTCAAACACACAAAAAAATGGGAATACAAAATACATTATTAAAATGGACAAAATAGAATCTAGATTAATTAAAACAAATTTGGCCAGAAAAAAAAAGGGTTAAGAGGAATGCTAAAAAAAAAATAAAATACACAAATCCACGGATGATGCAAAACTGGAATAAATTAAAAAATCACAGGTGAACCAAAAAAGGGAGAAATACAAGGTATGTGCTTTATGCAAAACTGGGACCAAAAGCCAGAATCAATGAATATGGAGTTTTATCAAAGTTAGCATAATCAGAAATGTACTGATGGGTGGGGTTGGAAATTGGGAGGAGGGAACTGGGACTAGCTACAACATGAATGGCTAACAAGAAACTGAGAAAATACACAGAAATGCACAGAGGTAACCATTTTAAGAATATGCTACCAAAATAAATAGAAGTGAAGACTGTTCCAAAGTGATTTAACTCTATAAAACACTTTTGCCCTCACATGATGAAGAATTAAGAATGACAAAAATCTTAGCTATGGCTAAGCCAATCTCCTTACTTAACCGCTAAACAAACAGGATTTATTCTTAAAGTTGGTGTGCTCAGGATCACTCTGTTTGTTGTCAGTCACATAAAAATCCTGATTGGATTTTAAAAACATTGATTCTGTGATTATATACGTTTATATAGAATTCACTGACTTTCGATTTTATTCCCTACAACTAAATAAAACTTTTATGAAAGCTTGTTAACAACAAAGTAATACAAACTGAACTGAGATTCTATACAGCGGCTTCCCCTGCTCTTGCCAAAGCCATCCTAATGCAGGGGATTTCAGTATATCACAATTAAGCTGGATCAAGATGATGGAGTTAGAGGATAAATATCTAGAGGATATTTGGTTGAAGAGTGGGGCAGGCTGTGATCGAGTTTAGTGCTTACCTGCTCAGAGTTAAAAAAGGAAAGATACTCAGTTGGACCCACACAACTATGTTCAGGAAAGCAGCACAAGCGTTTGGGTTTTTCAGAACTCTCTAGCCTGGCTATTAATTGGACGATAAAAGGAAGCTTCTCATCCCAGTGTGACAGAGCCACCAAGAAGCAAGTACTGTTTCAGCTCAAGCTGCAGGTGATTGGGGACAAGGATGTCAAACTAGCCAGATAGGTGTGGGTTAACACCTTTACCCCAAAGCCTAAGAAAATGGCTCCTGGTATGGTAGCAGAGTTGTAAAAGAAGTATAAAAGATGAAGAAAAAGGGGACTGTGATGACATGAGGGAGTCCCCCAAAATGGGGCATCCAATTCCATGGAAGATAAGGAGGCACAGCTGGTCCCTGGGAAAGAGAAGAAAGTTGGAGCATCACAGTTCTGAGATCTGTCCCTGTACTTTAGAGATGGTCTAGATTTCCAGTTTTGTAAAAAAACAAAAAGGGCTTGTCTCCTACCTGTAAGGCCCCAAACCACACTGGGGGAGGCATTAAAAGGCAAACCAACTTTGTTTTTTATGTAACTTAAAAAGGTTGCCTATGCCCTGCTGCCAGGAGACATTCATACAGAAACATAACTTTCATATTTAGTAATTTTTCTTCTCTTTGACCAAAATGCAACTGCCTACACTAAAGCAAACCACCTCAATGCCAAGCCATTCATTTCAAATGCCAGCGTGTGGTTTCTCATTTAAAGAAAGAAGGAAAAAAAGCTACTGGATGGCCCATTATTGTTTCAAGTGAAAAATCTACAGCAATAAGCTGTCATTTTATGAATTTCTCCCATTTTCAGTCAAATTGTATTGTTTAAAAATTTTATTAGCTCCCCTTCCCTCCCCCACAAAAAAATTATATAAAACTTACCAACCTACCCACAAACATATACAAATATATACATTCAAGTTCAAAATTTTAAAAAAGGGGATTGTTACAAATACGGTGAAAAATGATAAATATATGTATGTGTGTGTAAACATGCACACGCACACATACAAATAGTGGAAGTATATATGAACGGCGAAAGAATCACTTAAAATAGGTAAACACTCAGGAGCTGAAGAATCCGGTTTTTCAAAACATGTTTAATTTCTTAAGTTTCCATATTGTTTATAAAGGGGGGGGGTGTCTTTCTCTGTGGGAAATGAAGAACTAGTATATTTTAGCAGGATTTGGAACTCAAAACTTTTCAGAAGGCAAAAATGGGCTTGAAATGAAAGCACAAATCTATCTCCTGACTGTGCAAGAGATGCTGAAGATGGAAAAAGCAGCCATAACTGGATCTTTTAAAAAGGGGTTACTGGAAAGAATTTGTAAGAATGGAACATTTCTTTTTGCAAACCGGGAGCTCCTGCTTCTGTGTCAACCTATTTTTTTGCTGGAATCCACTGACTAAGGATTTGTGTCAGTACCAACTACCACTTAAGTTCCTTGCCTCTCCGTTTCAGGGATTTGGCTCAGCACCTTATCCCAGATGATGGAAACAGAAAATATTCTGCCCCCCCAAATAGCTGGCTCAAAAGAGCATCAGGTGATTCTTTCCTCGTTAACATAACGAACACAAAACAAAACCCCACCCACCCCCAATATGTAAACCATTAGGGAGCTTGCACAAATGTTCGGTTCTCCACTCTGCCCATATTAAAACTTCTTTCACCTGCCCAGAGCCTCCTGGTAATAAGACATCAAAACAACAGCAAACCTTGGAGGGAGAAAAATGACTTTGAGAGTAAATACTGTAAAAGTACTTCTGTCTGATTTCCCAGAATTCTAGAAGCTGGCCAACTGCAGAGAGTTTTGTATGCAAGAGACAGGATGTGGAAGTTCAACTGCAATGGCTTATTTCACAATGTTAAGACAAAGTATAGAAACCCAAGATACTGAAACTCCTTTTGGGGCTCAGACAGGACCAATTATCTCCAGGGCTTCCTGACAGGTGGGGACACACGCACATGACTACTTCTATTCAATCGTCTCACTGACCCCGCAGAACGGCCTCTGGGCCTTGCAGCACGTGCCATCAGGCAAGGGATACGGCTGGGCTTTTCCTCCCGCAAGACATACAGGCCCTTGAGACAATGGAGCACTGAAGTGGGCAGCTGAGCACAGATCACCTTGGTGAGGATCCTGTTGAGCGTACAGATTGGTTTGGCAAGGAAAGCAAGGATCCTGTGGTGCCAGGGGAGGGGTGGCTGCCGCTGGCGTGATAATACTGGGATTCGACTCCGGAAGTTGCCTTTGTTTGTTTTGGGGAAGAGGCGGAAAAGCCCCTGTTCGCTAACCAGCCCCAGGCGCTGCAGGATGCGGAAAACTGGGCGTGGGAGATGCAAGAGGGCCAAGAGCAAAAAACGACGGGCGTGGCGGGGGAATCCCCTTAGGCTGTGCCTTGCCAGTGCCCCCAAGAGATAAAGGGGCAGGAAAACCCAGGGAGAAGCTAAGAGGTAAGAGGCCAAGAGAATGACTGGAACATACAGGCGCCCCCTATTTGCACTCAGACCCACCACACCCACTGCCCCCACCAACTTGGTAAGGAGTAGAAAGGAGGATCCGGAGAGAAGAAAGACAGAGTGCAATAGAGTGTATGTAACCCCCAGGCCCACTAGGAATCCTTCAAGCGCCAGGAGGATATCTTGAAAACTACCACCCTGGGCCCAGAGAGCAGCTAGCAGAAGCAGGAGAGTTGGGGCACAAGGATACGCAGAGACCAACAATGCCAAAGCCACGCAGAGAACATGAGGCAAAATGGATGCAACTGGAGGAGGGCCAGGATGGGATTTTCCACCACCCTGTTGACTATACGGATCATCACTGGCTGGACAGCCATCACCCGAACCTCTCAGGCCCCCCTCTTCTATGATAGTGGGCAGAGACCGAGTGTACAAATTCTCCTCGCATCTAAATGGTTCTAGCTCATTGGCTTCTTGTCCATCAGGCTCTGGAACACCTGGTCGCCCCCAAATTGGTAGCAGAGTCTCAGAAGCATCTCTGCAGTGATCCAGTTCTCCAAGGAATTTTTGGTTTAGTCCTACATCTGCAGCTCCCTCATCATACAGTTCTTGTTGTTTTAGGCTCGCCACAGAATAGTCTAAAATCCATCCTTTGCTGTTTGAAACTAAAACATCATGGTCCTCCCCATCAAGCCCCAGACACTCCTGTCTTTGCTCCAAAATTGCTGCTTCCTGCCCATCCGGAATTATATCTGTCAGGTATTGCCAATCTGGCCTCACCTCTCCACAGCCTCTCAGTTTTGACATCAAAGACTCTAAGCCCTGATCCCCCGAGCCTAGAACCCCCTTTTGCGACCAGCCTTGGACATGAGACCCAACACATACTGCTTCCAGCTTTAGAGTTTCCTCCTCTGGATTACATTCCTGGACCATATGTGCATGACTGTCTAGCTCGGGCTTCAAAATTTTCTTTGTATGTGTACACTTCCCTAAAAGGTCTGGACATTTTATTCCCAAATTTACTACATCAGCATCACCCTGAATTGACTCCAGAACCTCTCCAGTATGTTTGCAATCACCTGGATCATCACAAACACAGTCTGACTCCAGAACATTCAATTCACATCCTTTTGAATCTAGATGCTCAGCGTGTGCATATTCCAAATCCGCCAGATGTTCCTGATCCCCCACCACACAGTCACAAGGACCACGCCCACCCAAAAGGTCCTGTCCAGAGTCTAGACTTTCAGCCTCATATCTGTCCATTTCTGTCACCCCTGGGTGCCCCTGCCCTGACTCCAGAATTCCCACAACCTGCCCTTCCGGGCACAACTGGCAGCAAGGCGGGGTGTAGGTAGCACCTACTTTGAGGCTCTTAGGCTGCTGCCGGACCTCCATGGCATGCTTCTGGCGCAGTTCCTGTTCGCGACGTTTATTGTATTCCAGCTGGTTTGACAGCTCCGTTTGGTGCTGCAGACGGGTGAGCTCTGTGCGGGTGCGCTGGACAGTATGCAGGTGACGGAATTCCAACTCCTGGGTGGACTCATGCTGGCGCAGCAACATGGCACACTCTAGATCCTTCTGTGTTTGTTTCTTGTTCAGCTCCTGTGGGGGGGAGAAAGGGAGCAGGGTCAGAACGTCATTTTCTGTCAAGTTTTTATCCATAGTTTCAATATATACAAATACTCAGCATCTTTCTTTTATCCAAATACTTCCAATGATTGCCCTCTTCTCTAATGGCCTGACAACAGCAACTCTTTTTCATTGTCCTTTGACCTAGTATCCTACCTGTATAACTGAACAATTTGAGATTAAAACTAGAAGCAGTACCCTGTAAAACTCAGCCTCGTAGTTTCTAGTCCTTATGGTTTGTGAAAGATTTCAGAAAATGGTCATCACCCAAAATTGGAAGGATGCTGGTATGAGAACAGGATTTTTAGCCTTTTGAGAACTGGACGTGCTGTTCAAACTGAATTAATCAACTTCTTGTAATTTTCTCACAAAGCATTTCATCATTCCTAGCCACTCACCTGGTTCACTCTTACACAAAAGCAGCAAATAAACCTCTTTATAGTTTAGTGGATGGATGTGGATGGCTGGGGAACCACAGCAGTGTTTTTAACTCCCAGGCTGCCAAGTTCCTGAGGGGGTAAGGGTGATTGAATGTGCTCTATAGCTGGGGAGAGAGGTGGCAATGGTATGCCCCCTCCTCAAGGAGCCATTGCTGGATCCAACGGTCCTGGGTAGTTTTTTTTTTCAGTTTCCAACCTCCCCTTTTTGATAAGGTGGTCAGGCTACAACTTCATAGGGCCCTGAAGAAAAGATTATCTAGATACCTTCCAGTCAAGTTTCACACCGGGACACAGTATTGAGACAGCATTGGCTGCACTTGTTGATGACCACTAGAGGAGGCAGAATGGAGGAGGACAGTCATTCTAGCTCTCCTTGATCTCTCAGTGGCTTTTGATATCACCAACCATTATATCCTTCTGGACCACCTATTGGGATTGGGAGTGGTTCTCCTCCCTTCTCTGTGGTTTTCAGTTGGTCCTAAGACCCCTGACATATGGGGTGCATCAGATGTCAATGCTCCTCATCCCCCCCCCGATGTAACAACTACATGAGACTGCTGGATGAGATCATCCATTGATTTGGGGTCAGGTATCATGAGTACACTGATGATATCCAGTTGTATGTCTGACTCTGGGCTGACCAAGTGATCATCTCAAGGTCTTGCCCCAATTCTTGAGGCTGTGTGGACCTGGATGGGTAGGAACAGATTCAGACTCAACCCTGACAAGACTAAGTGGTTATGAGTATTTGGTCTACCCAGGTCTGGAGATGTTCCATCTGAAGGGAGTCATACTTTCCCCTTAGGACTGGTGCCCAATTTGAGGGTCTCCATGGACTCACAGCTCCTGCTCAAACAGCAGGTGGCAGCTGTGGCCAGGAAGGCCTTTGTTAAATTTATCTACTAAGCCAACTGGGAGGCCCTTAGGATAGTTATTCATACTTTTGATCACCTCATGCCTGGACCGCAATGTGCTCTACATTGGGTTGCCCTTGAAAACTACACAGAAACTGCAGCTAATCCAGAATGGTTAATACTCCTGCTTAGTAAGCTACACTGGTTATCAGTAGACTTCCAGGTGCAATACAAGGTACTGCTAATTACCTATAAAACCCTTCATGGCATAGAGTCTGATGGTGGATGGTCTGCTTGTCCCATGACTGGGCAGAGTCAACATGTTCTAGGTCCCATTTATTTAAACAGTGTCACTCGATGGGACCAAGAAAGTGGGCCTTTTCTGCTGTACAGGTAGTCCTCAACTTACCCCTAATCCATTTGCTTAGTGACTGTTCAAAGTTATGATGGCGCTGAAAAAAGTGACTTAAAACCAGTCCTTGCACTTACAACCATTGCAGCATCCCCGCAGTCATGTGATCAAAATTTGGGCACTTGGCAACTGGCATGTATTTACGACAGTCTCAGTGTCCCGGGGTCATGTGATTGCCATTTGTGATCTTCCCAGCCACCTTCCAATAAGCAAAATCAATGGGGAACTGCGTGGTTCAATTAACAACTGTGGTGATTTGCTTAACGACCACTGCAAAAATGCCATAAAATTGGGTGTGGTCATGCGGTGCCTCATTTAACTGCACTGCTTAACTATGAATTTTCCAGTCCCTATTGTGGTCGTAGTGGAGGACTACTTGTAGAGCCTGTCTTCTGGAAGACATTCCCTCAGGGATTCATACTGCCCCACCCTGGCATAATTTAAACAAGTTCTTAAAACTTGGCTGTTCTCCCAGGCCTTGGACTAGAGTGGATGGCAGACTCCTTTTGACTAGTTTGCTGTGCTATTTTTCTCTGAACATTTTGTATATGGTTTTGTATTGCATTATATTAATTTGTTTAATATTGTACCCTGCCAAGAGTTGCAATGGAGTTGGGCGGCCTAACTCCATTTAATTAGTGGACATTTAATTAATAAACAAAGCGCATGAACTCAGCCACAAACAGGTTGCAGAGGCAGGCATTCAAGTAGCCATTCATAATGCCAGCTCTTCCAAAGAGATATGGGTGGGAAAATGGGCATACAATTTAGCCTGCCCAACATACCCACCCCCCAGAGTATACCTCCTGCAGCTTTGCTTTTCAAGCACTGCCAGACACCCCCTTTCTGCTCCCACCAGGCTCCAATTACTGGTCCCCACCTCCCGCAGCAAGTCTTGGTCCAAGTTATGGCGTGCCAGCAGCATCTTGCGTTTGTACTGGCGGCACTGTAGCTCAAAGTACTGCCGCTGGCGCCGCAAAAGGTTGGCCTCTTCCTCGGCCTGATAATGTTGCATGTTCTCTTTTTGTCTCAGCAACCATTCCTGCTTTTCCCGCTTGGGTGTGCTCTGGTTCTCCTGCAGTTCCTGCAAAAGGGATAACATGGAGAAGTAAACACTCATTTGTTCACACATTGTGCTAAGCTTTGGTTGTTGAACAAGCTACAGTAATAAACTGCAATGACTGAGTTCATCCAACACACTAACACACAATTCAATACACCACATTATGGCTAACTTGATGTGCAAATCTAGATATGGTGAAGTACAGTAATCTCCTCTCCTAGATTTGTGCACAAGATTGGAAAAGGCTGTAGGTAGATTCCTCCAAACTTGATTGCTCCAGGTGTTTTGGAATACGGTCTCATTATCTCTAGCTCACATAACAGTACATATATGGGAGAAAGCTATCTAAGATTTGGCAAACAACTCATGGCTAGAAAGAGATGCAGAATTCCAAAGAACACCTATAAAATGTGCCTGTAGCCAAATTTTCATTTCCTTTTTAATATACCTTTATTCTGTTTTTTCCCCGAGCAACAAGAAACATGGAGGACCTAAAACCCTGTCTTTCAGCAATGTTTCTACATGTTTGCCACAGTATACGTTTGCTCAGTATACAAAGAATCCTTACTCTATCACTCTCAGTGGAACAACTCTATGATACTCCTATCTTTCTCTTCAAAGATATAGGCTGCAAGTCATTATAGGAATTGTCAGCATGACAGCATAAATCTCAGCTGGTCTTTCCTGGCCTTTTAGGACATGTTTTTAATCAATATTTTATACATATTTCTAAAGACCAGGTAAATATTTTATTTGCCCCTAAGGAAGGAATTTGCAGCATTATACACAGAATAAAACAAATCAAAATAAGAAGAGAACAAGTTGTGGCAAGAGTTGCTGGGAATTTGGGGGGGGGGGATATAAATTTAACTCATCACCACCACAGGGTGACAAATGGAACTTTGGAAAGTCAGTTGCCAAACTAGTATGTGATAATGAACTTTTGACTTCATGCTGCTATGTTCTGCCACCCTTCAAATCAGGATACCTCTTTTAGCTGCTCCTTCCGTAACTTATATTGGCGCTTCTGTGATTCCAGCAAGTTGCCCAATTCCTTCTTCTGCTGACCCAAGATATGTTGCTGAAATTTCTTCTCTTCAGCCAGGGCAGCTTTTGCCTGTATAAGTGGGAGCAGTGGTCAGGGTCACCAATGATGGGAGGGGAACAGAAAGATAACTTAGCTAAGCCTAGGCTTACATACATGCTCCAATTCTGTACACAGTCAGAACATCATTTAAAGGGGAAAAAAGTAGTCATTACTGCACATGTGAGTAATAATGTTAACCCATCCTTTGGAAATGAATGAGATTCTCAGTACAGGAAGCTCTACAATTTGACTTCTGGGGAAGAAATGGTGAACTGAAGACGGCTCTGCTAAAAGTGGAGGTGACAAACGTGGCAGAATGAAGAGCTGGTGAGTAGACAAGGAGAGGACTTGAGATTGCCCACAAGTGCTCCAGACAGTTGCTCCTCACGAGGAAACCTTAAGACAGCAGCCTCCAGCGGGTTTAGAGCTCTGGGAGATGAGAGAATAGCCATCTTGCTCATACCACAGTCAGCACCTTTAAAGACATTGAGTTCACATACTTCCTTTTCTAATCACTTTTGTAAATTGCTTGTTAACTGCTTTTCAGCTATTAGGAAACTTTGGATCAACAAGGTTTTACAGCACTGGGTGAGTTTTCTTCAATCCTTAGCGAAAGAAGTTTTTTAAATATAAGTTTAAAGACTTAATTTTTTTTTCTTGTGGAATAAATAGCAAAGGGGTGATTAGAACTTTGATTTTGGAAAGTTACAAATGGACTAAGAGTCAAATGGATTTGAAATAAGATTTTGGAATTAATTATAAGAATCCTTCCAGTGAGAAAATGCATTTGTTTTGAATACTCTTAAAAAAAACATGATAGGATGAGACTTTGAAGGTAGGACACTAGAGGGAACCAGAAGATTACAATTAAAGGAGAAAAACACTTAGATTTGATTTACTAATACAGAATGAAGCAAAATATTTTAACACTGGACATACTGAAGGTTATTTTTGAACAGTGGACCCAGAAGTTAATTTTAAGAGTGTCTGCCTCTATAAATAGACTGTGTTTAAAAGAAGTTATGAAACAGGAACAAGTTTTACCTGACAATATTGAGATTGATCTGAAAGTAGATTTAAAAATGACAGGCTACAAGAATGATATGGAAAAAGATGTTACATGGGACATACAAAAGAAACTGGCTGATATCTTAATAATTAAAAGGAATATACAAATAACAAACCAAGAGAGTGGCCTGGATAATTTTCCTATCTTGGATTTACAAAAGAGGCTTGTTAAAGATTTGAAGAATTTTGTGAGACAGGACGAAGAAAAAAAGAAATCAAGTTATAGGACATTATTTGAAGGGACTAAAGATCAAGATTGTTAAAAGTAAAAGGAAGAAATATAAAGATGGTTTATTTGATCAAGGTTAAAATAGATAACCCTTATCTCTGGTAACCCTTAATGGACTTGAATCAATGAGGCTTTAAGGATTTGTTTATAGATAAGAGATGGGATATGGGAAAAAGATATCATTGGCTGTATTTTAAGAGAAGGTGATAAGTTACTAAAATTGTTTACATTTGTTGTGCTGAAGGGGGAAGTACTTTATTTATATATTTCTTTTCTATTTCTTTACTATATTCTTATTTTTTTCTTTCTTTTCTATTTTTCTCTTTTCTGCACTATTTTTTCTTTTTATTCTTTTTTTGGTTTGTATTAGTTTTTATCTTTGTAATTGTACTTTTTAATAAAATTACTATAAAAAAGCTGTACAATTTGTACAGGGCATTACTAATTTCTTGACAACCAGCGGAACTACATAAACACACTTGTCTAAATTATTCAAGTCTTTGGGGTTTTTTTGTTTTAAAGAATAGGTCAGGTCCAAGTACATATTATGATCAAACCTATTTTTGTTCAGGATGAGGAGAATCAATGATCTCCCAGCTTTCCATAGCAAGTTAATACAGATCTATCCAAAGTGACCAAGAATTGTGTATAAATTTGTATGGAAGGGAATAATCAAAAGAAAGCAGGGAAATAATTATTTTAATTCAGAGATAGTCTTTCACTTTTCTTCATACATGTTAATCCAAGGATTGAAAATGCACCACCTACAACAGTTGTGTTGTAACTTCTGTGACACCCCTGACGTCCAGCTAAATAAGAATGGATAGTAAAAATACTGAAATCTCATGAAATCACCACCCACTGCAAGATTTCAGTCTTCTCCCATGAAATGACATTTCAGAATGCTGAAATGTCACAAAATTTTGGAATTAGCATGTGCAGGGTTGACAATTTCTTTCTTTCTTTAAATAGAAGCTGTTTTGGTGCTTGCTATCTTAAAAGGTGGTTAGTTTTTGCATTAACCTGACATCAGGTTCCCACTGCAACTTGTGTTGGAGGCCAAAGTTTCCCACTTTCCCACTTCCATAGGAATTCATTTGTAGTTTCCATCCCCTTTGGCCAAGCTATCCCCACTTTCCTGTCCAAATCCCCTGCCCTCACCTCTTTCTCAAAAATAGCCTGATGTTTCTTGGCCAGTTTTTCAGCTTCAGCTGAGAAGTTGTTGCGGTGGGCCTCAAGCTCCTTGTCGAGCCGCAGCTGGTGCTCATCCAGTTCGGCCCGCAGTTTGTTCTCCAAAGCCAGCAGCTGTTTCTGATGTTGACGGCGCATCCGCTTGTAGCCACTCATCTGATCCCGCAGGGCTGAATCTTGCTCGTGCTCCTGGATTTGGCGAGTCACCTGGAAGGAAGGAGTGGAACAGAGGAGGAAGTGAGGAGCAGGAAAGTCCAATTTAATCCTAAATTATGACACAAAACCACACCATTCATGCGTTTATTACTGAATCTAATCCTGCTGTGGGGTCAAAGGAACAGCACATTGAAGTGTGGTGCGCCGTTCAGATCTGAAGCAGACAAGGATCCTCTGATCCACTATTGGCATCTTCTCACTCCCTGTTGGCTGATCGTTAAAGAATCTTACCTTTTCCTGGATTTGCATGGTACCTGAGGGGGCTCAGGAAAAATTACATTTCAGTCAAGGAGAGATTAGGGTGATGGAGATCGAGCAGCAGCAAGCAGTTGCCCTCTATGGCTGCCTCTTTAACTGAAATGCATCCTTTCCTGAGTCTGCACAGTTACTGTGCAAGCCTAAGAAAAAGCACAGCTTCTTTAAGGAGCCTCCAAAAGGTGGAAACAGAGTGCTCATACTGGATCCTATGCACCCTTGTCCACTTCAGATCCAAATAGAGCACACCTCTAGTGCACCGAACTTCCCTTGATGGTAAAGCATTTACACAGAAAAACGTAACAGAATTTCATTCAAGTTGATTCATCTTTGATGTCTATGAGTAAAACATGAAATACATTCAGAAGAGGAACACTCTTCTACGGCATCCATTACTGTTATTTTGGCATAATGACTGTGGAAAACTGGAATTCTGTTTTTGCTCTTTTGATGTAGAAACTACGTGGAAACCAAATTCAGCTCTAAAACGATTTAGCACAGCTAAAAATGAAGAAAAACATCCAAATCTCCCAAACATGCCCTCATTAAGTCCCATCTTTGTCAACATGTGGTATGGTTCTATTCACTTTATGTCCTTGCCCTTCCTTCTGCAATCCTTACTGCTATCATCATCCAAAAGTTAAATATGGTATCCAGCCTTTGAAAGTTTGCCACCCCAAATAAGTCTTGTTCTAAATTAAATAATATGTTAAATAATCAAATTATTCAGAATTCAGAATTTATTTAATTGCACAGGATTTAGTGAAGCAGCTGCCTTATTAAGAAACAGAAGCATTCACATTTCAAGTAATATTGTTAACCTCTCTTAGAAAATTGTTGAAAAAAAATGTCTCCAATACATTGGAATACAAAAGATGTAGATCTCTATGTCTGGCACTTATCCACTGTTCCTCTTCTCTGGTCTTACCAAAGGAAGCTTTAACTATTTTGCTATAATAGGTGCTATAGCCATCTTTCTCACCATGAATATGTCCAATATTTTGTTTAATGGACAAAACAACTGCATTTCAGGTAGCTCATATTTCTTTCTGTCCTAATTTTCTCTGTTTCTTACTTAACAACTGCACTGCAGCAAATTCCTACAGAGGGCTCCAGATGCCACAAACACCGAAACTTCACTGGCTAATACATTAAAGAAAGGAAGTGGAAGATTTAGTAGGCAGCACCACCAGCAATTTATGAAGCCATCAGCAAAGGAGCAAGGCTGGCAAAAGAACAATGAAAGGATTGAGAACAACTTTGGTGTAGAGCAGTGTTGTCCAAACTTGGCCACTTTAAGATGAGTGGACTTCAACTCCCAGAATTCCCCAGCCAGCCATGTTAAGGTGCTGGACTAGAAACCAGGAAACCATGAGTTCTAGTCCTCCTTTAGGCATAAAGGGCAGCTGGGTGACTTTGGATTAGTTATTCTTACTCAGCCAACCCATCTCACAGGGTTGCTGTTGTGGGAAAAACAGTAGGCGAGAGCATTCTGTGCACTGCCTTGAGCTGTACAAAATAAAGGCAGGATATAAATCTAATCATAAAATACAATAAAAAATAAGTAAATTTCTCTACTCACCAAAGAAGCTGTACGAATGGTGGCAAAGTGGTCTCGGTTACGGCAGTAGGCACGACGCCGGGCAGCTGACGATGAGCTCTGGGGCTCCATTTCTGGCTGGTAGGGATCATCATACAGATTGTCATGGCCCTGAGAAGCATCAAAACACACATGAGAAGCTACCTTAGCTTCTAATATCACCTCTGCAAATCTTCCTTTAAAAGGCACCTACAGAATACAGAGCACTTCCATGTGGAACCTGGGGTTACCCTGTTCTAGGAAATGGAGGCGTGAAGGTATGGTGGAGCAGGACCACAAGCTGTCTTAGAGAGTACTAAAGAAGGAATATGAATTCCAAGATTTCAGAAGTTTGAAGTAATATGGTGCCTAAGGAAATCTTCCAAACATGATGCCATCCAGATGTGTTGGGGCTGCAACTCCTAGAATTCTAAGCAACTTGGAGGGTGTATCAGATGGCCAGCAGATGAACATCTGTGCCATGTTGAGGAAAGCTAGGCTAAGGCTTCAACTTCACTAATGTTTTCAGTCTTAAGCACAAAGCAAGATCATATGGATAGAAAAGATTAAAAATGAACACGCTAGGCATTTTTAGTCTAGTTCAGTTTCCTCCCAACTGCTGTCTCCAATGTCAAAACATAGCTGCAATCTCAAGAAATGTGAATGGTTTCAGGTTGGGGAAGACTAGTCTACAAAAGTATTGATTCATTTTTTCCCAACAAAAGGGGGGAAAGTTTCCCTATCCAAACCTAAGGCTACTCAACTTAAGGGAGCAAGTAGGACATGATGATCCACTGGATTTCAATTCTTTCCTCTGAGTATCAGTATGCTTCTCTCTTCTCTTCACCCCCCTTCTGGACTCCCAATTTCTCTACCATCTCTGGTTTTGTTTTTTGTTTTGTTACAGAGAGGGTGAAGGATAATCCAAATTCAGAATTGAGCTTTTCCCTTTATTATCTCAGGATTCCCATAACTTTATGGCAGATTTGCAGGAAGGGTTACATTTTCCATCACTCATATACTAGAAAATATTGCAGTGTTTCCCAACCTTTCCTTTATTCTGCAATTGACATTTGATTGCTCTTGCAGAAGCACATTAAGCTCTGTACCGGCAGACGATGGATGACGGAGCTATTGGAGGTGACAGTGTGCTCGCCTTCCTGCATCATGGCAATCTCAGCCCCATCATCATCATCCGAGGCATCAGCTAGGCTGTTGACGCTGCTGCTCTGACTGCTGGCACTAATAGACATACTGGGTACCGAGTGGCTGCTCTCCATGCTATTGATGGTCCCTGTTCGGTGAAGAAACTGCTCTACTTCCTGGAATTGCAAAGAGAGATTGAATGAGAATGAGAAAGAAGATGACACCATAAGCAACTGCCTCTAGGAGAGGTGGTGTGGATTCTGGGTATGTAGGAGATAGCTTTGGAGTAAGGAAGCCTTGTGCCCTCTGGTACTCTCACAATAGTTGGAGAATTATATGAACTGAAGTCCAACAAAGCCAGGGAGTGCTGCATTAGGAAAAGTGGGGTAAAGTCTAACCAAACAAAAAAAAAAAAAAATCCAAAGAAGAAATCTTAACCTCTTCCTCTTCTGGTGCCTCTGCATTTGGACCATTCTGAGCCTCCTGGAAGAGGATTTTCTTCATCTTGCGGTACTGCAGATTGTCAAGCTCCCTCACTGCATCCTTGGTCCTCTGAATCAGGTCCATGATAACTGTCTGGGGTCGCTCCCTCAAAAGAAAGCGATGCTGTGGAGTCACAGGAAGTGTTAGCATGAAATCAGGGAAGTAGGTCTGGAAAAGGTCTCCAAAATTATCCGCTGGTCTCTTAGAATTTGTGATCTGACCAATCCTTTTCCACTATTAATTACACTCATAGGGCTGGATAACAACCGCTGAGATCTAGCTGGACCTAATAACTATATCCTTTTAACCACAATGCATAATTACTCTCAATTAAACTTGAGTAAACCTAGATTTAACATGTAATGGTTATTCAAGTTCACTTAGGAGCAGAAAATGAGAGAAACTCAAATACTTTTGAAGACAGAATAACTCACTACTTATCAACAACTTAAAAAAAATCAAACAAAATCATTGCCAGGGGAACAAGAGAAGGTTGGACCAGATGATCCTTGTGGTCACTTCCAACTCCACAATTCTATGATTCTATGAATCCAATGTGAATTCAGTATTTATTATGGGTCTGTGGGGAAGAAATGATGAAGAGTGTTATTCATTAGGGTGTTCCTACAGAAACACGTGTGTCAACATTTTTCATGTATTACCAATTCCTGATGCTAGGTTGTTCCTCAACACACTCTTCTAATTTAAAAATCCAGCGTTCTCATCTTTACTTTAACTTCTTGTTTTTATCCCAGGTAGGATAAAATGATTGCAACTTCCACAGCTATAGGCATAGTGGACTGGGGATGGGGAAAAAAAGTCACATTTCAGGAGTGCAAACAGGTGGAAGGTACCTTAAGCAGCACATCAGAGGTTGGACGGTCCTGGGGGATCTTCTGCAGGCATGAATCCACAAAATTCCGGAAATATTCAGACCTGGAGATAACAAGGAAGGAAGTCAGGGATCTTTTTGAATTTATGAACCTCTCTCTCTCTCGGAAGCTTAAAGTGGTTTCTTTAGCACCTGAAGCTTTCCTTACCAGTGACTAGATTGCAGCAGAGGTGAATCATTCTGGGCGATGTGGTATAAGGCACTCATAGCATTCATGTTAAAGAGGGGTGGTTTGCGCTCCGCTAGGGATAAACAGACACTAATGTTAGCACAGACATTCACCTTTCTGCAGAGAGTCCTTCTCCACATCATTTCCCAAATAGCTCCAACCTTGCAAGGCAAGGAAATTTTTCAAGTATACCCTAACTTAGTTCATTCCATACCAAGTTCGATGCAAGTGATGCCAAGTGACCAGACATCCACCTTGCCATCATACTGCCCCTCATCCATGGCTAGGATCACCTCAGGAGCCATCCTAGAAAGAGAGACCAATATAAAGCAATCATACATTGTGACTTAGCAATGACACACATTGTTACTTAGAGCCTAGAAGATGTGACACCAAAGATGACTATGGCTATAAAAACCCTGGACATAGCCCACAAAGCCCTCCAAAACGTACTGCCAAATTGTACATTTTGCAGTTTATCAAAGGGGGTAAATTATTAAACACGTGAAGAATCATAAAATTAATACATTTCATTTTCTCAGACCCCACCCATTTCTTGAAATGAGGCTCCCAAGCATGCCATTCAAAGTTCACATATGGCTCTCACCCCCCAAAACTGGTGCACTCCTGAATTACACCCTCCAGTCCTTGACCTACAAAAGGACAAGACTTCATACTTCTTTTGAGAATCACTGTTGTTAAACTACACTGCTACTCTTTGCAAAACCCAGGGAACCCACCTCTCTAATTATCAAATCCTCTAATTTCTTCTTCTTGTTCAAAGAATCAGGGAGTCTCAAATCCACATCCATTCCCTCACTGTCTCTCCAGCCACATTTTAACTCCTCCTAGTGGCTAGGATATAGGGATACGGTCAATAAAGGTATTCCTGCTCTGTTTCAGATTACACAGAAATCTCATTCTGCCAGCCTACCAGTATGGGGTGCCAACAAAGGAGTTAGCAGGAGCAATGATGGAAGCCGAGCCAAAGTCCCCCAGCTTCACTTGTCCTGGTTCAGTCAGAAGGATATTCCCAGCTTTCACATCCCTGAAAAGGCAGGCACAGTTATTAAAAACTGTACAGAGAAACACAGAATATGGTGGAGGGATATGGGGTAGCCAAGATGGAAAACAGGGTGAGAGGCAGGAGAAAGCAGGAGGACAGAGGTTGCAGCAACATTTATATGGGTGAAGACAAGGAAGAACAGAAGAGAGATCAGGCTGTATTAGTAAACCTCTACACTGGCAATGGTTTCTGACTCTTAATTGCTTGATAGCAACAACTAAAATATTTCTACTCTATTTAAATTAGAAATGAAGGAACCCTGAGGTAACTAGGAATGCTTTTAGTAGAAGAAGAGTGTGTTTAATGCAGTTCTTGAGTTGAAAACATACAGGCAGTCCTCGTTTAGCAACCACAATTGGGACTGGCAACTCAGTCATTAAGCAAAGCAGTTGCTAAGTGAAACCGCGACTGTGCTTGTGATCTTACTTCAGATTTCCTTTGCTTTACAGACCTGTGAATGCCAGAATTGGTAGTAAAGTTACTTTTTCATCACCGTTGTAACTGCAAACAGTCACTAAATGAGGCAGTTGCTAAATGAGGACTACCTGTATTAACTGCAAAATGCGATAAAAAGCAGCATGTTTTAAGTATACATCTTTTCATTAAGCTCTGATTGGGAGATTAAAATACAAAGCAGATCTGAGAAGCTTGAAGACTGCCCAGTTCTGATAGTTAAGCTGGACTGCCTGAACTGCAACATTTGACTGTAATGTGAATTTGACTGGGTAATTTTGCCATTCTGCCTGCAAATCATCTAAAGAGAATAAGCAGTAAAATGCAGTAAAATGCAGTAAGAAACAGAGTTGGGTAACAGAGATGCATGGAGTTGATTGAAAAACAGATTAACAGATTCTGGTACAGATTTCATACTGCAACAACAACTAGACCACCCTGTCCTACACTAGATGGATGTTATAAGCAGCAGTTTCTAAGACCATGTTTAGACCCTTGAGAGTGCAGTCACACAATACTGAGCTTACCTGTGGATCATATTGTGTGAATGCAGGTATGCAAGTCCCTGCAGAGCACCATGCGTTATGGCTGCAATCTCTACTTCCTGTAGTGGTTTCTTGTGCACTAGGAAAGAGGGGAGGAAGGAAAGAACATTACTTAAAGGTCTCAGAAAAGGATCATGGGAAAACAGCTCTCCTCACTTGGTCTTGGACTCACCTTCCAGCAAATCTGAGGCTGAGCCTAGGCAGTATTCCATCACCAGCTAGTGAATTAAGAAGAGATGTTAGCATAGGGCACATAATTCCTTTGAATTTCAGTCATCCTGTCCAATCATTTCTCTTGAAGCCCAGTATGCCAAGACCATTACGTACCTGGTACTTCTGATTCACTAAGAATATAAGAACAGCCCCCACTAAATCAGACCAAAAGCCCATCATTCTCCCACCACTGCCATCCAGACACCTCCAAAAAGCCCATGAAGCAGGGTGCAAAGGTATGTGTATGTGTATATATATAATACCACCAATCATGGAAGATTTTCCCCCCATGATTTTCAAGAAGAGGAGCCACCACCCTATTGCACTGCAATTAATTCCCTTAAATTGCACTAGGCTTTCAGGCAGGGAAGCAAGAAACCCAGCCATCACTCAAGCCCTTTGGAAGACTTCCCTTCATCCAAAGCCCAGTTCATCTACATTTTTACCGCACTTCTTAAATTCTTTAAAAGGCTTTCTGTAATATATTGCAGTGGCTTAGAATGACCTGTTTCATTTTCTTCTTACCCATGCTGTATGTTCCCGTAAGTAGCAGCCCTTGTATTCAATTGTGTTTGGGTGTCGTAGTTTTTGCAAAAATTTCACCTCCTTGATAATGTCCTGCCATTTCTGGAAAACATAAAAGGAAGCCTGAGCTTGCAGAGTCCTGTATTTCAAGTGGAGGAGGGAATACTACTAGAAGCCTAGAGGAAGTGGTCCTTAGGAGATTTGGAAATCAGGAGAACTGGGCTACCTAGGCCAGGGGAGGCTGGAAGTTAATGATCAACACAACTGCAGTGTAGTTAAAAAAAAAAAAAAGGACCAACCTCGTTAGATTGCTTCCCACTGTAGGACATCTTCTTAATAGCCACCACTTCGTTGTTGCGTATGTCTCGGGCCTGGGGAAGATAAAGAGAGTAAGCCAAGGAAGAAGGATGCTGAAAATAACTGTCAGCACCTGCAGACAGTCAAGTTCAGAGTGGCACTTTGTTTCTGTGCCTGGAAAAAACAATAGAGACCAAAAGGAGTAAATTTTACATCTCATAGCAAATCAGGCATTCTTAGAGCAGAGCTACCCATGAGGCCAGAGATATGTGGGAATGGCAGGTACCCAATATCCATTTAACGTTAGAATACCCCAACTAAACCAGACCAAAAGTTTCATTAGTTCATCTTCCTGCTTCTAATGATGGCCAGTCAGATTCCCCAAAGACAGCTACAAGCAAGACATGCGGAAAGTCCCTCCCACTGTTGCTCTTCAACATCTAATATTCAGTGGCAGGGCCTCCCTACGGTATGGGATCAAGAAGCAAAACTGATTCAACTGTAAGCAAGGCCAATTGGAAAAAGTTGCTTTAAATGATCTTGGCAAGGCTTGAGCATGAGCATTAACATTCCTTTGGCACTCACAAAGTAGACAGCTCCAAAGCTGCCATGACCAATCTCCCGCAGGTCAACAAAGAGCTTCTCAGGGTCATCCTTGAAGAACAGCTCAGCCACCTCAGGGTCCTTCAAACTACCAGCCCGGGCATTAGACGGCATGGCGGCCGTGGATGAGGCTGGGCTTCACTGTTGCTGGTCTCCTAAAGTGGAAAACAAATATTAACAAACTGGACAAGCTGGATGTTAATAAATGATTCAACGATATCTGATGCTGTCATCTTGCTGAAGCAAAGCAAATCCTGGGTTCCTTGCTAGAGGAAAGAAAGGGTATAAATATACCAAAATTATAGTCCCATTTGGAGGAGGGGTTTCATAGCCACATGCAATCCTGACAAAGCTCAGAAAGCCTCTTCAAAAGGAATCTGTACACACATATTCCTATTTACAGAAATAAGAGGTCTGTAACAGGATAACCAATGAGAGATGTTTGTAACGGGAAGGCCATCAATGCCAAATGGAGACAGATCTCACAGAGATACAGAAGGTAGAACAGACTTCTGTTCAAGCTGGGCTTCTGCTATATATGTGATAGCATTCAACGAGTAACTGTTTGGATACTGAAATGCTAATATCAGCTTTTCTTATCTCTATATTCCCCACTTTTCTAGCTCTAGCTCAAACATGTTCATGCTTTATTCTTTCCATGAAAATTCAAGAGTCTTGATAAAGCTATACCTACTTTCCATAGACATAAAAGTCAGAGCAGATTTGCCCCTAATGTTTCACTACTAAAATAATCTCCACTGACTCCACTGAAGTCAATGACAGGAGGTCAATTGTTATAATTTTTCTCTCTTGTAAAGTGACTCATGTTTCAGTCTTTGTATCTGCATGTCCCACCTTTATACTGTAATGAGCAGACTTCCATTCAAGTAGTAAGGTTCTCACTAATTCAGTTTACCAGATTTGTTATTTGAATTAATTTCTGTGCTATCCTTCCTGAAAAGAGAGTTAAAATGATATGATTCTCTTTTAAAGAAAAGTACAAGGCTTTGGAGGGTTCACTAAATATTTTCAGTTTTATTTTTAATAAGCATGTTAACTGAGTCTAGCTCAATACTTTCATGGCTTTCTGTCCACTACAGTGGATAACTACTCTCCTGCTCTTAAGCAATTCCTTCTTGTATAAAATGAAGAAGTTGGCTATGAGGGATTAAAAGGAATTAGAGGAACATAGGCCAATGGATTTCTAGATCCTTGAACAAGATTTTACTGGGCTTGGTATTTGTTAGCAGGGTAAGCAGTCCTGTACAAAGAATGCATGAGTATGGAGGCTGCTTATTCATGTGCAATCCTCATACGGATATATCAATCTCTTCCTTATTGCACAATGCCACCCTAAGTCTTAACTTTTATAAACATCACATGAATGTACATGAAACAGTGACATACTATTAAGCAGATACCAAGAAAGTCATGAGTCAGAAAAAAAAGGCATGTAACTATTCCTGGATCAAGTGGGAAGGGAACAACCACATCAGATGACCCCCCCCCCCCAATATAATTATTTATTCTCTGTATATGAGTATTTTTTTAAAAGTTATTTTTTATGTATTTTTTTCTCCATCTCCCAGTCTGTTATATCTATAGCAAATCTCTCCAATATGGCTCCCTCCAGATGCACTGGACTACAATTTCCATCCAACATGGCCAATAACTAGTTTGGAATTCTAGAAGTTTGTAGATTAATCCCTCTGGTAGGCACATGCTAGGTAAAAGCTATTTACACAATATTTCTAAGGTGAGCCCTTTAAAGGTTAAAGACATATATTTAAAAACTGATACTCCAAGCCTCTGAAATAAGATGGAATAAATATTAAACATACAGGAATATTTAGACCAACCACAAGATAACTATATTTCTTAATGTGAGTAGACAGTGAGCCTCACTCCAGAAAGCAAGAGGTGAAAGGGTCTCCTATCAAACAGACTCCTACCCCCACTTTTGTTCTCATTCCAATGGCGAAGAACTTAGATTCTCAAAATGCCCAAAAGAAGAAGCCTGGCAGAGATTCATGAGCAAGAAAACTTGCTTGTCAGCAGCTGATATTAATAACAAGAGTTGGCACTGCAGCCTTGGATGTCACAGAATTGGTATCTCTCATCTCTGGCTCATCCAAAATACCCTCATGAGTATCTTTAACTGCCTTTTCTTTCCTTAGGAAGGGTCCACTCACAATTCAGGATACAATATCTTAATCCACGAATAAGCTTGGGTAGATGCCTCCTCCTCTCTAGTTATTACATTTCAGAAATTCAGCATTTTCCTTATTTGCTCCCCAGAAAATCCAGGAAAGTTAGTTTGCAGCGCAAGTTTTGAGGATCCAAAGTTTCCCAGAAGCCAGCTTGCTGCACTCTTCACTGTACAGTGCAACACCAGAACAGGAATACTCAAGAAATTTTGTGGGTAAAAACAGTCTCTTTTCATTACCAGAATAAAAGATCTACAGGCTGCCTATCCCCACACTGATGCTATGACTATCAAATGCATGAAGCATCATGGTATCAATGCAGATAAAATGCTTGATACATCTGGCCTGTAGAAATAATTTATCCCAGGAAAGCAGAGCCATCTAGATAAGTTTCTCACACCAAGTCTGTTCCTTGATGGGCCAGCAATTGAGGTTAGCTCAAAAGAACAACCGTAAAATAAGATCCACAGCCTTGCTGTAACCCTAAAATTTGAAAAAACTATACAGAGTCCCTCCTGTTCACCCTCTGGGATGGGCAGTGGTCACTGGAATGACTCCAGAGGGCTGAAATGAAAAATAAGGAAATCAACAGTTTGCAGGCAGGTTATGTCAGTCAGAGGAAATCCTTGCATTGTTCAGTTGCTTCCCTGGGAACAATCCAAAGAAAAAAGGCAAAGCATAAGGCTAGCCTTGGCAGTGATACTACTGGTGGGAAAGCATCTGGAAGGATTCCTGCTGCAGTGGTTGCTGCCTCGCTGCACCAAGGTGGCCAGAACTTAAGGCAGGCCCTGGAGCTTAGTTTCAGTGTTCCAAATTAGAAATAAGGGTATGGAGGCATGTAAGAGGGAAACATCTGGGGTTAACCTTTAAAGAGAACAGCAATTTCAGAAACAATGTGTGTCACACAAAAGGAGTGCAAGAATTGATCAATTTCTTAACCAACATGAACTTGCTTTCTCGCAAGCAACAAAAGTAGAGAGCATTTCATCCATTCATTTTAAATGGAGACTCAAAAGGTAGTTTCTATGTAAGTCATGAATCCTAAAAATTCCGTTTTTTAAAACTCACTCTGAACTTGAATTGAATTATTTTATTAACTATGTTGGGATGCCACTTTTCCAAGAATTCACAGTGATTGAATTAATGAGTATACTTAACCTGAAAAAAATTTACATTTAAAAAGCACAATATGAACTAGAACTAAACTAAAAAACTTCTGAAGGGAAAAAAATCCTCCCTCAGGAGTCTTATTTATTTTTACTTCACATATAGAGTGGAACTAAAAACCACATTGATGAGAAGAAGGAATTTCTCTTTAGGACAAAGTTACTGACAAAGCCACGCACGCTGTTTTTAAAGCACATTATTTTAGCTCACATGTTTCATCTATTTACAGTGAGCAATAAAAACAAAGCCTTCAGTGAATTAGGAACCTATAGTGAGAAAGACATGAGTTATTTAACATCTACATGAAACTGCTGTGAGAGCTCATCTGGTGATTCAGGGTCTGGTATCATCAATATTCTGATGATACCCAACTATACATTGTGACCCCGGGCTAGAGATACTATCAAAGTCTTGTCCTAGTGTCTTGGAGGCTTTGAGGGTCTAGATGGGACAGAATAGGCTTAAACTGAACGCTAGCGAGACAGAGCTACTGTTTGTGCATTGGGGTTCCTCTATGCCCCTTGTTTTGTCTCTGGATGAGGTTTTACTGCCTCTGAAGGAGCTGGTTTGTGACTTGGGGGCCCTCCTGGACTCATGGCTTCTGCTGGATCAGCAGGTGGAAGATGTGGTGAGGAATGTAACCTTACTTGGGATGGGAGGACCTGACTACAGTGGCTCACCCTGTCATCATCACCTGGTTAGACTACTGCAATGTACTCTACATTCCAGGTGCAATTTAAAGTGCTGGTTTTAATCTATAAATCTCTTCATGGCTTTGTGCCAGGTTACCTGCAGGACCACATCTCCCCACTAGTCACCCCTGACCACTTTGTGCCAGGAGAAGCATCTGGTTGTCCCCCATTTTTGGAAAGTTAGGAGGACTGAAGCTTGAAAGCACTGTTTTTCTGTGATGAAGTTGGCCCTCTGGAATGGCCTCCTGCTGGAGATGTATTTATGTTCAACATTACCTGCTTTCCGGAAAAAGTCAAAAACAGAACTTTTCTGGAGGGCTTTTGGGGCCAGATATTGTATTGTTTGAAGATTTACAGATTTTTGTTTAGCTTCTTGTGTTTATTATTGTAAGCCACTGATAGTCTTTTTATGATTGCAGTAGAATAGAAATCTGATGACTAAATAAATAAGCGGTTGGGGAAGATTCTCACAGAGTAGATGGACTGTGAGAAATTAGTCCTTAGGCAAGGAACTGAACCTTTGAGACTTTCCAACCTCAGAGACTTAAAGAATGGCAGACTGTAGGAACTGAAACATTTGGGACAACAAATAGGGAGTTATTTGAAGTTTCTGAAGCAAACGCTCCTTAAGTGCCTGGATGATAAAGAGGATCTGAACATTTGTGGCTGGGAATTGTGACATGCATGATGAGTAGGATAAAGATGTAAGCCCATTTGTGCAAGACAAAGAAACAAATGGTACTGTACACTAATCTACAATTGTGATGGCTTCATATCTTTCCCATTCCACAAGAAGCAGAGTTTGTTTCTAGGTAATATAATTTGGTGGGAGATGAAAAATACCAGTGGTCTCTCAGTGGTCTACAATATGCATAAAGACATTTTGATTGTTCTAGGTTTATTTTGCTCACTCTAATAAAATTCTTTGGCCATTAAAGCAGGATAAAATGGAAGATTTGATGGAAATCTTAGGAGAAACTGAGTAGAAAATAAGCTCTAGCTTTTGTTGTGCAAAAGCTAGAGCTAACAATGTCAGAGATGGAAAAGTGAAAGAAGATCCATCTCAATCACAGAAAGAAGAGGCAGACTCACCAATATCTGTAGCTTGACTCTGGTTTCTGAAATGGAACTATACTATAGCAGCAGTACATTTGAAATCTTATTTAGTTCTAAAAGATCATCAGCAACTGTTTTTGCTCCTAGCCTTCAAAAATTATTTACTGCTATTTGCATACTGGCAACCAAACAAATGTGATGGTTTTAAAAAAACACAGATTAAAAAAACCTGGGCTGTAATCATCTTAGACAGATCCAATGTAATGGTATTGTACAGGTCTTTAATAGATATCACCTACCATTGATTATAACGTGGTACCCTGGCCTAGGATGTTGAATCAACTAAGGGAAATACTGGCATATTTACACACACCCTTCATACCATTTCAAACTTAAATATTCAAGCATGAGATTTGTAAATACTCTTGATAAAGCAGGACAGCAGCTGAACTTCAGTAGGGCTGCCCATTCATTGCTTTCATGTTTTGGTACTCTCTTGCAAGTTTTCCACTGGAATCACAAAAGCTAAAAATGTCTTGCTTTCACTCATTTTTAAAAAGGCATTTTTATTTATAGCTCTCAGGTACAAACTCTACCTTTCTGCTACCATGGAATTCAAGGTAGTATATATAGAGTTCTTAGGCAATGAGCCATCAGGGGCTTCTAAGATTCAGACTTGTTTTAGAAACAGGATGGCTGCTGCGTCACGTGCTTGAGATTGTGCCTTGGGACAGAGAATCCAATGAGCCATGTTTTAGACTTTACTACTGTTTCTGTCTTCTCCTCCCCCTACAGCATTATTCTATACATATTTATTCAAATGCAATTCCCACGAGGTTCAATAGCAGCACAAGATTGTAGCCTAGGTGTCCCTTCCCAAATATCCTGAATTACCCTGCACTGGCTGTTTTTTCCTGTCAAAGGTTCTAAGAAGCTTTTATACCAAAGATCTTCTTTTTTCACTTCAAGACCTTCTGAGTTGAAAGAAGAAAGTGCTTACTGAGGCACCTGTGGGTAACTCAGGAGCAACCCCTAGGGGTTGTATTCTACTACAACAGCATGTGATAAAATAATGCTTTGGGAACACACTGCAGTCATTTTCAGAGATTTTGCTGCAACCATAAGAAAACTATCTTAAGAAAGGATAGGTGAGATCCTTCCAATTTTAATTAATGCCCTAACCAATGTTTTATTTGACCAGCAAGGAAACTAGATTTTTGCCTAAACTGTTCCATTTGTTAAGTGCATCACTATGGGAAACTGGAAAGGGAAAATGTGCTGCAGTCATGAGAAGGATATAATATACAACCTTGCCAAAACAGGAATTAAAGGGTAAAAATAAAGAGAAGCTTTGGATGTTCTGGAAAGCACTTCCACTTTTCACTTATACCTGAAAGGGAAGTTATAATGGAGGGGGGGAGATCTAAAAGTTCTGTCAATATGTGAAGTTTCCATAAGTGTCCTTTCAGACATTACAAAGCACATAATGTATTTATCCATGTGTCAAATATGATTCTAAAATTTGCAATGACTAAATAAAGAAATCCATCTTATTAAAGAAGTTTAGTATTTGCCAGCTTATAGCACACTATGGTAAGCTGTACAAAACTGAGGCGAACACAGTCACAATATGCAGACTGAGTCTCCTCTTTGAAATTTCATCTGTGCTAGACAGAAGTATACATTAGCTTTCTTCTCTGTTGGGCACAAGGCTATCATTTGGTTCAGAACAAGAATTTCCTACATCTTGTTTTTCTTAATGTGGAAATCCAGAGGAAACTCTCTGCCACAAGGTATCTATAAAAAACTAAGGATTTAGTACCTAAGGATTTTTTTCATGAATTAGTATCGATAGAAAAATTATAATTATGGGCTAATTTATACTCTGATAGTATATGTTGTCCAGCTGCTTCTATTTGGATCTGCCTGCTAGTGGGTGGAGCTAAACAAACCAGGAAACCAGTATTAGTGGTTAGTTTACTCTTTCTTTGAAACCAAAATCCTTGATTTGAAATTCTTTTAACAAGCTAGAATCTTAAGACAACAAGAAGTCCTCACTTAAAACTTTAGCTTGTCAAGGGACCAACAATCCAGAAATTCTGATTCAGATATAACACTAATTAAAATATGACCAGTTTCCTGTATTTAGCAATTCCTATTAGCATGATGAACCAATCATTAGCTTGGGCATTGAGCACCAACATGCTTATTTGATCCCAATATGCCAGAATTCTTAAGGGGACTCTGCCCAAGCAGTATATGGTAAGAATCATCTCCAGGGAAACAATGTTTATGGGCTGCTGATATAATAGAAATTATTATATTAAAAAGCAAAGGTAGGTTAGTAACTTTGGGGCATTTATTTTCAAAGATGCACAAAACTCAAAACAGAAAGAATTACTAATTATAAGTTAGAGGCTAGTGGGCAAGAAATCTGAAAAGACTCCAGCAACCAGTAGACTTATAAATTGTATGTTTCTTTTTAGACAATAAAACCAATACTGTCATTAGAATAGGTGTAAGCAACACTTGCACAAGCCTACATAGCTTGCAAAAAGTTACTCATTTTGACAAGAATATGATACACAAAATCATCCCTAAAATAAGACATTTAAATTGAAATTAATTTTATTGGGTGTACCTCATGAGACATAACTGTTATAACTGGCTTTCTTTCTAATTTCTAATGTGAGCAGGTATGTCCCAATACCATGTGACCCTCTTGAGCAGAAAACACTCTAGATCTCTTCAGGGTCAAAAAATATGATCCATAAAAATGGAAGCCCTAAAACCTAATGCTTTTCACCAATAGTTCTTGATAAACACTGGCTATTCATGTTTAAGGATACAGTATGTACACAATTATACAAGAAGCCTAGATAACTGAAGAAGTTCTGTTTCAACTAGTATAAGATACCAGCACTCATATTTCTGGGACAGAGGAGAAGAGACCAATCCATTTCCATTCTGGAGAAAGTAACTGCTTTTTCCTATCCTGCTATATCCTGTTCCTCACGAATACTGTCTCTAAACAGCATTTTTACCACTCTAATGCTTCACATATAGAAGTCAGAATTAAACATTAAAATGGAAACTAATGAAAGTTAACTATCTGAATAATCAGTATATGCACTGAATGTGAAGTTGGATTTCTTTGCCCACGGAACTGATTTTCTTTTATACATATATTATTATTAATACACTTCTATCTGTGTTGTCCTAGCACTGCTAAATAATTTGGGATTGGGAATTGTAAATGAGAGATAGTTAAAATTATGATATTTTCAAGACAATACATCCAACCTTTCTTCATAATCATGTTAGCTTCTTTATTCAGCAGTATGAATGTGATCAACATATACTTACAATAAAGAACAAAACTGAATGATTCTAAAAGAATCCAATAATAGGCTTTCCCCCCCATTTTTACATACCTCACTGATACTAACGTCCCAAATCCTGTCATTATAGGAATATATAAGGGCATAAAATAGCACTGAAAGATACATTAAAAGCAGAATAGGAGCTAAGGCCTCTGACTAGTCCAAGGAGGAAAAAGTCTAACAGACTGGGGATATGATTCCCAGGTTCCCTGATTCCCAGGTTCCAAAGGAAAGAAAGTCTAAAGCTGACAAAACTAAGAGGGTGAGGAACCCTAATGGAAGTCTTTCCTAATTTTAAGAGATGAATATAGCACGAAGGACTGGGATGAAAGACTAGGATCCTTTTTCCCCCTGCAGGAAGGTATTAGGCCCAGACCCCAAGCTCTGGAAAGCAGAACTCCTGGTCTCTTACCTGGCAAAGCTTTCAAAGAGGGAAAAGCATGTAGAGGAGACAGAATTTGTTTCCCAACCAAGGCAATACAATTTCTGACTTATTTGGAAGGACAATTATAGGAGAGAGCAAACAGAAAGAAAATCAGATTTTTTTCTTAATTGGTGCAATACAATCTCTTTTGTTATCTAAACATTTACCTTCTCTTCCCATTGCCCAGCTTTCCCATCCCACAAAAATACCCTTCTCCCCCCTCCCCCTTATCTGCGTGCTTGGGTCTCACCTGTGAGTCTCCGCAGCTGCCTAGATATTCTTCCCCTTGCGGCTCCAGCTCCAAGATATTGGGGGTGGGGAGAATACCCCCAACTACCTCCTCTTTCCCTACTCCTCCAATCAAGGAAGAGGGTTTAGAGGGAACTGTCAGTGGTTCCCCTGGATAAGGAAGGCCTCTGGATAGGAGACATAGGGTATCTACAGCCCCACTTCAAGCCTCTCCCTCTTGTTTGGGTAGGAAAAAAAATGTCCTGCAGAAGTGAAGGCATGCAAGTGGCTTGGTAACCGGGAATGCGATGGAGGTAGCCCTGTAAAAGGATGTAGCAGGAGTCTCGGGCCCTTCTGTAATAGCTCTATTCAGGGGTTTGGAGGGGGAGGGAAAACCCCAAATTAGAAGTGGGGAGAAGGCAATCTATATCAGCCAAGAAGCTTTGCAAGAGACCAAGGGATGAGCTCTGAGGGAAAGAAGGCATGGACTTAATAGGATGCTGCAGTCCCTTCCAGCTGTTAGCGACTGCCTACAGATGTTTATAGATGAGGTATAAGGGACCTACAGATAACGGGTGAGGAGCAGAATTACAAGACTCTGCAAACGAGATTTACAGAGGTCCTTAACGGAAACCGGCGGGGGGGGAGGGGGAACAAAAAGGAATGAGAGGTCAGGTGGGCGGGGGTGGAGTGGTCCCTATAGAAGCCAAAGAAATCCTTTCAGATCCAGGGAATTGGGGGGGAGAAAGAATGGGAAAAGGGAGGGAATCTCTATAGGGGAGGGTGCTGTGGGGGTGGGGGGCCTGACTCTATGCGGCCCCCCCTCCCCTCTCTCTTGCCTCTTCGGGTTCCTCCGTCTGCTCCCTCCCTCTCACTCACTCCAGTTGTCCCCAAATCCAAGATGGCGCCCAAGGCAGGAGCAAGACCGGAACCAAGGCAGAGAAAACGTCAAGCGCATGCGTAGAGGGAAGGGGGCGCCGAGGAAGAGCGCGCACGCGCGATGCGTCAGGGGCGGGAGCCAGTGAAAACTCGCATGCGCCACAGTCGGGATAAGCGATGAACATTGTCCCGAACTTAACTAGCCTGGTGCGTAAAACGCTTCGGAGGGGAACTGTGCGCATGCGTCCTTGCTAGGGTCATTCTTGAGAAAAAGGTGAGTAGCGCGAACTGAGGAGCTAGGAACGTGCCGTAAGCAATTGTAGGATGGCATTACTGAATGGAACACAACGCACGCGCAGTAAAAAGAGGAAAGGAACAAGACCCGCCTTCATTGGGTTGTTGTAGAGTTGATGGGCGGGATACGCTTACCCTGACAATATGTAAAGTGAGGGGTGGGACCCTAAAATTTGCCTAAGAATGGGATTGGACGAAAAACATGGGGGAGGGCAAGTGCAAACAAAATCGACGTCTTGGTTGGCTGGGAAAAAAATAACGGCGCTTCAATGAAAGAAGTCAGATTGGGACGCCAACATGCCCTCAGGTGTGCTTTGATTGGGGCAATGTGTGAGAGCGTGGGGTTTGATTGGTAGGCCGAAGGGGTTAGGGGCGGAGTTCCTATCGCTCAGCTGTTACTGGGGCAAGATTTAGAAAGATGTGGCGCGCGCGCGCAGAGAAGTGGTGGGGACGAGGGGGAGCAATGACAGTTGTTCAAAGAGGGGAAATAAAGGGCGCGCTGGGCGACAGTTAAACCGTCACTGCAGGGGGTTGGGTGCACGCGCGCCCTCCAGTGGAGGGCGGAGCTCAAGCCTCCCGTCCCGGCGTTCCAGTTTCTTCTAGTCTTCTCAGCGCGCCCTTCCCCTCACCTCATGTGCAGCTCGTAACACCTTGACACCGGCGTGATTCAGGCCCGTGCCGGACGGGCTCCTTCCTCTTTTGTCAAAATGAGCGAGGTGAAGTTGGATCACTCGCTGTTTTAGGCGTAAGTATCAAATTCCAAATAGCGGACGAAAGGACAATAGAGAACACTTCCAAGCGTGCGTTGGGTTAGATGACAGAACCCACCAGTTTTGAAATAAGCGCGTCACCCTTCCCCCCTCCCGCCCCCGATCACATGAATTGGCCTGGCTAACTCCACCGATGCGACTGCAGCAGCCGACCTGGGATTGTTTATCCCAGTGACGTCGTTGACCCGGATTGGCTGAGCTACTGCGAGGGTTTCGTGTGCAGCCCGCCTTCCGTGAGGAAAAGGGAGTTCGTCGGTTAGGTTGAACTTGGGGCATGTCGAGGGGGTGTCTGAGACTTTACACGTGGCCTTTGGAGGGGGAGAGGCGAAGGAACAGGGAGTCCAGAAAGACGGCCAAGAGTGGCTGCAGGTTCAGACATGAGCTGAAAAAACAGAGCAGTGGGGAGAGCAAATTAGAGCTTTGATAAAATAATTATATTGCTTAAAACGATTAGGGAGGTATGTTGCAGCTTGAAGGAGTACTAGGCAGAATAACAGAGATGGCAAGGACATATGAGACAAAACTGGGGCCTGGGAAACTGAATAGAGACATACAGCTGAGAAATATATAGCTGGGTACATAGATGGAAAACAAGCTAGTTTGGAAAATTAAGACACAATGTTAATAGGTTGGACAGCTGTATTTTACCGATTGCAATTTTTGCTGTTATTGCAGCATTGTTCACAGGGCAGCGGTAAACACGATGTGCAGTTGTAGCTGGATTTGGCATATTAATTTGAAATGACTAGCCAGTTTTTTGGCTGCAGGTTCTTAATTCTGCCAAGCACATCATTGGATTATGTATGAGCTGGGTTGGGTTACTCAGATGTACAAACTGATCCTCATATATGAATTAGTAATACAAGTATTATCATATGTAGAAATTAGCATCTGTTGATCTTACTTAAAGCAAGAGGTTATTCAGGTATGTCAAACATTTACACTGAGGATTATTCTACCTATCCCTTGAAGATGCACTAAGACTGGAAATCTGTGTGCTTTCTGGAAAAAGCGTATTGAGAGATGGAAAGGGTAGCATAGAAATATTTACATTTTATTTGTGTCTGACAGTCTCCTTTAGGTACTGCTCTTGAGTAAGGTTAAGCTGGCAGTAGTTGAGATACAGGTAGTCCTTGAGTTATGACGGTAATTGGGACAGGAATTTCTGTTGCTAAGCAATGCAGTCGTTAGACGAAACATCACATGGCAGCATTGCTTAGTGACAACAATCCCAGCACTCCCTGTTGCCATCGTTAACCGAATCCCTCCAGTCGTTGGGTGAGGACCCACCTGATCCAAGCCATTCCCAGCTTGGTGTCTCCTAGCCCTGAGCCTCAGTAAGGTAAGGGACTGCCTCTGCCTCCTCTTGAACTCCCCCCACCTATCTCCTCCCCATCTTTGCCCTTTTGGCCACTCTGCACAGTGGCACTCCTCAGCGGTGGTGCTAGGGCTGGCCCGGGGCCTTCAGCAGTTTCAGCCGGCTGCCACTGCCCCCAGGCCTCAAGTATATGAGGCAGCTGCTGGCCGTGCCGGGCCTTCTTCCTGAGGAAAGCGTCTGAGGCCTTCCAAAGCATTGCAAGAATAGTGTGCCTGCCATTCTCCAAATAGCGCACCCTATTCTCACGATGCTTCAGAAGGCTTCTGAGGCCTTCCAAGGCATCACAAGAACGGGGCACGCTATTTGGAGAATGATGCAAGCAGCCTTGGGAAGAAGGCCTGGCATGGCCAGCAGCTGCCTCCATAGGGCCAGGCCAGGCACGCCTTGTCAGCAGGAGGAGGAAGATGGCTAAGGTCAGCTGGGCGCAGCAGGGCCTGTGGAGCGCAGGACGGCAGGGGTTTGGACTGTGGTGGCTGGCCATGGCCTGGGGCTTGAGGTGGCACTCCTCAGTGGTGCTGGGGCTGAAATAGAGGCCTGAGGGCAATGGCAGCTGACTGAGACTGCTGAAGGCTCTGAGCCTCTACTTCAGCCCCAGCGCTGACACTGAGGAGTGCTGCTGTGCAGAGTGGCCAAAAGGGTCAGAGATGGGGGATATAGGCGGGTGGGGGGAGTTGAAGCACCCCTGCAGTCATAAGTGTGGGTGGGCTGCCAAGTGCCCAAATTTTGATCATGTGACTGCAACAGCCGTAACTTTGGGGACCGCACATAAGTACTATTCATTCAGCAGCATATAACTGAATGGTCGCTGAACAAATGGTTATAACTCAAGGACTACCTGTAGATCTTTCTTGATGCAGTACCACAGCTGGTGTTTCCTCCTTGTGGAAATATACCAGGCTAATTTCCACTTTCAAGAAGTTGCTGAAAAAGTTTAAAGTTTTCAGTCTCCCAGTTATTGCTCTCTCATTTTAATTTTTATACTAATTTCAAATTGCCTGCTTATATTTTATTTATTACATATGTTAACATTGCTGCTGGGGGCTGTGTGTTTTTACTTTAAAACTGGAATATAAATAATATGAACATAATTTAAATAAACAAAAGTCCAGGTTGCTGTTCTATCTATATACACAAGTCCAATTTAATTAACTGAGGCTTTCTTCTAGATACTAAACATATAGTATTTTACTGAAAACAAGCAGACCTTGAAGGAATATGAGGGTTTCTTGTTGGCACATTGCTTGACGCTATTTATATTATTTAATCATGAGTTTGGATCTGGAATTAGTACATTATATTTATATAATTATTCCTAATAGTGGAATTTTTAGTAACAATGTCTGATCATTCATTTAGGTTAATATACACTATTCAATGATATATAACATAATTCCAGTAATATATAAGAAATATATTATACAATTTTTATCAGTTGAATAGCCACTTAAAATACAAATAAGTCTCAGTCTTTTGTATTTAATAAATTATTTTATCATCTCTCCTATGAACCAAAATAGCAGTTCAACTTTATTCATACACCAACCATTCTACTGTCTAGCTTCCAGTCTACAAAATGGTGAATTTTACATAGTATAGCTGTATAGAGAAGGGAGGACACACAGCTGGGACACCTGAGTATTCTGGAATGTAGAATGAATAGCACTGACTTGATCCACTTAGATTTGCCCCCATTTGTCTCTGGGGAGACGATAATATAGGCCAGCTGCACAACACAGCATGGCACAGAGGCAGAGAAGGAAAGCACTGGTCATGAGGAGGCGCTGGCTGCAGAGGGTACGATCCGCCTGAGAGTAGAAGTAATGATAGTGAATAATTTTTCCCTTGCGATCATCCATTGTGGAGCAAACTGGTCTCAGTACCCAGATACTGCCCATACCACCACTGCCCACACCTATCTTACCTGATCTAGCATGCTGGATAGGGCAGGATTAGTTTGATAATGTGATTGATAGCAAATCCCTGGCATTTCCAAATTCATGCTCTGTTTCCCTGTTACACATTTTGGTGGCTTTCTGGGAACAAAATGGAATATTACATTAATGAGTTAAGAAATGTTTGCAACAATGCCCCTTCCTATTAGCTCACCTGGTCTTGGGGAGAAGGGATGAAGGTGCAATGATGTTAAGGCAGTTCTCACGGGATAATGAATTTGTGATAACAGCCAAGAGATGAATTGATTTCTGGGCATCTGGACCTGTGGATGGAGTTAGTGGAAGGAAATGTCAAGAGAAGATGAGCAAGGAATCAAAATTCTTGAGATATTTGAGAGAATATTGAAATAGATTTGGTGGGGGGAAAATCACTCACCTCTGAGACCCAATTTTGTCCCACTGATGGTCAGACCTAAATGTGTACCATTGGGAAGATCTGTGCCATTGTGGAGATCAAAAGTCAAGCCAACCATGATAGATACTGATGTAGGTGATTCAGCAGTTGTCATGGAAGGAGGTGATGTGACATTTTCCTGAGTCTTATTTTGGATACAGAACTTTAAATGTGCCAGAGACTTCAGCAGAGAGTCCCAGTCCTTAGATATAAGGGAAAAAGGAATGAGAATTGCTTCTATTCCCATTTTTTGCTTCTTCCTTTAAAATATCTATCCAACTCCATATGGCCTCACCTTTAAAATCTTCTTTGTTAATTGTTATTCAGAACAGAGGCCGCAAACAGTACGCAATACAATGAGGGAGTTTCTGGATTTCTGAATTGGAGATAACATAGCAAAACCTAAGCCCTAAGGGTGAGGGTAAGAAGGATGTAGTATCATCTTAGCTCTAGAAGAAACTAAAACATTTCCTGGAGAAACTACTAGAACAACCAGAAAAAAATGGAAAAGAGATTGGTAACATGAACCCTTTGAGTTTTGTATGGTACTATATTTCAGCTTTTCTAATTTCAAAAATCAAAGCAAAAATTAAATAGCATTATTGAATTAATTTTTTTCTTTCTCTGCTCCAAGTGCTAGAACATTCAGCATTATATTTTCAAGGACACCTTCCTTTGAAAAAGAAACTATTTTAATTTTTTTTTAATTGTAACTTATGTGTAAGTTAGAAGACAATTATAGGAAAATAGAACTGTGGCCAATCAGCCTGAAAACATCGGTACAATGACCTGCCCATTAGAGAGAATCAACCTAAACATCTGGAAAACAGCAAGGGAAAAATAATGTATCCATACTGCATTTTCCTTCATGCCTCTTAAGTTTTCTCCTGCTTTTTTCTCTTAACAATTGAAATCTAATTTCATTGCATGCGCTGGCCTAAATTTTTACTTAAAATTCTAATCTCTAGCTCACCTCTTTGACATCAGGATTATGAATATCATGTGACTGGATGTAGGCAGCAAAACCAACAAAGGCAACAGCCAACGAAAGGAGGCAGAAGAAGAAGGAGACCAGAGGTGGATGTCGTTCCAGGCAGATACGCAGGGAGGCCAGTAGAGAGCAGATGACCATGGTAAGCCCTAGGGGTGAGGGTAAGAAGGATGTAGCATCATCCTAGCTCTAGAAGAAACTAAAACAGTTCCTGGAGAGACTACTAAAGCAGCCAGAAAAAAATGGAAAAAAGACTGGTAACATGAACCCTTTTTGTATGGTACTGTATTTCAGCTTTTCTAATTTCAAGAATCAAAGAAAAATGTGAATGGAAATAATAAATATATTCATTTAATCTCATTATTGCTTAGATAATTTAAACTGGTGAAAATCTTTCATGGCACTATATACTCAAAGAATGCAAAGGGAGGCTACTTGTTTAAGATCATACTTCCATTGTGATTGCCATGAAATAGGAAGCTGATTTTTTTGTCTGTGCATTCAGATATGGGTATGCTTAAAAAAAAGATTCCTAATCTGTATTCTGGAGTTATATAATCAAAGAAAAAGGTTGTACATTACTGCCCACTGATTTTTAAATTATGTCTAATTCTCTCTATTTGAAGGCATGTCTACTGAAGTTAAAAATAGCCAGCTTCTTCACCATGCCAACTGGCTAAATAAATCTGCTTGTAACAGAATTTGTAATTTAACCTGACATAATTTTGTGATACTTTCATATTAAAGACAATGTTTGATTATGTTGTATTTGAAGTTAGCAGATTACAACACCACAGAATTGGAAAGAAACAGCTGGAATTGTGGAGGTAGAGAACTGGATATTCTGTCTGATACTATAATTTCATCAAAACCGTGTCCTGTCTTAGAACATGAGGATGCAAAACCTCATATCTGAACATGCACTACAAGAAATGTTTTACAAGACTGGTAGTAGCACATAGCATAGGAAATTAAGCATCATCTTCTCAGTCATCTATCATAGAGTTAGCAGTAAACAGACAGGAAAGGGTTAACTTCACATCTTCTACCTAGGAAGCAGGCCTTAAGACTTCTTGTCCTGAGGAGGAAGCCTCTCCTTTCAATCTTTAGCTCTGCCTGTTAGAAGAAGCAATGTCTTTTCTCTTGGCTCCATTTTACGGGCTGCTAGCAAACAAGTAAAGGATCACTGCACAGAAAACAGGCCATAGCTGAGAGACTACTTGACAGCTTAGGATTGGAGACCACCCGCCTCCTCAAGTAGAAATGGGGAATAACAGCTTTCAGAAGCACTGGATCAGAGTAGAGGAGGCAAATGGCAGTGCTGGCACTGAGCCTTCTACAATGCAGCCAAAGCTCTTCTTGGTGGTCCTCTGGCAGCCTCTCTGTTCTGATGGACTAGGCTCCAGGTGATGTCAGCTGCAGGAACCTTCCAGTAGTCTGAACGAACACCAGGTGATGCCGATAGCGGTGTCCCTCCAGTAGCTAAGCCAGCACTAGGTAGCACCAACAACAGCAACCTTCCAATGACCAGGAATGTTACAGAGGCTAAAAAAATCTTCTGCACAACATTCAAGCCCTTCAGGCTACAGCAAGGAGCAGGCCTTAGAGATTCCCCTTCTCTTCATTGTTAGAATGTTAACAGAACTGGGAGCACCAAACTAGACTGGTGGAATTTTCTGAGCATGGGAACCAAAATGGATACTTCCAAAATATTGCAGAACAAAAACAAATGAACATTGTGGTATTAAATAAACAATTAACATCATCTCCATTAAACCAAGACTCAGAAAGAAGATTGATGGCAATAGGAAGGCTCCACTATAACATACTCAATGATAAATGAAGGTTAAGGTATACATATCTACTTTTTTAGATACTGTAACATAATTTCCTTTTTTTTTTTTGTAATAAAGCTGCATACTCTGAGTTGGTGAGAATCTTGCTTTCTTGGTTGTGAACTGCTCTAAGGAACTTAACATGTATATGTTGGAGGATGTAGCCATGAGCTGGCCTGGGCAGGCCCAGCAATGGTAGCTTAGGATCCCGAGGAAAAATAGGCTCCTGCTGGGTCCAGTCTACCCATACAGAACATGGGAGCTCAAGCCCTGCTCAGTCTTAAGTGGAAGTCCCCAGAGCTGAATTATATGAAATACTGAATCAGCTCAGGGGAAAAGAAGCCATTCCAGAGCAAGTGGGAAGAGAGAAGACCAGTCATCCTTATTCCCAGAAGCTCATTTAGCAAATCCTACTCTTCTACAACTTCTGCTTACTCAAAATCCTTTTTGTGCCTATGTGAAAATGAAAAAAGAAAAAAAACAAGACACCTTAAAAGACATGAGCAAAAGAGATGCAGAAAGAAAATAGACACAGGGTATACAGTTCATTCAGAAAGTATTCAGACCCCCTTCACTTTTTTCAATTTTGTTATGTTGCAGCCTGATACTACAATCGTTCAAATTCATTTTTTTTCTCATTAATCTACACTCAGTACCCCATAATGACAAAGTGAAAACAGAATTTTAGAAATGTCTGTAAATTTATTAAAGGTGTAAATTTATTAAAAAGTGAAGGGGGTCTGAATACTTTCCGAATGCACTGTATGTCAGAAACAGAAAGACAGACTGAAATGTAAGAGCACCTTGCCTTTGGGCTTTTCAGCATATTAAAGTTTTGTTTTGTTTTTTACTAAGTTTATTGCACTAAAAAAATACAGATAATTAGGAATTATAATCTCCTGCAAGAAAGTATGTGAGACATCTGAGGTCTATTCTTCATGGGATTCAGATTCAGATGAACTTTCAGATGATGATTTTATGTAATCCACACTTTCACATTAGAGGCTGTTTAATACTGACTTATTTCCAGGCAGCTAAGATTAACAGATCAGCTAAAATGCTCAATCTGAAGGTAGGACTGGACAGTTGTACTATCAGTGACTGTAAGGGATCACAAGATCCTGCTAAGGTATTAACTTCAGGTTTCAACACAGATTTTAGAATGCCATTTCTGATGAACAGCCAAACCTAATGTATCCTCCACATTGGGAAGGATGTTGTACTTCCCTCTCAAGGATATCATGGAGTAACTAATTAACACCTAGTATTAATGAACCAGTAGCAGGGAGAAGTGCTCACAGATCCAAGAGATTGTAGAACAAATGCAATACAGGTAGTTCCCAGTTTAAGAATGAGTTCCATTCCCAAGGTCTCTCAGTTTGAGCTAGTTTGGTATAGCAGTTAAGGCATCGGGCTAGAAACCAGGAGACTCTGAGTTCTAGTTCTGCCTTAGGCACAAAGCCAGCTGGGTGACCTTGGGACAGACACTTTTTCTCAACCCTAGGAAAGAGGCAATGGCAAACTACTTCTGAAAAACCTTGCCAAGAAAACTGCAGGGAGTTGTCTAGGCAGACTCTGAGAATTGGACATGATTGAATGGATAGGGGGGAAAAAAGCAGGGAGGAGCGCTCACAAATCCAACAGATTGTAGAACAGACATAGTACAGGTAGTCCCCAGTTTAAGAACAAGTTCCATTCTCAAGGTCTGTCCTTAAGTCGAATTTATATGTAAGCCGGAACAGTATTATTGTATAATACTGTATATAGTATTGTGTAATTAACTCAAACCATTGTGTATTTAACTCGAATCATTGTGTATTTAACTAGAATTTTGCTACAGTATGCTCCGTTCTTAATTATGGATTGTCTGTAAACCAGGCATTCTTAACCTGGGGACCACCTGAAATGAGTATACAAAGCAGCTGCACTGGAAATCAAGGCAGCTGTCTGTTCCATCATTACCTGGACTTTGGTGATATGGACACATGACTTCCTCCCATGAGTGCTAACAGAAGCCATATCCCCAAGAAAAGGCATGAACCAATTAGCCAGAACAGCAGAATTTATAAAGAAGCATATCTAAGGACTCCTTACAGTTTGCAGCCAGATCCATGGTTTATGGAGTGCTAGCACAGAAGTACTTGTGGTTCAAGAACTGAGAAATGGACTACTAATTAAAAACCTACTTTGCAGTTAAGGGATTTGGGGGAAGCATGCTGACTCAGTCCTTGTAGAAAACAAGGTTAAAATGAGATTCTTGTGTTACTTCCAGAGAAGGAGGTGAGAAGGTACAAAAGAAAATAATATTCATTCTTTTGGTCCACAGACTACACTCCAATCTTTTTGTGAGTCAGGAAGCAGATAGGAAAATTACTAGAGTTCTCAGGCCTGCCAGCACAGATACATAACTAATGGGCAAGGCAGAAAGGCAAGAACCAAGGAAAATGCCCCTCAAATTGATAACACTGCCTTACTGGGGGGGAAGGGGAGACTGAAAAAATGTTGGCATATCTGGAAACCACATACAAGGACAGATGGGTTTTACAGACTATTCAGTTGGAATATGTGCTAGAATTCACAAGAAGATAAAAAGACAGGTTCCTGCCATCCTCCATCTCCAAAAATAAAAAGCAGCAGCTCAGAATGAAGAAACTAATAACTCCCTTACTGGACATTGTTTTCATAGAGCATGTCCCCGTACATGAGAATTTTTCCAGCACGTTTTTCATTCTGTTTACAGAGCCAAAGAAAAAGAAGACATAGAAAGCCATCTGGAATCTTAGATTGCTGAACACGCCCCAATCTTTTGGAATTGAGACATTGGCTGAAGTCAACATATGATATGATTTTCTAGCTTCAATGGACCTATCAGAGGCCTACTCACACATCCTAATCAGGTCTTCCTATTGGAAGTTCTTCAAATTTACATGCATGAGGCACCAGTTCTAATTTAAAATGTTCGCTTTTGGACTTGCTTTCAGACTCAGAGTATTTATCAAAGTTCTTTGTGCAACACCTCAGGATTCAGGTTGTTTACATTTATTCATCTGGACGATCGCATCAGACCTCCTTACATGGAGAGATCAGTGAACAGCCTCACTTTGATGCCTCCAGGAATGGAGTTTCATGATTAATTTCACCAAGAGCACACTCATACCCTTAGAATATATTCCTCATCAGGGAATTACCATCAACATAGGGGAAGGGAAAGTATTCGTCTCTCATGTACACCTTGTGAGGAAGACCTTAACATCCAGGAACCCAACCCTCATGATACTGGCAAGATATAATAGATGATTGTTGCAGCTCTGGATTCAGTACTATGGGCTTGTTTCTATCTCAAACCACTCTGGTGGCTCCTATTTCATAAGATGCCAACTAAAGATCAATTGTTGTATTAGTGGCTAACCCCAGCCAATCTGGTGCAAGGAATACCACAGAGCCTGTCAAACATGGTCCAGGAATTGTAGTCCCATCATAAACTGACACTGCTTTTTGACAGCTGGAGTTAAGGGTAATATGACTGGCTCTGAAAGCCCTTTTACATCAGGTTAGTGGGTGGCACCTATTGGTGTGAATACATAATATAACAGAGTTTGTATAAACAATCTGGGGGGAACCAGATCAAGGGATCTTTACAAAAAGCCAAAGAACTGGTGACATAAGTGAATAAATGCTTATTCGTATCAACAGAGTAGATAAAAGGATCACTGAATATCACAGTTAATAGCAAAATGATTAGCACTTGTCTCAGGATGAATGGTTATAGCTACAGATTGTTCACAAGATTGCAAAAAGATGGGTTCCCTTTGATCAACCTATCTGCAATAGCAGAAAACCACCGAGGTGATTCTTTTCAAGACTATAGAGCAAAGGGGAATGATGCCCTAGTAGCACCATAGTTGGCTTTATACATTCCCTTTGACACCAGTGCTATCCAGAACAGTAAACAAAGTGAAGATATTCAAAGTATTGGTGATTTTAATCCCTCCATTCTGTCCTAGGAGACCATGGCTCTCTACCCTGTAAAGATGAGTGAGGACCCTGTGGCATCTCCTGAAATGGCCAAACATCAGTAAAGGCACAATTCTTTACTGGAGCCAGACAGGTTACAACTTTGAGACTGGGAACCTGAACAGGGGCCTTTTTTGAGTTCTGGTCCTCTAAGCTGCAACTTTGAGACTGGAAAATTGAATGGGAACATCTGAGTTCTGCCCTACTAGGCCTGGAAGTAGAAATCCTCTTGGCCTTTCAGAGCCCAACCACCACTGATCTATCATCTGATTTCGGGCGCCTTTGAATGTGTGAAAAAAAGATACTTGTGGCACCACCAACAAAGGATCTGCAACGATTGAGATTCCTTTAAGTGGGCCTGGTTAGAGTTCTAGCAACTAATAGATTACATAGATAATGGTTTTGGATTCAGTCCTTCTAGATAGATGAGGGCCATCTTTATCTGACAATTTTCATGTGCACAGTTTCCTCAAAGCCACAGCCTCTTCTCACCCCAGTCCCTTCATGGGACTTGGCATTGAATCTTCAGACTCTAATGGCTGCTCACTTTGAATTCATTAGGCAGTTCCCTATTAGCATGCTACAGTTCCTTATTAATTTCTTTGATAGGACTGACTTCACTAGAAGGGTCAGGAACTAAAGGTCTTTTCAGTTTTAAATCTGTGTATATTTCATTATGACAAAAGTGATGCTAAGACCAGATCCCTACTTTATGCCCAAAGTCCATTCCAAATTCTACCAAACACAAAACTACCATCCCACAAGTAACCTGGCCCCGTGCCATGCAGGGCTTTAAAGGTGATAACCAGCACTTTGAATTGCACTTGGAAGCATACTAGAAGCCAGTGCAGCTTGCACTGTAATGGTGTTACACAAGCAAACTTTGGAGCACCAGAATTGTGTATGCCACTGCATTCTGTGCCAGTTGAAGCTTCCAAGTGTTCAAGGGTAGCTCAGTGTAGAGTGTGTTATATAATAAGGCAATAGATTATTCATACTCATAACTTTTTATTTTGATGTAAAAAAGTACCACGTAATATACATTGTTGCGTGATAATATTGTATCATTATATAATCAAGCCACTCACACACTGAAATTACATGGGCAAAAGTGTCTGTTCTTCTAGAGATGGTTCTTTTCAAAATAGGAGCAATATGCTGCCCTGATCTGGCAAGCTCTCTTGGTAAGTCCAGCTTCTGACAGTGGCACCCTTGGCCTGGCTGAAGCATTCTGGGTATCAGCAGCTGTAGGACTCTCTAATGGTTCTAGCAACTCGTCACCTTTGATCTCACAAATATTATGTAGGATGCAGCACGTAGCTATGACCACAGGAATGAGCTTCTCTCTCACATCTAGTCTCATTTGCAAGCATCTCCAACGAGCTCTCAAGACCCCAAAAGCTCTCTCCACACATGTTCGGCATTTGGCGAGCCTGTCATTGAACTTTTCTTGGGCCCCAGTTTTTGGTGCTGGATATGGTTTCATTAGCCAGGGGCGAAGTGGGTATGCATGATCTCCAATGACAACAGGAGTCATTGAAACCCCTTCTAGTACTGTTGGAGTTTGTGGGCCAAATGTGCCTTCATCCATGCTGTTGAAAAAAGGAGAATTATGCAAGATGCGGGAATCATGAGATCTCTCTGGAAATCCAACATAAATATCAGTAAAACGAGATTTACTATCCACCAAAGCCTGCAACACCATTGAATAGAAGCCTTTGCAATTAATGTAGGAGTCAGCAGAGAAGGGGGGGCAGAGAATGGAGATATGTATTGCATCAATTGCACCAAGGCAGTTGGGAAAGCCCATATCCTTGAAGCCTTCCATAATATCTTGTGGATCTCCCAGCAAAATTGTTTGGGCCAGGAGCCTACTATTTATTTCTTCACAGACCTCTTCAAATATGGAGCATGCTGATGAAATTCCCACCCCAAAGAGCTCTGAGACAGTCTTGTAACTGTCATGATGTGCAAGTTTCCAAATGGTCATGGCTACCCTTTTTTCAACAGGAATGTGTGACCTCATGCCGGTGTCTCGACGCTGTAGTGCAGGACGCAGTTCCTCAGCAATATACATCAGTGTGGAACGTGACATTCTGAATAAAGAAATCCAACACTTATCATCCTGTTCTGAAGAAATCATTCGCTCCCACCATTCACTGCATCTTGGAAGCATCCAGTGTGATCGCTCAGACAGGGCCATCAGTTCATGCTCATAGTGCAGTGCAGGTGAAGATGAGTATACCATAGTAACCACAGAGACTATAGCATTGCGATGAAGCCGTAGCAAAGCTCTCTTACGACGAACGCTAGCTGAGAGGATGCGCCTCAGCACTGCAGCTGATCGGCGAAAGCGCCTCCGCTGAAGAATCCTTGCTATTGCAAATATCACAGTACGCCTGTTCAGCATCCATTGTTGCACTAGCAATTGAGAAGTTTGAACACAGGCAGCAACAAGAGCCAAGCACTCTTGCTCCATTTATCCAGCCAGTTTTAACAATAACAGCAGGTTCAGGAGGAAATGATGTTAGTGTGCTGTGATAGAAAATCTTTCCCCCTGGTCAAGGCAGAGATGACATCACCAATCAGGGATCACTCATAAGCAGTCCATGCACTTCGTTTGGATAGGCACTGTTGAATTTAAGGGTAACACATTGTAACTGGGCCTTGTTCACTAAAAAAGTCATATTTATAATCCAATTGTGAAGGTTTTTTTAAAAAGTAAACTGAGCAGAAAAGTGGTTTCACCAAGTTCAGCCATTACATATTCTCCATTTAAAAATGTTTTAAACTTTCAGAGATTCATATATGGCTTTTCCACAAATATTTCCCTTTTCTACAAATATTCTTTCAGCTGGACAACTCTCAGTCATACTCAGTCAAACATACAATATTCTCCACACCAGCCATGACTGAGCTAGCATGACTGAATCCATGACATCTAAGAAACAGCTGCAATAGTACAGCCTCTCTGCAAGTTCTAGGTCTGCCAAGCCCCGGTAATAAGGAGAAGATACTCTACACATGCTCAGACACTCATTGCTGATGCAGATTAATGTAAACACATTCCAGATAAATATTGGCAAACTAGCTTAATTTAAATTCTTACCATTTTCAGAAGCTCTATCCATTATATATCTGTTATTCCGCCCAAAAGCATTAAATACGAGCCATAGCTACAGCTGAATAAAAAAAAAAATCCTCTTTTCTGTGAAATGAGCAATATACATATGTATTCTTAGTAGTTAACATCCATGGAATTAAAGTAGTTTTAGAGACCTACTGACCAAACAATTGAGTTCATTTGCATCTTTCCTTTGTCCTTAATAATAAAAAAGAGAAAAATAGCATTTGGAACTGACCGAATGTTATTGGCTAGAGGCACATATGCAGCCCATAAATATACTTCCTTTCTTTACATATCACAATTTTCCATGTTTTCTTAATACATTATGGCTATATAACTGTACTTGATAACGAATCCCATTTGAACTTAGTGGTATTCACTGCTGAGTAATAGTGGGCTGGATAAAAATACAGATCTGGTAGGTTCTGTATTGTTTGAATATAGCTTACCATGTTTGAAACTAGCTACTGTGGTTAGTAAACCATGGTTTATGGCTTACTCAACTGTGATGAACTAAACCAGTTGCAAATTATTCAAAAACCAAAGCATGGCTTAGAGCAGTATGAATCCAGTTACAAAGTCGTAATTTTGGGACCTTATTAATATCAGATACCAGTTTAAATAAAGGCAAAGATCTTCTGCATGCTTGTGGGGATGACAAAGAACCCTGATCTGATCACCATTTAATCTCATAATCATTCCCTAATCACTAAAAGACAATCTTGAGAATGTGAAAGCACAATAGGGAAAATGGAGATAGGCAAAAATAGTATATCCTAGAATGGAAGGGTAGAAAGCATGGGGACAGATCAAGTAGTTTAAATCAAGAATACCGTAAGCAACTTATGGTTCTAGGGCCAGATGCAATATAATCTTCAAAGATCTCTTAAAACAAAGCATAACATTTCACTGGCAGCCCACTTGGTGGGGTGGAAAAGGGATGCCCCATCTTCCACTAAATTGCAGCCCTTAAAGAAATGCAGCTTTGGACAAAAAAGGCTGTTAGTCCTGGTTTAAATGCTAAGGACATACTAGATATTTTTCAATATGTTATTATTTCAATTGTATTTCTCAGGGACAGCCCGTTTTCTAAACAATCCCTGACAAAAAGTTACGGAGTCCCTCCTTTTACCTTTTTTAAATGCCTAATTCAGTTATGTGACTTGTTAGCATATTGTTATCTTTGTTGTATATAAATGCCCATCATGAACATTGTTACATCCAAGGTGCAGAAACTGAACTTCACGTACCTACTTGGATAGTTCTTTCAGGCAAACAAACAGCTTTAATAGTTACAACTGTGAGCTAATTAGTGAAGATACTGAGGCTGAGAACAAATAGCTTGCAAAACAAAAAAAAATCTAGTAAATCAACAGTACAGGCATAATCAAACCAGGAACCTGATTTATAGTTTGGTCTCTTAAGAAATACCCTACACTAATTCTCTTGCTATATTACTTTGTTAAAAAATAACTAGGGGAACTATTAAGTCAGGGTATAGCTATTTACTGAGGATATTAATGTTAGCATGCAGCTAGAAGGTTTTATCAACTATGCCACTTTTGTAGCAAGTTTAGATGGCAGAAATACAGCTTTTACAATAATTACCCTATAATTGGTGCAGGTTCTCAAACATGAGGCCCACATGTAGCCCACTGAGTTTTTTTTCTTGTGGCCTGTTGTAGCTCAAAAATACAAGGCATTGCCAGAGCCTATCCTGCCTTGCTGTCTTGTCTCAAGCTCGAGCGCTGCACTATCATGTGTGATCCACAACAGCTCAAAAATTTAAGTTGCTGCCAGAGCCCAAATCCTGCCAAGCAGCTCTGCAGGCTGTTGCTGTCCACTGCCGCTGTTCTGCCCTGCTGCCTTGTCTTGTGTGCACTCACTGTGCTGGCATGTGATGACCATACAGGTGTGCAGAGCGAACACTGCCAGTGATGTTGTCAATTGTGCTGGTTGGCACCAGGGAGGTGCACAGAAACAACAGCACCGAGGTGTAGGACAGCAAACAGGTTGGAGATTGCAGTCATGGCAATACAATATTTTACTGTTTTACAGTAGGCAACATATTTTTGTTTTTATTAACCATTTTAATTATTAAAGTATTATAATTGATTAATACATTTTAATATTTAATACTTGTTGCATTTTTGCATGTGTATGAATGAGGCCTATTAATTAGCACATTTTATGTAATGTGACCGTATTCATTTGAGTTTGAGACCCCCACTCTGGTGCTTTCTAACTAGAAAGGAAAGAAAAGGAAACAATTCTATTGGGTTTGCAGAAATGCTGTTATATGGATTAGGATTGGGGATTATGTTTATAGTATTTTTGTAGCTTCTCTAAATTTTAAAATGTCAGGCCATATTTTAACTAACCAAGACACAGGTCACAACAAATTTATAAGCTTTTGGGAGTGTTGTTATTTATTTTATCCCACCTTTCTTGCCAAATCTGATTAAAGCAAGATGTTGTATAAAGTTGAAGCATGCAAGAAAGATTAAAAAAATGTTTTGATAATAAAGAGATGCAGTCAACTGTGCTTGGTTTAAATGATCTGTGAAGGCAGTATATAAATGTTTTAATACCAAAACCAAGCAAAAATATTGTGGAAAAGATATGGTTCATAAAGTAAGCGCTGTTATGAAAATGGGGCTGTTTATAAGCATGCGTATGAACTGTTGAAAGTGATGTCATTTGCTCAGAAACTTTGTATTTCACCAGGCCATTATGTCCCCTAACTCCAGATGCAAGCACAGATCCCCAAATTGTAGGATAAGAATGTTACAGTTCATCTACTAACATGGCCCAGTTGTCTGGGGGGTGGGAGTGGGGAGGGGGGTCCAGTGGAAACCTGCTATATCTATAGCATTCTACTCCACATTTCTCTATATTATATGTCATGATATGGCATGTATGCAGATGCTACTATAAGGGTCAGTAATTAACTGTTCCATGTGTTTTGTCCTGCTTTAACAGTTTCTTTGTTGAGATCAAGAAAATTAGATCTGAAAAACAGGCATATAGAAAACAGAAAATATATTTCCTTATACAGTCATGAGCTACAATTAGCTTATTGTTCCCCATGTTAATAGAACAATAGTCTGAGGCAGATTGCTGCATCCTAACAAAGTGTACTTTTCCCCACCACTTCTGGACTCTATCTCAGCCTGAAAATTTGAAGAACTGTAAACCAATAGTCTTGGACAAAAAAATACACGGTACTTGTCTTTTAAGGATTATTTATGGCCATTTATTTCCTTACATCTACCAGTCTTGTATAACTTGCCGGAACCATTCAGAAAGGCTATTAAAAACTAAAGCCAGGTCTTTCTCTAGGACAAGGAGTGAGCGTGAGATTGCATAGTTAAACTAGTGTGTGCGTGTATTATATCTCCTGAGATATCTACACTCTTTATGCATGGGATGGAGTGAAGAACAGCTGCTGTGAGGAATAATGTATCATGATAATCAGGGACATCATCCCAGAGGTAGAAAGCTAGTATGGTAGTGAGAGATGGCCTATATTCAGCAAAAAATGCAGACATTATACTGGGTATAACCTGCAAGGGAAATGGTACATGTGAGAGAAAAGGGGAATAGGTCATTATTTTGCTGGGAAAAACTCCCCCTCCCAAGCCCTATTTATATCAGATTTGCAGCACTTTTGTCCATTAGGAGAATGTTTTAATTATGAGTGGGTACACAGTAATGGGAAGGGGCAATAGAGAAGAGCATGTTCTAAATTCTAAAAATTGGGGAAAAAATGAAATACAAAGTTTTTTTTGTCATGACTCATGCATGGGATACAACCATAGTACGGATGCAAAAAGAGCTTATGTTAAAAGTTTGTATTGTTGCTTGGTTCTGTATATGCCAGGCTGGCTATAGTTTCTTAACTTTACATGTGATCAGACTTTTTTTTTTCTTATGCATGCATTATATCTAAGTTTTCCTCATTGGGGCCCAGTGAAGGACATGTGATTCTTTTATTTTCCCAATAAGACTCTGAAGTAGACCTAGCTGAGAAATAATGCCCGGCCTAAAGCTCTCCAGTTAATTCACAGGGATTCTGAATCTTCCGAGCACACTCATCTAACCATATCACAAGATTTAGGCACTACTGATAAAGTCCTGTAGTTGGAGCCCACCGGTTCATTTTTCGGAAAAGGGCCTTGAACTTCCGCCTCAAAGCTTGTCCTGATACCGCCGCTCGAATGCCTCTGCCAGCTTTCACCTACTGTACTTAAATCAACAATGGGCTGTCTACGGTAGCTAAAGAATTTGTAATTAGTGCTTAAGAACCAACGATCTGAACAAAAGGCATATTCTGGAAGGGTTGCAATGAGAAAAGGAACAGCTGGCGGGAGGAGAGAAGAAAGAGAAGGATGGCCTACAGCATCAAAGCAACAGCCCCGTCTTACCTCCGTCCCCTTTCCTTCTCTCCTACCCTCCAAACCGCAGCTGAGGCACCTTCCCGCTTAATGGAGGCCGCCTACGATCGAGGACACTACTATCCCTTTAAGAGGAAACTGCGCCGCTGATTGATTTTGCGCGGCAATCCTATTAGATACTTTAGCGCACATGTGAAAACGACACTTTCCCGCGCGCCGCCGTAGCTCCTAGTCGTCAGTGAAGGTCGCTTTGAAGTGACGTAGCTGCATTCGCAAACATGTTATGAAGTACGCACGCGCCCCGCGCAGACGATTCTCTCTCCTTGGAAACGCTGCCCCCTCTCCCAGATACGTGGATTCGCGGATGCTCACGCCCCTCTCCGGAACAGGTTCTCGGGAGCATCGTATCTTCCGAGAAGCGGAGATCTTCCTCCTCCCCCATTACTGGAGTACTGTACTTTTTGAGAGCCATTTTGACTGAGGGCTACCGCGCTCATTTAAGGGATTCCAAGCTCCACCGTGAAAAAAATAGTTTGAGGTAACTGTTAGAAGTCGTTCGTTTTACCCGTGCATCCTCCGTTATTTTTCTCGAACAAGCAGTCATTTCCAGTAGCCTACAGCCCTTTCCTCCTAGGCTGGGAAATAGGATTTACTTCTTTTTATTCAATCACTTCTCTTGGTTATTTGGTAGAGTCAACTGTTTTCATTTTTAGGTGAGATCAAGACCACTATTTTAATAATAAGCATAATAGTAACACTTAAAAGAAGCAAGGCTCCAGTTTACATTAAGATGTTCCAGATCGTGTAGCTGATTAGATTATATGGTATTACCTCGAACAATAGGGCCAAATGGTTGTCTTTCTGTGGAGAAGTCTAAAAAGGCACCAGCCTCTGCTGCACTAGCAGGCTGCTTTATTCTGGCCATTCAAATAAACGAAGGCAAGCAACAGCAAGGGATTCCTTTCATATATCCCCCAAACTGCAATTTTAAATCTTCCCCCCTCAGAACTAAAGTGAGCCCTACAATTTACTAAACATATTAGAATCCTAAGGAAAAAGCCAGGAAGGGACTCACATAACTTCCATGACAGTTAAATGCTATTTGAACACTACTAGTTTGAGTATTATTGAAGCCAAATTAAGAAATTACAATTGCATGATTTCTTAGCTGAGCATTTCTCATCTAATAAAACTCCCAAGATAGTATCTGTGTGGTTTCAAGAACTCATGGAAAGTTTTCATCCCTTCTTCCAAAATACCCTTGTTCATGTCCCTTTAGCACAGCCAGTCTCACCACCATTTCCTCATGCAGGTGACAGAACGTGAAAGCTCTCCCTGTGCTAAGAAGTAAGACACCGATATGGCAAGAGAAATGAATTTAAATAAATTCTTTTTTTGCCTTTATTTTCAGGGGAATCCAGAGAAATTAAAAACCATGTGAAGAAATTAAAAACCAGAGCATTGAGTCAGAGATAGAGAGAGATGGTGGGGAATGGGTGAGGCATGAGCCTCACCCAGGACAATTTAGGCTAAAACAGCAAGGGAAGGGAGGTAGGCAGGTGGCATAGCTTCCCCTTTCAAGATGCCTGGACTGCTCCAATCTTCAAGGGGGTAGGGTGGGTTGCCTTGCCTCTCCCCATACATCCCCCATATCTTAGCGGTGCTTCCCCTGGATGTTCTTGGAATTAACCCTTCCCATCCAAGGTTTCCGAGTAGACCATCACTCTGCTAGGAGCTAGAACAAAAAATAAAAATGGAGAATGTGGTGAAAAGTATATCTTTAAAGACAGATGCTCCATGAATAGCACACAAACTCCCAGGTCTATGCTGCCTGCAAGGTATACTCTCTTTCCAAAATAAATGGATGCTTAAAAGATATCCTTAGTACATATTTGCTGCAATGTATACAATTATCCATAAAAGTAGAGTCTCAGGTACAAAATTAGAAGAGCATTACTCTGCTGTTGTTCCTACCTGATGATGAGACATAATTTCACTCTTGTTCCTTTTTATGCCTGTGTGAATTTATCTGCCATTGGGCAAAAACTTTTTGGACATTGTAGCAGGCAAAAAAGGAACAAGAGCCCCCAGCCTCATGCAAATAGAAATAAACCCTGTTTCCCAGGCAGTGTCCTTCAGGTCTGCATTCCCTTTATTTGCTCCTGCACAGAGAGAATGCATTGGGCTAACTTTTGAATCTAAGAGGGTAATGACTAATGACTACTGTTAAGTAGCATGTCAAATGTTAACTTTCACCAAAATTCTCCACGCCATGAATGGGGGTTGGAAGTATTTTATAGGCATGATTCAGTGCTTCAATCTGATAGACACCTAGAATGAAATCAGCACCAACTTGCAATTATGGCTTCAAAGAACAGAATATATGTGCTCGTGCACAACTGAGGCAACATGTTTTAAAAACTGCCAAAGGGAGATATCCTTTTAAATGTGCAATTTACACCACTTTGGCGAACCCATATACAGTACTATTATTCTGAGATGGCTATGAGGTTGTTGTGGAATAGACACACTTACTGGGAAATTTAAGCTTGCCTCAAATGATGTTCACAATCAGCTCTGCCCAACTTGGTGCTCTCCAAAATTAGGGCTCCCAGAATCCCAGCCAGCATGGCCATGGTCATTCCAGTATATAAAAGGGCATCCAATAGCGAAAGGCTGTTTTTGATAAAAATTACACTCCCACAAACCTTGGAGCAGCATCCTTCTCCTAGGATTCCTCAACACTCCTCCAATTTACTTCCCACCTGCAAACCTTTATTTCATGTAATTGTACCCTCCCGCAAACCTTTAACCACTAGAGGGACTATTCCCAAAATATAATCCTTAACTTCAACTACAACTACCTTCAGGAGTATGAAAACACAGTAGAGGCCCCATGTAATCTCCATTCAAGCTAAAAATAGCTGCCTATGTAATTAGAGTAGGCACTACTAGCTTAGGTGCACCACTATCTCACAATGTAAGTTCATTTGACCTAGAATTCTAAAGGAGAGTTCTTTCATTGCTTACCTTGACTGTGTAGCTCCCATATATGGCTCCACTCTGTATCAGAAGAGAGGAAAAAAAGATTAGAAATAAAATGCAGTAGTGCTTGGCTTCTAAAGAATACCCTATGCCTCTCTGATTGTCCTTAAGTCCAACAAGAAGTTTCTAAACTTTAACTACACTGAGAAATACTCCAGATGTGCAGCAACCACATACCCACCCCTCTGCATTATTTAACAAAAAAACCTACAAACTCTGACTCAGCTAAAATTAAATGCTGCAGTTTGTGGTAATACTCAAATAATTGGAAGTAAAAGGTGAATGGCCCTTAATGAAACACAAAAGCTTCTCCCTGTCAAGAAAGCTGTTAAAGAGAAGGGATAGGCTTCTTTTGAAACCCAGTTAATTCAAAACTGGTCCAGAGGGGCATCGTACCCTTCCCGGATAAACATGAGAGGTGAAGTTTAGGAAATACTAAGTTGATTTTCTCTACTCATTACCCTTCTGTGTTTCTTTGAGGGCAATAGATAATATTATCCATGCCTCCTGCTTCCACTAATTGCAACAGCTGGTCTCAGTGCACCTGAAATATGACTGCCCTCTCATAATTTTCCAATGAAATTTCCTCAGTATATTCTGCTAGTTATAGAACAGCAGCTTCAAAATATGCAGACATTTCCCTCCCTGTGCAGTACTGTACTCTTGTGGCTATCTTACCTTCCAAATGATAATTTCTTGCAGCCTGCCAGTCGTTGGCTTCCATGTTTTCCCAACATGCTTCAGCATTTGCATCTTCTATCTCCTTGACTGGTGCCGTTCCACCACCCCCTCCATGCCCGGCTCCTGGCTCATTGATAAAGGAGAGGCCCCACTCATTTTGGAAGATGGCTCCCAGGTGCTGCCGCCGACTGCTATCGGTTGGCGGGGGACTGCTGGGGGGTGGCGCCAAGACACAGTTGGGGAGGCTATTAGTGGTGCGGACAGCTGAGGCTGGAACATGACAGGCTTTGCCTGGTTGATCCAAGTTCTCTTTCAGCTTGCTGGCATAAGAGATCTTGGGAATGATCCTGGCACTGCTGCTATCAACTGGGAAAGCAGGAAGGGGCCGAAAGAGCGACCATGTTTCCTTCTCAGATTCCTCAGTGGTTACACTGGAGGCATTAGATGTAACAGCAGGCTTCTCATTGGCTTTGATGGTGCTGACTCGTTCCAATTCGGGGGAAGACAATGGGGAGGGTGAGTCAGAATAGCCACGGCGTCGATGCTGCCATCGCCCATTGGAAAGCCCCTCCGGAGCACAGTGGTGGCCATTAGTGCTAGGTCCCCATTCCTTGCGGTCTGAGGGGCTGCCTCGGTAAGTTTTGCGGTAGGCAGCACGGAAGGGCCGGCCATGATGGAAATTAGGAGGATAACGGCGGGTATGCTGGGGAGGGTCTCGCTCAGACAGCTGGAGATTGCGGATGTTAAGGCTGTTGGAAGGACTCAGGGGAACACTGGGCTCATCAGCTATCTCAGAACTTGCAGTATATCCATTTGACTCCCACGATCCTGAAGAGGAAGGAGAGCAGGTGTGAGATCTTTGTCATGAACTGCAGAATAAAATTTTTTTTTTCCTCTAAAGCATTTCACTGAAGATCTTTGAGAAAAAAAAATCTTGCCCACTTTCCCCCGTAGCTTCCTTCCCTCTAGACTGCTGGATTAGCATTTGAAGGTTCAATAATAGCAGGTGCAAAGTCATTTCATGCTAGCATCCATGTATTTGTATAATGCATTTTGTTTCTAGACTGTACATCTCTTGGGTTTTATGAATAAATAGGATGCTGAGGCTTAATTTTCTATTGCAATTATAGTTACTTCTCAAGCTGGAGTAGAAGAATGCCCAATGGTTAGAACGGTCATTGATTAAAAAAGCTATCCTTGAAGCAGCTAAATCCGCAAGTAACATGACAATTTCCAAGAAGAGTAATAGTGTTACTCTTGCAAAAGAAAGGGAATTGGGAAGAAAGGGACTATTTTTCCTTCCTTCACATAAAGTACAGAAACAAGACAGAAACATGGGAGGAATGGAGTGATTCCTCTGTCAGGTCATTTGCTTGATGCTTTTCCTAAACACTAATGGTAACTGGACAAGTTGCTGAACACAAGACTTTAAGGTCAAAGCCCAAGACATAAGCTCAAACCTCTGAATCCCCATCAAGGGATAAAAATGTCTTCACCTCACAATCCTCAATCCCTTCTCCAGCAAACTAAGAAACCACAAAATAAAACCAACTGTCCAGAGGATCTAAACTTTTTATTCTAAACAAACCACTTTTTCCTATTAGTATGGTGAGAGAAAAGGGTGATTTAAACTGTGCTTCATATGCCAAATCAGTATATTGATAAGCTAAAGTAGTAGATAATTGCACCTTTTGCAATAGACAAGAAAGGATGCATCTAATACACACTGAATTGTTTTGAAGTATTTTCATGACCACTGCAGTAAAGCCAACTCTGGAACAAAGACACACACAGATATCATAAGAAAGGAAAGGGGGGAACACCCCTGTTCAGTACAACAAAACACAGAGAGTGATCTACCTCCTGAATGAAAGAAGCCTTTACTTTTTCAGGTTGCAGGCATCAACAGTAGGGAACCTTTACAGTCAGTTTTTAAGGCAATTACTCTAACAGAAGCCACTGAACTATTAAGAAATTATGGGAGAAGAGGTGACTTAGGAAGTTCAGAATTACTACAGCAATGAGAGAACCCCACGTTTCTGTGGAAAGTTGGGGCAATTGGGGTAAAACTGCCTAATATTGATTATCTGTTAAAAACAGGAATGCAAATACCTTGCTTAGAGGGATTCCACTCTGATAGGAGTTTATTGTTAAGGCAACAGCAGCAACTGAAATATGAGCAAAACCACTTAGCAGAGTAATGCCTTGGGCTCATGGGTTAGAGGACTGATGCAAAAATCTGGTGAATGGTAGTGAAGTCAAGATCCTTTGGGAGTATAACTGAGAAACCTTTCAACAGTTTTAATACCCAAACCAAATTGCTAAGACCTGGATGCCTAAACATCTGGGGTTTTGCCAGCCTTGTAACAGATTCAAACAACTTAGAACATAAAATATTGGATGAAAGGCCAGTAGCTAAGTTACCTGTTCGGATGCGGTTACTGAGGTTATGACATTTCTCCTTCTTTCCTCCCAGGAGACGCAGCTCCTCTTCTGGGTTGCGATTCTCATCCATACCCAGTTCTTCTTTCTGCATGGCCTCTGCCTGGGCTTGGATGTAGGTCAACAAGGAGGCGAAAGATGTTTAACACCAGGGACCTGACTGAAGTCCAGCTCCAACCCCTTTTTTAAGGAAGTACACGCTTCCCGGTGATGACTCTTTCTACACTATTAAATAGTTCTCAAACTAACAAGATTGGGAACTATGCCACTTGTTGGGAACCACAAAAAGCCAGCCAAACTGTAGAAACTTCTCCAGTGAAATCCCCTCAGATTTCCTGCAACTGCTCCCCCAATTTGCAACGCTTCCACAGATTAGAGAACAAAATGGGTTTTCTAGTATCGGTACCCACGCTCGTTATTCTTTGCCGCGCCTTTTGCTTTAAGACCCTAAACTTTTACCCAGGTAAATGACCTCATACAAAGTCTTGTACAAAGCTTAAAACACATATGGAGTTGATTCCGTACTCTCAGCTCAGTTGCCTCAATAACTTATTTCTCGTCCTTCCGGCGTTACTCAGCACCAGCCTGCGATCACCCCCGGAATCTACCTCTCCACAACCGTAACAAAAGCTTCTGGCCGCCTGAAAAAATGCCTCTTCCCTCTCCGAGGATTTCCCTCGCGCCCCACACCCAATGCGACTTCCACCTTCCTCTGCCCAGAACTCTGCTGCCCTCTAGAGCAGCTCTTAAAAGCCCGATACAAGCCGCCTCCCCGCTTTTTCGGAGTGCGGGCGGATCTCCCTTACAGTCTGTCCAGTCCTTCGGGTGTCTCTCGCCCCAGTTCCGTCAATGGGAGGCCCAGATAACTCCCCCAGCCCGACCGCCGGCTCCGCGAAAGACTACCAGGAACCTCGACCTAAAAACTAAAAAGCTCCCCTCGAGAAAAGCCCCGAACCGAAGCAGCGCCCTAGCTTTGCTCCCAGGCCCCCGCTGCCCCACCCCGATCTGCACCGGGCCCCGCTGCGTTCTAGGCTCTCCGCTCCCGCCCGTCACTTTCCTCAGGCCCAGGCGATTCCCCCAAGCCCGCCCGGCACATTCAGCCAGCTAGCCCCCGCCACGTGACCGGTTTCCCCCTTTGGCCTCCTCTGATCATGTGACCTCCATCGCAGAGTGGCTTCCGGGGAGGGCCCTATAGCACGTGGCCCGTCCTTGTCACGTGACTCTCCTGGTATCATATGACCGCAGGAGGGCGCGGCTCTCCAGGTCGCGCTAATGGCGTTTTCAGTCGGTAACTGACTGGTGTGTTTTCTTTCACACATTTTCTGTGTGAAGGTTATGTGTAGACCAGGTTCAAATTATATTAAATTTCTATCTAGCCTTTTTTTTTTTACAGGAGCTTTTGTTCATAGTGCTCCCTCGTTCTTTTTATCCCCACAACAGTGGTCTGTGAAGTAGGATGGGCTGAGATAGTGGCTGGCCCAAAGTCGCCTGGTGAGCTTCCATGGCTGGGGGGGACAGAACCTGGGTCTCCATTGTTATTCCAACACCTGAGCTATGCCTCTGAATAATTCCCAGCCGTGTTGCGTCAGTCCCATCAGGTGGACCAGACCCGAAAATCAACTCAGGAAGATTGGAACTATACCTTATTGGTAGGTTACAATAACAGAATCTTGCAAACCTGTGCTTTTCTTCCTCTCCCTCTTACACTCCAGTGAGTCAGGGAGTATCCGACCTGAGTCTCTTCTTAATACTGTGCGTGTCTTCCCAGGACTTAAGAAATGCTTTTATCTTTTTATGCTTATGTAACAGTTCTGAATATTTGCTTCAAGGCCACCTCTTTGGCTCTCTACACATTGATTTCAATGGGTTGCCTCTTTCATTTAACTGCACATATGTTTATTTGGGAAGGACACTTAGGGGACTTACTTTTGAGTAAATATATACAGAATAGGTTGTTTGATTGATGAGGTGCCATGGGGTCAGATTAAACTCCTGACTCTATGGACCAATCCTTGCCATCCTGACTTGTCTAAGCTATAGCTCTCCCAAGAACATTCCTGTAGTCTCTTTGATCCCATTTATCTTTGTTATCAGTTTTCCCCTCCCTCATCCTTGCCAAGCATAAACATTTTTCCTAGCCCAACAGGTTTGTAGAGCAAATTATTGTCATAAATTATAAATTTATGAAATATCATATGCAACAGTGCTGATCAGTCATCTTGCAAACTTCAGATTAATTACAACACTAAGGACCAGCCAAACTACTTTGGGCAGAAATAATCGTTCCAGCCTACTTCGTTAATTTTAGTTCCTCAGTGCATATTTGCCTATCACTGCTTGGTTTATGAGGAGCTTGTAACTGTAGCTGCTTAAATTTGGAGTAGCAATTAAATGAGGAAGGAAGATACATAAACAGGAAAAAAACTCTTATCGTTCACCTGTGCAACAACAAAATCTAGTGGAATTTTAAAAAATCAGTTCTGTTCAAAGGCAAGCCAAGTGTTCCTGTTGTAGTTAGAAATACATACTTTTAAATGCAAGTATCACTGTATGAGAGTCAGTTTGGTGTGGTGGCTAAGGGTCCAGGCTAGAAACCTAGAGAGCAAAGAGTCTCACCTTAGGCAAAGCCAGCTGAGTAACTTTGGGGCCAGTCTCTCTCAGCCATAGGAAGAGGGCAGTGGGAACTCACTTTTGAAAATATTGCCAAGAAAACTGCAGGGACTTGTTCAGACAGTTGTCAGGAGTCAAGGCTAACTTAAAGGCACAAAGAAAAAGAAGAAAAGAGATGATATAGTGTCCTTCAAATCTAGGTGACTGCATCTTTATCACTCTGCCACTGCTACCCATATGTCCCATTGTTAAAACAGCAGTTTGGAACATTCCTTGCATAAATGTTTCTGCAAATATGTGTCCATATTGTACCCTGGCTGTCTGGAATGCTGTATCCAACCTTGATATAAGAGGCTATCAATCTGGGCTTGATATCCAGTTCTCAGGTTTTTATGGCAATTGGCTACAAAAGCTAGGATTTATGGGAGTGGCAATACAAAACATCTTGACAACAGATTGAGGAAAGGCTCCAATATACAGTACTGTGCAAAAGTTTTAGGCAGGTGTGAAAAAATGCTGTAAAGTAAGAGTGCTTTCAAAAATATATATTGTAATTGTTTATCAATTTACAAAATGGAAAGTGAGCAAATAGAAGAGAAATCCAAATCAATATTTGGTGTGACCACCCTTTGCCTTCAAAATAGCATCAATTCTTACGGGTACACTTGCACACAGTTTTTGAAGGAACTCGGCAGGTAGGTTGTTCCAAACATCTTGGAGAACTAACCACAGATCTCCTGTGGATGTAGGCTGCCTCAAATCCTCCTGTCTCTTCATGTAATCCCAGACAGACTCGATGTTGAGATCAGGGCTCTCTGGGGGCCAAACCATCGCTTCCAGGACTCCTTGTTCTTCCTTATGCTGAAGATAGTTCTGAATGACATTGGGTATATGTTTGGGGTCATTGTCCTGCTGCAGAATAAGTTTGGGGCCAATTACATGCCTCTCTGATGATATGGCATGACGGATAAGTATCTGCCTGTATTTCTCAGCATTGAGGACACCACTGATCCTGACCAAATCTCCAACTCCATTTGCAGAAATGCAGGCCCAAACTTGCAAGGAACCTCCACCATGCTTCACTGTTGCCTGTGGACACTCATTCTTGTACCGCTCTCCAGCCCTTCGGCAAACAAACTGCCTCCTGCTATAGCCAAATATTTCAAATTTTGACTTATCAGTCCAGAGCACCTGCTGCCATTTTTCCACACCCCAGTTCCTATGTTTTTGTGTATAGTTGAGTCGCTTAGCCTTGTTTCCACATCAGAGATATGGCTTTTTGGCCACAATTCTTCCATGAAGACTTCTGGCCAGACTTCTCTGGACAGTAGATGGGTGTACCTGGGTCCCATTGGTTTCCGCCAGTTCTGTGCTGATGGCACTGCTGGACATCTTCCGATGTCAAAGGGAAGTAAGCCTAACGTGCCTTCCATCTGCTGCATTAGGTTTCCTTGGCCAACCACTGTGTCTACGGTCGTCAATGTTGCCCATTTCTTTGTGCTTCTTCAAAAGAGCTTGAACAGCACATCTTGAAACCCTAGTCTGCTTTGAAATTTTTGCCTGGGAGAGACCTTGCTGATACAGTGTAACTACCTTGTGTCTTGTTGCTATGCTCAGTCTTGCTGTTGTGTATGACCTGTGACATGAAACTGTCTTCCACAACCTCACTTTAATAGCAGAGTTTGGCTGTTCCTCACCCAGTTTTAAGCCTCCTACGCAGCTGTTTGTTTCAATTAATCACTGTTTCAACCTACATATGAAATTGATGATCATTAGCACCTGCTTGGTATAATTGGTTAATCATACACCTGACTCTAATCCTACAAGATCTCTGACTTTGTGCAAGTATACAAAGTCTGCAAGTGTAAGAACTGATGCTGGTTTGAAGCCAAAGGGTAGTCACACCAAATATTGATTTGATTTAGATTTCTCTTCTGTTCGCTCACTTTGCATTTTGTAAATTGTTAAACAATTACAATATATATTTTTGAAAGCATTCTTACTTTACAGCATTTTTTCACACCTGCCTAAAACTTTTGCACAGTACTGTATACCTCAGATCAAGTCTTTTGTGTACAAACTCATGAAGTCTACAAATTACAGAAACAAGGTATAAAGCCATCAAAGTACATTTTTGAAAAATGAAAGAAGCTACTTGTATGTAACCCTGTACAGTAACCTTTCAATTCTTATACATTGGATGGATTTATACAATTCATGCAGAAGATTTACTAACAGCTAATCACCTTTTCAAATGTAGATTCTGAAAGATCCAGAACTGGATGAGAAACATATCCACGTGTTCAGTTTCCCCCTTCTAAGAGAGGCTACCCAGAGAACAGGTAAATGTGGGATTAGATTCATGCCTCACTAACTGTACCTAGAAACTTCCATTTTAGCATCTGAAATTAACAAAAAAACAAACCCCCTGGCTTACAAGGATGCTTTCTCTAAGTGAAATCTGTACTAAATACTCTTGGATAGAGTAGCTGCTTGAGGAATCTCCCCATCCCCTGGAAAAGAGAGAAATAATAGACAACAATTTTATTTTTAAAGCAGGAAACTTTATTATAATAATTTAATAGAAAAAAACCCCCACAATTTAAAATAAATTATGCAAATACAAAATTACAATAATTAATTCAAGATGACCTCCTCCAGGGAGGGGAGGATATACTGAAAAAGAAAGAGGATGGGGGGGCAGAAACATTTGAGAAAACGCATTGGTTCATTACAATCTCAACTTTCTGTCTACTGCTGTTATTAGGAATATCCAAATATATTCCATCAAATCACTGGATTAAGGGGCTGCTGGAATGCCCTGTAGTACAGTTTGCTACATCTAATGTGAAACAGCGTACCATTCCCCATAGAAAACAGAATGGGAGTTCAAATATTGTGGGAGGTCGGACAAGGGTGGTACAGGATAAAGTATTTGAGGTGTTCCAAATAAATTAAGAACTTTCCATCAAACCTTGCATTCAGTTGTGGCCAGAAGCCCACAGCAAGCCTGAGAATACAATATATATGCCTGCTAAACTTTGGGTGGAAAGCATTTAAAAGATTATACCTTATATTGTGGGTGGGTGGAGAGACTTCAGTTGAAATCAGGATTCAGGTTGTATGACAGAAAGGGAAGGACAAAGAAAGAATCCACTAAAATCTAGACTGGAGAATTACAGTTAATGTTGTTATCCTCATGTAGATAGCACCCTGCCTTAGACAGCTGAGAAGGAAATTGAAAAATAGATTGGCTGGGTTCCAAAATGGTGGTCATTAAAAGTACAAGTCCAAAGTTAAATTGAGATGGAAAAATAGCTATTTTGATTCATACATTTGACCCACATATAACTATTTTGGTATGAAAGATGTTCCTTGGATCCTAAAGGTTATAGCAGCCTTTTGGGAACCAAAAAGCCATCAGGCTAGGGAAGGTTCGAATATAGCTACCTGGGAGTCTCCATTCTGAAAGGGAGGCATTCAGATCAAGGAAGTTGTGAAGAGAGGACCACAATTTCAATTTGTGTGTACCTTGAGGATTATGAGGCAGAGAGATTGGGCTGGCCAGAGGAGGCCAGGTATTAAGACTCCAATATTAAGGAAAATCAATAATTAGAACATACCAGTAAATTACAGGGCAGACCAAGGCCTTTTATTATCACAACAAAAGTAGATGGGAAGTAGGGCTCAAATTAGTTATAAAGAAACAGCAAAAATTAAAAAAAAAAAGGCCCCAAACAGAGAGGACTTAGAAGGGACATGAACACTATAGAGGAGACCTTGGGATGAAATATCAAAAGAAAAAAGCAGGTCCTCCTTTGGCACTGAAGAGTTGGAGCAATGAGGACCCTGGAACAAGGCTGGGTCAGTCTTTGAAAACAGCCTGGTGGCCATGAGGGCGTTCGTCATGCATGATGTGTCTGCGGACATGAATGCGTCGGACGCGGTGCTCCCGCCCGTCTTCATCATCACCAGCACGGAGGGGGCCTCCACCTCCACCTGCAACTCCCCCAGTGGCCTCCAGGAGGGCCTTGTCTGGCACCCGTGGCGTCTCATAGATCAGGATATTCAGCGTTTCTTCAAAGATCCGGGCCTCGGGAAACTCAACCTGTACATCCAGGGAAAGCAGGACCATAAGGGGAGCCAGAGAGAGAGCCAAGATGAAGCGAGTGTTAGCGTCAGTGTGGAATCCTGGGTTCAAACTGGAAGTGATGTTAATACCTCCAGTAATGTTCAACACCAGTTGCTGAAGAATACAAATTAGAGGTAACTACTGCCTCATGTCCTCCCTGTGGGTTTAAGCATCCTGTTAGCTACTGCAGGAACAGAATTCTAGACTAGACAGGTCTCTAGTCTTCTTAAATGTTTAATTGGATTTAGGAAAGGGAAACCTACATAGCATTTTCTTTAAATGGGGGCTTGGAAAACACTTCTGTTCAGGTTCAAAACCCTTACATAAGAAATGCTAATGATAGTGACCTTTTAAATATAATAGTTTATCCCGTTAATTAATTATTAATATTTCTAATTAATTAATTGTTTCCTATTAATAAGAGAGTACAAGTAGTTTCTAGGTGTCTATATTCATCCACAAAGCTATGCTTTATTTGGCCTGGTTGGTGCATTATGGAAATGGGTGGGTTTGTACAAGAAGCCAAAAAACCCCTAACTAACCAGTCTTGCTGATTCACACAGATTATTAATTAGTAATGTGATTTGTTCTAGGCTTAGCATGATGGGTTAATCAGACAATTATTGGAAAGTGGGAAAAGCATCTTAACCAGACCCAAGGACTGCCATGAAACTAGATTAGAAAGCAGATAGTAATCAGTGGAAGGAACAGAAAATTGGGAGATCAGGCAGTTTTCTGAAACACCGAAACTGCTAACGATATCCTGCTAGTCACTTCTATACTATCACTCTGCCACAATGTCCTTTTGTAACATCTTGTGTCCTCCATCTGAACAGGAAAACATGAACTTGGACACCTTTCCACATCAATAATACAGATAGTCCTCAACTTACGACCACAACTGGGACTGGAATTTCCATCGCTAAGTGATGTGGTTGTAAAGTGCAATGTCATGTGACTGCATCGCTTGGCAATGCATGGTGGCTTTGCATCGTGCTGCTGGGCTGGAGCTGGGCTTCATGCGGCACAAAGAGCGGCTTCCTGGTGCAGCTCTGGAGCTTTTTGCAGCCCCAGAACTGTGGCACACCAGGAAGCCCCTTTGTGCCACGCTGCTGGGCTGGGGCTGGGCTTTGCTGCAGCAGGAAGCCGCTCTTTGCGCTGTGTGAAGCCCAGCTCCAGCCCAGTGGCACGATGCAAAGCCACCGTGCCCTGGGAAGCCCAGCTGCCCTAGCCCAGTCCCAGCTGCCCTCACTACCCTGCACTGAGCCCCCTGCCCTCCGCTGCCCAGGTTGACCTTCGGCATCTTCTTGCTCCCGCTGCTGAGGTGTGCCTGCCCTGGCCATTCGTGAGGCAGCTGCTCGCCACATGAGGCCATCTTCCCCAGGTCTTGTGAGGAAACCACCATGCACAACCTTGGGAAGAAAGCCTTGTGGCCAGCAGTTGCCTTGTGAAGGGTCAGGCCGGGCATGCTTGGTCAGCAGTGGGAGCAAGAAGACGGCAAAGGGCAGCAGGGGCCACAGAGTGCAGGGGGCCAAAAGGGCATAGATGGGAAGGAGATAGGTGGGTGGAGGGAGTTGAAGCACCTCTGCGGTCATAAGTGCGTGTGGGCTGTCAAGCACCCAAATTTTGATCATGTGGCTGTAACTTCAGGCACCAGTTGTAAGTCCCTTTGTTCAGCACTGCCGTAACTGCGAACGGTCACTGAATGAATGGTTGAGGACTACCTGTAGCACTTCTGCATGCATTTATTCCACTCTGGAAGTCATTCTGGCTAAAGAACAAGACTATAAGCTCATTAAAAAATTTAAAAGCAGAAGGAGATATTTTCTTCTATAAAGTATGTATATTCAGTAACTAGAATGGAATGAGAGAGCAAGGCAAGAAAGAGAAATACACGTAACAAGGAATAAAGTATTTCAGTTGGCAGTCAGAAAAGGTAAGATTATGCCTCAATGCAATGTTTCCCAACCTTCACAACTCTAAGATGTGTGAACTTCAACTCCCAGAATTCCCCAGGCAGCAGTGGAACTGCCTCAACGGATATATCAAGAACACACACAATGTCTAAACTGCATTTGCAAAAATGGTAATTCAAGATTTTGGTGAATCTTGCCTCAACTGAATGAAATGTGTACTTCTACATAAACCCCATTTACTCCAACTCTGTTCCTCCCACTACCCGAAACAACTAACAACCTCAAAATAATTTGCTTAACGGGTCACCTAAAATTGTGGCTCTTTGTTCTCCCAAAAGCCAGCATTTGTGAACCAAACTGAGGTTACAATCCTCGCTTATAAAGCAAACAAACCACGCTACAACTTACTTTACTGCTCACACCAGCAGAAGCCAAATGAGAGTGAAGTGGCAACATGCGCTAATGTGCATTCTGTTCCCACTCAACTGGGCTTGCCAGATCATGGCTTACAATTCCATATGAGGACATCAAAACATATTAGAAAACTGAAGCTTCATATACGGAGGCCTGAGGACTGCCCATGCCTTACCTTGGTCTGCTTCTTTTCGGTGGCATAGACAATGGAAGTGCAGCAAACCTCAGCAATCTTGCGGCCCTGCCCATAGAATGACCAGCAGCAGATCTCATCTCCAAGAACATCTTTGATGAAAAGCACCCGTCCGTTGAACCTCAGAGCTAGTTTGTCAAACAGTTCAATATTCTTCAGTAAGTTGTCATCAGAGTTACTTCGGGAGGGCGGGGGGAAGGGGAAGAAAGAAAAAATAGTGGTGTAGATACTACCAAAGAAGTGGAAGTAATGGATTACCTGGGATATAGCAGTGATCCCAAGGTCATTCTATTCTGACAGTAGGACCACAGCTTACCTTGTATAGGAATACTTGTTATTACTTCTGTTATGCAGTAACTTCACCACAGGCTAAAAGGAAGGAGAAAGATTTGAATGAATGAGATAGTGTGAAAACATTAAAAGAATTGTTTCCCCTTATCACTGCCATACCCTTAAACAAATTGTTGTCATCTACAATCAGTTGTTGCTGCTTGCGTGGTGGAATATTCACAAATATCAGTATCCTTTTGCATATTGGGTTCAACATACGGATGTTTGAAATAGCCTTGATGTGGCAGCTTTACCACAAGGCAAGCTATTCATATGCAGCAGCCTACAATGCAGCAATATTTGTGAAGTCTGTCCCCACCCCACCCCATTTGCAAAACATTTCACCTCTGCACAGAGAAAACTATAGGGAGGCAGCTGATCCCTGCACCATGGTCTGTGCCACCGAATAGGAAAAATCAGTACAACTGCTCACAGTGTGAGGTTAGTGCCAGGTTAGGCAAAGTGGTGAAAAATCTCATGCACAATGCGATTTGAGGCGAGAACTGTGTTCTGAGAATAGAAAGTGGGACACAGTTACCTATTAAATGAGGGATGATTATTTCTGGTATAACATCTATTTTCTGCTAAGGTTTTAGTCATGCAGTTAGGAGGCCTGAAGATCCAACCTCCCTCTTGCTCTTAGGGCAAGATATATATTACAGCAAAGCAAACTAGACTTTCCTTCATGATGGGGGATGGAAGGACTGCATTTATAAGAACAGCCTCACTTGCCTTGATGCCTTGATATACAAGAGGTCACACATCCAAGCCACTTAAGCTTGCCTGACTGCTATGACTTTTTGAGGTAAACTGTGTGACTTCTCAGCCTCTTTACCTTGGAACATCTTGAGATGATCTGCTGCTCCTCCTTGGGAGATGTCACCATGGGGATATGGCAGAGTGGGTCATAGGCTTCACTCTTTTGCTAGGAAGGAGAGAGAGAGAAATACTTCTCTAAACTTTCTATTGTTCATTATTTACAGATTTACTAAACAGATTCATACATCATGCTAAGCCATGAAGTCATCAGGCCTCCTAATTTCTCAGCACAGCCACCCTCACCTGTATTGCAAGCTGGCAGTCCTCAACCAAACCTTGGATCAGATAATATCGGGCTTCAGACAACACTTCCTCCAGCTCTCGCTGGGACTCTGGAAGGGATACTGAGCCATCTCGCAAATAATTCAGAATAGTTCCAAAATGGCGGCCACTTCGGTCAATCAAAATCCAACCTGGAAATGCAGAGTTAATTTTAGTCCCTGAGATAAAGATGCTGCACAGTGAAGGGCCTATTTAAGCAATCTCCCCACCCCCCAAATTAAAATTGCTTAGAGGAGAAGATCCAGTTATTATTTGCACTGATACAAGATTGTTTTGATGCTAGAAGAATCAGTTCTTATTTAAATTAGTTTTGGGCTTATAATGCACTTTATCTCAAAAAAGAAAATGTAAGCACTCTAGTCCTAACAGAATCTTTTTTATTAATCCACTAGATGTTATGCCTTGGCAGGTGGCAGTATTTAGTTGACCTTGACTGGGAGTCTGGCCTGGTTAGTACTTGGATGGGACACCTCCAGGAAGTATCAAGCTGGTGGGCTAATCTTGAAAGAAAAAAAAATGTCCTAGAGGAATGCAGTGGTAAACCACTTCCAGAAAACTATAGATATGTCATGAAGTCCCCAGGACTTGGGCTCAACTTGAGACTATATTTTTAAAGACATTGTAACAAGCTGTGATTGAGGAAGGAAAGCAGCAAACCTCCCCCTCCCCACACACATGCTGGAATCAATATTTTATTTATTTAATGATTTTAGAGGCAACATTCAGATAATAAAACAAATACAAAATCCTGACACACTTCAGCTGAACCTGATGAGCTTCATGGTCAAATCGGGATGGATTTGACTCTCCTCAGTCCCAGTTCAGCAATCTAATGAAAGCACCACACGCAGTCGTACTTAAATAAGTTCAGTCAACAGTAATGGCCTTTCATTGGAACAATAATATTGCTAGAAGACTGTTGTTTTTTTGCCAATGATTGTGCTAGCCAGGGATTCTGGGAGCTGTGGTTTAGCACATCTGAAGGACGCCAGCTTGGGGAAGCTGGATAGAAATTGGATAACAGAAATCAGCTCTTTCCCTCTTGATAACCATCTGTCTCATACCAGTTGCTAATTAGACCAAGAGACTCCCTCTGGAGGCAGCCAGCTGCTCTCAAAATCACTGCTGAAAAGATAACAAATTATTTTGAAGCTATTTATGTTCAGAAAAACAAACATTTTGGTGGCCTCTTCTAGACATTTTAAATTTGCTGTCTTTTCATTATGGACTTCCCTAGAACAATGTAGGAACATCAAACAGGTCCAATGAAATAAGATTGTCCACTTAAACCCTGTTCCTACATCTAACTCTAGTGTTAGCTAAAGGAAGAAAGATTTGAATTTTACTGTAAGGGCCTGCAGTGTCATGACTTAAGTAGGTTTCCCTTGAGAAAAGACTCAACTGAACCCCTACAACAAAGAAGGCTTTGTTCTATCTTCATAGACCTTAGTCAAAGGAACCAAAAAAAGGGCCATCCTAAGAAGATCTAAAGACAGCATTTTCCAAATATAAAACTGAAAATATTACAGAAGCTTCTCAGAGCCTGGGATACAAGCCAAAACTGTCAAACACAGAGCAGTCTGTGGGGCAAATACACTGCTTTGACTGGTCAAATTCCTTCCTTTTATATCCGTAGGGACGAGAAACTTCTCTTGTCACTCTAAAGCAAGTCATCTTGAGAGTGTTGAAGGGCTCCCTGGGAACCATATTGGATGGGTCACCAGTGCTATCTCCATCATGCAGAAAATCTCATATCCACCTGGCTGTGGAACGGATGTGGCAAGCTGGAGCTCATACCTTCACTGTCTGTGAGCACTTCCATTCGGCCGCTGAACATTGCCTTGAGCATGGTATCTTGCTTCGTCAGGGTCTGCACGGTGGTATAATGCAGAGACCCGCCCACATTCAGCTTGACATACTTGCTGCTGGGGTTCAGGGGCTTGAGGTCCAAAGTCACCTCGGTTACCCCACCCCTGCCATCCCGTCGGTGCTGGGTTGGGACCAGAGGAGCGCAATTCTCCAGGGGTGGGACTTGATCTGTTGTGGCCTCAGCTGACATAGCCCCCTACAGAAAAGAGAAACTGAGCAAGGATACCTTCCAACAGCAGATTTCCTGCACTGGGCATTAGTTAAAGCATCTGGAGCCTCTGGACTGTTTTTTCTTTAAAAGGCAGTCGGGATCTTTTTTTTTTTTTTAGAAGAAGCATGATGCAGCCTTGGAAATCCTCCAAACAACTTTATTTTCGCTACTATGTGGCTCAAACATCCCCCTGCAACTCTGCTATTCATTATTATCCCACCCCCACCCCCCTTTTAATATGAATCCTCTAGGAAGAAAAACTAGATTCATTCCATAACACAGAATGAATAGTGGCGCAGGAGTAGATACCCTTCAAGCTCATGGGATCTGCTTTGTACTTTACTAACTGGAGCCAGATATGAAGTAATCACTTTAGCACACGAACAATTGCCAAGAGTTCATAAACAGAACACTGGGATGACACAGAATACTAAGCCATATAGTGGCTTGCTTGTTGATCCTGGGTAAACCCAACCAAGTGATGTTTAGTCGCCACATTCAAACAACCCAAGTCATAGCAGAAATGTACTTACCCAGAATTTCCCTGAACATATGCTCAAACGAGGAATTTATGATCAATACCAGAACCCAACCCATCAATCCTTTCACACATAAACCCCAGTCTGGCTCTCCCCCCAAGCTTTCTCCCCAGCAACCTAACTGAAAGGAAATGCCTTTAAGTTTCAAGGGTGATTGGGCCACCTTCCCACCAAAGCTGTTGCTCCAGAGGTGCTGGCGCTGAATGGCCACAGTCCACCCAGCTGTACTGGTTGTCAGACATTACAGGAGTTGAAGTCCAAGATGTCTGGAGAGTACCAACTTGGGGGGAGGTTAGAAGATGGGGTGTACCCAGAGATCTCCTAACGCATCCCAACCTACCTTCTGCCTTCTACTTCAGTGTAATACCCAGCACACTTGGCACTGCTAATAGGAAGCAATGTATTTGCCTTCACCTTTGTGCTGGCTGGTCTTTGCTCCAATAAACACTCCTGCCCAGTGGGATCATTTCCTCCTACAGCCCGGCTCCACCCTGCTGCCCCAGCCCATCCCTTGTGCCTCTCTGGATGTATTTATTTTCCTGCCTGCCCACCTTCCAGACTGTCTTTATTCCCTCTTGCATCATCATCATCATCATCATCATCATCATTATTATTATTATTATTATTATTATTATTATTACGACGACATTTGCTAACTGCTCTGGGATCTTGGAGTGTGCATGCATGTGAGAAAGGCAGAATGTTAATATATAACGGAAGTAAGTGATAGCATCATCTATGAACAAGTCACCTTTCCAAGTCTCTTCCCACACCCTATTTGAAGCCCCGGGCCTTCTGAGCGCGAGGGTCTCCCTTCTACCACCCCCTTTCCCTGCATTTTCGCCCCACAACAGCTTGTCTCTCCCGTGGCGGCTTCCTTCCCACTCAGGGCGACAGATCTGGGTGCAAATCCCCGGGCCACCACTAGATGGCAGCAATCACTTGGAGTGCTCTATGCCCCTTTGCTGCCATCTAGTGGTAGTTCTGGTTTCTGCAGCCCAGCTCCGGCATCCTATGCCCACCGCCCTCCGACCTCGCCCACCCATCACCACATCCACTCACCTCCCCCAGGGGAGCAGGGTGGGCTCAAGCCAGGCCCCTCCCCTTCAGCCCCCCCTGGACTCTGGGGCAGCAGCTCCCCAGGATACCTCAACCCAAGAGAAAGAGGAACGGAGGGTGACAGTGCGCATGCTCCCAAGCGCCCCGTCGCGGCCTCGACCGATGGAACAGTTAGTCTGTACATCCGGGTACCCACGCACTTAAACGAGGCAGAGGCGGGTTGACTTTCTCTACTCCCTGCCGCGGGTGGCTATCAAGCTGCGCCTGCGCAGAAAGTGAAATCGCGTCCGCAGTGAAGGGTCAAAGAAAGGGAGTGAAGGAAGACTGAGTCAATCGAGGCTGCTGGGGGGCGCATGCGCTCGCCGCGGCTTTGAGCTGCACGTGGTACTGTCGTGATGAGCGGGGTGAGGGGCCCTCGGGCGCCTCCTCTGCGCATCCAGACGGTGGCCTTCGCTCCTCCGTTTGCGGGAGGAAGGGCCCGTGTTCGTTGAGGTCTGGCCTCCGCCCAAACGGCCTTGTGCCCTTTCAGATTTTGAAGGACCAGGACCGACCACGAGGCAACATGGGAGAGGGTGCCTAACTCTGGCCCAAGCCTGGCTTTATGTGTTGTGTGAAGCTAAAGGTCAACATATGAGTACAAATTGTTATTTGTACACAGCTTCTGGTTTCACTTGCTGGCTTTGCTAGATTATGGCTGGGGTCACACAGAATGAGTTTAGTAATCTCTGGGGTCATTACATTTTGAGATGCCTAACTGTTGTCTGCATGTTGGGTGATCCAGACCACAGAAGCTTTTAAGTACAGTATGTTGTATGAACGCATTTTCTTGGTTAATACAGAGTTAACATGTGTAAAGCCAGTCATTTAGGCTGAGCATAAGAGATTGCTGTACAACATGAACATGGGATGTTCCAATCAAGAAAATATTCCTTGGAAACTGTTCCCAGAGCTCGTTATTCAGGGCTACAAACAGAGAAAACTATTGTGACATTTTAAAGAACTTCTGTTGATTTACAGTCCACTTTGTGTGTGAATTATCCTGAGAAACATTTGTGTATCTTTTTTAAGATGCCACAAGACTTGATTGTACAACATGGTACGGTAAATGTGCTTGTAAAACTACCAAGAAAACTATAGATGTAGTCAGCAGGAGTCAGGTTCAAACGGGGTTTCCCATGTTTTTAACCTTTGTTTTTTGGGGCTTGCCATGGTATTATAAACCACTACTACATAGTTATGTGCATGTTGCACAAGTCTAGAAAATTCAGGTTTAGCAAATCCTGATTAAGGTTACTGCACCAGGATTAAACACACTGAGGTTAAACATCTTGTATAAACACAATCACTTATTTCCATTAAGGACAGTTGGAGCTATCCACCAGTACAGGAGGAAATAATTTAAATAAATATTTTTAAATATTAAATTTAAATTATTTAAGTTATTTTTATGGCACTATTTTCAGTGTGCATTGGTAAGCTAAGACAGTCAGTTTGGTGTTGTGGTTAAAGTACCAGGCTAGAAACCTGGAGACTGATCTAGTCCCACCTTAGGCATGAAGCCAGCTGGGAGAACTTGGGCCAGTCACTCTCTCAGCCCTAGGAAGCAAGCAAGGGCAAACCACTTCTGAAAATCTTGCCAAGAAAACTGCAGGGACTAGGCCAGGTAGTCGCCAGCAGTCAAGAGTGACTTGAAGGCATGCACATATGCACAAATAAGATAACACCTTTATTTTCAGGAAGGTTGGAAAATGATTGTAGTCATAGCTGGATAGTAATTTATGCACAGGATGTCTGTCAACTTGAAGAATGGCATATAATAAAGGTAATAGGAGGGTCAGCCTTTACTTTGGTTGGAAACAGCAGGGCAAGATATTGGGAAGTGATTACAGTAATCCATAAAATTGAAGGAATGGATTTTGGGGATTATAGACCAGATTTTTTAGAAAGCAAGATGTAGGATGCAAGGAGAAATGGGGTGGCAGGAAGAAATAAAAAAATTATGTGTTCTCCTTCTGCCACTTCTGGTCCCGCCCTCAGTAGATTATAAGTAAAAATATATACCCTGAACAGAAAAATGTTTCCTTGTTCCTGAATTTAAAGATGAGTAATATGCTGGAGGAACATTCACGTAAGAACATCAACCCTGCTGGATTAGGTCAAAGGCCAATATAATTCCTGCAACAAACAAGAAAATGCTTTTGAGAAGCCCAAAGCAGGTCAGGAGCAATAACAGGCTTCCCTTTGAGTTCCCTGACAGCTGACCTACTGCCTCTGTTAGGAACATTTGTAGCTGTCATTATAAATTAATAATTCTTGCTTCTCTAGCATTCTTTTCTCCTTATTTTCCAGCTGGCTGATGTTTTAGTTTAGCGGAATGAGGTCATAAGTGGAAGAGCCTTGATTGGGAAGAAACAAAGTGAATTTGGCTGGAGAATATCACTCTAAAGAAACTGATGACAAGAGAGAAAGTAATGGGCTGGGACACGTCTGGTACCAAATTGCCACATGGACACCAAGTTTCAAATCTACAGCAGCATCTCACTGGATCGTAGAGGTATGCTCTATATCAAGAATAATAATATGCACTTCTATTTCCCCCTGGATAGCACCATATTTGGAGCAGAAACACTAAGAACCACTATAACTCAAATCTCAGAAACATGTATCATTACAATCTTGCCAGCCATGTTTAGCTGAACTTGGAAGGGTGGCTACTAGAAATATGGTAAACAAGAATTAGGAGTGTATAATCCACTGAGACAGTCTGGTATTCTTTTGCTTTAGCAAGTCAATAAATGCTATACAGTCATTTGAAAAAGAAAGTACACCCTCTTTGAGTTCTATGGTTTCACGTATCAGGACATAATAAAAATCATCTGGTCCTTAGCAGTTCTCAGAGGTAGGTAAATACAACCTCAGATGAACAACAACACATGACATATTCCACCATGTCATCATTCATTTTACCAAAAGAAACACAAAATGGAGAAGCCATGTGTGAAAAACTAAGTACATCTTATGATTCAATAGCTTATAGAACCACCTTTAGCAGCAATAACTTGAAGTAATCGTTTTCTGTATGACTTTATGAGTCTCTCACATCGTTGTGGAGGAATTGTGGCCCACTCTTCTTTACAACATTGCCTCAGTTCATTGAGGTTTGCGGGCATTTGTTTATGCACAGCTCTCTTGAGGTCCCGCCACAGCATTTCAATGCGGTTGAGGTCTGGACTTTGACTGGGCCATTGCAACACCTTGATTCTTTTCTTTTTCAGCTATTCTGTTGTAGATTTGCTGGTGTGCTTGGGATCATTGTCCTGTTGCATGACCCAATGTCGGCCAAGCTTTAGCTGTTGGACAGATGGCCTCACATGTGACTCTAGAATACTTTGGTATACAGAGGAGTTCATGGTCGACTCAATGACTGCAAGGTGCCCAGGTCCTGTGGCTGCAAAACAAGCCCAAATCGTCACCCCTCCACCACCGTGCTTATGGTTGGTATGAGATGTTTGTGCTGATATGCTGTGTTTGGTTTTCACCAAACGTGGCGCTATGCATTATGGCCAAACGTCTCCACTTTGGTCTTGTCTGTCCAACGGAGGGTGTTCCAGAAGTCTTGTGATTTGTTCAGATGCAACTTTGCAAACCTAAGCCATGCTGCCATGTTCTTTTTAGAGAGAAGAGGCTTTCCCCTGGCAACCCTTCCAAACAAACCATACTTGTTCAGTCTTTTTCTAACTGTACTGTCATAAACTTGTTTTTAATTAAGGTTTTATGTATTTATATATTTTATGTTTTTAGTGTTTGTTGTGAATCGCCCAGAGTTCCCCCATTGGGGGGGAGATGCGCAGTTGAATAAATAAATAAATAAATAAATAAATTTAACATGCTGAGGCCTGTAGAGTCTGAAATGTAACTCTTGGATTTTTTGCAATTTCTCTGAGCATTGCATGGTCTGACCTTGGGGTGAATTTGCTGGGACGTTCACTCGTGGGAAGATTGGCAACTGTCTTGAATGTTTTTCACTTGTGAATAATCTTCCTCACTGTAGAATGAGACTTTAAATTGTTTGGAAATGGCCTTATAAGCCTTCCCAGATTGATGGGCAGCAACAATTGCTTCTCTAAGATCATTGCTGATGTCTTTACTCTTTGGCATTGTGTTAACACATATCTCAGTGCTCAAGACCAGCAAACTCCTAAAACTTTGGCTTTAACAGAGGTAGTCACACTTGCCGATGATCAGTTGATCAAGGGCATTTGATTAGCAGCACCTGGCTGCTACTTAGCCTCTTCATACCTATGGAAGCAGTAAGGGTGTACTTAGTTTTTCACACATGGCTTCTCCATTTTAGCTTTATTTTTGTAAAATAAATGGTGACATGGTATGTCATGTGTTGTTGTTCATCTGAGGTTGTCTTTACCTATCTCTGAGAACTCCTAAGGACCAGATGATTTTTATTATGTCCTGATAAGTAAATCATAGAACTCAAAGAGGGTGTACTTTCTTTTTCACATGACTGTATGTGCATTTTAAGATGCCAAGTATTTCCCTTCTCAGGTGAGAATACAATTGTTTTGCCCGTTTTCATATATTACCCATATTTCCTTTGCCAAGATTCTTTCAGAGCAGTTTTAATAAAACCTCACTTGGTTTTTCATGATTGTTTGCTCTGCAAAGAGCTTAAACAGGAAGCATCATTTGAGTCAAGAATGTATTGGTGTTTAGAAAGAATTGGCTTCGTGGGAGTTCGTAGTCAAATAGCTTGAAGAAAATTTGTACTGATTTGTGTGAATCCAAAGCATACAACCCCCATCAGAGTAGCAATTGTGCTCTAGAATAAAACTAAGGAACCCATGAGCAACTGTTATCCTTGACCATTAGCAATGAGGGGACATATTCCAAATTTTCCATCTACAAAGCTTGGTTAGTTGGGCCAGTGCTTTTTTCAATACAAAATAAACGTCGTAGGTTGGTTGCACCCAAATTTTTAATATAGGATGGAAAATGTACACAAACCTTTGGAATAATACTCATAACTAGCTTAAGATCTGAATTTTTGACAAAGGACAAGGAAACTGAAAAGAGAGGAAATAGTCTGAGAAAGCATTGTCTAAAACTTAAAATCCATCGTTTTTCCTTATTCCTCCACTGAAGTTACTCCCCTCTTCTTTATGTAGAATGCCGATGTTTTGATAGTTGTGAATTCTGGACTGTTTCCAATGAAGATTAGCCAAATGTGAGCAATGAGCAAATTAAAAATATTGTGCTGAAATTTACACATGTAATATGGCTAAATACCTGTATTAGTTAAATAAAAATGAACATACTGTACAAGCAATGTTAATTAAAAAAAAAAAAGCCTGGTACAAGGAAAGCAGTTTCACAGTGCCAGTCCAGTTACTGAAGGTTTCCAAGAAAGTTGAAGATATTTGCCTGGATAATTGGAAAAGAGCAATGTTAAGCCTATATTGACCACAGATACTCAAATGTAGCCACCGACTGAACTGTTCCATCAACAGGCATTGCCCGACTGTCTGTATGATTGAAGCTTCCTTTGTAATTTGTCCAACTGGGTCACTCAGGACAGATACAAGAACCCAATCTCCATTAACCTATCTTGAAAAAATCAGTCTTGTTTAGCATGGAAGCTTCCCCTGCTGTAGTCTGGATCCAGGTGCATCCAAACTGAGAATAGATCCGTCAATTACAGCTGATCGAGTTAGTGATGACAATCGAAGGTTTAATTAATTTCAGGTCTGCTCTAAGCATGACCAATTCTAGGTACACAGCTGTCTCTCTTTTTGTGTCCTGTGCTTTTTTTATTTTTTTTTTATCCATTTGTTCCCTTTTTCACATGAGTTAAATAAATTAAGCTATTGCATGAAACATAGCCTCCATTGCTTTAAAATCCAGGACAATCCTAAGTAACCCAGGATTTGTATGTCGATTAAGGCCTGGTTTTACTCTAGCATCTAATTTCTCCTGGAGTTAACCATAGTCTTATGTTGAAATATAATGGAAAGCTACTCTTAATTTACAGTTTTCTGGCTTGCTAACTTGATCGAGCAACCAAAGGGAATGAATTGTCTTCTATAGCTCATGGACATAATGATTTCATAATCCATCAAATGCCACTGCTAAATTAGGAATTGTGCCTTACTAGAACATGCAAACTAGCCATTGTAGTATCAAGCCATTAACAGAGCAGTTACAAACTATGCCTTAACTAAGTTTAATTACTAACCTAATCGCTATAGGTGGCAAGGAATTCTATCTAAGAAAGTGAATAGGGCTGCTGGAGTAAAAATAAATCACTCAGTCTCTCCTTTGCTGCTGGTAAGAGAGGCAAACTCTGCTTTATAGTAGAAAGGAAACACAGGGGAAGTCTTTCCAGAGCAATCAACCTCTGATGTGCTAGATCACTTCTCATTAAAAGGCAGAATTGTTATTTTTGTTAGCAAATTATGAAGCTAGTAACTTTTCTGGCCTTGAATAAGAAACTATATACTCCTTTGTAGCCATTTGGTCCCACTGTTTACCATTATTTTTCTTTGTGCTAATACTTTAAGGTTGATGCCGGAATAAATTGGGATTCTATGATTAAATAGAGCATTCATGTTATATCCCTTTTTTTTTTAAACCCACACACAAAGATGGGAAAGCAGTGACTTTCCAGATGTTGAGTGACAATTTCTATCATTCCTGCCCACTGGCCACACTGCTAATCGGAATTCTGATCCAACTACATTAGATAATCTGTGGATAATCCTTCTCTGTCCTGAGTACAAACTTAACTGAATGCATACCTTCATAAAAGAGTCTATCTGCTTAGCTGTAATACCATGAATTTTCTCAAGGTCCTGTACCTGGTAAAAAGAGAAAAAGAAAGGAAAATGATACATTAAGGTGCAGCCCATCATTTAGAACAGCGGTGGGCAATCCACAGCCTCATTTTTATGATCCTCAGAGCCCGCTCGAAAATGGTGCCACCAAAATGGCCACGTTGTGATAGCAAAATTGTTTTTGTCGCAGTGCAGTGTCAACAAAAGGATATGAATTATACTAGAGCAGTGTTTCTCAACTTTGGCAACTTTCAGATGGGTGGACTTCAATTCTCAGAATTCCTCAGCCAGCATGGCTGGCAGGAATTCTGGGAGGTGAAGTCCACCTATCTGAAAGTTGCCAAGGTTGAGAAACACTGTACTAGAGGCTTAACATATCTAACATCCATTTTCAGGGGGAAAGGGCAAAAATTCCACTACAGCACTTCCATGCCCCTTATGGCCCTCAAAGTTGAGGAGGAGGAGGAGGAGGAGGAACCGGAAAGGATTACAAATACACTCAAGTTTGCAAATAAAAATTGCAAACATTTGGAAGAAATCAACAGTGGTACTATTATTATTAGGGTGCCAAGTGCAATACCATGAGGACTTAGAATCTGGACTGTCTAAATTTGGAACAATTTACAACAGCCTAACTCTAAACAAGAGCAATGTTGGGCATCACATACTTAAGTAGCTGTTACCTTTATGATTTCCAAGCCCAAAACATAAAGAAAGCTGGCGTACAATGGCTGCAACACATGATTATAATGGAATTGGATGATGATTAAAAAAGCGTGGGACTCAGATGATAAAAAGTGGCTTGTCTCGGGTGAAAAATTAGGGGTCAGCAATATGTCCCCAATAAATGGCAAGCTCTGCCCTCTGAATCCACTAACCTTCTCAAAAGACCCATAAAGGTCTCTCCAGCTCACGATGAGCTGCGCCTTTTTCTTGCCAATGCGATGTAGGGCCATAAGATCTTTCACAGAACCTGAGTTCAGGAGGGACAGGATATTAGCCTTGCTACGCGCCAGTAGATCTGGACGGACCTCCACCTCCCACTCGGGGGGAGCCTTGTTTTCAGAGTCAAAGGCTGAAGTCTGAAACATGGAAAGAGAGAGTGACCAGTGGTTGCAACAGCCTTTTTAAGCCACCTCCCTTTTATGTAGCCATTTATCAACTCCCACCTCTTATTAATATCAACAAGAATCATGGTAAAGACATGATTGTCTAAGCTATGAAATCTGCTCAGAGCTTTCCCTCAAAAGACTAATTATCCATTAGCAAAACCAATTTGCCTACATCAAAATACACTGTTAGGCATCTGTTGACCCTTAGTGATTGGAGGGTTACTGACCAACAGACCGGATGTTCCTCAGTTCCCTGTATACTGAAGCAGTGATAAGACCCAGAGGCACTATCAGGCTTGAGAAGTCTCTGGATAAAGTTATTTCTGGGGGCTCCTCCCCCATTGCCCAAACTATCTCACCATTGACCTGCTTTTATTCAGTGACAGTAATAACAATACTAACTAAAGATGTAGGGTGATTTGTTTCCTGTGGAAAATATTTTACTTCAGGAATGTTTGGCGAATTCGAAATTGAATGAGATGTTTTTTGTAGGGGATTGTATTAAAAAAACAGAAGCTAAAAGTACACTGCTGCTACATATTATTTTATTACCTATTGCCCAATGCTCTTTTCAAAATTTCAATAAAAATAATTTTTATTCAAGTATCAGTGCTTTTCGTTTCTGTAAATGTAATGCTCCAACTTCATAAAAGAGGCTAGATTTTATTTTTCCCCATCTCAAACAATGTCGCTCTAATACCTGTGCAGACTATGACTAGTGAGACAGATATGCTAATTACATCATACTCATTGGCCAAATTTCCCAGGAAATCCACATCTCTAATGCCAAAACTTCAGCACAGCTACCTCTTCCGCCTGCTAGCCCTCCTGTGCTGTTGAAACAGTCAGACAATTTCAGACAGAAGCACTCCCCGGAGTGTGACTAGCAGGCAGTAGAACCAATCAGATGTTTTAGGGACACACAGCCAGTGAGGATATTGCAATGGTGAGACAGCAAGATTTCTAATCTGGTGACTCCAGTGACCACAAATCTAAATGGCAGCATCTGATTGGTTCAGTTGCCTCTTCCTTACAGGTTGGGTCACTACACTGTCTAATCCATTGTTTGGAATATCTCCTTCTGGTTTAGTGTAATCCATAAACCATAGGTTTTTGCTCATTGTGTTTATGAGCCCAGCCAACTGTGGCACAGTCAACAAACTATGATTCAAGAAACCAGAACTTAGTAGATTGTGTGAATCAGATCATACTCTGCAAAATTTTAATTTAAAATGGCACGTGGCCACACACTATTAATAACGTATTGTTATTCTGCAGGTTCTTGGATTGTGGGGTACATCTCTGTTAATTAAGAGCAAGGAAATTATTAGTATGTACCACTGGTTTTATAATATTTCCTTCTCTTTAGACAATTGTGTGTTCAGACCTCAAAGGAGAACACAAAGACCTCTTGCACTGAGGCATCATAGCCAAGATCCCCATACTTGGAGCTACCACTGGTTGCCTGAATTCCAAGGTTCAATCCCCCATTTGCACAGGGAGATGGGGAGGCTCCTCAAGCCTACGTAGTAACCTGCACGAACCAATATGGTGCCCTATCCCAGCTTTCCCCAAGAATGGGACCTCCAAAAATGGTTCCACTCCTAGTTCCTATTAGCTGCAGTCAGCATGGCTTAGGATGCCAGCAGCTAACAGAATATCTGGGGAGCATAGGCTCCCAACCTCAGCTGACAGGTTGAAGTTGCCCCTTCCCAGGAGATACCTCTATTTGTAAGCTGCCTTAAAAACCTGTGATGCAGTATATCAAATTGGCCAAGAAAGTTCTGCCACCCTTCATGTCCTTCACCAAAATGGAGCCAAAATCTATTTACTCACCTTCCTCTTTCGGCCTCTCTTCTGTTTCAGGATAACAACACCTTCCTCCTCTTCCTCACTCTTGACAGGTGTCTGCACTAGATAGAAAATAAAAGCAAGTTGGGACCTTGTAATACAGGAGAAAAAGGAAGGTCTGACTTCAAAAACTTTCTGAATCTTCTCACCTTGCTGGAGGGGCAGTACTGTGGCCTGTTTTCGGGGTTTTGCAGCCCGGGGGAAAAGTACAGAGTCTTTCCGCTTCAGAGCCTGGGCTTCCATCTCTAGCTGCTTTTCCTTAACACTCTAGAAGAAGTGGGAGAAGAGCAAAATAAGAGCCAATTTAAGATGCAGGTGGGGAGAGAGAAGAAGCTTCCATGATGTCTTTGTGGAAAAGGAAAGACTACTATTGGACTAATAGTTCAACCATGATCTTACAGCAGTCAGTCATCACCTCTGTTTGTACGAACCTCTCTCCCTTCAATGCACAAGAGGCATAGAATTTTATTTATATCAATAGCATCTGCCATGATATCTACTTGGGGTTACCTGCTCTATCCAAATCCCTCCCTTCTTTTTAAATCTCTCTCTCCACCTTTCCATTCAAATGAAACTGGGCCCATGGATCTGTTTCTTTGGCCTCCATCTTTCTCTTCCTCCAAGTCTCCCCTCTATCAATATTTTGCTTCTGAGTGCTTCTCTCCTCTCTTACTCACTTATTGTGTACATGAATAATACCATATGATTACTTTTTCTGAGTGTGTGAACAGGACAGGATTAACACAGCAGAAAAATCAGAATATGTGTTAAATTTTTTACCACTTTGAAGTTTAACATCTACCATTCCTACAATTCTGGAAGGTACTCTGACTCTCATAAGCTTCCAAGAAAGAAGAACTTCCATCATAATGGGACAGACACTGAAATACTTCTTCAGGATCAGAACCAGAGTAAATATCTACAAAATCCTATTCTTCAAGGAGTAGTCCACTGGACAAAGCTAATGGAAGATCCAGTCCAGCAATGTCTAGAGAGACAGATTTCTCATTTTTAAGGCCAACAAGATACAGCTGGCAGGATGGGTGAGGAAGACACCTTTATATATTCCATTAGGCTGTTGGGGCCAAGAGATTTAAGTTCTACCTTTCACAGAGGAAAGTCTTTGTAGCTAGCTTCCTGAATAGTTGGCAGAAAGAAGTGAGAATGGCAAAAGAGAGAAAAGAGCAATTATCAGATGAAAGGAAATGGTTAGGAGCTCATATTTTTCAGTCAAATGAATCCATTTGTGACTCACATACTGGCTTTGAAGACAACACATTTATTTTAAAAAGCTTCAGCTAGGCAGAAATATTCCTTCTTATGTGAAAGAGAAAATAAGTACCTCTGTTTAAAGGCTATGTTGAACTCTGCTCAATCTCCAGTATGGGTGAATTCTACCATTTAAAAAAAAATAGACAAAACCCAGCATGCTTCTAAAAATCTGTCTGGTGAATGAGGGCCAGTTTTTTAATCAGTCAAAACCCTTTTTAACCAATTAGTCAGAGCATCCATCTAAATATTACATTCCTATTCGTTATACACATTTCATCAAAGTAGAACAAGAGAAACACAAAAAAGACCTTCAGCTCACGGCGTGTCTCATCCAGTAGTTTCAGAACATTCAAGCGCTCCCTGCGTGGTGTGTTAAGGAGAGGCAACGCATGGCTCCCAGCCTGCTCTTTCTCTAAAGCCTCTAATCGTAGCAGTCGTTCAGCCAAAGTGGGCTCAAGGTTCTCCAGAGGCAGCAAAGAACTGGTATAGAAAAAGACTAGGACATGTCAGATTCCATCACATTCTTCCAACAAACCAGCCACAGAGCAACAATACCTCCTTAATTCAGTATTTGGAGAGTGGCTTGGCCCTGTGGCATGGAAGAACTGGACTGCACCAATATCTGCAAAATAGCTGGTGACTCACCTGAGTGGCTTCTCTTCTTGTAGGCAAGTTCTCTTGGCCTCAGGGCCTGCATCAGTGAAGCCTAGACAAGGCCTCTTGCTATCTGCAGAAGAAGGGGATAGCTCAATTCTGGGAATTGAAATCCACACATCTTAGAGTTGCTAAGGTTGAGAAACACTGCCTTATAGGGAAAATTCCACTCTTCTCAGGAGGAGGCAAGTGGAACTGCCTTTCTATAGCTAGCAAAGTGGCTGTGATATATGGTGGGGTGAGCTCTCTGTCAGAATGTTCAGAAAAAGATACACCTTTATTATGCAGATTAAAATTAGGGTGCTACTTGAGAAATTAAGACAAGGGGAGGAAAAAAAATTCATGGATCCCACAGTCTTTAACTTACTCCCAATCTTTCAGGTAGGAATTTATATAATATGAACTGAACAAAATAGAACTAAGGATAGAAAGACAGCTCTGACAAATCTATTGGAACTTGCATCTAGCTCTACATTTCTCTAAATCAGCATTTCTCAACCTTTTTACTCAGGAGGAATCTTTGAAATAATTTTCAGATCTCAGGGAACCTCTGTATACAAATCACAAAAAATATGAACTCAGCAATGCAATTCACTTCTAATCTACACAATCTACGTTTTACAACATTTACAACAGCAGCAAATCAGTAGGCCAGCAGCTGAATTGTGGTGAGTGCTAGCACTGCATTGCTTGTGAAATTAAAAAAATGATTTTTTTCAATTACAATCTCTCACAGAACCCCTAGTGACCTCTCAACCCCAGTTGAGAAATGCTGCTCCAGATGGCTAAGAGTTTCTCACCAGAAGGGAAGCAGACTGAAAAAAGATCCCACCTCCCCATAATGAAAGGTAAAATGAAGCCACCCCTCTTCCCCTTTCATGAGCTCACCTGAGAGAGAAGGAAGCCTTCCTGCTCCTGATTGGTTGCTTAGAGTTTCAGTTTCCTCAGGCTTTGCTGGTCTCATACTACCTATATTGGCAGGTTTAGATGGGATTAACTTTTTTGTACCTGAACCTTTTGGAACATCTTTTTCTCCTTTACTACATCCATTAAGAGATGGTATAGACCTTGGGAAAGTGCTCTAGAATGTAGGCACCATGATGAAGAGGTCTGGTCCTACACTACCACCTCCGCCTAGCCTTTGTGGGTAGAGCAATTAATATCAAAATTTTCTCATTTAATTTAATCATGGAAGATTCGAGTGCTGAAGGTTATAGTGCAGCCTTCTGCAACTTGGTGCCTTCCAAACTGTCAGACTTCCAGAATTCCCAACATGTTCCCCAGAAGCCCAGATCTTGCCCTCCTGATTTACCAGTTTCTGGCAGGGCTTTCTGGGTGAAGGGTTTATTCACAACTTGTTTAGACTTTGCAGCAAAGTTGAGGCTGGTGAGAGTGTCAAAGTAGTACTTCTTCTCTGGAGCAATGTTTGCAATAATCAAGCTGTGGGCACTACCTCCCAGAGAGTCCTAGAAGAAAGAGAGATTCAGGGGAGAAGATCAGCCCTTGACGCCAAATCCTTTGCCCTTCCAGAAAAAAAAAAATCCCAACTACCTGCAGCAGACGGGTCAGCTTGCTGTCTCTGTAGGGAACTCGAGGCAAACTCTGATTAAGGGCATCCACCACCTTGCTGAGTACAAAGAGGGAGTTGTTGATGGCTCCACTCTCTTTCAGGCGTAGGCCTTTGTTGCCTGTTCGTCTATTGTCCTCTGAGCCAGCTAAGTCGATCAGGCACAGCTTTGCAGCCTGGGAAGCATATGTTGGCCAGCCCTGGATCTGGTTCACCCGAACCAGCAATACAGCATGACTACGGCTTGAGCGCTGGTTCAGCTGAGTTGATGCCACAGTTCGGTTGCTGCTCGCAGGCAGAAAATGGCTTTCAAAGTCTGCAAAGTCAGTGATCTCTTTCTGTGTCAAGCCTGGCACCAGGATGTTGTGGTTACGATCCTCCCGGATAGGCAAGTCTCGGGGGGAGGGCTGAAGAAGGTCCAAAACCTTAGGAATGGAGAAAAAACCCTAGTTTAGATGGTGGACATGGAACTTCAACCCCCACTTCTGACTCCTCATTTATCTTTCCCCCAGAGAAGGTGATACATCCCAGCAAGAACATTTTTTCAAAGGTGAGTACAGGTGAAACTTGAAAAATTAGAATATCGTGCAAATGTTCATTTATGTCAGTATGGCAACTCAAAAGGTGAAACCAATATATGAGATAGACGCATTACATGCAAAGCGAGATATGTCAAGCCTTACTTTGGTATAATTGTGATGATTATGGCGTACAGCTTATGAAAACCCCAAATTCACAATCTCAGAAAATTAAAATATTACATGACATCAATAACACAAGGATTGGAAATAGAACAATATCGGACCTCTGCAAAGGATAAGCATGCATATGTACTCAGTACTTGGTTTGGGCCCCTTTTGTAGCAATGACTGCCGCAATGCGGTGTGGCATGGATGCTATCAGCCTGTGGCACTGCTGAGGTGTTATGGAAGACCAAGATGCTTCAATAGCGGCCTTCAGCTCCGCTGCATTGTTCGGTCTCATGTCCCTCATCTTTCTCTTGGCAATGCCCCATAGATTCTCTATGGGGTTCAGGTCAGGCGAGTTTGCTGGCCAATCAAGCACAGTAATCCCATGGTCATTGAACCAGGTTTTGGTACTTTTGGCAGTGTGGGCAGGTGCCAGGTCCTGCTGGAAAATGAAGTTAGCATCCTCATAAAGCTCGTCCGCGGAAGGAAGCATGAAGTGCTCCGAAATCTCCTGGTAGACGGCTGCGTTGACCCTGGACTTAATGAAGCACAGTGGACCAACACCAGCAGATGACATGGCTCCCCAAATCAACACAGACTGTGGAAACTTCACACTGGACTTCAAGCATCGTGCATTGTGTGCCTCTCCATTCTTCCTCCAGACTCTGGGTCCTTGGTTCCCAAATGAGATGCAAAAGTTGCTCTCATCAGAAAAGAGGACTTTGGACCACTGGGCAACAGACCAGTTCTTTTTTTCTGTAGCCCAGGTAAGACGCTTCTGACGTCGTTTGTTGTTCAGGAGCGGCTTGACACGAGGAATACGACATTTGAAGCCCATGTCCAGGATCCGTCTGTGTGTGGTGGCTCTTGATGCACTAACTCCAGCCTCAGTCCACTCCTTGTGAAAGTCCCCAACACTTTTGAATGGCCTTTTCCTGACAATCCTCTCCAGGCTGCGGTCATCCCTGCTGCTTGTGCACCTTTTTCTACCACACTTTTCCCTTCCACATAACCTTCTGTTGATGTGCTTTGATACAGCACTTTGGGAACATCCAACTTCTTTTGCAATTACCTTTTGGGGCTTTCCCTCCTTATGGAGGGTGTCAAAGATGGTTTTCTGCACAACTGTCAGGTCAGCAGTCTTTCCCATGCTTGTGATTCCTACTGAACCAGCCTGAGAGACCATTTAAAGGCTCAGGAACCCTTTGCAGGTGTTATGGATTCATTAGCTGATTAGAGTGGGACACTTTGAGCCTAGAATATTGAACCTTTTCACACTATTCTCATTTTCTGAGATTGTGAATTTGGGGTTTTCATAAGCTGTACGCCATAATCATCACAATTATACCAAAGTAAGGCTTGACATATCTCGCTTTGCATGTAATGCATCTATCTCATATATTGGTTTCATCTTTTGAGTTGCCATACTGACATAAATGAACATTTGCACGATATTCTAATTTTTCGAGTTTCACCTGTAATCTGGGCACTGATTTTTCAGTCTTTTTAAAAACTTTTTAAAAATCTTGTTTCTCAAGTGACGTGATCCTGAATCAATTCTAGAGTGGTTTCTTGCCTTCCTCTCAAGACAGTAACTTCAGTTCTCGCTCAGATAAGCCTTTTCCCTGCCTATTCTGCTTCAGAGACAAGAGGCTTTTTTCTCCTTAGCACTCGCTTTTAGATTTCTGTTGTTGCCATGAGAACTGTAATCCTCCAACACTGGCCATCAGAGCTGGGGCTAATGATAGCTGGAACCCAACAAAATCTTGAGATCTGTAAGTTCCCACACCTTCCTGTCTCCACTGTCTTTTCTTCACATGCCCTCTTTTGTTCTTATCCTTTTCCCTCTTCCACTCTCTCTGTAGCCATTAATTCTCTTCTGCCTTCCTCTAGCCCTTAAGCTTTTGTTCTCTTTTTTCTTTCTCCTTTGCAAGTGCTCCGTTGCCATCTGCTCCTCCACACAAGTCATCATCACAGTTCCTCATCAATTCCAGCCAGGGCCCAGGTAGAACAGTGGGGGGCATTAGAACATTGAGGCCTCTCTGGGGGAGCCATGGAACAGCAGAATGAGGTGAGAGACAAATGTTGCCCCACCGATCAACCTGCCAATCTCCTAGGTTAGGGTGGGTAACTTGTAGTCTTAAGGCTGCAGAGGCCTGTATTGTCGAAGGCTTTCACGGCCGGCATACGAAGGCTGGTGTGGGTCTTCCGGGCTGTGTGGCCGTGTTCTGGAAGTTGTGTTTCCTAACGTTTCACCAGCATCTGTGACCGGCATTTTCAGAGTGCAGGGGCACAGACGGGGCAGTTCTCTGCCCCTGTCTGTGCTCCTGCACTCTGAAAATGCCGGTCACAGATGCTGGTGAAACGTTAGGAAACAAAACTTCCAGAACACGGCCACACAGCCCGGAAGACCCACACCAGCCTTCTGCAGAGGCTTCATAGTCTATTTTAATTAGATTCTTAGCCTAACTTCAAAATCTCCCTTCAAGAGATCAGTTGAGATTTTTGATAAGAGATATCTATTAGGTTCTTAGTGTTCTCTGAGCTTGACAGTTTTCCTGCAGACATTTTTTTTACAAATCTAGTTAGCATTGTCAATATATTGTTCAGCCTTGAGCTACACATATTCTCTTCCATAAGAAATATCACAGTTTACTACTTGGGGGAGAGAGGAACAGGCAGTTATCAGAAAAGAATGAAAATGTGAGGAATATCAGAAAGAGAAAATTGTGTCCAATGCCTATCCCTACTCAGTTTGGGCTCTGACTCCATCTGCCCCTCGCTTCAGTCCTCCCCACCATGTGTTCAAACAAGTTATCCTTGAATGAAAGTAGAAAACAGATTATCCAGTGCTTCCTATACCTATCAGTAAACAAGAGGATTACATTCAGACACGTTTTCCATGATTAAAAGCAGTGATAAATGCTAAATGCAGCATGAAAAGGAAATGAAAGCCCACATGCGCATCCCTCAACAGAATAATTTACTACGATCAGTTGGCCATGCTCTTTCCAACATCTCTAGCTTTTTACTCCCATTATGTTTTAAGTCCCCTTCTTCCCAGAAAAATTCCATAGTTCTGAGCCATTAAACCTATTGGGCTCAATTTCCCCTTTGCACAATTGTGTAAACCACCCATTTTACCTTTTCTTGATAGATTTCCAGATAGGACATAGAGACTGAGTATTTGCATTTATCTCCTGTAGCATCCCTTGTCATTTTCAGGACATCTCGAACAGCTCGAGGGATCACTCCTGGCTGATCTGGACTTCCCAACATGGTGTGCGTCTTGCCTACCATTTGGCAGGAGACAAAATGAGAACAGCATAACACCACCATCTCCTCTCAGCCCAGTTCTTTCCCCCAGATGACCCCCACTCCTTGGGTTCATTTGGTTTCTTTGTAGTACTTTGTAGTTATATTCACCTGCTCCAGTTGGTCCATAAGCCAATATGCTGGCATTCTGCCCCTCCAGCAGATGGTGTAAGATAGGCTGAACTGACCCCATGTAGACATCATGTTGGGTGGCTGCCTCACCATAAAACGCATCAAACCTGGTGAAGAGTGTGTGTGAATATAAAAGGAATGTGGGACACAGGCCTACTGGCTTCTCTGAAAATCTAGTAGTTTTTCTTTAGCAGTCTTGGGAAATGAGCAGCAAATCCAGATATAAAAAGTTTCTCATTAATACAAAAGTATATAACCCGTCTACAACTCCCATACTCCTTTGCAATTAGACATGCTTGCTGAAGCTTATAGAAAGGCACCAAGTTACCTATCTTCATATATCCTTTGATATCAAAAAAATAAATAAATCCCAATGCCATGTATATATTCTTATGCATCTCAGCCATTTTATTTTAAGCTAAGACAGCAACAAGGTTCTTGGACTCTTTTCTCCTGCAGCTTTGAACCACAACAGACTGTTGGCAAGTCTGCATAACGCATCCAAGCAGCTCATTTCCACAGCATGTGCATGGGAAGAGGTAAATCATAAAGAGTAGCATGACCCATGAGAAAAAGCCTGTCATTGCACAGTTCAAAATTAGCTCCCTGTGGAAAATTAGGTACACTAAGAGTCATTCAGATCTTCTGAATCCCCTACCCAACTCACTTGTATTTCATAGTCTCCAACTCATTCCTCCAGTTGAGAATTTCCAAGGAGTGGGAATCCACACCTCGTACACATGGAGAATTCTGACCTTGTCCAGTTCCCACACCTGGGCGCAGTCGTACACAAACCCGTACTTGCTCAGGGGCATTAGCAGGGCGCCGGAAATCAGCCCGGCTTAATCGCTGATGAGTTGTCATGAATACCTATGGAGAAAAAGTACAGGATTGAACAAATGTGGCTGGGTGATTTTGGGCCAGTCACTCTCTCTCAGCCCAACTCACCTCACAGGGTTGTTGTGGGGAAAATAGGCAGAGGAAAGAGCATTAGGCATGTTTACCACCCTGAGTTATTTATAAAAATAGTAAAGGCAGGATAAAAAAAAATCTTTAAAAAAGTGTATTAGTTAATGTATATACTATAATATCTTACGGAGGACCAACATAAGGCAATGGCAATGTTTTAAATCCCTAAACAGCTTTAAAAAGTTAAGAGAGGTCCTAGCTACACCCCCCCCCCAGTATATTACATAATAACCAAGAATATCAGGGGCTTAATTATGGAAATATCTGCTGAGAAAAGAGTGGCCCCTACTTGACTTCAGGAAACAACTGAGGCTATTCTTATTTATTCAGACATTTATGGGACGACTACACCGAAACCAGACTGTCTTTACACTTACCTATTATTTGTTTCTCTTTTTTTTAAAAAAACAAAAACTCTTGCTTTTAAACACTTTTGGTTTTATTGCCCCCCCCATCCACTATTTTGGACATCTTTGAAGTAAAAGCAGAAATAAAATTCTGTTGTTCACAGGATATTAACCTATTCAGAATTTAATATCAATAGCCTAAGTAATGCTTTATTAAAGTTTGATCGAAAAACACGAGTTCTTGAAATAATTGGAATCATTCCTAAACTTACAATCATGCATTTCTACAGACCCCTGCTACGGCAGGGGGTATTAGTGCCCAAGGACAAGGAAAAGGAAACGTAAATTCAGGAAAAAAACGGATGGGCAATCAATCTTGCATTAAGCTGCTTAACGGGAACTGCCTTCATTTTGGACGCATAAACTCCTCTGATGTCGGGTCGGAGTCCTCTTTTACAAGGCGGCTTTTGATGGGACTTGCATTTCTTTCTAAACATCTAAAAGTGGTTTCCTTTCCAAGTACCAGTTTCAAAAACAAAATCAGTGTCTCATCCATCCATTGCACTCACCCTTCCCAAGTCCAATCCGCTTCACCCTCCACAAAGTCGGATTCCAACCTCCGTTTGTATTTGGCGCTAAGCCCGCCCCGGAACGGGAAGCAGACCAATGGGGGAAAGGAAAGGAAACAAGGGTTTGCCTCTGCGCGTGCGCATCGGCCTCCGCAAGTGTGGCGTGCCCTTGCGCAGTGCGAAGGGGAAGAGACCAGACATTTGCGCAAGCGCATTGGAACGAAAGGGCGTTGGGAGAAGACACGCGTGCGCAGTAAAATATGGTGAATTTGAAACAAAAGCCGTACAACGGGACGTGGGAGGGGTGTCACATAAGAAGACCTCCCCATTCGTATTAACACTTTCGATCTGACATTGTACATACTTTTTATGTATTTCGATTAGATACATTAGAGAACGAATCTCTCTTCTATTGGAACATAATTTTTACCACATAAATGCTCAAGGGCTAGAGCGGTGCCTTCTGCTCGTTTCCATATTTTTTTTTAGATGTCCGGGTCGTTTTTGTCATTCGTAAAACAGTTTTTATCTCTAGAGATGTATGCAAACAGAGGCAAAACAAATAACATTTGAAATACAAAAAAAAAATGGTTTTAGGAGGCTAGGCAGAGTCCGGTAAAAAGGATGAGGAGAAAGGGGGACAGCGCATGCGCCCCGCCCAGCCAAAGCGACTGGCGCGCTTGTGCCTTTTTCGATCGCTCACGGGGCGGAATTGGATTCATCGCCCAAAGGAGCGATCGATTGTGCCGGGCTCCACTTTTGTGGGCTCGCTGGAGGGGAAAGGGGAAGAAAGCACTCGCGAGCTCCGATGCGTGGATAGGGCGGGGGAGTCGCCGAATCATTTCTCTCCTTGGGGCTTAGCGCCGCCCCTTGGAACTGGGGATGCAGTGTCTCTGAGCATACGTCGAATGCTCTTTTTGAAAAAGACAATCTGTGTCTTTAGCTTGGTGAAGTGCGCCGCTCTTCCGTTGGGAGAGAGGCGTAAGGTCTGAATCCGAGGCGCCTGGTTTTTGCAAGGCAGTTAAGTACCTTGGTTCCGTGAGTGGCTTAATTGCAGCCTTGTGCGCAGGACTGGCTTAAGACTGCGCTTAACTTCTGTACCGAAATCCTTAACTTCATTTGACTCACTCTCATGGTTAACATTTGGAAGTTTGGGGTAGGTCTTCAGAAAATCATGGCTCCAGATACTTTTTTTTTTTTTTAAGGAAGAGATGAATGTAGTTTAGTATGACACTGATGTAAAACTCTGTTTCATTGTGGCTACTGATTATTTGTTCACTTCCATTAAATTATAACAGTGATGAAATATTTGTACAGAGCTTTCAAGTGGGCAGTATATTTTGCATATGTTTTCTAGCTGTTATTGTTACAACTCTAGTGTGTTGTTATATTAGTATTGCCCATGATTACAAGTAAGAGGCCTGAAGTGAAGAGAACATAGTTTGAGACCCAGTGAACTCATGTTTCAATTATTTTATTATAGTTCTATTCTGCCTTCTCCAAACTTAGGACAAGTGATTAATTAAGAATAATCAGACTCTATATATTAATTTGAAGGAAATGCACTTGAATGTAAAGATATTTAGACGTGTTTAGATTTCTGTAGGATTGTGACGTTTGTCTCCTGCCATTATACCAATTTTTTAGCAACTCAATGAGTGCCGAGACTGTAATTTCATCTGCATTTGTAACTCTTTTAAATTCTTTTTGTGATAATATATATTTTTCCTTCTAAATTACTGTAGGCTTTCATGAAGTCTTTCCTCTCTAGGAAATCACAAGAATCAAAACCATCTTTGTGTTTTGCTTTTAATTCCCCTGGTGGAAAGGCCTTTTAAAAAACTTTCCTGTCCATTCTTGCAATACCTTGGAGGCATAATAAAAGGTATTATGAAAAGTGTGATTGGGGATCAAGTGGGCTACCACAATAACCAGACCCTTTTTCACAGCTGTGGGTTGTGCTGTGCATGAAGCTCCTTTGCAGAGAAATAGCCCAAAGGAAGGAGTCTGACTTCTGAATTAGAGGCAGGCAGTCTTTCTGCAACCAGGGTTCACTTTTTCCCTTGTGTTTTTCCAGTTCCCAAGAACTAACTGAATATGATAGTGACAAAGTGATATAATTAGAGGGAGTGGTGTTGGAATATTTTGCTCTTGCTTCTTTTTTGGAATTGGGGTTTCTAAAGAAATTAAGTTAGATGTATTAAGTCTGCCTAATGTATGTCTGTGGAGTCCTTGGGGTTCTCTGAGCTTGGTTCTTTTCTTGCAAACGTTTCATTACCTGGCTAGGTGACATCTTCAGTGCTAAAATGGGATGGGGTTTGCTCTCTATTTATATACTGTGGCCTGCCTTGCCAGTGCTGGTGGGGGTGGGGGTTTTGTTTTGCTCCTCTGGTAGTTCCTTGATTAGGGTATTGTTTACTGCTTGATTGTGTGCCTTTGCTTATCTGGGTGATGATTGCTGGTGAGGGGATCTTATGGTCTTTTGTCTCCTTTGATTAGTGTGTAGATGCTGTTTATCTCTACAGGTGAAACTCGAAAAATTAGAATATCATGCAAATGTTCATTTATGTCAGTATGGCAACTCAAAAGGTGAAACCAATATATGAGATAGACGCATTACATGCAAAGCGAGATATGTCAAGCCTTACTTTGGTATAATTGTGATGATTATGGCGTACAGCTTATGAAAACCCCAAATTTACAATCTCAGAAAATTAGAATAGTGTGAAAAGGTTCAATATTCTAGGCTCAAAGTGTCCCACTCTAATCAGCTAATGAATCCATAACACCTGCAAAGGGTTCCTGAGCCTTTAAATGGTCTCTCAGGCTGGTTCAGTAGGAATCACAAGCATGGGAAAGACTGCTGACCTGACAGTTGTGCAGAAAACCATCTTTGACACCCTCCATAAGGAGGGAAAGCCCCAAAAGGTAATTGTAAAAGAAGTTGGATGTTCCCAAAGTGCTGTATCAAAGCACATCAACAGAAGGTTATGTGGAAGGGAAAAGTGTGGTAGAAAAAGGTGCACAAGCAGCAGGGATGACCGCAGCCTGGAGAGGATTGTCAGGAAAAGGCCATTCAAAAGTGTTGGGGACTTTCACAAGGAGTGGACTGAGGCTGGAGTTAGTGCATCAAGAGCCACCACACACAGACGGATCCTGGACATGGGCTTCAAATGTCGTATTCCTCGTGTCAAGCCGCTCCTGAACAACAAACGACGTCAGAAGCGTCTTACCTGGGCTACAGAAAAAAAGAACTGGTCTGTTGCCCAGTGGTCCAAAGTCCTCTTTTCTGATGAGAGCAACTTTTGCATCTCATTTGGGAACCAAGGACCCAGAGTCTGGAGGAAGAATGGAGAGGCACACAATGCACGATGCTTGAAGTCCAGTGTGAAGTTTCCACAGTCTGTGTTGATTTGGGGAGCCATGTCATCTGCTGGTGTTGGTCCACTGTGCTTCATTAAGTCCAGGGTCAACGCAGCCGTCTACCAGGAGATTTCGGAGCACTTCATGCTTCCTTCCGCGGACGAGCTTTATGAGGATGCTAACTTCATTTTCCAGCAGGACCTGGCACCTGCCCACACTGCCAAAAGTACCAAAACCTGGTTCAATGACCATGGGATTACTGTGCTTGATTGGCCAGCAAACTCGCCTGACCTGAACCCCATAGAGAATCTATGGGGCATTGCCAAGAGAAAGATGAGGGACATGAGACTGAACAATGCAGCGGAGCTGAAGGCCGCTATTGAAGCATCTTGGTCTTCCATAACACCTCAGCAGTGCCACAGGCTGATAGCATCCATGCCACACCGCATTGCGGCAGTCATTGCTACAAAAGGGGCCCAAACCAAGTACTGAGTACATATGCATGCTTATCCTTTGCAGAGGTCCGATATTGTTCTATTTCCAATCCTTGTGTTATTGATGTCATGTAATATTTTAATTTTCTGAGATTGTGAATTTGGGGTTTTCATAAGCTGTACGCCATAATCATCACAATTATACCAAAGTAAGGCTTGACATATTTCGCTTTGCATGTAATGCGTCTATCTCATATATTGGTTTCACCTTTTGAGTTGCCATACTGACATAAATGAACATTTGCACAATATTCTAATTTTTCGAGTTTCACCTGTATGTGTCTGTTAATTGCTGCCTTGTCTGAATACCAAGCTTCCAAGAATTCTTTTGCATTTTTGGATTTAGCTTGGTCTAAAATGCTGACAGTTTCCCAGTTAAAACTATGGTTAAGACTGTCCACGTGTTGTGAGATTAGGGAGTTCTCATCATGTCTTCTGACTGCTAGTTGGTGCTCGTGGATGCGCTCTGCTAGCCTTCTGCCTGTCTGTCCTACATAGTGTTTGTTACAGTCCTTACACTGTATGTTGTAGATGACTCCTGTTTTTTCTTATTGTGCTACTGGGTCTTTTGGTTTACTTAAGATATTTTGGAGTGATTTTGTTGGTTTGTGTGCTACAGAGATGCCATGTGGTTGCAATAGTCTGTTGGTAGTTTCTGAGATGTTTCTGATATATGGCGGTGTGATCCTTTTCATAGCTTGTGTAGGTTGTGTTGTAGTAGGTTGAGTGGTTAGGTGCTTTTTGATAAATGTATGTCTCCTTTTGTAAGGAAAGCATGCTGTTCATTTTGGTGGCTTGTCAAATGCTGATGTTTTGTTATACTGGTTGATAGTGGCATGCCACCAAATTTTGGAGAGACATTCTTGGAGGAGTGTTTGGAGACTGTGAAACCATTCTTATTCTTAGTAATTTAGTAATTCTTGATGGTATAGCAAGATTTGTTTTGAATCCCAGGCTTGATAGCCAAAAAACTGAGCAACAGAGAAGTTGTTTAGGGATGCTGAGTGAAATGATCAAAAGCCAGAGGACCAATGCTGAATAGCAAGAGAACCTTCTGAAAATTACCAGAAACCAAAAGCTGGCATAAGGGTGATTTCACCAATACTTTCATTTTTGTAGATTTTGCTCCTAATGTCAAGATTACTTTTTCTGAGTAAAGCTACAAAATGGATATATCATGCTATTAGATGGGCCTTGTTATTTCTGTCTGGGCTTCAGCTGAGACTTCTTCCTGTCTCATTTTCCATGTCATTCTCTTAGTTTTCATTTGTATTTCCCTTTTAATTTTTTAAAACTTCAGCCAATTCCTTTTGTATATCCAGTAAAGCGTCCTTTTTTAAATAATTCTCTTGGCCTATCATTTGTAGTTCCACATTCTGTACTTTCTCTATCTTATCAGATAAAATTTGTTCCACAACTGTCATTCCTTCATTAATATCTTTCAGACATAATCTATCCATAGAAGCAGACATTATTACTGACAGTGTTGATATTGTAGTTACTAACTTCTGGCTTCATTCTTCAATTCCATTCCATTCTCCTTTAATAGTTCTGATGTTATAATGTTTTCTATCATTCTGTAAGTCCCATTATTAATTGACATCAGGCTTGTATTTTTTTTTCTTCTGCTTAAAATCTTTAGTTCCCTCTAATGTCCAGTTTCTAAAATCATCACTTATCTTTTATTATGACTTGCACATGCCAGGGTAATCAAAATAAATCTGTTTCCCATGAGAAGTTGTTTATTTTTTATAGCTAATTCCAAAATCTTATACTAAAAGTCAATATTCCAAATTTATCTGGACTCTTAATCCATTTATAACTTTTTTAGATCAAAATGTTATTTAGCTTTTTGCTGTTTATTTCAAATTTTTAAGTTCTTAAGCCTGTGATTAATTTTTCTTTTGTTCAGAGTTGAAGATAAATTCATCCGATGAAGACTTTTCAAATCTATCATTCTAAAGGTCTCTAATAGCTTTAGAATAGTTAGTAGGCAATTTCCAAAAGTGATTAGAAAGTGAGGTTTGCAAACTTAGTGTCCTTTAAAAGGCTCCGCCGTGATTGCAAGCAAGATGGCTAATCCCTTCATCTCCCGGCACTCAGACCCACAGGAGACTGCTGTCCTGCAGTCTCTTCATGAGGAGCAGCTGTCAGGAGCACACATGGGTGATCTCCTATCCTCTCCTTATCCAGAGAGGTTCCAAGGAACCGGTCTATTCACCAGTTCCTTGATCTTTGCCATGGTCATCAGCTCCACTTTTGCAGAGTTGTCTTCAGTTTGTCATACCTACCCCAGAGTCCCTTTTCTTTTGCTATTTTGATAGTTGATCTATTAGTGGCATAAATCTATGAGGGATTGGTAGGTGATAAAAATTCTGCTATTTTGAGCCAGAATATCATCTAAACAGAAGATGTTTATTTAATGGTAGGTATGTTGACAATCATAGCAATCACAGAGTTCAAATTACAATCAGGTCAACACTAGTACCCTCCAAATAATTGAGAAAGGATAAGTTGAATGCCACTAGGTTGGAAAAGGCTTCTTTAGGCTTTGCTTCTAGGTATTTTAATATGGTTTTAAATAATCAGTTATGACATTTGTATTGTATCTTTTCTTTGGGGAACTTGTGTGTTTGTTTTTCCCCCTGGTGCCCCAATTTTTTCTCCTAGCAACCTTGTGAAATAGATTGGTTGAATAATAGGGAGTGATCCCAGCTTGATTTGTGTCTCAACAGGATATTTTGAACCCAGCTTTCAATAGTCCAACATTATTTCATGCTTTTCTTCATTTTGGGATATCCTCCAGAATAGCTACAGTATTATACCTGGTAATTTTTAGCTAGTCATCTTAGGATCTTGATACTGCAGGGTTTGCCGTACCTGTTTTTATCCTGTGGTCTCTTCTCCTCTTTATTACAGCCATGGAGGAATCCAGCACTGTGGAAGAAGGGGAAGTGACCTCAGGGATGCAGTCCTTGGCAGTGGAAGATGGGCCTGCTCCAGATTTAGCTTCTGCCACTGAGGAACAAGATGACACTCCCAGAGAAAAAGAGGGAGAATCATCAGGGAAGGGTGACGAATCTGCCGAAGAGGATTGGTGTGTCCCCTGCAGTGATGAGGAACTGGATTCCCCAGATGGCTGGATGCCTGCACCCAAGGAGATCCGCCGTTTATATGAGCTCATTGCCACACAAGGGACTCTGGAAATCCAGGCCGAAATCCTCCCTCGGCGCAACCCGACTCCAGAACCTGACAGTGAAGATGAGGATAAGTCTGAAGGACAATCTGAACATCAGGAAGAAGAGGAGGAGGAGAAGTGAGAAATGGGGTTTTATATTTGGGTTGAAGGAGGGGGAGGGAGAGATCTAATATCTGAGGTTATGTTAAGGAGAGGATCAATAGGCTGTGTTACTGACAGTTCTTATTTTCTCTGTTTGCTCCAGGCCTCATGTGCCTACTGAGTTTGACTTCGATGATGAGCCTGCCTCACCCAAAAGCTCCTTGATTGATCGACGGAGAACTCCTGGTATGTAAAGAAGGCGATCTGAGCTTCCATAAGAAGGCAGAAGAGCATTGCCAGGCCAATGAGTTATGTAATTGAGCATTCTGCACCCAGGCTGATCTACCAGTCACTTATGGGAAGCCCACAAACTGGGTGTGAGTGCAATAGGACCTTCCCTCTTATTTTCCTAAGCAAATGATATTCAGATACACGTATATTGCTCAGTCATCATGACTAGCAGCTATTGGTCATATAATCATTCTCCATGACTTGGTCTCATCCCCTTATAAAGCAAAATTGATAGTCATCACTCCTCGTGATAGTAAGTTCCACAGTTTAACAGTGTGCTGATTGAAGAAGTACGTCCTCTTGGCTGTTCTGAATCTCCCACCATTTGGCTTCATTAGATGACTCCAGCTTCTAGCTTATGCAAGAGAGAAGGAAAAACTCTTCCTACCTTGAACAATTTTTATATATCTATCATACCCATTTAATGTCATTTTTTGTTGAAGCTGAAAACACCACAGAGAGACCGTTCAATGTAGTGGTTAAGGCACCAGGCTAGAAACTGGGAGACTGTGAGTTCTAATCCTGCCTTAGCTGGGTGGCCTTGGGCCACTTCCTCTCTCTCAGCCCTAGGAAGGAGGCCGTGGCAAACCACTTCCAAAAAACCTTGCCAAGAAAACTGCAGGGACTTGTCCAAGCAGTCGCCAGGAATCAACACTGACTCGAAAGCACACACACAAAAAATTGTAACTGTTCCCTACAGCAGGGTTCCTCAACCTCAGCAACTTTAAGATGGGTGGACTTCAGCTCCCAGAATTCCCCAGCCAGCCATGCTGAGGTTGAGGAACCCTGCCCTACAGGAGAGTTCCACCCCACCTGATCTTTTTAGTTGCCCTTTCCCAACTCTGCAATGCCTTATTTTTCATGGAAACCCCAGCACATAATGCTCCTCTGCAGCATGCATTTTCTCTTCTTTCCTTTGGTCTCTGACTAGTTCCTTGTTGCCTCTTAGACTAAGTTATTTTTAAAGCCAACCTAGGAAAAACTGTAAAAGAATATTTGCTAAGGTGGATCCTGAATTAGAATTTTGCAGAAATCAAAGGAAGAAGTCCACAAATGTCATTTTGTTTGTTGATTAGGAAAATCAACTCTCTCTATATATAACGGTTACATTTTCAGAGTCTGTCATGTCCTTCATCCATATTTCCCATTAGGGTTTATTGCAAATAGTAGATTTTTAGAAAGAAAATCCTAGACGGAAAAATTGTTTAAATCACCTCTTATGTTGTAGCTTCCTCTTCTTGAAGTACCCCATTGCTGAGAAGTAGCACAGAGTATTTATTTATTTAATCAAATTTATATATGTATAAAATATTATTGAGATTATTTATTGATAGGTAGCAAAGGTGTCAATTTCTTGACCTAACAAATAAATGCTGTGGGTAGACACTTTTTCCCACCTGTTTTTTCATGATTTTTAAGTAATGATTCTGCTATTTTATATAGGAACATCAAGAATTGCACTATAGTTACACCTCCTGTGCCTAAAGCTAGTGAAACATATGAACTTAGTCTTCCAGTCCTGACTTGTGGTTAATTTCCAGGGACATTAGCTAAGAGTCAGAAAAGGGAAGCCCGTCTGGACAAGGTACTGTCAGACATGAAGCGCCATAAAGTGCTGGAGGAGCAGATTATGAAGACTGGCTGTGACCTGTTTGACCTCGATTCAGATGATGTACCCACTCCAAAACGACCATCTGGTCTCTTCCTTCGTCAGCGCAAATACTAATGGTAATGAAGAAGATAATCCTAGAGAGGAGGGTGGAATGGACCCGTGGGACCTCGGGCTCAAATACAAAGGGAAGGAACTCCTGTACGAACCCACTGGGTCTGTCAGTACCTTGGGCTTTGACTCTGATCCTGCATGGGCTGCAGAAGGTACTTGCTTTCAAGTTTCTGGGTGTAACAGAACTCTGTGAGTTTGCTTTTAATTTGATTTCTGTGAACTATTATTAAACTAAAGGAAAGAGTTGCAAATTAGGAGGAGAGGAGCAGTTGTTGAGGACCTACAATTTCACTTGCCATATATGCCATGCCAAGCATCCCATATTGTCTGCTAACCCCCAATCTTTTTGTGATCGTGGAGTTGATGAAGGGATGGGGTTCCTTGTCACAAACGTCCTGTGCTTTGAAAGGGCAGTGCAACCGCTGGAATGATCTCTTGCCAACCCCAGACTTGCAAGTGGCAAAAAGAGCAGGGCATTGTTCCTCACCTTGTGTGAATAAAAAGTGTAACTACCCTACCTAGAGTTGGCAGGCCTTGATATCAGAAATCTTAAATGTTTGATCCAAATTTGATCAAAATGTTATGCACGCTATCCAAAAATCCAAGACTGTATGTTTACATTTACATGCATAGATGGAAATTGTTGCTCTCGTCTCCTGTACTAGGTAAAGGAGAGGACACAGTGAGTCTTTTCTTCTGCTCTTGAGAACGTGATGTGCAGAAAAACAGAAAACTGTATTTAGAATTCCTGCTGGGCATAATCAGACTTGGACAAATAAAAACAAATCTGGCAAATAAACTTAGCAGATTCAACTTCAAAAATTTGGGATGCTTTGTGTGTGTGTGTGCGTGTGTGTGTGCGTGCGTGCGTGCACTTTGTGCTTTTAGCAGACTATCCTAGTATATTTTTAAATTATTCTCTAAAGGATAATAAGATTCCTCTGCCAAAGTTAAAAAAAAAAGTATCAGAGCTGGTTTGGAAATCTAAGAACAAGTATAAGAGGTGCACAACAGTGAATCACACAGTGTGTGTCAAGGTTTCCTCTGTGGGGAAGCCACTAAAACAAAAAGTGTACAGGAAACTGGTCAGGGAAAAAATGAAAAAAGACTTTTTTTAAAAGACTAGAAGCCTTGTATGGACTTTTTGCTGAAAGAAGAAAAGACTGAACTGATGTCTTATGGGTTGGGGGATTAGAAAGGGTTAAAGAGGGAGGGGAAAGAATAAGATGGGAGTAAGATGGCAAAATTCTGTGTGTTCTCTCTTTTTCATTTATTTCCTATCTTTTTTCTTTCCTTATTTTTCTTTTCATTTTTATACTTTTATTGTACTGTAAAATTCTAATTAAAATATTTTTAAAAAGTATACAAGAAACATGGATGAAAAAGAGCTTGTTTGCCTTTGGGTAGTAATATTAGGGACAAGCATGCATTAGTCATGCTCTTCTCATATACTAGTACCATTTCATCAGTGATTTCAATAACTTTTTTGGAGATCTCCCTGTAGCTTTCGATCTCCTTCATCCAATTTGATTTTCCGTAGACCAGTGTTTCTCAACCTTGGCAACTTTAAGATGTGTGGACTTCAACTCACACATCTCTCACATCCCTGGCATGCTGGCTGGGGAATTCTGGGAGTTGAAGTCCACACATCTTAAAAGTTGCCAAGGTTGAGAAACTCTGCCCTAGACTGTGTTTGGTTACACTTCCTGACATCATAGTTTAATGCACTTTAAAAAAAAAACTGGGCTGATGTTCAAGAGTATAATCATGGCTAGTGTCTTTTATCCTGTAAACCACATCACATTAGTAAGTTTTGATTTGTTTCTCCTGCAAGAAAGGTGTCTGGACAAAGAAATATGAGTCTCTAAGGATTTTATTGGAATACAACTGGCTAGGATTTTTCAAAATTAAATCCCTTGACACAAATGTTGAGATACAGATGTAGTATAAGAACAACAAATTATCATAGACAGGTGAAAATAGTATTTTACTTTGGTTAATTTCTTATCCTCCTTTCCTTCCCAAAGCAACCCTGGAGAAATCTATGCTACTAATACAGAATGTGGGTTTCATATACTTCACTGAATTTGAGGGCATCTAATACTATAGTGTAATCAGCAACATTCCCACCTGCACAATCCTGAACAAGTAGTGCCATAAGAGAAAAAACCACAAGGAACCATACAGTGCAAGAAAGGAAACCAAGATGTCCTGGGTCACAAAATCTGTAGGATGGGTCTTATAAGAGGGCACAGAGTCACCTTGAAGAAAAGACATTTCCATGGCTTCATCCATCACAGATCTCTGTAGCTTTTGCATTACACCCCAGCATCTAACTCAGTCTGCAAAATAATGAAAATAAGAATACTGTATCCAGACCAAGACAATAATGTAGGAAGTGGTTAATGTTTGGGGAAGCAGCAAACATTTGTGAGATTGTGTTTGTTCCCCCCATACCTGTTAGGTCAGGCATCTTATCGACCAGGGGCAAAGATATAATCTAATGCCTGTCGCTCAGGTCCTGCTACGTTGGGGTGCCAGAGATCAGCAATAAAAATCACCTGGGGTCCATCGCTGGGGGAACCTGTAACACAGATGGTTGAAATTATCATCTCACAAGTGGGTAGCCTATGGTCCCAATGCTATGTACAGCCCTCAGTTTAATTTCAACCTTTTGCAACAATCAGATCAAATCTCTTGACCAAAACAAACACACAGCTTGCCAGGTGAAAAGAAAGAAAAAATAATTATGTCAAAAAGAGGAGTCAGGGGTGTTGCAAACACATGAGATATAAATGGGGTTGGCTAGTTTATGGTTTAGTGTGACACTGGTCAACCATATTTTAGACCAGCATATTGGGCAAATCCAGAAAATTCATTTTATGCCATACCCAATGGTTTAGTTTATAGTTAAATCTGCTGTGTGTGCCCAGATAATTCAGCAAAATCTGGTTCAGTTAACCCTGGGCTAATGTGCTGTCAAACAATCACTGAGAGAATGGAATACCAGGAAATGGGTGGGAGGAGTTTGGCACTACCTATTTTGAGCTTTGGGCCCCATCTTTCACTCAGTTCATTGTTCCATGATGCAGCCCTGAATAGATTATACCTGCAAGAAAGACAACCTTTCACCAAAAAATAAAAATTGCCCAACCCTCTGTTAGGTGGAGTCCTCAAGTGGTGCAAAACACATTCTCTTGTGAAAGCTTCACAAAATCCTGCACAAAGAGGGTGGCAGGAAAGAAAATTGTCTAGAGGTGACCAGATGGTCATGAATTTAATAGGATAGCATCATGCTCAGAACACTTTCCTCTTTGTGCAATAAAGAGGCCATGTCTCTGAGCAGAACATTTGGGTGAGTGGGATAGGAGATAAACAGCCAACCCCAGTGTAACATTCCTGATGAGCACCCTTATACAATTTTATACAATGGGGAACAGGTTACAAGGAAGTCCTAGACTCCCAATCGCTTTTCAGGAAGAAGGATTTTTGAAGTCAACTCACTTCAGCCCTTGCGCCTTAGTCCGCAAGGCCTGCTTTCGGTGCACTCTTACCATTATGGGCTGTGGTATGCAAGAAGGAATCATCCACCAGAAGGCAGTATCCTTCAGACCAGCACTGTGGCTCGCCACCCACCACCAACTCACAACCAGGTGGCACTTTTAGCCCTAAAAGTGGAATGAAGAAGAAGCTGTGAGAGGGAGGTGCTTTGAATGATGCTTTGTATCCCACCCCCCATACAAGAGAGAGATGAGAAACATGCTGATTTAAAGCACTAATTATGGAAACAACTTCCCACGCTGGAAGAAAGAGAAGCTGTAATTTGCAAAACCAAGAATGCACTTGGATACAGAGTTTTTATCACCCCATCCAGAATTGTGGACCACAACCTGGGGACCCCCTTTTTTGTTCAGCAGAAAGTAGGCTGTCTGTCTTAATTTATCCTGCAAATGACAGTCATGGCAGAAATATAGAAATTACAGAAGATAATTGGAGACCAGGAAAGGAAGGTCTGCACAACATTAAAAAAATGTTTTCTGAAAAACTCTTTGTAGATATCCTCATGTCTTCACTTGAGGTCAAACGCTTGAGATTTTATTGTGAGCTACTGAAAAAGGTAAAAAGAGTTTACTGATACTCTTTGTGCTACATACCCATCCACCCACCCATCATACTTACACTGTGAATCAAAGTTTTCTTTGCCAATGATGCATATTTCTTATAGCATCTTCACTGAAGAGGCATCCTACAAAGAATGCCTCTTCTGAAATGCGACTTGTCACCTGCAGATTTTCTAAGCACTTCTATTAAAAAATAAGATTTGTTTATAGTTTGCTGAGCAAATTCATCTGAAGCAGTGCTGTAGTTCAGAACAGTTATCCCAAATGTGTCTGTTTGCTACTAATTATAAACAGCATAGTTAATAAAAAATCTAACAACAACAACAATAATAATAAACAAAGCTTATAAACAGCTCCTATTTAGGAAACAGAAGAGTTCAATAACCAGGCAGCATGTATTATATCGAAAGAAGATGCTGGCAATACAGGTTTTCAGATACTGGTGCCCCTTCCCCACCAAGTGGATGCTGTGATCTGCCCCATTCATTGCTCCTCCAGCATTTGCTCACCTAGGTGGCACCGTACCCTGGTGTTCGTTGGCCCATAGGTGCCAGGTAGTACAGTTCCAGGCTGCAAGACATTAAAGCAGGCGTTTCCAAAGCAATTGGCGTTGATAAAGGTGCGTAGTGCGCTGAGTGCCCGGTATGTCCATGGGCAGCTGCGACAATTCTGTGCTATGCATTCCCCCTGTCGGTAGAGGTAATAACTGTGCCAGCCAGGGTTGGCGTTGACCATCCATCCCCGTGGCATTGGGGCTCCGGGTTCAAAGTCCCATGCAATACCCTCAAATTCCCGCAGGATGGCTGGGAAGCTGAGTTCAAGAATCTCCACATCATGACGCTGAGACTCACGGGGGAAATATGGGGCCGAAGGCAAGTCAGGGAGGTAGAAAGCGCTGGGCTTCTGAATTGCTAGCCGTTCGCCCAGCTGATAATGGGCCTGGTCCCGGATACCCTTGTGCAGCCGGTTCATACCTGACCACGAATAGCGCTTGGCGTAATCTCGCAGGCTGCGATACAGGCGCTGATTGATAGCATCACCCCTGAGGGTACGCCGAGGGCATCCTTCTTCTGTTGGCACACCATGCTGATGAGACACAGGGGCTACCTGGCCTGTCCCCACACGATAGCAATACCAGATGAACAACAGGGCTAGAGAACTCAGCACAGCTATGGCCGGCTCTGGCCGAGAGTGCCAAGTAGAGGGGTCAGGGAGGAGGGGGGAGAGAAGGCCACGGAGACCCCAATCAGCCATGATACTGGGCATCTTCAGGTAAAGTTAGAGCATCTTATGCAAATCTGCTGGTCTGCCTAGCCATTCTGAATTGCCTGGGCCAACTCTATTCATAGGGTGCCCTTTCAACCCTTGCTTTCTATTTCTTTCTGGTCATTCAATATTTTGTCCAGCCGCTGCATGGATCTGTCCTTTAAACAGATGCTTAGTTTTTGAGGCTTCAGTCAGTCATTTTCACCACTTCTGTCCCCCACACCATCACAATGTTCTCTCCCTCTATTGCTATATCCTCTTCTTCTAAACTGGTTCTCATTTTGCCTTATCAATTACATCTCCTCTTATCTGCCTCCATTGCTGTAGTTTCCCCTGTCTGTTTTTCCTCCGTCCTCACTAGTCACCTTCTCTGCTGGTCTCGTTCCTCCATTTATTGCAATACAGATTATACCTTCCCCATACAGATGTGTTCTCCCCCCACCTTCTCCCTACCCTTTTTTTTAATCTCTACCTGTTCATTTGTCCATTTCCCAGTCATTCCATCTTCTAATATTCTTGCCTTCTCTGTCTCTCCCCCAAATTCCTTTATCACTCTCTTTCCTGTGTGATTCTCTTTCTATCTCCTCCTGGCTGAACTCCTCCGTTGCCAATTGTCTACAGTAATTTCTTTCCATGCACATAGGCTACCAGAGGCATCCGGAAAAGATTAGAGCTCCCCCCTCCCCCCCTCCCCCCCTCCGCTCTCATCTGCCATCCCTCCCTTTGACGTCTTTCTCTCCTTCCTCGTATCAGCACAAGCCGAGGCTTCGCTGCATAAACAGCCACCCCCCACCACACACATGCACGCCTGCGATGGTTGCTGCATCCCAACCGTGGCCAAGGATCCCCCGTATCAACCGCCCTCAAATGGGCGTATGGCCACCCCGAGCGATGGATCTCATCAGCAAGGAATCAAATCTCATTTCCAGGGTGGGGGGTGCTGGATTTAATGATGATTTTTTTAGTGCTGTAAGAGGTAAGCTACCAGCTAGGCCTGCTTTAGACCAGTGCCCCTCCTCCCCTAACTGCAGTATAGGCTCAGCCATCAGCTCCACTCTTTCCATCGACCAACCCCTGCCTGCAGCGCAGCCATCTTTCCCCCGGGGCTGTGTATTTCAGGCTGCCAGCTGATTGCTGCATCAGTTATATTTCTGAAAGAAGTCTTTTAGCTGCACACCAATGGTTACTGCTAATAGCAACCTTAGCATCTTCCTTACCAGCTCCTGGTACCTATATCCTAGCAACTGCCTGACGACCACAGTGCCTCCTTAGCAACCATCCTCCCATAGCAGCTTTCATAGCAACCATTGTGAGGGGAGATTAAGCTGAAGCAGCCAAAGAGAGGAGATTCCTTTTTCTGCTACCCCCACCCCTGAAGAGCGATCACGTCCCCACCCCTGCAACCTCTATATCTTCCCCTCCCCAATTACTTCAAGAATGTATTTTCATCTTGATTCTATGCCCAGCTTCTGCAGCCTCTGACAAAAAGGCCCAGGATGGGAGGGGTGGTGGTGGACATTTTATAGGAGTGTTACAATTGGGAGGCAAACGCTCTGAGTTGTGAGGGACGAAGGAGCCCAGATGGGAGGTGGGTAGTTGGAGGTTGGACAAAGTCACAATTAATGTTTGTGCCAAAAGAGGAAGAAAGAACAGTAGTTCTAAGCTCTCAAAATCTGGATTTTGAGGAAGGAAAGAAAAAAATAAAAGAATGTTGCACGATACAGGAGCATCTTTAATAATTAACATTTCTGTGAGATGCTAAATATTCCCTTAAAATTCCTGGGGCCGGTGGTTTTCAAAAAGTATAGTAAACTAGGAAGATATGGAAGTTCGCCAACCACACACACACACACACACACATAGAGAGAGAGAGAGAGAGAGAGAAATGCATAGGCCCAAGTGGAGTCAAACAGAGATTCTGCCTAGATGCCTGCCCTGAATTTCCCAAAATGGCAACATAAATATTTGATAGGTTTCTTGCAGAACCTCTTCTGGAAAAAGTGATGGGCAACCTAAGGAGCCTGTTGTGTTTTGAACTCTTGCCATCTGTCCCTTACAAGAAGTGACCAAAATGTTATTGGTATTAATCATGCATTTTTGTAACAAAATGGATAACTTATTTTCAAAATTCTTGTGGAAGGTGAGGTTAAAAATCAATAGGTAAGATTTGTAACATCACTAACAGGGTTTGCATCTGTTTTCCTCCTCAATGGGTTTATTTTCTGTCAGAGAACAGGCCTTGAACAATTTTCCTTTATCGTCTACAAAAGAGGATCCACTTATATATTAGCTTGGTAAATCAAGAAACTGTATTTTTTTATAGGAACGGAATGTTACATATATTGTATTCTTCATTTTAAAAAAAATTAAATAATATCATTTATTTTCCATATTGTGCTTTCAACATATCCTTATGGACATCTTCTAGGATAGGGGTGGAAATTTATATTCCATACTGTCTATTCAGAATAATTTCTAGATCCCCACCGAGTTCCTTCTGCAAATACCCAGCCTGTCATCCATTGCGTTTCATTGTCAAGGACAGAGGGGGGGAGAGAGTGAGAAAGAGAGACACTTGCTTTGCCAAACCACTGTGAAGGTTTTACATTTTTTAAAAGAACCATTCACAATATCCTTTCATTTTTATTTATTTTTTTCCTGGTTTGGTAACAGAATCTACTGCAAGAATGGAGCAGGGAAGAGAAACCACATGCTGATGGCAGTGTCCATAGGTGACTGTCCAGACAGGGGTATGTAGGTGGCCAAGGAACAAGGAACCGATGCCTTTTCTTACGCAGAGAAATCCATCTCTGCCTCCTGTGTTTCTTCGTCAAACTGAGTTTCAGTAGGCACTCTGTTGTTTTGGCAAAAGGTGACTGTAAGACATGAGAGAAAAAGAGCGGTTCTTGGCTAAAGAGGCCTGACATCATGCCACATCTCAAAAATAATTTCATCGAAAAGAAGGAGTCCACTGCATTTCTCTTTCAATAAGCGAAGAGTGAGAGGATTTCCAGATAACACGGTTAATCAGTTATGCAGCAAGCAGAAGCAGACTGCAGAAAAGGCACATTTCCAAAACACAAATAGAGAAAGCCTAGGTTGCTTTTGAAAGGCAAAAGAGAAAAATCATACAGAACTAGTCCTTGCAAGAGAAGCTACTGCATTTTCATTTGCTAAGCAGGCTCCTGGCTCCACGGCTCCCTTGCCTGGCAGGAGAAGGAAATAGCCAGACTAGGTATTCTGCAGGTCTGAAGAAATCCAAAATGCGCTGTTTGGAAAAAGCAGGACCCAACATGCCTTTTCTTCTGCTGCTTTGCTCTCTGTCTCTTCTACAAGGTAAGAGGACAAGGGCTGGGGAGAGGGGCAGCAGGTTACCAGAATGGAATGGGCTTATTTCAATTTAACCATGTTTTGTACAAAAGAAAAGGGGGGATGAAAATTCATCTTCATCACCAGCAGCCCCCCCTCCCCCAGCGCAAATGGCAGGTGGGCACGTTGTAAAGATGGTGTTGTAGGCACGGGAAGCATATTTTCAGATACACCTTTACATGGGGAAAAAAAAAGAAAAGATGGATTTTTCTTCATTGCATGGGGACACACACATTTTTAAACAGCTTTGGGGAAATGATGGTTACAAGAGGATAAAAGAAGGGTATCAGTATTTGAATTGATAGTCTGTGATATCCAAAGTGTAAAAATGTGTAAAAAAGGGGGGTTGTTCTCTGGGTTGTAGTAAGCAGAATGCAGACATCTGATGAGGAGCATGGTCAGTAGCAAAGAGGTTGTAATTTGGGGTGCTCTTTGGAAAATGGAGGGGAAGCTATAAAATCTGTTAGAGATCTGGAGTCATCTTCACTTTGCCTTAAACTATATCTTTGAAGCATTAGAAAGACTGGCAGTGATTTTAAGGGAACTGATTATTTATAAAGGGAGGGTTGCCAGGTTGTCGCAGAATGTTGCAAGTGAAGCAGAAATTTGAGGCTGACCCTTGACGGGAGGTTACAGATATGACTGAAGATCTGATAGTTAGGTTTGAAAGCTGAGCTGAATTGTGGAACACAGGGGTTCAAGAAATGGAGTGGTGTGAAGATGTGAATAAACAGAACTAGGCAAAGAATAATCTTGCCCCACAAAAGAAAAAAACACAGGGTTTTTGCATGTAATGCTGCCAAGGAAAACAAATTCAATATTCATGCATTGCTAAACTGAAGCACAGTCCAGATCAAAACGGGGTTGCCCCAGTAAAGGATCACTCAAAAGGATAGCAAGCATGATGGCAAAGACCTAAAGAGCTTTGGGGGGCATTATGAAATCATGCAAAAGGGTGAGCTGCTAGGCAATGCATTTCCTAAACGGGGTTGGCATCCCTGCAGCGCTGCAAATTCTGTTTAGGAGAAGTTCAAATTTGCTGGATAGGTTAGGGTGAACACTGATGCAACAGGGAGTCTACATGGCAAAAGCCATTAAGAATGATGGTGGTAGGGAAGCTAGGTCTTAAGAACCAGAGTTGTTGTGGGCACAATGATGGAAGGATGGAAGAGGAGGAGGTGGTGGTGGTGGTGGTGGTGGTGGTAGAGGAGGAGGAGGAAGCCAGGCCTAGGAATCCAAGAAGGAGGAATAGGGGTGTCATTTCTGATGCAGGAAAGAGCTAGATGCATAGATTTTCCCCTTGGATGTGAGAACAGGAGGTTTTTCTGGGCTCCAGTTAAAAGTGTATTCTTCTCCACCACCACCCTTGTTGATCTGGGATGGGAGAGGTTGAGATATAGCATCCAGAAGGTGCTGAATGTGGGAAATGAAACCTTAATAAGATGTCATCTCACAGAAAATTCTGTTAGTAGCTTTGCCCCTCTCCAGAGGCACTGGATTTTTGACTGGTTGAGCAAATAAAGGTGGGGGAGCATCTTTGCGCAGGACAAGGAAGACAGGCCTTTCCGGTCTTCAGAGCACCAGCCATTTGACTGAGGGATGGCAGGGATGCACTGGGCACCCAAGCCTGTGAGGCAGCTGGCCTTCTTAATAGACAGAGCTCAGAGCAATTAATGGTTTGTCAGAAACTGCCCAGATCCCACATGCTGGCAGTTGCCTGCAGCGGCCACGGCTGTCAGTGCCAAACTTGTCATATCAAGGCAACCTGAGTTATGTGCAGCACTCATCATTCAAGGCCCTTTAGGTCCCTCATCTGATCTGCAGACTTCCTTTCCAACCTGGAATGGCCTCTTCAAGTCTGCTATCACCTTTTGATCAAAAGCCTGTGTCCTAGCCATAGACTTTTTGCTAACCTCCTCATTCCCCTCTGTTTAGTCAGCATGAAGCAAAGTTTAATGTGTAAATATGGAGCTAAATGACGCAGCCTTCTGCAGCAAAAGAGAAGGGAGGTAGGCATTCACAAGATCACTTTTACACACGTAGGTCTCCAATGGGTATCTTAGCTACCTGATTAACCCACAAGACATGATAGCTACAAATTATTTGCCTCTTTTCACAATGGAGCTATCCAGTTTGCTGACAAGATCACATAATTTAGACAAATTATTCCACCTTAATTCACTTTAATCACCAGTTTTGTTAGATCACCTGAGTCTTAACGAACTGCTTCTATTTCATACTGTTTAACTGCCTAATTGGCATGTTTAGCTGACATGGATAAAGAGGAATTTCTCTCTCTCTAAATAAAGGGTTAGCAAATGGATTTGTCTTTTTTATGATGTGAACAGCTCAGGTTACTTCCTGAAGAGAACATACAGATCAGTTTAGATTATGAGGATATACCCCAATGGGTATGTATGTGTGAAATTATGTGTATTTTTTTTATTATCCCCAACTATGATTGCTAACAAAAATGTGGTTAAGACAGCAATTCAAAGTCCTGTACCGTGTTTGGGAAGTCAGCATTTTTGAATTGCACCTAAGTTTGTAATGGTTACTTTTTACTTCAGTTAATTTGACAAGAGAAACAGGGAAAAGAAGTTGGGGTGATGATGGTGAAGACATATCCCACGTTTTTTAGGTACTAGTATCAAATGCTTAGGATTTGAAACAAAGGTTTGTAGAATCATATTTCTAATTCCTACTTCTATGTTGGCTATATGCCTGGGAAAACAGATTATATCTATTTGGGACAGTGTATGAGGCCCAATGACCCAGTTACAATGGATGGAGTGCCCTCAGTGCAGTTTATAAACTCTATCTCAAAAGGACCTTGCACTCTAATAAGAACAGTTAAAGTGTTCGTGGTGCAAAAGATAAGGCCTGAGCGCAGTTGGATCAAGCATGACCAGTATACAAGCACTGCAGAGCTTACCTATGTAATGTCATTTTAGGAAATTATAAAAATAAGACAAGGAAACCCAGAGGAGGCCTAGGTGCTGTTGCAAGACCTAGCAGGATCAGTACACAAGCACCGCACAGCTTTATAAGCGGCTAGGCTAAACCTTAGGATGGTGGCTGCTCTTTTATGGAAGGCTTCTCATTTTTATATCAATGTGCCTTCCAAGGAAGGGGAACAAAGGGCCCCATGGACAGAGAAGAGCACTCAGTGTGCTTCTGCAAGGTAGGATCAATGCCTAAGGAAGGGGGACCAAGATTACAGGCCTGGATGGACAGTAGGCTGTAGAGCATAAATAAGCCACCCAAGATGTAGACTGGGGACGATTTGCATGCCTGTCGGTTGCTATAGAAACTCCTTGAGTGATTTGGGCCAGTCTCTCTCTGTCTGAGCGTCCAACCTACCTCACAGAGCTGGTTGTTGTGTGGAAAAATTAGGACTGGCATATCTGGGCTGCAAAAACCTAGAAGGCAACACGTTGTTAGCCTTCTGTCACTCTCTGCTGTCATCTGGGGTTGTCTGGCATCGTGCAGCCCAGAAAGGATGGTCCCAGGAAAAATGGGAGGAGGGAATGCTATCCACGATGCTCCTGGAGGGAAGGTGGGACCTTTTTAAATTTAACAAATGAAGTGAATGCATTTTCTTCTCTGCCTCCTTAGGAGGCAACAGGGAGAGGAAGGTGGAGGACAGGCCGCTGTTAACCCTTTGTCCCCCGTAGGCCTGCCTCTCTGGGAAAATGATGATGCCACCCCCTCCCCGCTGTTGGAGGCCCTCTCGTCAGAGGCCATGGGGGGACCTAAGGAGGAGGAAGTGGGGGTCTCAGCGGAGGTGAGGGGGTCCTCGCCCCCCAATCCCGAAGGCCTCTCCGAATTGCTGCAGGGGACGCTGCTGAAGAAGGAGTTTCTCAGGGGAGAGTTGGCGGAAGAACCTATTCCTGGTGAGAAAAAGCAGAGAATTTGGGGAAGGGGAAGAGAAGGTCTGGGATGGGACCAGATGCAGGGGAAAGGGTGGCTTGGGTTGAAGAAAAATGGACGGGCAGGTGTGACTGTTGGTGGTGGGGTGGGGGCCTGTTATAAGGGGCCTGCAATTGTGAATCAGAAAGATAGGCATTGCACTTTAAAAATAGGGGTAATGAATATTTCTGTAATTGCACTTTGGTTTTTCCACCAGAAAAATGGTCCCGTGGCCGAAATTTCAGAGAAGGGTTGGGGGGGGGGGGTATGAGAGGTTTGCAGTGTTTTTCCTTCCTGTGTTCTGACTTCCCTGCACCCCCTTTTTTTTAACTGTCTCCCCCTCGGCCCTAGGAGGACATCCTTCTACTTTGCCCCCATTCCATCCATCCATCCAGCATCTAGATGGTGGGATGGTCCTTGAGTCCTCTGAAGCCACAGCCACTGGCCCCTCCCCGTTGACCACCGCTGCCCCTCCCACTGGCTTCCTACTCACAACCCCTCCAGCTTCAACAGCGGCCGCTCCCCCCCGGTTGCCCCCTCCACCGGACGAGGCCGGTTCTGCCAACCACCCCATCTCGGCCACCACCACAGCCTTCATCCCAGAAGGTGATGAGGAGACAACGACCACCCTGATTACTACGACGACTATCACGACAGTTCACACACCTGGTAAGTGATAAGAGTGAGATGCAAAGATTTCTAAGTGGGTGTAAGGAAGCCTTCCTCAAGATGATCCTCTCTGTGACTTCAGTGCCCCCTATCATTCCTCAGCCAAAAGATGAGGCATGTGGAGTCACCAAGTTGTGGTAGGCTGAACTTGGTTGAAAAAATATGGACCATCCTGGACTAAACTGACTTCAGTTTTCTTTGTCTCCTTCTTTCCTGCCTCCCTCCCCAAGTGCTTTGCAACAACAACATCACTGACGTAGAAGGCTATGTTGAATCTCCAGATTACGCTGGTACTACCTTTTATGGAGGCCTGGATTGTACTTACACAATTTCTGTATATATGGGCTACGGGATAGAAGTACAGGTAAACTGATATGAACTGGTGAAGACCAAAGAAGTTAAAACTATGTTTGAAGTTGGAAAACATGGACTAATCATTCTTTTAAAAAGTGGCCAGAGGTTTACAAGGAAACAGCAATAGCTGACCACATTATGCTTGGTGGCATTTGGCATGCTCTGAAAGCAGGAGTATGGCACTTTCCTGCTCTTTGGGAAACCTGTCTGTTTCAGGCTTCTGTGCCAGGCTATAAAAAATGGTGGTGCTGCTTTAAAAGTCACATTAATTTTAGTGAATGGATTCTTTAAAAGCATCGTCTTTTTTTCAGGCTTGCACCGCAGGCTGAGAAAAGCCAGGCTGCTTTAAGAAATGGCAAAGCAATGTGCTTGCATGAGAATCATTTTTAATACATGTTTTTTGTCCATTAGATGAATATTTATCTCAAAGTCTGTTTTCCAGACAGGTTTCCACTTGCCCACTCCCCCTGATTGGCTTCCCAATAATATTTGCTCTTAACTTTGGATTCTTGAACAATATTAAAAGTACGTGAAGCACAAGCAGGTGTGGCCATCTTCTTATTCTTCTCCCTGACTTTGTCAACTTCCATTGTCAGGTGCAGACTCTGAACTTGTCCAAGGAGGATTCATTGACGGTTGAAGGACTGGGAGGGGAAAAGCCAGTTGTCTTGGCCAATGAGTCATTGATGGTTGAGGGGCAAGTGATCCGCAGCCCAACCAATCAGGTCCTGATTCATTTTCAGAGCTACCACACCACTACCCCTGGTGTCTTCAGATTCCACTACCAGGGTAAGGCATGAATATCTCCTTATCCCACATTCCTTTAAATGACCTCTCTCTGCTTAGTCCCCCTCAGATAGATTGGATTCCTGCTCAAAACTTTCTGTGCTGATTTTGAGTGCCTAGACTACACGTTATGGGAAGCATAGTTCAATATCTGAAATAAGGTGAGGAGTAATTTCTCACCCCTTGGAGCAGTGGCAAATTTCTCCAATACCTGAAGACCAAGAAAGCAAGGAGACAGAGGGTTCTAATTTTTTTTTCAGGGTTGGGCTGAAGTTTGGGGCTATTCTGGCACCTGAGTCAGAAAGCCAGACCTGGCAAGAGTTGATTCTCATTGGGCTCCTTCAGAACAAAACTAGACATCATGACATAGTGAAAGTTTATATATTTTGTGTATTATTGGGATAGATTGGTTTGTCTCAGTGTAGGCCTATCCCAATTACATGTACATTTCTCTAAATTCAGACCTGCTGTATTTCTCCATGAAATGGGGCTGGATATCCCATCTGAAGAGCAAACGGGGCATGTGATATGTCTTCCAGAAGCTCTTTTCCTTAGGTGTGTTCTAATACCAGAAGTACTGGAAGAAAAGCTCTTGAAGATGGTGGTAGTGGGTTTAACAAGGATTTATCTGCCTTACAACTCGACTAATTTACATAACAGTGAAAGAAAACCAGTACTGTAAATCCAAACCAGAGGGAACCACACCTGACTGAAAAAAAAAAAAGCCAATAAACCCAGTTACAAATAAGGAATATATGGACCCAATGAGATTCAGAATAGATGAGAATTTTTTCAGTTATACCACATCTATGATACAAATTCAGTGCTTATTTTATGTTATAAAAAGACTTTTTCTGACAGCAAGCAGACTGAAAATGAACAAAAACCTATTAACTGTTGTCTAGGTTGAAAAATATTTATCAAATACTGGCAGAATAGAGCATATTCTTTTATGAATATATGTTACTTGTTGAGGGCACTATGCAAGCATAATTACATACTATATTCCCCTGACTGTAACCTTCCTATTTTCCGACCCCAGCTTTTCTACTCAGTTGTGGCTTCCCAAGTAGACCAGAAAATGGGGATGTCATGGTAACTGACCTCCATCCAGGGGGCTCTGCCACTTTCAAATGTGAGTCAGGCTTCCAGCTGCGAGGTGAAGAGACACTCATCTGCCTCAATGTCAGCCGCCCTCGGTGGAGTGGCACCAGCCCTGCATGTGTGGGTGAGTGAAAGAATAAAATGAACTGGAAAATGCAATCTTGACAAAAGATTGGAGTGGTAATGGACAAAGGCAGAGCATTTTAAAGGTTCTTGAGACCCAGGGGCAGAACATTCTTTTGAGAATCCTTTCTTACTTCATCGTATGACAGTGTAATTTTTTTTGCACTGTTTTTTGTTCACTGATCAACGGCCCAGCTAATGGGAGTATGAGTGGAAATCCAAAATAATATAATAATTATTGGGATTATATTTTTTAATGGATGAGCTTTCCATTAATCAAAATTATGTGTCTGGCTAATCGTCTCAAATACTGAATTATCATTTGGAGGCTGGAGTTCTGACTAGGAATCTTTTGGCCCAGCAGGGGATGGGTTTAAGAGTTTTCTGTGGAGGAAGAGAGACTAATTTTCTTTCTTTTTTTTGCCATTTATAACACAGACAGATGAATTTTGGTTCCTCCATACTGCAGAGTTAAAGAGTAAAGATTTATACAGTTATGAATGATGCAAGAACAAGACAAATAACACTTTTTTCTCTAAATGTTAAAACCAGGCAGTTATGCAGTGAATGGATTGCCAATATGTTCAGAATGAAAATGTTTCTTTGCATAATGCATAATTCATTGTCACAAGGTGCGGGGATGATAGTAACTCAATAGCTTTAGAAAGAAATAAAATCAGACAAATTAACAGTGGATAAAGCCTCAATAGCTATTTTGTCATTAGAATGGAAGCTTTCTATTCAGAGGTATTATCCCTCTGATTGCCAGACATTCTGGGCAAAGACCCAAGGTTTTATACAATAATATCATTCTAGTGATTTTCTAAGAGTATCTAACTGGCCTCAGTTTGAAGAAGAGAGCTGGGCAAGACAGGTCTTCCAATAATGCTCAATTTTTCCTGTAAGTTTGGGCAATCATAAATGCTGCAAAGAAAGTCCAAACTATAGATACAGGATCCTTGGGGTTTAAGTTTAACAGTTTCCCAGAACAGCTATGAAATCCTAGGTTGTCCAAACTGACATCCATGATAAAGTTAAATGATGACTTTTATATTCCTCACCAATCACATGAAAATGTGTCTTGGCTAGGGATGATAAAAGTTGTAGCCAAAATGTATTTGCAGAGAATGAGGACAATCCTGGGTGAACTTTACTGATATTTGGTAAAATCGTTTGCAAAGTGGCTCTGAGCTCCAAAAGGCAGTGTTGAACAAAGGCCTAGGAAACGTCAGGTATCTGCTTAGCCAGGGATTCAGGATGTTACCTTGGGTAAAACTTAGTTTCTCCTCTCAAAATGAGATCTGAATGACCTTTCTGAGGATGAATGAAATGTTGAGCAAGATTCTGGATTCTAAGAATTCTAGGGCAGAAAAGGACTTGTAAAGAACATCTAGCCTTCCTCCCCACTAGCTTCCTGTGGAGGAACAGTCCACAACGCTACTCGTGGACGCATTGTAGCTCCAGAGGCCCCAGAGGGACCACGCGGTCGGAACCTGACCTGCCGTTGGTTGGTGGAAGCACCTGAAGGTCAGAGGCTACATCTACACTTTGAAAGAGTGGCTCTGGATGAGGATAATGACAGGTGAGAAAATGGGAAAATGGGGATGTGGGGATGGGAAAATGGGAAATTGACAGGCAATCAAGCATGCTGTTGTGGTGGGAGTGGAGAAGGGAGCAGAGAAGGGAGAAGATGGGAGGCATCAGCTGAAGAAAAGCAGGAATGGTTGAGGTAGATTTCAGAAAATGTCGAGAACCTTGCTTGATGCAGGGAAGAGGGATGAGGGCAACAGTCAGTCCATAAGACATAGAAGGAACAGGAGGAAGAAATGTGTTGCTGCCCACCAAAGTATGATGGGGTTCCCGTGAAACACCTGAAGTACAGTGTAAAGGAATTTAGAGCTGATCTTGGAGAAGACATGGGTAAGCTGTTAAGGAGGGAGTTGGACAAGAGATTACACAGTCCAAAGATAGAAGGAAGCATGAGAAAAAAGCTCAAGATAGCTTTGCTTTGATTTGGCTAAACCAAATGGGACGGAGAGAAACTTGGACAGGCTTTCAAGTTTGATGTCAGCTTTGTAAGGTAGCCCAAGTTAAGACAATGACACCGCAGGGATTCCAGGAATGCTATTTTATTGTTATAGGGTATAATACCAGAATCTTGCACTGTGTAATCTCTTATCTGAATCCCTTATTGGCTTACTCATATCTTCCTCAAGGTTATCTCTAAATTCATTTACATGCAGCATGACACTTTCTCTGAGTTGGGGAGATCTACTTACCCAAATCCTTTCCCCTCCCCAGGCTGATGATCCGCAGTGGGAGTAGCGCTTTTTCCCCTATAATTTATGATTCTGACATGGATGATGTCCCAGAACGGGGATTGCTAAGTGATGCTCAGTCTCTCATTGTTGAGTTGACCAATGAAGGCCCTGCTACACCCCTCATCCTTAGCCTGCGCTATGAAGGTGAGTATGTAATATTATTTCCCCCGTTTTACCAGCTCAAAAATAGTAGAGGCAGGAAAACAGTGAGGTTGCCTTCTCTCTTGGCAGTAGATTCTGAAAATTGCTGTTTGTAACTTTGGGAAGTCATCAGATCGAACAAGCATGATAATATGCAGTAGTGAGCTAAGTATTGGAAACTTATTTTAGTACAGTCAACAAAATTCTGCTTTGTCATTTGGGGTTGGATCAATTACTAAGGTGCAGTGATGAGGCCACATTCCACTGATAGGCTAAACCATTGCAGTGCTACAGAATGTTCAATAGTTCTGGGAACTCACTGGTTCCTTTATTCTGTAACGATTCTGTAAAGAAAAAGGACGTTTTTGGTGTGGTTAGGATGAAAAAAGTGGGATAAAGGAGAGATGTATGGAAGCTAGTAAGAAAAGAGTCCACAAGGAAGGATACAAGAGGAAGGGTGGAGAGTGGGAAAGACAGGAACTTTAGCAGAGGGTAGGAGGCAGGGAAATGAGGCAAGAAAGAGTTCATCAGAGAGAGGGGCTGGCTGTAGGTTGAGGGAGAAATGAGTTTTAAGTAAAATTGATCCAGGAGTTGAGAACATGTCCTATGAGGATAGGCTGGAGGAATTGGGCAGATCAGTGTGCAGAAAAGAAGACTGATAGCTGTGTTTGGGTACCTAAAGGGAAGCTGTAAGGAAGATGACCCAAAAACTATTGAGAAAGCCGGGGATATTGGCAGGAAAGAAGTGATCAGGCACAGAAGGTTGCTGAATAGATACGAAGCTCTTGGACAAGGAAATAGGTCCAGTTTGACTTGACTTGACTGTTATTGCCTCCTTATGATTTGGCAAACAGAACCAAGATACAGTAATGTTGTGGTTGAATCTATATACCAAGTCAACAACAGATGTATGGATGATCCCATCTTCAAGGAAGTACAGTATTGCTGTAGTACTATACTGCAATGGGAGAGGTCAGAAGCTATAACCTTCATCTGGGGTAGCTTTTCTGATTTTCTTGCTCCCTCTGGTGGCAGCTTTTGATGAAGATCGATGTTATGAACCGTTCCTGGCACATGGAAATTTCAGCACATCAGACCCTCTGTATCGTACAGGGACCATTGTAGAGTTTGCTTGCAGTGCAGGATACATGCTTGAGCAGGGTCCTTCTGCCATTGAATGCATTGATTCAAGAGACCCCCGCTGGAATGAAAGTGAGCCCACCTGCAAAGGTAATCATTCTTCATTTCAAATTATCAGTTCAATTTTCTTGTGGAGCCTGATGCAAAACTATTTTCTTCTTGATTGTTCTTTTGTATTTCTGCCCTGCTGCATGAAAGTGTAATAGTGCTCACTGATGGGGCACAACAGGCATGAGCAAATTAAGATGCTATGTATTGTGTTTTACAAATTCAGGCACACATTTACACAGCTGAGCAAACTGGGACAGGGGAATGCCAACATGATTGGAAGGAGATTTGAGTTGTGGCAGAGTGTGGATTTGCCATGATCTCTACAAAGTCTGGAAATTAAAATGGGACAGTTGCAGGTTCTAAAAATGCCACTTTACTGTACAAACAAGAACAGAGAATTTGAAACCTCATGATCCAGAAAGCTATTTGGATAGGGCAGAATTGTTCTGGAAGCAGACAGTCACACTAACGGATTGAAGACCACTGGTTTCAGAGTTACTAGATCCCCACTTACTTTCTTCAGGCAGGGCCTGATATCCCATGAGCCCATGTATCAGGAAAGTACTGACAGGCTAAATGATCTCACTATCCTCTTCCTCATTGATCAGAAGGAGATGTGGCTTAGTGTTTGGTTTGGAAAGTGTATTCCATGATTTCAGGCCTTGGCAGAGGGAGATAAGGGAGTTACTGTCGCTCTGTAATTCTTTTTCTTGGAGGACTAGAGATGCAAAACAGGTCAGTTGACTGGACTTAAGTGTTCTCACAACACAATTGACTGGTGGAGTTAGTTTAACTCTGTGAGTGCCTGGCTCTCTTTAAGACTAAATTTAACCCCCTAGTTGACTAGGTCAGTTGACTCCTTTTTGGTGTTCTCACAACATAGTAACATCCTTCCCCTACACGTTGTGGGGCCACTATTACTTTAATTTAGAAATATAAAATACTTTATGTCTAAGGCAGTATGGCCAGAATCTTCAATTTCCATCCTATGCACTCATCTGTGATCTTTTGAAAGGAATTAGAATTGCTTACAAACAACTTTTGGTTTGGTGAGGAAAGGACTGCAGTTCTACCCAATACAGCAGAGGTAGGGAGTCTGGGATGCTTCAGATATTGCTGAACCCCAGCAGTGCCAGCAGGAATGGCCAAATGTGCCGTGGAGATTTTTAGCATCCACAAGAACTACAGGTTTTCTCAGATAGTTTGAAAACTGGGTTGCACCTTCCACTTGCTCCAGTAGGTGGGACTAAAAGATTTCTAAAAATTCCTAGAGTGAGAAAGAGCACTGTTTGTCTTTCCAAGGTACCTTCCTGCTAACTCCAGTTCAGGTCCTTTACTGTATTTCTGCTCTTTTCCTTAATGACTGGGGAGCATATGCACACTGGTAGGGCTAGAAGGTGTGACTCTCCAGGTGGGGGGATCTTCCTCCCTCCCTCCCAGAACTATCAGCTCCAACCATGGCAGCAGAGTTACCAGCTGTGAGCCATGGGCATTTGGAGCCCCAGGTAGGTCCACATCCTCTCCTTCAGGAAGCTGAAGAGCTAGGGCAATGGATTAGGCAGAACCTGGCACTAGTAGGCAACTGATTCTCCCCATCACCCATCTTTGAGGGCACTTCAGTGCACCAGGAGTTCTGGATTTGGACACAGCAGGAACCATAGCTGGGTTTTGATATCCATTGTCCAAGGCCCTTCCATGTAGTGCCCATTCCATGTGGTGCCACTATCCTTCAGCCTAGCACCTTGACTTCTGCTATTATGAGGGTGAGAAAATGGAGGATCCAGTTCCAGTTGCCAGAGTCTATATGAGCCTTCCTCAGTGTAGTGGAAGGAAAGTGGGGTCCTCCCAATATCCAGTCACTACATCAGATTTGATTGGGAGGAGAGAGTGATACAACCTTCTGAACCTCATGTTCAGAAAACATCATCTCCCCTCCACTGTCTTCATTCTCAAGACTTTTAAATACTGTTTTCCATATTGGGAACTCAGAAGAATTAGCCTGAGTTGCCAGGGATTAATCTGTGGAAATGCATTATATATTGTTTGGCATTCCTTTTCCTGATCAGTATATTTGATATTCTACCCAGTCTTAACTGAACTAGTTATGAACTTGGAAGAATCCCAGTGACTGATATGGTATTTAGCAGGAAATACATATAAATGTTGTAGTATTTTATCTCTTAAATTAACTTAGTTGATTCTCATTTTTCATAGGAAAGTCTGGGGTAGAGATAGTCCCTTATGCTCAAAATGGTATATATTTCTGTTCTGTGGACCAAGTGACTAGATTTAGTTTTCAGGTCTTCATGTTGTGACATCTTTTGAGTGATCTATGTAGATCTGCTACATGGATTTCTTTCTTCCTTTGTTGTCAAAAGAATCCCACAAGTTCTTGCAGAATTACATCCCCAACCCCCCTAGGGACTTATTTGTTATGTTCCAGTTTTCAGGATATTTTCTTCCAGTGAATGAAAATGAAACATTGAATACTGCGAGGGTCCCTTTTCTATTGTGGATTGAAGATACCCGTCCCTCCCTGGTCTTTCTTATTTTGTCTATGTTATCTCTGGAATTTTCTTTGGAGATCCTATTCATTCCCTTAAGTGGAAGGGTGGGGGAAGCTTTATTGCTGTATGGATTATTAAAATCTTTTAGTTCTGCTTCTTGGAGCAAGTTGAAGGAACCATCCAGTTTTCAAGTTATTCTCTATCCCTGTAGAAAAGAAACTTTCATGGTAAGTCCAATGTTCTCTTCCCTACCCTTACAGTAAACCTTTTCACAGCTGGTTGGTGTCATGACCTAGAATCCAATTTCTCATATTTGATTATTAGGTCATTTTGATAAAGGCACAGAGTCAAGAGTGAGGAAAGAGGAGAAGCAGAAAGTGTTGCAATGCAGAGATGATGAAAGATGGCTGTCACTATCTTTGCTGGGAAGCAAATTTTACCTCTCTTGAATTCTAGGGCAGGGCATGCTGTGTGTCTGGGGGGAGGGTCAGGAGGTATAGGGGCTGTTCAGTTTCTTTCCCTATTGCTTTTTCATAATCCAAAAGAAATTGGTTTAAAACTGGCTTAAGCTGGTTGAGTAGCTGCACTGCTTTATTCAACATATAGCCTTCTCCTGATTATCCATCTTTTCTCTCCAGCATTGTGTGGTGGGGAGCTCTCTGAGTCAACAGGTGTTGTACTTTCTCCTGACTGGCCCCAGTCTTATGGAAAAGGTCAAGACTGTGTGTGGGGCATCCGGGTGCAGGAGGAGAAGAGGGTGCTGCTAGTCATTGAGATGTAGGTACTTCTGCTACTGCCACCATCAATACCATCCCATTTTGTTGAGGAAGGCCTCCTAACTCAACCAAAGCACTGTGTCCTCATGGTCCCTGAAACCATCATCCATCATTAAATTGATTGTTGAAATCATTCATATCATCCACTCAGTTATGGAGAGATCTGGATGCACTTTGCAGGTAATCTGCTGTGACAAATAGGATTGCTACCTAGAGGTCATCAACCTGATGATACAGCAAGTTCTTTATATTTGTGGAAGGAAATGTCTAGATGGTGAAACATTTTAAATCATCAGTGCAAGAAAGAGAGGGACACGTTTAATGTAATATTTATGCTGCTAGATCTAATTAATTTCTGTTGCATAGAACCTTCAAAGATAGGGCTACAATGAAAATAGTGGACGTGGCTTGAAGTCAATGGAACATGGAGGGGGGATTATATAAGTACAGGTTTCCTCCCTCAATGGTTTTAAAAATCTAGAGACCTGAGAAAGTTTGTCCAAAGCAACAAACTGAATTAATATGTCTGCAGCCACATAATAATAGAATCATTCTGGAGAGCCATTAAGAGATGTACTCCAAATAGCTTGAAAGTTCTCCACAAATCACAACATCAGTGTAGTGATATTTTTTTAAAAATCCTGAATAGTTTATACATTTACATGTGGCTAGGCACTAGATATAATTTATTTATTTGTTATTTTTCAACAGTCTTCAGAATCTAGGTAGTATACCAGGCAATTGAGGTAAATTAGTACAAGAACATAAGAATTAAAAAAAAACCTATATGGCCATTTGTAATCTTTGTTTCAGGCCAAAGTCTTGCTGTAAAGGAATGCTCTTAAGTTCCTTCTGAAATCTCAAAAGGGTATGGGCCATGTGTGTGGGTGCAACGTGTTCTACAACACAGGGGCAGCTATAGAAAAGGCCTGCCTTTTGATTTGCACCCTTTTAATTGACATGAGAACGGAGCCTTCCGCAAGCTGGCTCTTGACAACTGGACAAACAAAGTCATGTTTAGTGAGGAGTCTCTGATGGAAACCAGCACCAAGTCATATATTACTTTATAGGTAGTTACCCACACTTTGAATTGGGCCTGAAATTGCAGCAACTGTAGCATCAGTGTAACTCTGCTATGATGGGTTTCCCACACTAGGAGTCTAGTGCACTGGTGCATTCTGTACCAGGTGCAGCTTCTGAGTTGTTTTCAAAAGCATCCCTCCATTATAGTACTCCAGTCATGAGGCAGGAGTTTTTTTCAGCCAAGGTTTCCTTATCCAAGTAGGGCATAACTACTTGGACAAGGTATACCAGCTGAAGATGTTCAAGCAGAGCTATGAATCCAGGAGGATCCCTTCTTCAGGAGGGAGTGCAGTCCTATCTAGAGCAACCACTGGAACCAATGTTTCCAAGCCAACATGTTTACATGTGAAGAGCACCTCTGTCTTGCTAGGGTTTAGTCTGAGCTTGTTTCTCCCCATCCAGTCCCGTGTGGCCTGCAAACACTGATTCAGATTTCTGCAGTATCACTGGCCCAGCCTGTGGTGACAATGGACCAGAGAGTATTATCAGTATACCAATGACCCCTCACCCCAAACTGTCAGATGACTTTTCCCAGTGTTTTTATATAGATGTAGAATAACATTGGAGAGATGACAAAATCCTGTGGTACTCTGCATTGGAGCAACTACAGGCTTAATGGCTCTTCCCACATAACTACTAACTAAGAGTTGGGGGCTAGGGTGCTGTTTTGCTATGGTTTTCCTCCAACCTGAGTAGATGGTTCATCTACTCAGGTTGGAGGAAAACCACAGCAAAACAGCACCCTAACCCCCAACCCTTCCAGGCGGTTGAGAAGGATACCATGGCTGATAGTACCTAATATCACTGAGAAGTCTAATAGGATGTAGGAGGGGCACTCCGCCATCCAGGCGAAGATCATTCACCAGTGTGACCAGTGCTGTTTCTGTCCAATGATTGGGCCTGAATCCTGACTGGAAAGGATCCAGATGATCCACTTTCTCTCAGATGCTCTGGGCATGATTCCCCATCATGTTCCCAATAAAGTAAGATTATACCTTATGAAAATGCACTTCCAAAGATATGGATAATGAAAACGCTCTTACAAGTTGCATTGAACTTTATTTTATTAAGGCTATCTATGCCCTGAAAATGATTCATACAGAATGATTCTTCTGTATGAGCCTGAAAAAAAAAGATGCTGCTGCTTTAAGGAACGCACTTATTAAAGTTAAGGCAGCTCTTCAAGCAGGGAATCTTGAAGCCTGAAAAGGTGGTTGCGTATCCATGTGAGGTCGAAATAGGGGGCATCCATGATGGTGAGCATGTGTATGTGAGAGAGAGAGAATGGAGGATGTAACAGGCAATTGAAATCACTCCTTTTTAAAGTGTACCACATGCATGTAAAGAGGCAGGGAGGGGAGGGGGGCTTTGACCAGCCAGTCACACCTGCCCTTTTGACATTATTTACATCTGTCCCCCCCTCTGGGGATCCCTCTAGATCAGTGTTTAAGATGTGTGGACTTCAACTCCCAGAATTCTACGAATTGAAGTCCACTCATCTTAAAGTTGCTAAGGTTGAGAAACACCGCTCTAGATCTAAAGCACTAATTCAGAGTTAACTTGAAAGAGCTTAATTTCTATATTAAAATTTTCTTTCCCTGAAGGGATCCAATTTTATGTACTGTCTGAAGAAAAACCATGCTTGTCTTCCCATCCATTTGTGTGTCTCTGCACTCACTTGCCCTTCAGTCTGGATGCAAGAAATCTCTGCACAGTAGAAATGGGCTGTTGACACCTTTGCTTTCCTTTTCCTCTTTCAAGAATCCTTTCTCTTTCCTTTTCCTTCTCCTCAACTCTCCTGCTAGCCTCAACATCCGCAAATCTGATGTGCTGACTGTTTTTGATGGAGGGGACTTAACTGCTCGGATCCTCGGCCAGTATCTGGGTCCCCATCCTCGCTTCAGCATTTACTCTTCAGGCCCAGCGGTCACCCTGCAGTTCCAGTCAGATCCTGGAGACCCCCTTTTCGGTCTCGCCCAGGGGTTCCTGGTGCGGTATAAGGGTATGAGAAAAGGCTCTGGTATGCTTGGTGGTAAACTGGGAGAGAGAAAAAGAACTTGATGTAAATTGATGCCTACTGGCTCATCCTGTGAAGATGGTTTAAGAGGCTAAACCCCCAAAGCAGAAGGCTTCTAGAAGCTGAGAGTGAATAGGACTGTTGTATGACGTATTTGTTTCAGATGAGAAATGCAGGAAGGGAAAGGAGAGAGCTGGAGTGCAGGTTAATAAAATCAAAATTACATCTAGTTGTAATTTTAGCGGCTTGATTGAAGATTGAAAAAGAAAAGGGACAATAGTTTTGCTTAAATGCCATTCTGGAGGACAATACAAAGTTTAAATACATTGTATGTTCTTCGCCAGTGTTATAGCAATATTCTTGCAATCATGCAGCTGGAAAAGACCAACTGCCCTGCCCAGAAATCCAAATTAAAGGATCCCCAACTAATGCTCATGGGAACAAGAAATTGCAAGGGTTCCATCTTGGGGCTTACCCTTGCTGCCTATAGTAAGTCAGCCGGGGGGCACTTTTTTCCTTCTATAGAACTGTGGATTCCCAGATTTGAGCCTTCCATTCATTATTCTGGAATCTTTGAATCAATGGGGTTAAATGGCATTAAATTGAGTGTAGAAGTTAATAACATGGTGCTGTGGTCAGCGCAGTACCTATAGTGCTTCTATGCCACAAAGTATATGGTCCAACCATGATTGGACAGGAAAGCTCAAAATATGGAATTAGAGAGACAGAACCGAGTGGTGACTGTAAATGAGAGAACCCCAACTTTCAGCGATAAATAGATTTATGCTTTGGATTTCAGACCCTAATAGGTTCCTGTGTTTCTTTTTTTGTGCAAGGAAGGCAAAATTCTGGTTGAATGCTAGGGAAAATATCTTAACACTAATTGAAAAGCAAGTTGATAGGGGAATCAAGAACGGAGGAATTTGTGGAGTCCCCTTCAATTTAAGTCTTTAAACAGAGATGGATGTTAGTTGGGGATCCTTTAATTTGGATTTCTGAGTGGGACAGTGGGTCCTTTCCAACTGCATGATTCTATGAGCTGCTTGTAGAGACAAACTCCTGACCGATGGAGACAAGTGGAAAAACAAAGTGAAATTTGGCGAGGAGGGATAGGACAGTGCCTGAGGGAAGGCAGTCCTTACTTCTCCTCCTCCTCCTCCTCCTCCTCTCTTCTCGTTACAGAAGTTCCACAAAATGACACTTGTCCTGAGCTGCCGGAGGTGGAATTTGGCTGGCGCACAGCTTCTCATACCGCTATCATCCGTGGGACAGTCGTAACTTACCAATGTGAGCCAGGCTATGACATTGTGGGCTCCGACATCCTCACCTGCCAATGGGATCTGTCATGGAGCAACAGCCCACCTACTTGCCAGAAGAGTAAGTTTTTCTGATGCTAAAATAGGTGGTATGGATATTCCAGGCAAGCACTAAGATTTGTGTAGGTGTGAAGAAGGAAATGTGAAAGACAATGGAAGGCAATTGGGGGGGGAAGAGGAGTTTAGTGGGTGTGAGAAGAGACACACAGCCCAGAGGTGGGAGCTGTGGGAAGAGAATGTCCACAGTGACCGTATCTTGCTGTAACTGACTGGGAACTTACTTTTACATTTTTCAAGATCATGTTTTTACCCTCACCAGCATTAAAGATGCCTTTCCCAAATCTGGCAAACACAAAAAGATTCTCACTTTTTGTGTTTGCCAGCTATGTGGGGCCAGCTATGTGGGGCAGACAAAATTCTGTGGAAGGAAGAACATTTTAGATATAAAAACTAGGATAACGTGTCCTGGGTTGGGAACATCTGCATGGACCATTGAAAGCTTTGGTGCGCTGTTTTAGACTTTCTAATAGGACAGCTTTTGGTCTATAATTTGCAGTCCTAGAGTCTTTGTGTCACTTTAGAAGGAAAGTTGAAACATTCTGGGAGTAGAATCATACTCTAGAATACCCACATAGTCAGATATGATTCCTGTATTGGGAACCAGAGGGAAATACACAGAGGACTCTTCTCAAACTTTACTTCATCTTCCCTCTCCCCAAGTTATAAATTGTGCTGATCCTGGAGAGATTAGCAACGGCAAACGGAGTGTCTCAGACCGACATTTCTCCATCGGCTCCCATGTCCAGTACTTCTGTCATGAAGGCTACGTAGTAGAAGGGAGCAGCACACTGACCTGCTACAACCGGGATACAGGCACCCCTAAATGGAGTGACCGAGTACCCAAGTGTGTGTGTAAGTAAAAGTGGGTGAAGGAAAAGGCAAGTGGAAGGGAGGGAGCTAGAGCTGTGGGGGTCTTTAAAGCAGCAAAGAACTGAAGCATACACTTTGATGAGAGCTCAGCTGGTCTGATTGACTATTGGATTTGCTGCTTTTCTTTGTGTGATCCTCTCTAATTAATATAGAGCATGGCTCACTCACTTGAGTCCAGTATATTTTAGGTGTTTAAATAGGAAGAGAAACTATGCCCATTTCTCTAAGTACATCAGCAGCAGGAAATATGTCACTGATACAGTAGAACAAGCTTGCAAAGACACTGAGCCCCATAAATGCACTTTTAAGCTCCTGTATTGCACACCTACTTAAACAAATATCAATACACTAATGTCATTTATGCCTAATTAACCTTTTTATAATCCTACCACAATCGGACCAAGTTAAAAAGGTCCTTGAGGTTCTGGATATTAAGATGGATGTTCTTAAGGATGGCTGAACATCCTAATTCACAGTAAAAGGGATTTTGTTATATTGGCCTTAGTCTTGGACACGAGGTCAGAGTAGTACTTTACCTACTGAGCGATTCAAAAGAAAAATAAGAATCCTCTGCTGACTGTCTCGGCATCTTTTCAAAGTGAATGAAGCTCATTATCTTCCAGATATCTTTACTTACACTGTCTCTTCTATCAGTGGTAGGCAACTTGTGGTCTCAGAGCCAAATGTACCCACAAACGTTTTGTTACCCCGTTTTCTTTTTTCAGTGAAATATGAGCCTTGTCTGAACCCTGGTGTTCCAGAGAATGGGTACCAAACTCTTTACAAGCATCACTACCAAGCAGGAGAATCTCTGCGCTTCTTCTGCTACGAGGGCTTTGAGCTTATAGGGGAAGTGACAATCACCTGCATACCAGGGCATCCATCCCAATGGACCAGCCAACCACCCCTCTGCAAAGGTATGGTGTCCCTTCCCTCATCATATGTGGCTTTCACTCACCATTCTGTGACCCTCTGCTCTGTTTGCCTGTCATGTTTTACAATAGTCCCTTGGTCTCTTTCTCCCCACCAGTGGCCTATGAGGAGTTATTGGATGACCGGAAACTGGAAGGTGAGATGGGAAAAAGCTTGGGAAGGGATTCTGGGAGGATGGCAAACATTATCTCTCTCCTCCCTCCCTCCCTCCCTCCCTCCCTTGTTTTGTTCCTCCCTCCCTCCCTTTTCTTTCCTCCCTCCCTCCCTCCCTCCCTCCCTCCCGTTTCCTTCCTTCCTTCCTCCCTCCCTTTTCCTCCTTCCTTCCCTCTCTCCCTCCCTCCCTCCTCCCTCCCTCCCTCCTGTGCTCTAAGTGGGGCTGCCTTTGGAGACAACCCAGAAGCTGCAGCTGGTACAAAATGCAGCAGCAAGATTTTTGGCAAGACAACCCCACCAACATAGAATTATACCTATAGTAAAGTTGCTGCATTGGTTGCCAGTAGACTTCCAGATCCAATTCAAAATGCTGGTCATTGCATTTAAAGCTTTAAATGGCGCAGCACTAGGATACTTCAGGCAATGCCTTGCCGGAACTTAACCCGCCCATCTTGTCGGGTCATCCAGAGAGGGCCTACAGACCCTTCCCTCACGAGGACCAAGGACCATGGATGAGACATCTGGTTCTCTCTGTAATAGCTCTCACCTTATGGAATACTCTCCCCCAGGAAATACATGCAGCTTCCATTTTGCTGCAGTTCTGGAAACAAGTTAAAACTATTTTATTTTAATGAGCTTTTGGTCCCAGCTAACTGCAGACACCTACCTTGGATTTTATTTCACAGTTATCTTTGCTTTTTGTGACTATTTAGGGGCTTTGACAATGTTCTGATTTACTTATTTATTATGCTTTTGGTTTTCTTTTTGTTCAGTTGGGATTGGGGTGGACTATAAATACTGAAAAATAAAATAAAATAAAACTTCAGGGTGGAGTATTTGAGAGCTCATACATTCCACTTTTTTTTTTCTCTTGTAGTCACCCAAACCACAGATCCTTCCCACCAGATGGAAGGTGGCAACATTGCCCTGGCAATCTTCCTCCCCATCATTCTTGTCATCCTACTGATTGGAGGCATCTATATCTACTACACTAAGTGAGTGATATCTAACTCAGTGAGTTATGTTTGCTTTGCTCAACGTGTGTCTAAGTGTGGTTAGACTCTATTGGTTGTGTTGTTTCCAGTTGTCTTTTGAGGACAGAGGTTGTTGTTAAGGCAAATAGAGGCGATAGGGATTTAGCTCTGCTTGGAAGTTACACGTTTAACCTGAAAAACTCTACGCCAGTGTTTCTCAACCTTGGTGACTTTAAGATGAGTGGACCTCAACTCCCAGAATCCCCCAGCCAGCATAGGAAGTTGCTTGATAGCAAATCCGACAACTGGTTGATTTAATTCTGTAGAGTCAACACTGATTGACTCCTACTTTTCATCTTCAGAGGAGGTCTTTGCATCTGAAGATGCTGGTGACCAAATCTGAACCATCAAAATGCAAAGAAGTAATCACCCTCACTGGATTACTTCTATAACCTACATAGGAGTTATGTCATTAGGATGTATGAGAGGAGATGTGTCTGATTTTCCAAACCTGTAGGCTGATTATTTTGATCCATTCTCTTCTGCTTTTACCTCCCTGCAGATTCCAAGGAAAACCTCTCTTTGGCTTCTCCTTTTCCAGCTCCCACAGCTACAGCCCCATCACTGTGGAATCTGATTTCAACAACCCTCTCTATGAGGCTGGGGTGAGCTGCAGGCCCTCAGCCAATCCATTGTCCTACAATGTGTTTTTTTTAAAGGCTCCAATTGAAGAGGGTTGACTTATTCCAGTTCAGCTTTCCCCCTCTCTCACTGCTCTTCTCAGCGTGTTGCAATCCTACTGCGATTTTATCGACAGCCATTAGATCTCTGTGAAGAGATATAACCCCTCCCCCCCATACTGCCATCAAGTGGGCATCTGGCATTTTGCAGCCTGGATATCTGGTTTTCTCCCAGATGAGTTCATTATAGATGTTCTGCTATTTCTTCCAACACGGGTTTCTCTTGACCATATTTCTACTGGTTTGGGGGAGGGTGCACAATTTTGCCTATTTCAACACCATCCTGAGTATCGTTGAAGGCTTTCACGGCTGGAATACGATGGCTGGTGTGGGTCTTCCGGGCTGTGTGGCCGTGTTCTGGAAGTTTTGTTTCCTAACGTTTCGCCAGCATCTGTGACCGGCATCTTCAGAGGGCAGGAGCACAGACCTCCTGCCCTCTGAAGATGCCGGTCACAGATGCTGGCGAAACGTTAGGAAACAAAACTTCCAGAACACGGCCACACAGCCCGGAAGACCCACACCAGCCACCATTCTGAGTACTTCATCAAATACCTCCATGTGCTGCCAGCTGTAGTCACTACAGGCCAGCTGTCCATTTAGACGTATATTTATTTTAATGTGCAAGTTTTCAAAATGCATATAGTGCTAGCTGGGGATTTTTCCCAATTCAAATACCAGCTACAAAGGAAAGAGCTGTGTCAGGAGTGGGGTGGGTGGGGAGGGTTAAATTTTTCCTCCATACTTGCTCTGCTCCTGGTAAGTATATCCCCCACTCCATTAGGTATGCTATGTTGTTGTGACATGCTTACCCATGGTTAATTTAACCATGCTTTATTAAATTAACCCATTTGCCTGAATTTACATGACACATTTGACTACTAACTAATTACATCACTGGGTTCACATGATATACTAGGCTAAAATGTGATTGGTTAATTTGTGGTTCAGACTATCATGTAAACCCAGCCTTGATAGTACCACTTTTTAAGCAGCATGCCTCTATCACATTTACTCAATGTATTTTGCAAACAGAGTAGCAGTAGCTTTTGCTGCCTGTATTGCATCCCGACCCATGAGTTCTGTTCAACACCAAGGATGGTGCCTTTTCCTGAAACAACTAGGCAGGGTCCTCTCTCCTTATTGTCTTCCCAAGGAAAGGAATCATCCTGCCCCCCTCAGACTCTCCCTGCCTACGAGTTTTTCCTTGTCCTCTTCTTTCCACCCTTTCCTCCCACTCCACATCCCTACTCTTTGGTCTCCTCGGAGATCTACAGTAGGTTGACCAGCTTGTGATGCAAGTATATGCAAATTTATTTCCAGAGCTCAATACACTTTGGAACAAGAACCATCACGAACTCAATAGCCAGACATGCTATTTGGTTATAGAGTTGACACGGGGACCCAGAATCTCAGGCTATGTTAGCCTCCATTACCTTGAGAGGAGCTAATTGTTTGGGATAGGCTGGACTCAGTGGAGACCAAGGACAAGAAGAAACCTTTGTTCTTGGGAAAGAAAGAGGAAGGCAGGTATAAGCCTTCTATTTCCTTTCCCTTCATTTTAATTAAAGCTTGCCACAAATACATTCTTCCAGTGGATTTTGACCCTGATGGGCCTGCAGCTACAAACCTGGGTATAAAAGAGCTAATTACTCTTCTGCTTCCCTTTTCCCATCTGGCAATAGGTTTGTGAACATTGGGAGAAAACGTCCTCCACAGTCTCATTAGAACAAAGAAGCTGAAGTTTTCTGATTCGTGGCTAATACAGACCAAGGGGACAGGGATGAATTTTCTTAGGGTTATGCTTTAGAGTTTGTCCATTGTCCAAGGGACAAGTCTTGGTCCATTCCTTGCTCCAGAAACAGAATGAAACTCTTAGTTTCTCCAGGCGACTTGGTATCTCATTGATGTGACAAAATCTCAGATCATCAGGCATATAATCAAATTTATTTTTAATAGTCAGGATTAAATTAATACCCTAATAATACCCTAAATTAATAACCATCTCATGTTGTAGGTTGTGAAGAGTATTGTACTCTTTTCTCAGCACATTCAGTTCACAGGATATTTAATGGCAATGTTCCTCTGGACAACATTTGTGGAACTGCTGCCTGAGGTTTTTCTCACTCTTTTTGGAAGCAATATGAGGCTGAGAAGTTCCCTTCAGTATTAGCACTTTCTTTGAAGGATTTTGACAATCACATGTGTGGTAGTTGGTGCTGAAAATCTTCCCAGAGTGCTTTTTCTTCTTTATTCTGCCAGGTACTGTTTCTTGCTTTTGGCTAATTCTACTACCTTTTTTCCAGCAGAAACAATTGTTGACACAAGTATTTAGATCTGAGATGGTGATGGGGGTTGAAGGACTCTCTAGTTATCTTCATCCAATCTAGGAGAATGGATGGCTTCTTCTCCTGGTAAGACAATAATGAGTTTAGGTCCCTGCCTACTTACTCTTGGGGAAGGTACCATCCCCAGAGATTAAAGGCCCCCTACAGAGTTGAGAAAAAAAGGAATTCATGCTAAGAGGAATTCTGTTTTTATTGACTTAACCATGGTTTACTGAATTTATTCTCTTCGGTGGGTTTACACAACACATAGAACCATAAATCAACCAACTGTGTCATGTTGCATGAAGCTGATCTTCTGATATTTGGGTAGTTCAAAGACAACTAGGTGAAGAAAAAGTGCTGGCAAGATTCTGTCCTTGGAATAAGGCGTTTTTCCCCCTTTCTGCTAACAGGACACCAGAGAATACGAAGTTTCCATTTAGAAGACGTTAGAGGATCTGCCATTCTTCTCCCAAACCCAACTGGGTCTGAGAAGCAGCGACTGAGAATGATTCCTGATTTGGAGGGAATAGTGGAAGGTGGTTTTTGGGAGGGGGCTAAGGGGAAATGGAGGGGAGAGGGGGAGTTTATCCTTTCTACCCCACAAATTCAGCTTTATCTCTTCTTCTCCATGTTGCTGCCTCACTGTCCACTCTCAGCTTTGGACCACTCCCTTATCCCTTGTAAATACCCTCTTCAATGTGCCAAATGTGTTCCTCACACACACACACACTCTCACAGAGATTTTCTGCTTTATCTGTTAATTTTATTTATTTCTCTATTTATTTATTAAGCTCACTTTCCTCTTTCTTTAGTTTACTTATCATTCCCTTAGTGGTTGAAAAAGGAGGAGAGGGGTGCCCCTCATCCCTTCTTCCATACTTTATCTCCCACTCCGTTTTTGAGGAAGTGGGTACAAGTTCTAAATGGTGCTGCCATTAAAAATAAAAATAAAGTATCTCTGTAAACAAGGCTGTATAGTAACATCACTAAAACCCAATATATGTGGCTTACCATGAGGAGATATATTTAATCCTAAAAATCAGTGGCAAACAGATAAGGACAACAGAAGAAGCCAAGAGGCATTAGAAAAGGTTAGATGTCTATCCCTGATTCTTAAAAGCCAGATATTGATCCCTGATTCTTAACATGGAAGCAAGTCCCATTTTGTTCTGGAGAATTTACCTTCATGAAATTGGGAATACATTAGATATGCCAGGGAAATATAAGCAGGATCACAGAACCATTGACTTTAGCTGATCATATTATACACATTCTGAGTTTTGCAAGGTCTATGTGCTGCAACTAAACTGCCCTATCAGAAAGAAACCAGGCTGCAATTTCAGGAGATTTGTGGGGACGTAACAGATACACTCTCTCCTCATTACAGAACACTAATGCCTCCAGGAATAGATTGCCAGGTGTCATAGCCTGGGGCTGTTGAAAGAACCTACAAAGACAAAACACTGTAATAATTTTACTAGATTTAGCTGTATTTTCCTTCTCGTACCATTAATTTATTTGGCTTACTACTTACTCCTGTTCTATGCTTTGCATAATGTGGCTTACCCCAAAACAGAACAGTGTGATGGGTATGTATGTATGTATGTACATACAACCCCGGGAGTGGGTTGACTCCCAGATAAACACACACAGGGGTGCTGCCTATGAAGGGCTTTCTACTTATACTTTAGTTGTTCCTCCTCTAATCTTCTAATACTTCTCCCATATCTCTGAAAGCAAAAAAAGTAGAATAAAATAAAACCAATATAATGCAGGTCTTGTAAAGAGAGGCTTGGTAGAACTTCTATAAACAAGCTTGGTCTTTTTGCTAGAAGATATAGACAACCCATGGTCAATAAATTCATTATTTATTTGTTTGTTAGGCAGTTTATCCCTGCCTTTCCTCCCAGAGCAGGTTCCCTAGCACTTCCTCCTCCAGTTTTTCCCTAGAACAACTCTATGAGGTTGGTTGGGCTGGGAAGAAAGGGACTGGCCCAAAGTCACCCAGTGAACTTCCATGGCTGCAGATGGACTTGATTGAATCTGGTCTCTATGATCCTCATCCAGCCCTTTTACCATTAGACCACATTGGCCCTTTATTTACCTTATTTTTTAGCAGTACAGAATGGCTGTGGGGAATCACTTCAATTTTATATCTGAGACACAAACATATTAAGGGTTGTCTCTACCTCTACACAAAACTAGAAGACATCCTAGGATAGGTAGTACATCTGCTTAGTTGTTGAGACTGCTAAAAATTAATTTTAATAGTCCCCAAACATTTGGGGAATAATTTGTAAATGCTTTTGATCTGAGTTCCTCTGAAGCTATTTCCAATGAAATTCATATGGCTGAGTGGTTATGGAGCAAGGCCCTTTAATAATAAAGCATTGGTCCATTATGATTAGGACCCATGTAACTTTTAAAAGATAAAGGTGTAGGCCAATAATTTTGTGTTGCTTTCAAAGATAATCATTGAAAGTTACTAATTTTACATATGCCTACAAGAACAATATTTATTACTTTTAAATTTTACTTTGCAGCCCTTTTAAAGAAAAAAAGTGTATATTTTTCCCATTTGTCTAATATACTGACACAAATGATAAAATAACAGGAGGCTTTGCAGCCTCTGATTCATTACAGTATCCTTTGAATGATAAAAAATAGTAATATAATTATGTCTGGAAAAGATAAATTTTCTTTTAAAGGGGATTTCACTGTATCCTAACAAGAAAATGACATGCCCACTTAGTATTAGAGAATTGCTTTAAGGATTAAAAATATTATTTTAGGGTGTAAACAAAAAGAAGGGTTTATTGACAGCCTCTCTTGAATGAACACAACAGAAAGCCACTTGCTGCCTTGTTTCTTCTTCAGGACACTGAACAGAAGTTTTGTGTGGCTCTTTTTTTTTTTAAGTATTACAACAAGAAAGATCCTTAGTGCCAAAATGTATGAAAATAAACTGTTTTAAAGCTGTTCAAAAGACCTCATCTCTTCAAGACACCCTCTTTTAGGACATGAGAGCATCAGGATGGAATTACAGGATCTATCTCCCACTCTATAGGACAGTGTTTCTCAGCCTCAGCAACTTTAAGATGTGTGGACTTCAGCTCCCAGAATTCCCCAGCCAGCATGCTGGCTGGGGAATTCTGGGAGCTGAAGTCCACACTTCTTAAAGCTGCTGAGGTTGAGAAACATTGCTATAGGGTCTATAGGAGATGAGAATATTGTAACTAAAGCCGCTCGCCTACTTCCAATATGGAGCTGGATATAAAAACAGTTATCTCCCAACCTTTCTCCTTCCCCAAACGATGAAACTGATTTGTTACATCAACCTTTCCCTAGTGGCCAGTCTTGCATTTTGGAAGAAGGTGAAAAGCATTATTTACTCCAATTTTTGTAGATAACCTAGCCTTCTCTTCGTAGTTCTTTTATCGTGCTGGGAGAACAGTAGTGACGCATTCCCTGCAAATGACAATGCAATTTTTGGGGAATGTTCTCCTTTGCATCCTTACCATTCACAATTCTATTTTTTTGGCCTTCAGTTACTTTCCCCACTCTCATTTGCTTTTATTTTGGAGCAATAAATAAAGTGCACCATTTGTAAAAGCTGCAGTGTCTGTACTTCTGTTACATCTCCCAACAGGAAATGGGTGGACTCTATGGATGGAAACGGGTAAGTTTGGTCATCCAGGCTAGCAAATAACTGTTTAGAGGCACATATGAAATGGTAGTTTCACACCTGTTTTGGGACATACGTGCTTTGTGTTTTTAAAAGGGGTTGAGGGGAGAGGTCAGTGGCAACCTAGGGAAATGAGCATTGCACAAGGTTCATAAGCCAAAGAACATTAACACAGAAACCCAATGGTTTCTCAGTACTTTTTGTACTTAACATTCTGGTTCTTAACTCAGTCAACGAGGTTATCTGAGGGACTGCATCTCCTCGATTACATCAGCCTGCCCCATCACATCTAGCAGAGAAGGCATGTTGAGGGTACCATCAGCTAGGGACGTACATTTGTTGAGTCCCAGGCGTCGGGCCTTCTCTGCTGTGGCATCTGTCTTGTGGAATATTCTTGCCCCTGATATTAGATTAGCTCCATCCCTTTTGACCTTCCGAAGTCCCTCAAGACCTGGTTATGTCAGCAGGCCTGGGGCTCCCAGGGAACCGGAGACATGCTTAGATGGCTCCATTGCTGAGTCAGCTATCCTTATTCTCTCTCGCCTAGGGTTTGTGTATTTGCTTTTTATGGTATTTATCTTTTTATATACTGATTGTTCATGTATGCATTGTTTTTTTTGGATTGTTGTAAGCCACCGAGAGTCGCTTTTCTGTGAGATGAGCAGCTATACAAATTTGATAAATAAATAAATAAATAAAATAAAATAGTAATTACATTAAGCAACCAATAGGCAAAAATAAATAAATTTTAAAAGCAGCCTGTCCCTTTAACAGAATTCAAGGTGCATTGAGCTAGCAGCCATTTATGAAAATGAACCTAATCAGCTTCTAATGGTTGTGGATAAAAATGAGGAGAAAAGGACAGGTGCTCTATTTGAAATGATAGCAACACATACCCGACATGGGGTTTCTACAATCCACAATGCCATTTGTCCATTTCTTGCTCCTACACCCTATCTTCTGGACCTTCATTTCCACATAATTTTTAATTGTGCCAGATCTGTGGAGTCCTTGGTGCTTTCTGAGCTTGGTTGTTTGTTTGCAGATGTTTCATTACCCAACTAGGTAACATCATCAGTGCTGGTGAGTGTGGGGCTTGCTCCCTGTTTATACACTCACTAGCACTGATGATGTTACCTAATGAAACATCTGCAAACAACCAAGCTTAGAGAGCACCAAGGACTGCACAGTTCAACCCTGAGCTACTGATATTCTCTTCTGTTTGCATGATCTGTTAGCTTATCAGACCATCACAGTCCATGTTCTAGAAAATAATTGAGCAGCCTAGTGCCAAACTGTGGCAGCATTATTAGATGACAATGTGTTTTTAACTCCCTTCACCACAAGCACTTTCATTTAGATTTAAAAAGCAAATGCTTTAGCAGGGAAGTTGCCCTCCATTAAGATAAAATAAAGCCACCTTTGTTGAGGTCAGATCCTAGTGATGTCATGGACAAGACTACATAGTTCTCTTGACAACAATATAAGTGGTTGCTACTGCCTTTTTGCAAAATAGTTCTGTTTTTGCAATTTCCCACTTCAGCCTTCAGCTGTCGTGTTCCCTAGGGGTCTTCCAAACTGTAACCAAACGTGAGGGCTGGTTTCTCAGCCTAGAGAAGGTCCCTGTCTATTGAAACCACAAGCCCATATCAAATAGAGCTTTGTTCCGTTAAACATCTGCTTGTAGAATAAGAATACTGTACTCTTGCTGGATTGGGCAAGGCCCATCTTAATGCAGCATTTTCTTTCTCCAGTGGCCAACCCAATGCCTCTAGGGTGCTCACAAGGAAGACATGGAGATATAATATCTTGTTGCCCTGGACCTGATCTTTGGAGACATGCTGCCCTTCTAGCCAGGAAGTAACATTAGGTCTTCAAGAAGACTAAATAGCCCTTGACAAACTGGTCCTCCATGAATTTATCCCATCCTCTTTAAAGTCATCCAAGTTAGCATCTCTTCCCCACCCCCAACTTTTCATGAACTTCACATGTTTTGCACTGTGTGAAGAAGTACAGGTTCTTTCACTTGTCTGTTCTAAATATCTTTTCATCTTCTTTGCCACTCACCAGCTTCCATGTCCCACCTGACACAAACACATGCGGATGAAAAATAATTAAAATGGGAAGCTGGCATTCTGCAAAGTCTGGTCTGCAGCATGAGCTTTAATTTCAAAAACGCCTCTTAAAAAGAACACTTTCCAAGAATGCTCTCTTAAAAAGTGAAATGATGTGTGACTGGCCTCCAGGGCCACCCTGAAGAGAGAGAAGTGAGGTGGCCTGTAGAGACCATCTTGTATGTACAGAAGTTGTTTAGAAGGCCTGGCAGATGGTGGTGTTGTTCAGTCTTTAAGTTGTGTCTGACTTTTCGTGACCCCATGAACCATACCACGCCAGGCCTTCCTGTCCTTCACTGGCTCCCTGAGTTTGCTCAGTTTCATGCTCATTGCTTCAGTGATGCTATCTAACCATCTCATCCTCTGGTAGCACTCTATAAATTGGTGTTTTTATAAGTCTAAATATATAAATAGCTGCTTGGACAGCCATTTTGTGATCTGGAAAGCGGAATATTTCAGTACTTTCCCATACCATGCTCTCAAAATATGGAACGTGCTCAACTACTGAGAATGCTGACATGATCAACTAAAATTCCAGTTAGTTTCTGTATATGAAGCGTGCTTTGTTGTCCACCTCAGCAGGAAATAGCCACTGGAAGATCAGAATTCTTGCTGTAATGACAATTAAATCTAGTCACACCCTGGGGATATGAATACTAAAATAGTGCTGAGTTTTTAAAGCAGCTCAGGGTTCAAGTCTCTTCTTCAGTCTGGAAATTCTGCTCCTGTTCCCAGTCATATGCAAAGGAGCTGTACAAATTTAAGTTGCAGTCCTCTGTTAATTGCCTGAGACTAAATTAGTGGGACTTATGACAATGGGGTACCACTGAAAAAACAGCCCGTGTTCAACTTCGTATTATTCATGGGTCTGTTGTAGGCTGAACTCCAATACTGAGATAAAAAACATAGCAAATGCAGCTTTTGCATATTTCATATTATGGAGGCTGTGGCCAAGAGTCAATAGAGAGGATAAGTCCCTGTGTATTTTATGAATTAATTGGCTTCATATCCATATGATAAAAAATCCATTCTCTAGCAGGAGACTCACCTGCCCATCTGGGATTCACTGCAGAGGAGAAAGATGCAATAGTTAAAAGAATACACCCTCATTTTGGTTTTTGCATCACAGCAAACCATGATTTACCAATGTTAAAATAAAACATGGCTTAGCATGATGTATGAACCTAGTCAGTATACTGTGTTTGTATCCTAACAGATGTGCAAAATAAAAAAATTACACATCTTAGCAACAAGTCCAGTTTCTCATGCAGAAGTGAGAAAACCCACGCTTTTTGCAGAAATTACATCACTTATACAACATTTAAAAGTGCATGTTTTTCTAGATCATAAGAAAAATTTCCAGAGCCTTATTATGGGAAGACCTTAATGGTACACATTTTGAGCCCCCTAGATCTTTTCATCAGGCAAGATGTTGTTAAAAATAAGTTTTAAAAAGCTAACTTCATGCTATTTTTTTTTTTTAAAGGGAGATTCCCCACTGTTCTTCATCCCTGTGGATACAACCCTGAAACATCACACTACGAAACAAGGTTGTCTGGCTGTATTCACACATGGCAGTACACCATTATGTGTCTTGTTGGTTGTGGCTGAGCCTCTTGTGTAAATCTATCCAAATCTGGTTTATTGACTAAACCAAAATTCACGTTATCCAGATATATTCTCTTCCAGCATTGTCTTAGCAAGTCAGCCTTCTCCTCCCACTTTTTGATTATCCTACCCTCATGAGTCTTCATTTTAATATCTTTTCCCAAGCTGCAGTTTAGTTCTTTAAAATACTGGTACTGCATATCACTTATTGCATTAAACAATTATGGTAATGTCTTTGTCCCTGCAGGGAATCAATTTACTCTGTTGTATCCCAGCAACATTTGAACCCTTCTCATGGTAGCATTTTACATATTATTTGCAAAAAGACACAGTTCATCCCAACAAATAGAGTAGCTCTCTCTAATATTTTAAGGGGAGGGGACCTATGATCTGTATAATACGGTAAAACTTTCTCCATGTAAAAGGTGGGAGGAAAGAGGTGATGTGCTGAGTCATGCTTACCGTAATAAGCAAGATAAAAACGCATCTTAATTACTAACCTATGAGTATATATGACTTGGTACTCATGAAAACTCACCAGGCAAATTTTAGGATTTTTGAATGGAAAAGAAAAAGGCAGGTAGGCCATTCTGACTGCAGTTATACCATACAGTATTTCTATCTATTGACAGAGCTGACAATAGGAATGTGCTCAACTGCAGCTGCTTTTTGGGTTAAGGCAATTTACACAGTAGTTAAAAGGATGCTCAGAGAAGGTAGCGCTTAGAGACAGAAACCTAGCAGAACTTAAACAAGGAATCTTCACAGGACCAGTTCACAAACTGTGGTTCAGCATCCCATTTCCTGTAAAGACTGCCGGACATTTGCCTCCTTCAAGCCCTCAAGCAAGGTACAAATACAGTATGCTATCTGATATGCTGCTTCTAAACATGGAGATTCCATTGAACTGTCATCTTTTTCCTCCAGAAAAAATGAATTTATGGCATGTGACAAGATAAACTTTAGGGCTAGAACTACTGGATGCCCCTCCTCAGCCTTTGGTGCCTTAAACTCTCTCTATATAATTCAGTGTGTTTTTAAAAATGGCCAATTCTTACCATATGATCCCTCTAGGTTGTAACTTATAAACTTATTTCTAGTGTAGTGGTTAAGGTGTCCTGACCTAACTGGGAGCTCATCAGCTGGCTTTGGGCACAGTCCAACCTATCTCACAGTGGGGGTGAAGATAAAATTAAAGAACTTCCACCTAAACCATAATCCAGATATAAATGCTAATTAAAAAATGCTCTCCAGGATAATTACATAGACATATCCCTGCAATTATCTTGACAGAAATATAGGAATGGTTTGTGATTGCTTCTTCCCATAATCATCATCAATATTTTACTTCCCATTGTAGCCTACAACCCTGTGATCTCCCTGTGATCTCCCATCCAAGTACTAGTTATTATTATTTAGAAATAATGTCCACTTTTACCCAGCTTCCGTTTGTTTTTCTTGTCCTGCATCTAGACCTGTTAGCCTTCTACTCCCATTGCACACTGGTTGGGAATTATGGGAGCTGAAATTCAACTGAGCTGGAAGGCATTGGGTTGGGAAGGGTGTTTTGGATAGTGTTGTATTGGTTAACCATCCTCCAAGGCAGTGTTGCTCAACCTTGGCAACTTTAAGGTGTGTGGACTTCAACTCCCAGAATTCCCCAGCCAGGAATTCTGGGAGTTAAAGTCCACACATCTTAAAGCTGCCAGGGTTGAACGACACTGCTCCAGGGCTGCAATCCGGCATGTTTAGGTTGACTCATAACTGTTCCTTGCACCTTCCTAGAGAGAGTGAGAAAAGTGAGATCAAGGCTGAAGGGCTGGGCGGGTGACCCCCCCCCCCCCGGCAGGGGAACAAAAGGGAAACTCCCTCGGGGGGCCGGGAGTCCAAGCAGAGCCCACAGAGACTGCGTTCAGACGACAACGTGCTTCCTCGTGGTGTACAGAGCCGTGGTCTCCTCAGTTTCCAATTTTTGGGGATTCGCACAACGTGCTGGCCTAAAACGTGGTTGGCGCTGCAAAGGTATGGATCAGTAGGTGTGTCCACCCGGCCAGCGGGTGCTTGCGCAGGAGGGCTGCAGCAGAACTGCGGTGTGGGGAAAGCCCCTATCCGGGCTAGGCTACCCTATTTCGGACATATTCTCCCTGAACAGAGAATAAATTGCTGCGGGTTAGGCGGGAATTTTCCTGCCCTTCCTCTAACGTTTCGGACATTTTCTGATGCCCCTGGTTAAAACGCTGGGTTCTTTCCCGGGTTTTGCAGCAGTCGTGTCTCCGGCTCACGGTCCTTTTTTGCAGCCGGGGGAGGCGGAGAATCTGTGCCGGAAGCTGAGGAGGGAGGGGAAAATCCGTGGGTTTTTTCAGTCCCGCCTGCGCCGCCTCCGCCCGCGCCGCCTCCTCCGCGAGCTCTCGCTTGTGTCACGGGCGCTGACGACAGCATCCTCCTCCGCATCCTGTCGCCATGGCAACCTTTTTGTTACCTCCAACGCTCGAGTGGTCCAGCCGAGGAGGGGGGTAGCAGGGGTGGTATATAGGCAAGGCTCGGGTGGGGGGGAGTCGGGGAAGGAAACTCCAGTTCCCCACCCAGAAAAGAGAAAGACTGGAGAAGTCCTGCGGGAAGGAGAGGAGCTGGAGGAGGTCAGAAGAAAAGAGATTTATTATATTTATTAATCTAAATTGTATATACACTTATAAAGAGCGGGCTATTTGGAAGGAGGAGACGAGGAAGAAAAGGCAAACCGTCTGGAACTGGAAGCAGAGAAATCCTCAGTCTTCTTCCCCAAGGGATAAAGCAGATTTCTTGGCAGAGAAGAGTTTTGGGAACTATCCTCAAAGCCTCCGTTGAAAAACAGCACTGACTGGTAATGTTTTTCATGTTTCTCCCCCAAAGCTGGGCATCAAGAAATAACTGGAGTTGGCATTGCTGCCTTTGTAAATTCAAAAGTCATTATTTCTAAGGTGGGGCCTGGGGGGGAAGGGGATACCAGGGTTGAGGAATTGAATATTTGGGAGTGGGATGGCCTTTAAGGCTGAAGAAAACCCAATGAAGTAATCTGGGGGGAGAGTTGCCCCCAAATGGGGAGAGGGGCTGAGAAGAGGGATGTATGGAATCCTATGTCATGACTGGCTGGGAGGTAGATCAACTTGTTTTAAAGCTGTGGCCCAACTACGGTGATTATTATGCTGTTACAAGACTTGTGACCCCATATGTGCAAAATATGACCAGAGAATTGCTTGGTTGCTATTAAGTACCATGACAGTAGCGCAGCTCAATTAAATCTGGAGTAGATGAGTTCTAAAGGAAGGAGAATTGGAGATGAAGCATTATTTCAGGGCTGCTAAAGAAAGAGAGCTCAGAACTGAAATCAGATATAAAGGTTGGTGCCCTTTGAGAGAAATGGAAGAAAAGTGGAGCTGTGCCTGGGCAAAAGTCAAAATGGAGTTGGGATGACTGCTCAAAAAGTTGTGGTAAAAAAAAGAAGATGGATTTGGCAAGCCTCTGTTGAGGAGGTGAGGTTGTGTTCTCAGACTGACGGGGCTGAAAGAGATGGACAATTGACACTGGGAAAGTTTATTTCAGTTTTATTTATTTCTTGTAATATTTATCATTTGCCCAGCATCAGGTGAAAAAAGAAATGCAGGGATAGCTATATATATAGGGCAAATCATGCATAATTCAGGAGTCAAGAGCAAGTATGTATATACAAATGAGAATGGTCTGCATGGCTGCATATTTTAAAGTTTGAAAACTGGATGATTCAGCATCATAGATGTATCTGTGGTGAAGAAAGTTTGAAACTGGGAGCTTTGAAGGGAATGGAAGATGAAGGAATAAAGTAGGTGGCAGCGGAGTCAGGATTCCTAGAGAGCCCCCGCGGGCTGGACTTTTAATAGATCAAATTAGGAGGCAAAACTAGGTAGGGAAGACAACTTGGAATTGGAAGTGGACCTTTCAGAAGCAGCATATTTATTAGATCACCTTTATTCTACCCAAGATGTAAGCATACATAGGATGAAAAAGGGGAACCATCTTTTCAAAATCCAGGGTTAGGGTACAAGGTACAAGTTTCAAGGTAAACAAGGGGAACAAATTACACTTTTGCTGAGTGGCTCACCCAAATTGCTGCTGCATTGAATCCTATTCCTAAACAAAGAACTCTAATAGCATCACATTCTTAAACCTACACTCATATCCTAAAAGACCTTGGGACATTCAGGGGCATCATTTATATGCTACCAGCACACCAGATTGCAGTAGAAATCCCAATCTTCCATTGAGGACTACAATGTGCTGAAAGGAAGGATTTTTTACTTTAGATCTTGTAGTCAACAATTGGGACAGGAGAGCAAAACCTACAGGGAACAATGAATGCAAACTGGGCTTTTCTTTTCCTGGTAAAAGGTAAGGAGAACCTCTTGGTGCCGAAACTGCCTCTCTCCCTTTGCACCAATCTTGGGGGAGTATGAGTCATAATTTAGCATCGGAACTTTCCCCACCCTGATTTTTGAACCCATAGCTGTGGTGGTGAAAGTGGGTGGGGTGAGACAAATGACTGAGGAATGCGCGTTAGCAGTCCAGGCTGGGGAAAATCCTAGGGTTAGTAGAAGAGTCCACTGCCCCTTTAAGAGGCTGTCTTCTCCCTCCCCCATTCCTCCATTTTCCCATCTTCTCCATCATCCCCCCCTCCTGCGCATTATTCCTGCAGCATCATAGTTTCTAGCTCCTTCCCTCCCCCCCTCCCTGTCTAGCCTAAGAAGCAGGGGTCCCCTCTGGATGACAGCAGCTTCTAGAGAGCTCCAGGGGAATGACTGAGGTAGGATATTGAGAACTATTTGGCTTTGTGGAGAAGTAGAACTTGCTGATGTTTTGGTTTGCCACCCCTCTTTAAGGCCTCTATGTACTTATTCACGCCTGTTCCTCCTCCCTCCATTCCTTCTGTTCTGCCACCAGTCCTGTTCTGCTTCACCGTATCATTTGCAGACTGCAGCTGATCCATCCATTAATTTTGTTGGCTCCAAAATCTATTTATAACTACTTCATTCCATATCTCTGTAGGTCCTATACTTCCCTCTTAAAAAAACACACCAAAACTCTGTAGGTCCCATACTCCACTCTTAAAAAACAAAACAATTTATTAAAATAAAGAAGAGAGTTAAGGTTTTTCATTTGTGGGGCAAAATACTAATCTTTAACTGTTAAAAGTGCATCAATTCTTAAGACTTTGCTTCTTTTCTCTCACTCTCTCTCCTCCCTCCCCCCATAGCTGTTATGTATGCTGAACCATCCACCATGAATTTCCGGAACCATGGGTTCTTTCGCCGTTCTCCACCCCCTTCGGTGGCCAAGCCGTCTCCTGCTGCTGGGAACACATTGTCAGTCTTGGGAGGCATTGCTCAAATCTCTCCTTGTCTGTATCTCTGCTCTGGCAATGCTGCATCCAATAGACACATGGTGTACTCCCGAGCGGTGACCTGTGTAGTAAATGCCACCATGGAAATCCCCAATGCCAACTGGCCAGACATTGACTATGTGAAGGTGCCTGTTCCGGACCTCCCCCATGCTCCACTGTCCTTGTACTTTGACTCCGTGGCTGATAGGATACACCAGACAGGGAAGAAGAATGGAAGAACCCTAGTCCACTGTGTGGCAGGTGTCAGTCGGTCTGCCTCCCTCTGTATTGCTTACCTAATGAAATATCATCGATTGAGCCTCTTGGATGCTCATGAGTGGGTGAAGAGCAGGCGACCTGTTGTAAGGCCCAATGTAGGCTTCTGGAGACAACTCATTGAATATGAACGCAAGCTGTTTGGCAAGAACACTGTCAAGATGGTGCCTTCACCCATTGGGTTGGTCCCAGATGTCTATGAAAAGGAGACCCGTGGGCTGGTCCCCTTGTGGAACTTAAGATAAAGACTACCACTGAGATGGGCTGTGGGCCATTTTGACTTAAAATGAAAAAGTTCCACCATGTTAGGACCTTTAACAAGACTGTCCAGTGTGGTGGACCTTGATAAGAAATTCTGTTAACGGTAGTCTTTTTATAAGACCTTGCAATATGAGTACAGTAGATCATGGAAAAGACTTAAGTTGCTTGAACTTTTCAGTGTGATAGACTTTGCTGCTTGGTACCATCCTGTCAAACATTGCTAGGAACCTGTATTTTGCTCATAGTCTGAGATGAGAAGATGGTTAAACACAAAAGTATAGGCAGTAAAGATTGCTATCTAACACAGAGACTCCAAGGTCTTTATAAATTAATCTTTGCATAGTAAGGAGAAAGATCTTTTCCTCTCCCTTCCCCTTCTGCTTCAAGAGTTTTAGAATTCCTGTCTTGGGTTTTTTTTGATTTGAATAAGCACAATACACATTCCTTTCTGGAGAGTTAAGCTTAAACCCTAAGGTGATGGGAATTAAAGCTATCATCCGTCCAAAGATACAGTGTTTTGAGGAATGCACATCCCTAAACAGGCAGAAGCCGAGAAACTAAAGATGGCAGAACTGTTAACAGTAGGTGAAAGACATCAATCCTACCAGGAAGACATTAATATAGTAACATTCACTAAGCAGGTTGCAACCTTGCAGTGGTGTTATGCATACCACTATTTTAGGATGCTGCTTCAATTGAGGACTATCTAAACTCTTGTGGGGAAGATGGAGGAATTTTTGAATATTAGCTCAGGTCGGTTAAGCTGATAGCAAACAGGGTAGATGAGTAATCGGAAAGGGGTTAAAATACAAATCTTTCTATGACAATCAAGCCTTCTTATCTTTGTACCTCTTATTAGGATTCAGCAGTCTGTATAAGGGAAGCTTTCTCAATGCATTACACCTTGAAAAAGAGGGAGAACAAGAGAACATCTTGAAAGCTATCACTACAGCCAGGGGAAAAGTACTACTTTAAAAATATTTAAAGCTACACGGGGAACAAGAAGCGGAGTCACAATTTGGTGTGAGCAGCTAGTCCTGTAGTTTTGATTCTGTTAGGTGAGGGGTAGTATTTTATAATCAGAGGGTTCCCAAGTGAAGCTTTTCTGATAATACAGAGATATGGAATTGGAACGTGTATCCAGAGTTGAGCAAATATTAAGCAAGGCCGTAGCATTTCTTAACTTTGGCAAGTTTAAGATGTGTGGACTTCAATTCCCAGAATTCCCCAGCCAGCATGCTGGCTGGGGAATTCTGGGAGTTGAAGTCCACATATCTTAAACTTGCCAAAGTTGAGAAACACTGGTGTAGTAGAGGACATCAAACAGGAGGTGGGGTAATCCAAACTGGGTAGCATTTCAGAGTGCTTTAAATGAGTTATTGGGACAGGTCCATAATACATCCATAATAATTACAGGATGATTTATTAAAAATGGAGAAAGATGAATCAGATATTCTTTGGGTGTGTTGAAACTCTCCCAACATTTTTAGCCAGCATGGCTTTGATCAGGAGTTGTAGTTCCAGCATAACCAGAGGGGGAACTACATTTAAGGAAAGCTGTTTTAGAAGAACTCTGCTAGAGACAACTTCTGCTGTAAAATGCCAGTCCAGGTGGAAGGGGCTCAGATTATCAGCATGCACCAAGCCCACATGTGTTTTTGCATAAACATCACACAAGCATGGTCAATCTATAACCAGCAAGGGGTTTATGCTTACAAAAGGAATGGCTTAGCAGATTTCATAACTGTGCTTGTCTCTCCAGAATGAAGAATATAGTTCATTCCCACCTTGGATTGTTTGTATTGTCCTTTCAGTGCAACTGATAATACAATTTGGCTTTTCACAGAACAGTAACCTAAGAAGTTTTATATCCATGTATGCAGCTGGTAGATTAGTATGGTGTCTGGGGAAAAGGTAATTTACTGGCAAATTCCTCTTTTATGGTATAAATTAGGTGGGTGCATGGATTCTGTAACCTTTCTGTTCTTATAGAAAAATTTAATTGGAGAATCTTTAGACATTCCTGGAAGAATACAGAGCTAAGGTATTGGCCAGTGTTTCTCAATTTCAGTAACGTGTGGACTTCAACTCCCAGAATTTGAGAAATTCACACTTTAACAGAGAATGAGAAACACTGATATAGGCCATCAAACCAAGCAATTCAGAAATATTCATTTATGTAGATAGAAAATGGCCATTTCCCACATTTACAGCAAAGAAACTTAACGGACAGTACATCTTGAGGGAGCAAAGTTATCTTTTTTATAGATCTTATTTTTTAACGTAGCAGCTAGGATATCTGTCATCAAAAATAACTCATGTTTTGGCATTTTACATGGTGACAATGTTATGAAAATACAGTGATGCCTTTTTTTTTTTTGTGGAAGAAAACTCAGATGAATTATTTTAAGTTTTCTTTTGTAGACTGTTCCAGCACTTCCTGCATCAGAATTATTAGTGCCTCTAAATTTGTCTAGTGAAGGACAGTTGTATACAAAAGCACATCGTTTTGGATAAATCTAAGATTCTCATTTTTCCCATGAATATTTTTCAGTTGTTCAAGCAGTGGCATTAACCGAAGGATTTGGGACTGAGCCATGTCTAGAAGTGATGCACCAGCATACATATCAGAATTAGATAAAATTAGAATAAATTTTTCCAAATTAATCTCTCAGTGGAGAGCAGTAACTACTTCATTTTGCCAGGGCTTAGAAACTACATAGCGTCAGATCTTGTTAATATTTGGATAGAAACCATCAGGCATGTTCTAGACATGTCCAGGAAGTCACCAGAAGACAAGCTCAACTTGAAGGAGATGCTACTTTTTTATCTCCCAGAACTGCTCATATCTGAATGGGTAATTAATTACAAAAATCTTTTTAAGACTGAAAGTAGCACTGGTGAATCTAAGAATTGTGCAGATGTTCAGAGCACGTCTTCCTTGCAAAGTAACTTTTGAGTTGGATCCACAAGAACTTCAAGGGACACCACGGAGGAATTTGTTCCAGGGCTTAGCGCACAAGTTGGTCTTCCTTTCAAATGGTATATATATGTATATAAATAAATATCTAAGGTCTCTGCTGCTTTGTATACATTGTACATAGAAAAGAGGTTTTTTTTTTTAATCCGTTCAATCACGTCCTATTCTTGGAAACTGCCTGACGAGTCCCCGCAGTTTTCTTGGCAAGATTTTTCAGAAGTGGTTTGCCCTTGCCTGCTTCCCAGGGCTGAGAGAAAGCGACTGGCCCAAGGTCACCCAGCTGGCTTTGTGCCTAGGTGGGACTGGAACTCAGTCTCCCAGTTTCTAGCCTGATGCCTCAACCACTACACTAAACTGGCTCTCTTAGGGTTAGGGTTAGAAAAGAGGTATGTCTATATAAAAGTTCTGATTTCTTATGACTTCAGTCCAGTGAAAAAGAGATCTTCATAAAAATAAAAACAAAGTGAACGAGCAGCTTCTTGCAGCATTATTGCCAGTTCCATGGCTTCATGAAATTATGGGTGTATATGATACAGCAGTATGGACAGGTATGGAGAGATGGGCGCAGCTCAGGGGCAGATAAGCTTTTATGCAGAAGGTTTCAGATTTAATCCTTGGTATCTTCAGTTATCTCTTCCTGTGACTGTGGGTAGCCAGATACATTTACCACAAAGGACCACCAGTAGTCTTTGAATGAAGAATAGAAAGGGATCTTGAGGGAAGTGATGTCGGAATCATCAGGTCTGGATTCAACAGACTGATACTGATTTTGTGTAAAACAGCTCAGCATACTGTACCAGGCACTTGTTGTTTTAAGGGTGAACTTCTGTGAGCTTTTCGTGGATACACTCTACCTTTCGGACCTAACTGAAACTGGGCAGGAATTGCCACATCCTTCTTCCTCTTGTACCTACTGGAATTTGAACTAGCAAGACTCTGAATAGCTCCAGCCAGTTCCCTGCAGAGATAACATGCATGGAAACACCTAAGACACTGGGAGCCACTTTGCTGTAGACCAGTGTTTTTCAAACTTGGCAACATTAAGATGGGTGGACTTCAACTCCCAGAATTCCCCAGCCAGCATGCTAATCCCACATTACCCAATAGATAGGAGACCTCCACACAGTTCCCTCTCATCATGTTTATAGACACTATAATGCAGTATTTCTCAACCTTGGGAAGTTGGCTGGTTGGGGAATTCTGGGAGATGAGGTCCACCCATCTTCAAGTAGGAAAATGGACTATTGTGGAATCATGTAGTAAGAAAATGGCTGCTACCGAGAAGACTATATAAGTTCCATTTCCCAGGTTAGACAGCCTGTTTCATGAAAACTAGCAACTTAATCCTTTAAATAAACTATAGCAAGGCATTCCAGAGAGCCAGATTCTTTGTCATACAGGAGAATTAACCAGCAAGCACTTTTGTAAAAAAATAATTTGAGGTTAGTACATGCAGAAGGGTATAGGTGAGGAGTAGCTATTGATTAGACCTGACCTGAAAGCTCTCTTGAGTTAAAGTCCAAAACATATTTTATTTAACAGATATAAAACTTTTTTTTTGTTTTCAATCATAAAATCTCAAAAATGTGACATGTACAGAGATAGTGACTCATATATCATATAACCGAGGGCAAGCGAAATCTGGCCCAGAACAAGAGTCAATCTTCTTCAGAAAACTCCCCACCCCAAAGAGGGAGGAATGCCTCATCAATATGGAAAGGAAGTAATGGTCTCCATATTTACATGGAATGAAAATAAAATTTGTCCCAATCCAAAACACAGCTATTCATACTCCTGCTGAAGAATGTCTATGCTTGGGGAAAGGGGTCAGAGTAGATAATTTAAAAATGATGTAATGGCAACAGTGGCAAAACTTGGGGATTTTAAAGAAGCAATGGATTCCCTTCTGTGTCCATCTTCAGAAAGTAGGAAGACTTTTGCTCTCAACAGAAGTACTTGTGTTTTCCCCTTCCCTTGCCCACGGGAAACACAACAATAAAAAAGGACAGCTTATCAGAAAATGGTTTTCTTTGCATTTTGAGAAGAGGAGGGGGAAATAAAAAGAGATCCCCTCCTGGCTGTTCGATGAGTTAAACCCATATTTCCTCTCCAAAGTAGGGCAATAAAGTGAATGAATGTCGGCCTCCCTCCACCTCAGAGTCAACTGCTTTCCCCGTCTGAACTGATGACTCCTCGAAGCTGGGACCAGTCTGTAGGGCGATGGCGAAGGGGCAGCTCCTCTGGTGAACTGGGTGACTCCTGGGGCTTACTGTAAAGGCTCCAGACATTACGACGCTTTGGACGGCCTGCAGGGAGGGAAGAGAGGGGGAATGTTTTCCAGATGTGCTAGAATGGTGCCTCCATTGCATGGAGACTGGCGGGCATCTCTCGACTAAGCTCGCTTACTCTCCGAATTTGAAGAGCCTCCCTTCAAAGTCTACCCACTCTTTGCACCCAGGCAGAATCACCCTCCCGTGTAACAGAATGAAGCTGTTGCTGGGGGGGGGGGGGGGGGGGAGAGCCTGAGGGTTGGTAACAAGGCACTGAAGGAAAAAAGCTGCAGGTCACGCGCCCTTTAAGCTTGCCTGCTGCTTTCTGAGGTAATGGAAGATGCTGTTGTATCACAGCGTTAAAGAAAAACTCAACTGTCAGTCCAGTCAGCCCTTGTCCAAGAAATGGGAGTGGCACAACTTTGTTCTTTATTTGAGCAGGAACATTTTTGGACCATCCCAAACACTCTGCATCCCCACTGATTACATTAGCACACACCTGCTTTAGCTCTTCTATTTTACTTACACCCTCCAGCCCCCCTCCATCTTGACCCCCCTTCTCCACCCTACATATTTCCCTCTAAAAGACTACCCTTAACTTCTCATTCTCTTTTGACCTCCTCTCCAACTTCCTCTGACAGATGTTTTAAAAAAGGGGACCTTTTAGAAACAGAGCAGGCTATCAAGAGCATTAGCTTAATTATGAAAAAATCAGGATGATTTACACCTCTGGAATTCAGAAATTTAAAAAACAGGAACGGACCTACCCTGATATTTACATAAAAATAAGAGAACCAAATCAATGTATTTGGATCATGAGTGGAATTGTACTATCCACCATTTCTCTGGGCTCCCAAAATTTGTTTCAGAAAGTTTCCAGGATCCTAATGACGCACCTGGACTTTTCTATCAGCCACAACCCTTCAGCTCCTCCCCTCCACATCCACTTTACCTTCTGTAGCAATGATGTTGTTGATATCAAGCGAAGCCACTTCAGCCGCTTCTTCTCGCTTCTGCTTTAGGGCTCTGCACTTGGCTAGAGATGGAGTTCCTGAGGAAAAGAAAAAAAAATAAAAATACAGACAAAAAAGGGAGACGTGTGGAGCAATATTCTGTAGTGGCTGCCATTCTGGGACTCAGAATTGGATGTCCTCTGAAACAGGAGTGCTGCTAACATAGGTCCAAGGCTTTTAAAGACTGCTTAGCAGGCAAAAATTCAACAGGGACAGCTGATCACTGGCATGGAGCAGTAAGAAAAGCAGATTACAAGATGGCCCAGTCACAAACACCCCCTCTCCCAGTAAATGGGGGAACCCCAGCCTTGCCTAGACAGAGAGATCACTTTGAGAGAAATAGGCAAGAGCTATTATATAAGCAAAGGACAGCCAGTTTGGTGTAGCGGTTAAAGGCACCAGGAGACCGCGATGTTTAGTCCCGCTTTAGGCACAAACCCAGCTGGGTGACCTTGGGCCAGTCCCTCCCTCTCAGCCCTAGGAAGAACCAGGCAAGGGCAAACCACTTCTGAAAATCTTGCCAAGAAAACCGCAGGCAGTTGCCAGGAGTCAACACTGACTCAAAGGCACGTACACACAAATTATATAAATAAAGAGGCCTGAAAGGTCCCTAAAGCCCTGGGAAACAAGATACTATTAGGCAGGCTCCTTCCTGGTTCACTGAGTTATAAGAGGGAGGGGAGGTAAAGCCCAATCAGGCTTGCAAGATTCTGCTATTACAGCCTATCTCAATAAAGTATCATTCTAGTCTTTCTGTGGAGTCTGTTTCCTGAGCTGGTCTACCCTGAAGGACTGGCATCAATCTTGCGAGCCTCAAGATAATCTCCTGATTCTCTACACCTTGCCCTATAGAGGTTAGATAATGGCTCCTTTATGAAGAAGGAGGCACAACTCAGAAGTGGAATACAAGGTCTGCATTCAGAGGGTCCTGGGTTCAATTCCCAGCATTTCCAGGAAGGGAGAAAGACTCCTATCTGAAATACTGGCCAGCCATTGCACCTGAAAAGGGACTCAGCATTCAACAAGAAGTGCTGGTGCTCTTATTTTAGATAAAAAAACTTACAAAGGAATTCTGGATTCCCCTTCCAAGTATTTAAGAACTAAATATCCCTGTTTTAAGATTGTGGATTCAGGAAATACCTGGTGAAATCAGTGAGCTACAGATGCAGATGTGGCTTTCCTGGAGCTGAGGTCATAGTGCTTTCCATAAAATTGTCCCTAATATTAGCAGTTAATTTATTGATTAAACGTAACTACTGAAAATTGGCTGGGCGCACTTCCATGTTGCTTGAAGAATTTACATCTTGGATTCAGCAAAGATTGCCTTGGCACAAATATAATTTCTTTGATAATGACTCAGTCTATTTTGGAAGCCAGCCAGTATGGTTTACATTTATACATTTACGGCTTAGTGTGCCGTGGCAACTCAGCTACCTGTGGCTTGTTCAGCAAGCCAAGATTAAAAGAAACAATGGCTTAGCAATATGTGGATCTAGTATTCTTTTTTATGCAGCTCCCCAGAAAGAGATTCCCGTAGCTTAGCCCAAGATCGGTGGAGTTACATCAACTGCCATTTACTAACCCTTCATGCCGAGACTTCCCAGCTCTTCTCTGAGAACTTCTATCTGAGCTCTGTGGGAACGGCAACCTGCCAGGAGTTTTTTGTAATTCCGCCACACGCCACATTCCCGGATGTAGCGTTTCAGGCGCTGGATGGAAGGATGATCCTCGTTCTTTCCAGAATGATGCTTCTTACCCTACAGTAGATGAGGAGATGGGTTAACAACTGGAGAACTTCCCACAATGTGCTTTCCATGAACAATCTTGAACAGATCACATTTTCAAAAAAGCATCCTTTATTTTTTAAACCTGTACTGCAAGGTTTGTGGTGACACAATTTGTACTGGGTGACAAATCCACACAGCTCAGACATCACAGTCCGCACTGCTGAGTCAAGTTGGCTTGGCTGCTGAGACCTTGAAGGCCTGAATTATTTGGTGAGGTTTCCCATCACTTACTCATTCTCTGCTGCCCCCACTCAGCTATGCTTGATTTTGCTCTGCAACACACCTCAGGGTCCAAAAAAAATGGGCAATCTGTTTGCGCCGGAGGTCATGCTAGCTAGGCCATTTCTCTTCAAGCAACTCACACACATTTTGATATGCCCTTAAAGAAGTTACACAAACCGGTCCTTGTTCCTGGGGGGGTGGGGGGGGGAAGGTTCCCATACCAAACTGGACATTAGCACAGCCCTCCTGAACCTGGCCCCTTTCAGATGTGTCAGATGTCAACTTCCAGAATTCTAAGGAAGTTTGTTGAATGCCTGTTTCCTGGTAGGGAATTCTGGGAACTGGGAACACCCAGCTGGGAGAAGGTGGCTTTAGCATTCAGACTGCAACCTGAAATATAAAAGTTTGAGCAATTTTTGGAAAAATGTTGATGTGAGTGTGTGACTATGCTTGAAGCGTATGCATGGAAGGCAAATGGTTCACTGTAAGAAAACACCTATTTTTGGAGTCACCATGATGTCACTTACCCTTCCAAGGTGGTGCTGGTTAGAAGAAGTGGGCTCGCCCTCTTCTAAGCCGGAGCCCTCCTCCTCGTTGGATTCTTCCCCGTGTTTCTCCTGGCTGGTGCTTCTCCTTTTGAGCTTTTCCGTTCCTCTCTTCTGCTGGCTTCGGCTTTTTTTCTTTCCCCCAAAGTCACTTCCAGAATCCTCAGAATCAAGCACTGATTCTTCTTCACCACCACTCTTTCTCTGTGACTTTTGGGCCCCTCTGTTCTTCAACTTATCCTCCTCTTGGCTTGAGTCACTCCCAGAGGTGTGCTTGTCCCTCTTTTTCAGCATCCTGTTTTTCCTTTGATCCCCATCCTTGCTTTCATCTGACTCACTTTCTGATGGGTGACTTCTTAGAGCCACCTTCCTAGGCTGGCCTTGGTTCTTCTCGGTCTTCTCACTTTGTGATTCCCCATCACTGCTAGTGGAATCCTGCACCCGCTTCTTCTTCTTCTCTTTCAAGCTGTTATGCTCATCTGCCTCACTTTCTGACTCTTCACTGGTGCTTCTCCTGGACTCCTGAATCCTTTGCGCCAGCTTCTTCTTGCTCAAGTCCTCCCTCTGCATCTTCTTCCTCCCTCTCTCTTTAGGTTGCCTCTTGGGCTTGGAATAATTTCTGGCCTGTCGGCTCCATCTTGCTCCACTTGCCCTCCTTCCTCCCTCTTTCCTCATTGGACTTTGACCTGCAGAGTCCTCTGAACTGCTACTCAAATCCTCAATACTCCTACTCTTCCTTCTGTATCGACTGTTTGCCATCTTCTTCTGCAGACTACATTTTTTATCAGAATCGCTCCCTGATGCATCCTCACTCTCGTTCCCCTTCGAGCCCTTCTGAGTTCCTTGCCCTACCCTGCTCTGTGCTTTATCACTAACGAGTGACTTCTCCTCTTCACTCTCACTCCACTCTATTCTCTTCTTTTCCAAGATTTTCTCCATCTCAGACAGATCATTTCCCCCTTCTGATTTGTTCTTTCCTCCTCTTTGCTCATTCATTTTCCTGTTTTTTTCTTTTCCTTTGGGATCAGTGACCTTCAGTTCTTTGTCCACCTTTTCCCTGAGTTTCAAGTCTCTTTGCTGCAAACTGTTCCCTTTTGTGACCTTCCTGTGTTCTTCAACCTCTTCTTCAAGGTCACTCTGTCCTGTGTCAGTGGCCTCCTCAGACTCACTCCCCACCTTGTCCTGCAGGCCCCTGTTCCACTGCCCCTTGGCTGATTTGCTGCCTCTTTGTCTCTCCCTTCTTGCCTCCTGAAGTGGTTCTTTTCCTTTGCTCTTTGTACTTTCCGCATCACTTCCAGACTCAGCAGTGTGATCTTCAGCTCCGGAGTCTCCTTGGTCAGAAGAATCCAAGAACTTCCTGAGAAGTTTTGGACCACCATGGAGTGGCTGCTTCTTGGAATCAATCCCAGAATCCTTTTCATCAGAACTGACTTCTGGAAGACAAAACAAAAAGTGAGAAACACAATCACATTGGGGAAAGGCAACTGTTACTCTAAAGTAGGAGAGCCCAATCAGAAGTCCTGAGTCTCCAAGAGATCCCAAAGCCTTGGATGCAGCACCTGGAGATCCTCCAAAATTGCCACTTTAATGTGGATATTTAGGACTTGGGGAATAACTTACTTTTTGCCTCAATTCCCCTCTCCCCTTTTTATCCTAGCTCTGCCTACTTCTGGAGTTCAGTCTCTGGAATTCCAGTCAAAGGCTGAAAAAGGTTGCACATCCTTATGTATCTGTCTGGTTACTTGTGGCAAATAATCCAGTTGTTGGTAGGCAGGCAAAGGTCTCCAATTCTGGAAGACCAGATCCAAGTAAAATATGTAGCCTGCATAGCATTGCTTTCTAACAGCCTATCATTAGGATTGGTCACTTATTTGTCTGCCTGCCTGCCTGCCTGCCTGCCTGCCTGCCTGCCTGCCTATCTATCTATCTATCTATCTATCTATCTATCTAAATTTTTCAACCACCCATCTCCCCCCAATGGGGGAACTCTGGGCGATTCACAACAAACATTAAAAACATAAAATATATAAATACATAAAACCTTAATTAAAAACATTACTAAAAAGAAGGAAAGACCAAGAGGATGAAAAATCTGAGGCTGGAGGCAGAAGGCCTCTATGGGGCTAGCCATCCCCATGCTTGAGGTCTTCCCACGCCAGCCCAGGCCAGGTGGCAGAACCAGGTCTTCAAAGCCTTACGGAAGGCCAGGAGTGTGGGGGCCAATTGCACCTCCGGGGTCAGGATGTTCCACAGAGCAGGGGCCACTGCAGAGAAGGCCCGCCTTCTGGACCCCGCCAGTCGAAGTTCTTTCACTGAGGGGGTCCAAAGCATGCCCTCTCTGTGTGAATGGGTGGGACAGGTTGAAGTCATAGGGGAGAGGCGGTCCCTTAGGTAACCTGGTCCCATGCCATGTAGGGCTTTAAAGGTAATAACCAACACCTTGAATTGGACCCGGAAGCAAACTGGTACCCAATGCAGCTCGTGGAGCAATGGTGTTACATGGGCCCTTCTTGGGGCTCCAAAAATAGCCCGCGCGGCTGCATTCTGGACCGGCTGTAGCTTCCGGATACTCTTCAAGGGTAGCCCCATGTAAAGCGCATTGCAGTAGTCTATCTGGGAGATAACAAGGGCGTGAGTGACTGTTCAAAGGGCATCCCGATCCAGGAAAGGGCGTAACCGATGCACAACCCGAAGTTGTGCAAAGGCCCTCCTTGCCACGGCCGCCACCTGCTCTTCAAGCAGGAGCCGTGAGTCTAGGAGGACCCCCAGGTTACGCACTGGGTCTGTCTGGGGCAGTGCCACCCCATCCAGCACCAAGGATGACAAAATCCGGATACAGAGGAGCCATTAACCCACAGCCACTCTGTCTTACCAGGGTTCAGCCAAAGCCTGTTGTTCCCCATCCAGACCCTTATAGCCGCCAGGCACCGCGAAAGGGTGGCCATGGCATCACTTACTTCACTATCTATAACCACTGTAGCCTAGTTTTCATTAGGCTGTCTGTTTTTCCCTTTCTTTTTTTTCCAAATTATTTCTATTTCACTTTTAAATTTCAAAAGCACATATAAAGAACTTCTAAGAACAAAAGGGGAACGGAAAAGCAGGAGGTTAAAAAAAGAGTTCAGTGGAATCAATACAAGAATAATAGCAGGAATAACAGAAAGGAGGAGACAATCATTTAGGAAAAGGGTAGACAAATGCAATGGATTTGATATGGCACCATCCAATCACCAGCCTTTCCGAATCAAGTGCTTTGGGATATATTGAAGAAAGCTCCCAGAATGCAATGCTCAGCCAGCAGGGGTAGGATATCTAGTCCCCTCCAGATCTTCTTTAAATTCCAGAAAGCATAATCAAAGATCAAGGGTTATAGGATTGTTAGTCCAAAACACTTGGAGCACAACAGGTGGCCTATCCCCAGGTTCAATGCATTCTAAGATTTGCTGAATTGAAGTCAGAATGGAGCTCACTAGCAGAATGAGAAAGATGATAAACAGCAAGCAGATAGTACTATATTGATTCAGAATGCAAACGAGGATGGCTTGGTATCAAAACATCACAGCACTGACGTAGAAGACATCAGGCCCAGCCCAATGGTGAATGGTGAAACAGTCCAGTCAAATATAGTTCCTTTATTGCTTACACCTTATAGACAGAATCTTGCCAAACTAAATTTATACTGATTCTAGGGAGTGGCTATCCTGGACCTCTTTCGCTTCCCATACTCCCCTTGAGGACTGCGTTGTCTTTTGCCTCCTTTCCCCTCCTGGAATGCCCCCCCTCCCTCCTGATAGCCTTGATCTCCCACATCACTCTCCTCCTCGTAGATACATTCCATCACAGAAGATCAGCGTTGCCGAATGAAGATTAGTTCACCTGCAGTCCCTCTGGATTAAGGCAGAAATACAATGCATAAATAAATAATAAAACAAAAAATAGATCCCTTTAACCTCCTAGCTTCTCATGGGCAGAGGTGAAGGGTTTCTGACGTACATGCTTAACACACTCACGGATTCACCCTGCTGTCTGGGTTTACATAGTACACTGACCCATAATCAAAGGGCTGGATTAACACACCATGCTATGCTGTAAGAAAGCCAAACAAGGTTAAAACTAAGCAAAGGTAACATGTTGTGCTAATGAAACCATAAGTTTCCACTTACCTGGTGAAGTGGATTCTATAAGCCAAGGCAGGAGCTTTTTCATATCCTGGTACTTTTAAACATGTATTCTAAAGGATGCATACAAACACTTTGTGTGAAACTCTCCTGAAATTCTGAATCAAGCTTGAAAGGGTAGTGATAGATTTATGTCATGAGCAATTGCTTGCAAAAGTAACCTTTATGGTGAACATTGTCTGTTGGCTTTAACGTTGTAAAAGAAAATAGAGATAAAGTTGGTGAAAGTATGCAAGAATTCTTAGCAGATAAAAGACAGTAAATGACATCTCAGCCCTGGGATCGAAGGGAACATGAGAAAGACACTCAAAATAACCCCACCTCGATTCTGTATGGTATAAGAGGGGGCACAGGCAAACTCTGACAGGTTTTCAAGATTCATGCTGGCTGGGGAATTCTGGGAGTTGAAGTCCATACATCTTAAAGTCACTGAGGTTGAGAAATACTGCCCTACAACAATAAAGTACAGTTCCAGCAGTTCTTGCGATGCCCCTTTTCTGATCTGGTCTTTTTAGGGCTAGTGATCTTAGACTTCTTTCTTTTGTGAATCTGTACATTGGTTGGGTCTTTGGGGGCATTATCAGTTTCAACTGCCAGTGCTGATCTTCTAGTATTCTCTGTATTCAGGGACACCCAATTATTTGAAAAACTTCATTAGAATTCCCACTCTTGTGTGCCCAACTAAACAAGGCAATCAAGGTTGATTAGTATTTCCTTATTTCAGAATCAACACCTCATCGTTTAGGGCTTTCCCCTATTTAGCTCCTACTCTCTGAAATCCACCCCACCAATTACATATGGAGTCTGATCTCTAGAAGTCTGAAAAGTTTCTTACAACACTTTTTTTCACAGGACCTTTATGAAGCCAGAAACATCTTGCCTCTCATTATTCACTGTAGATTTATACTAAAGTTGTGGGAGTGTTAGGAATTGTTCAAATTGTTTATTATTTTGTATTAGGAAATGGCTTACACTGATTATTTTATTATTTATCATCTTGATGGATAGGATTTTTATTTATTTAGCCTGCACCAGCTCAAAAAACATTGGTATAGCAGATAACATGTGCTAAGTACTATTACATCAGAAATACCATTACCTGACTTCTTTCCAATCCTTTGCCTCTTCTGCTCCTGTTCATTTTTGATCTCTTCATCCGAAGTATCTGAGATACAACGGGGTCTCTTGCGGTCTCCAGATTTGAAAGAATCCTGGACTTCAGTCCTTAATTCTACATTGTCTGGGGGTTCATCAACCTGTGATGCATTACATTAAAAAAAAAAAGTTATAACCATGTGGATCAATTTCACTGTTTCCCAAGGCATGACATGTTTGTTTCCTCCTCCCCTAAAATCCCCACAGAATTGGTATCTGGTTCTGTTCCCCACAGAAAAACTGCCTCTCCCATCCTCAGCACCTTCATCTGGACCAGCTCTTCCTCCATCAGTCGTTTGAGTTGCTCCTTCTCCTCTTTAGATAGATTCTTCTGCCCAACACGGTCAAGATATTTCTTCCGAATGATGGCATGAGTGAGGATGCTGCAAGAAACCACGATAAAAGTCAGGCAGCATCTGCTAAACAACCACACAATATGGCATTTTATGGTATAGGTCAAGAAGAGCAGGGATGGGGAATTTGTGATCCTCCAGATGTTGCTTTTTCCAGCTGCCCAGAATGTTGGCTAGGTTGGCTGGGGGTGGGGGGAGATGTAGTTCAGGATATCTATAGGCCACAAGGTCCCACCCAAATTTGTCATCTAAAGTAATCCCAGGATTTTTTAAACCATAGTCTGCCACATCAGCTCTCCTATTTAGGCTTATTTTTCAGAGATGTAATTCTTTGGTTTTCCCTTTGCAAATTACCCAGGAAACACGTGCTGACAGAGGACTGTATGATTCTGGTACCAATGTTGTCATCCAGGGATCTCAATTTCCGCCCAGCAGGCTACTCTCAGTCAACATCTTCCAATCTAAGACTTTTACTACCATCACGCTGGTGGGTTTTTACTTCTTCCTCATGCTCAGGGTCATACTCATCTTCGTCACTTGTTGCAAAAGGGTTGCGGGGTCAAGACCTGAACAATCGCCCTCCGCACCAACCACTACTTCTGCTTCTGCAACTCGGCGCCCTCCAGGCATACGGGACACCACTCCACCCATAATTCTCAGCCTGCAAGGCACGGCCGGGGAATGATGGGATCGCCGTCCAGCACGTTGGGGCAAGCGGCTCTGGAGGCATTACGTTCTGCAAAGTAGCCATCAATCTCGGCTAAGAGCGCTTCCGCCCCCCTTTGCCCAGAAGGGCGACCCGCAGCCTGAGCCGCACCTGAGATCAGGGCTTCCCCGGAAAAGACTGGCGACAAAGTCCCGCATCTCTTGTTGCCGCCCACCAGCGGCTCCCGCCATCCTTTCCCGCCAAGTGACTCCTCCAAGCCAGCGTAGCCCTTCCCTCTGCAAAGTCTCATAGGAGTTGTAGTCCAAACTGCGCGTGAAGAGGCGTGGCCGGCGAACGGTAACAAAACAGGACGCGCATTCCCATTCTTTACCCCACGGCCTCATGGGAGATAAAAGTCTACGAGCCAATGAGGGCAGAGGGCCTGGCTTGCGGGCTTCTTGGGAAATGTAGTTTTTTTCCTCGGGACAACGCTGCCGCGTCCTCCTGCCGGCTTTTTAGCAAGGAGAGGGCATTACGGAGGTTTATAGGTTGATTCAAGTTTTTTTCTTTTCTTTCTTGGACGTGCAGCCTCGTAGCAGTCTGCCCCAATCGGATGCCCTCTGTCAGACGACAACTCTCATTAGCCCCAATCATTCCTTATGTTCGGTTGGAACAGTGTTCTTCAATCTTGGTATCTTTGAGATGGGTGGACCTCAACTCCCAGAATTCCCCAGCCAGCATGACTGGCTGGGGAATTCTGGGAGTTGAAGTCCACCCATCTTAAAGGTGCCAAGGTTGAAAAACACTGGGTTGGAATATTGAGAGTTCCTATCCAACCTATCTGAAGGACCCCATCATCATCCTCATCGTCATCACTACCATCGGAGTGAGAAGCATCTGCAAGTAAGGATAAAAAGGTTTTAGCCTCCTGCTCACCTTAGAGCTATCTGGTTCCTTGCTGTGTCCTTCGAAAGCTCGCACCCTTGTGCAACAGCTTGTGGGAATAAAAGTTGGAAGTTAAAGAAAAGAAAGAGGTTACAGCTCAACTTTCATTTATTTGTTATTTGAGCCAAGTGTGGTTTATTTCTTGATTGTTACAAGCTGATTTGTTAGCACTGGGTTTTTTAAAATAATGTGATTTATTACAGTATTAATCGTTGCATTTGTATTTTACTGTACCTGCCCAGTTTTTTTATTTGGTCAAGCTGCAAAAATGTAAAATAAATAAATGGTCCCATAGCAAACAAAGTGGACATCAACTGTCTTTGGGTTGGGACCCTAGTGCAACTTTAGGGGATAGCTCTTCCCGGCCAGCAGGCAAAAGTCAGCTTAGTGGGTGAAATGTTTTGCAGCTTTCTTCTAGGCCGGCTTTGTATTACTCTAATTATGTATATCGCCAAATTTCCATTCATATGAATGCATGGTTGGCGAATAACATTCCTAAACTTTGCCCAAAGATTACAGTAAATCACTGAAAGTAACAGGGGAAGCGAAGAAACAGGGCAGAATAGTGCATGCGATCCATTTACCCGTACTCAGAGCGAGACGGGAAAGAGGTTTTACCAGGCTAAGCTCGAGTCCTACTATTTTAACAAACATGGGTAGGATTGAAAATCACGCCAGGAACGCTAAACACGAAGAAAAGTTTCACCCCGACCCGTTTTTTCCTTCCCTCACAATCCATGCCGAGAGGCGTAGTTCTGAGCTCTCCACGCGTCCACTTTCCGAGGCATGCCGGGAGATGTAGTTTTCCCGCTCCAGCTTTGTATCGCGGTTCCTGTCCCACGTTACTTCCCCAGCTGGGCATGAACGGAGCGGGAGAGCCGGATCCGGGCGGTGGGGGCTACAAGAGGCGTTATAGAGCCTTGAAGCGGAGGCTCAAATTCCTGATCTATGTAAGTGGCGGGGAATTTCGGGGGAGGAGGGAAACTGGGGCAGGCAGAAAGGACGGGGCTGGGCTGGAGGAGCAAATAAAATGTTAGGAAGACGTGGGCATGTGGGGGAGGCTAAACTATCCAGGTGAGAATAATAAGGGGAGTTTTGCAAGCCAGAATAAATGGTAAAAAATGATATTGGCCCCATGCATCCCAAACATCTGAAGAGATCCTGACTTTTGGGGAGGATATGCAGCCCCTGTGGACGTTTAGCACGCTAGGTGTGATGACACAGGAGATGAGGGTGATCAGAGAGACAACACCTTCCACGAGGATGTTATGAAAGGATTATTACTCTGCCCATGTGGAATATAAGAATGCAATTGTGCACGGACATGTTCAACAGTGAATATATGGTTGAGTTTGCAACAGCCTTCCAGCACAGTGTTTCTCAACCTTGGCAACTTTAAGATATGTGGACTTCAACTCCCAGAATTCCCCAGCCAGCATGCTGGCTGGGGAATTCTGGGAATTGAAGTCCACATATCTTAAAGATGCTAAGGCTGAGAAACATTGCTCCAGAAGCTCAGGTCCTAACTGACCTATGTTGTTTTCTTGGGAGCAGTTCAGAAATGATTTGCCCTTCCTTATTCTGGGATGTGTTTTGGAGTCTATCTCCGTACAGCCTTAGTGGTCACCCATTCAACAATTAGTCACCCCCAACCAAGCTTAGTTTTTATGGGTCAGCGTACAACATACTCGTCTACAATTTGTGACTGACTGCTTTGCTGGAACCAGACCATCCTAGTAAACTATTACTATTTGTTTGGCATCATGTGTTAGGTGAACCCAGCAATTGTGTTTTATTCACATCTTAAAGTTGCTGAGGTTGAGAAACACTGTGCTAACAGGTTGCAGAATTTGGGGAGACTGCAAGAAAGGGGGTTGGTCCCACAGGTGCCCATCTGGGTCCGAGACCCTGGTTTCCAAACCACAATGCCTGTATTCACATGACATGCTAAGGCGAAATGAAGAAACCACAAAACTACTCAATGTAATACGTGCCCCATCTCTCAAATTTTCAGTAGCATAAATGGGATGATAATCTACCTTGCAGGGTTGCTGGGAGTATCTCCCGAGCCCCCAGAAGTATGGGGATAATTTCATATGTATTTAATACAGCCAGTTAGTATTATCACTCTAAAGAGCTATTTTCTTAAAACAGCCATTGTACAAATAGGGGAATAATTTGCAGAATAACACTGTAAAAGACTAGCATGAATAATTGTACTATATTGATGAGGATGAACAAGGGAGCCTACTCAGGCAGAAATACAAAATTGTTCCCTCTTCCATCTGGCCAAGAACTGAAACTTAAACAACCAGCAATTTGCTGCTACTTGATGGTTGAGAAAAGCTTCTATTTTGCTGTGCCTTTTGCATGCTTTGTATGGAGGGGAAGGATCAGCCCCCAAGGAGGAAAAATGAACTGGGGTGGCAACTGTCTGGGGTGATAGCTGGCACTCATTTTAGCCTTTTCGGATCCTAGTGACTCTGTGTGGGGGCAGGTGAAATAGAGGATCTGTCACATTCTGTATTGGAATGCCGGTTGTATGTTAAACATTATTGATCCCCATTCCTTGATGACATGAGGAACTGGAGTGTTGAAAGTAAATTGAATTTCCTCCTATAAGGTATCAACCACTTTGTGACACAGTGAGTTGCTATCTTTGCAGTTAAGACAGCAAGGCTAAGCAGGACGGGATAGTAGATTCTGCCTGACATGACTAATTATGTCGTGCTTATATTTCTGACAAGGTGTGTTAAAGTCCCTACTCTATTTTCTTAACCATTTTAAAGTATTATGTTATCAGGGTTAAAAGATTTTAATTTATTTATTTATGCCATTTGTGTAGTTGCCCATCTCAATCCAGGTGACTTTAGGCGGCGAACAATTTCAATAATTAAAACAATTACAAATTATACATATAGGAAGCCGAGAATTATCATAAAAATTACATAAAAATCAACAGTATTGACAAATTAATAGTATTGTTTAGGTTTTAGATTTAAATTTTAATGCCTGTAATGTATTAGTTTCAGATTTTAATAACAACATCTCATGTTAAAATACATATGTATCGTTGTTACTCCTAGTATACTTGAAATGGTCTGGAGATTTATTTCATAAACTATTTACTTACTTACACTTAGTCTTTTTAAATCAATTCTCAGGAACAAGAGTGCTTCCAAGAAGAGCTGAGAAAAGCACAAAGAAAACTCTTGAAAGTTTCACGAGATAAAAGGTGAGCTGATCTGATAAGGAAGGATGGAGGGGTATGTGAAACGAGGCAAAGCAAATTGCCAAGGGATCATAGTATCAGAATGCGGAGGTGAAAAGGCGAAACTGACACCCTTTTTTCAACTGAATCTGGAGTCTTTGATGGCTGGGTGGCAGGCAAAAGTCTAATTGGTCATTTTATTTTATCCAAACACTTTTTGAATGTTTGCCCTTAAAACCGGCAGTTGAATAATTTGAGTCAGAGGTAGAAGAGAGCTAATTTGGTGTAGTGGTTACAGGCACCAGGCCTGTAACCAGACTGTGATTTCTAGTCCTGCTTTAGGCACGAAGCCAGCGCAGTGACCTTGGGCCAGTCCCTCTCTCTCAGCTCTGGGAAGAAGATGGCAGTGGCCAACCGCTTCTGAAAAATGCTGCCAAGAAAACTCCAGGGACTGGTCCAAGTAGTCACCCAGAATCAAGACAGGCTTGAAGGCACCAAAACAAAAACCCCAGTTGAAGGGACAAAATCTCTTTGAGATATACATGGCAATCTGCCCTTTGTTTGGAAACAAAGCAAGATCAGATCTGCTCATATTTGCAATGGAGACTGTAAGGCCTTAATAGCAAGGGACACAAGCAAAGGGCCTGAGGCCAGGCTGGTCCATTACAATAACAGTGGACAGGAGTCAGGTGCTTCCTCTGTTGAGAAGTGAATGGCCCTCAGTCTGTTGCAGTGGCTGAGTTGGGAGTAAAAGACGTTGGATTTGAACCTTGGATCTGCCCTATAGAGGGTATAGCTTGAAGCTTACGGTTTGCAGTTGCTTGTTTTCTCCATATGAATGGCTTCTTTGGTATCTGTCAATATCCTCTCTCATCAAGAGCTGTGTCTGTGAATCTCAGCCTATGAGCCACCTAGTTCCAGATTTGACCCAAGACTGCCAGGGAATACCGGGCTGATAGAATAGGCTAGGAAGTCAAAAAACATCCTGAACAAAGGCAGTGACAAGCCACTTTCATAGCTGCTAAGAAAACTCCCTGGCTGTCCCAAAGGTCACCAGGAATTGGGCCTGACTTGGGGAAGATTTTACTTCATACAGCATTTTCAAAATTATCCAGTCCTTGGCCCTTCAGTCTGTCTTCATTATCAGGGCTGAGTTCTAGATACGAAGTGCCTCAGAGTATGTGCAGAGGGCCTTTCTCTTGCCAAGGAGTCATTGCAGCTCAATTCTGGATGCCTGCCCTGGAATTCAGGATGCCCCAGGAAAGTGGCAAATCTTTGGAGTCAGCTTGTGGCCTCAGTCTCTTCCTAAAAATTAAGCATCAGATCTGAATCACTGCTGCTTCCTCTCTGTTTCCGCTTTCTAGTTTCCTGCTTGATCGCCTGCTCCAGTATGAGAATGTGGATGAAGATTCATCAGGTAAACTGAGGCTCACAACCTCTGTTTGATGGCACTGGGAGAAAGGGCAGGATTTTATTATTATGGGAATAATAATAATAATAATAATAATAATAATAATAATAATAATAAGGCTGATGTGGACACTACATCGCCTATTCAGGCAGGAAGAGAATAAAACAATGACAGGGCAGGATCAAGGGTTTCATGTCAAGTAAATAAATAAATCTTAATAGAATCTGACATCCTCATAACCATTTATTGTTTCACTTTAAAAATAGAAATGGCCCATATTCCTCATAAGGTATCAAAAGTCGCTGGTACCTTTTACTTGGTAATAGATATTGTGGAATCAAGACCAGTGCAAGTCCCCAGTGGTGGATTTCTTGATTCTGGTTTAAGATGGGATTGGTTAGCAGTTAAATAATGCAGAAAACATCCTTGAATATAGCTATATGTCTGCTTGGTGTGTAAAAATTGTCTCAAGGTGGACTAGAATGGTGGGTTCAGCAATCGGTTGTGCTTTTAGTAATTGTGCATGTGTGTACTGGTAGTCCTCACTTAACAATGCTAATTGGGGTTGGAAATTCCGTTGTTAAGTGACATAAGTCGATAAATCACATGACCACGCTGCTTAACGATGGCAGTTCCGGCAGTCCCGGTCACTGTCCTTAAGCGAGGGCCACGCGGGTCATTAAGTGACCTCACATGATTGTGACTTCCGACCTGCTGGCTTCCCCATTGACTTTGCTTGTGGGAAGCTGGCAGGGAAGGTCACAAATCACAATCATGTGACTGCAGGACGCTGTGACATTGTAATTGTGAGCTGGGCGCCAAGTGCCTGGATCACAATCACGTGACCACAGGGATGCTGCAACGGCTGAAAGTATGAGGACCAGCCATAACTACCACTTGTTCAGTGCCATTGCATGTTAGAGGTTTAATCCTGTATATGAGCTTTCCTTAACCTGGTCCCTTCCCTAATGTATGGACTACAACTTCCAGAATTCCCAGCCCTGATAACTAGGGAAATCCATAGTCCAGTCTAGGAGAGTAGGTTGAAGAAAGCCGCTATATCCTCTTCTGCAGGAGGAAATTCCATGGAATTTATTTCTGCACAGACACACGAACCATTGTGCTGTTAATCTTTCTTGCTTGTTTTCCCCCGCTTTGAGTTGGTGTGAATGCTCCCTCTTTCCCAGGTCCTCTGCATATACCATGTTTTTATATTGGTCCTTGTAAAAATCAAAATCTGATTGCCATATTCTGCATTTGGTCCCCTTGAGGAACCAGCTGCTGATAGTTAATATTTGATTCCTCAAGGAAGTGTTATTCTTAAGCACTTTTGTCTCTCTATTACATTTTATATTTGGCTGACATTGGCTTCTTGTTTTAATATCCAGTTGCCGGGGAAGTTTTTAGCTACCCAGTCCAACTTCCCTGTTATCCTAATTTATCTGCATTTTTCTTGCTGCTTAGTCCCATTGGTGATTTTGAGTAGATTGGATAAATGATCCATGACATTTTTTTATTTGAAAGCTGTTTTTGTAAAGATGAATAGTTAGAAATCGAATGTTGAAGTTGTTTTGGAGACGTCTTCATTTTGTTGCAGATGTCTGTTGCTGTATCTCTGATAACCTCAGTTAAGAGTGCAAGCTGCTGGTAAAAAGTGAGATGTAAATACATTGGATGAGCGACTTGCTCCGAAGCACACTTTGTTCAGAATGATGCAGTCTAGAAGTGTAACTAAATGCAGATCTTAGTGTCCAAGTACTCAGGCAGCATCACAGTTTTCTTAGGAGGGTGTACAGTTCAGTAAACATGGTTTTATAGAAGTGTTTGATGTGCAGGATAGCTTGCAGAACAAAGCTGAGGGGTGGTGGATTTCTGTGCAAAGATATACTCAGTGTTGGAAGAGGGAGTCAGTGCAGTATTTTGACCTTGAACTCAGAAGACTTGAGTTTGGATTCCCTCTCAGCCTTGAAAATTGCTGGGAAGAGCAACCTGGACCAGGTCACCTCACCAACCTCCCCAGGGAATGATGCAGACTAACACGACACCTTTATATGAAGTCCACGGCTCTCTGGCAGAAGGAGGCTGAATGACTTTGACTGATATTATTTTTCTTGAATCAGATTCAGAGGCAACAGCCTCATCAGACAACAGTGATGGAGAGATGCCGAAAGGGACGGAGCCTCAGTCCCTCAAGAGGTGAGTATGTGACGGCCTTCAGGATGGAGAGAAAATGCAAATGTCCAAGGTGACAGCTAACTACTTGAGGCTAAAAGGGCTGTTCTCTTCAGCAGACAAAAGGGGTAGAATGCTGGGGCATTTTCGGCACGCTTCCATAGTGACTTTCCTGTGCTACTTTTCATTATGCCAACGTTCTTGTGGTGGGTGAGGGAGGTGGTCTTGTGGTCTGTTTTGGGAGGCCAGACTAGGCCACAGGCTAGAGCAGTGTTTCTCAACCTTGGCAGCTTGAAGAGGTGTGGACTTCAACTCCCAGAATTCTCCAGCCAGCAAGGGTTAGGGTTAGGCTGGCTGGCTGGCTGGGGAATTCTGGGAGTTGAAGTCCACACCTCTTCAAGCTGCCAAGGTTGAGAAACACAGGGCTAGAGATTCCCCATACTAGGTGTATGGCTTAACACAGTCATGAGTTGATCTATTCTGGAAGTCAAGGGGCCTTCTTTGCCTGTTGTACCTTATTGTAACAATACCTCAATGATTTTAGCACGAGGGGTAGTTCCCGTGTATCAAGGATATGCTGTTTCCATGGAGCACATTTTGACAATTTTTCATCCATGACATCTCTTTCTGCTCGCAGAAAACAAAGCCCCCAGCTTGGCAGTGCCTCCTCACCATCGTCCTCAGGTCTTTCTCTCCAGCCAACATCTGGTTTTGGGCTTCCAGCTTCAGGGACATCATCCCCCTACTTAGCCTCTGTGAGTAATTCTGTCTCCCTCTGGGTCACAGGGCAGAGTAGATCCAAAGCAGACCCTGAAGCTGGGAAAAGACTTTGCAGAGACTGACCATTCCTCAGCCTGGTTTCCTTCAGGGGTGTTGGGTCAGATCTCTCCTTGCTTCAGACCAACACAGCATTTGGCTCTGCTGGTTTGAGATGATGCAAGCTGTAATCTATCCCTAGGAACTAATAGAAAAGCTTGATTTTCAGTGAGTTTAGGCAAACGTTTAACCAGATTACCTTGGGAATAAGACAGCGCAGCCAGGAATCAGATGGCAAGGAGAATTCTCAGCCGTTGTTGATGACTTTCCTCAGTTTTCCTAGACCAAATTTGGAATAAAGGTTTTTCTTTTGTGCAATGCTCAGCATGGTTGTGTTGGTATTTGAGTGGGACTGCTGACCATTGCTAACTCCCCAAACCCCAACACTACACAGCTGGTAGTTCTGCTCCATAATATATTCCCCAAATGGGGCCCTAATCTCAAGAGCAGATTTACTGAATGCCTGGGTTTGCCCAGTGTGCTTCACTTAGTTATTTAATTAATTTATGTTTTGATTTGCACAAATCATTGAACTGGAAAAGCACCAGATGGGTTGGATTCACACATAACACTCTAAGCCAGAAGCCCACTTCCCAAAACCAAGATTAAACCTATACAAGCTTAGCATGTTTTACAACTGTGGGTGCTGGGACTTTAACTGATCTAGTTCCACCTGTCCTGCTAACCCAGCTGATATTTATGTCACAAGGCTTTGGCTTCATCCCATCTTCTCCTCTTTAGCTTGATTTCCATGTCGCTTCCATTTCACCTCATTATTTCTGAGTGCTTAGCGCTGAATATAGGCATAAAAATTAGGCCTCCGTCTATCTTAGTCAGTGGTAATTGGATGCCTAGAAGAACACAGCATATGATTCCAATACGTTGGGATATAAACTGCTTTTTTAAAAAAATGATACCTAAATGAAGAACTGTAACTTGTTTCTGCCTACATGGTTCCCCCACCCCAATCTTTGGAAGATTTAAATTTTGCACCATTTCACGTTTCTGCTGTCCCAGATCATCTGGATGGCTGCAGGGAGACAGCTAGCTTAAATGGGGGGAATGACATAGTGATGATTTTTCTCATATGCTGTTTTCCCCAAATAAAATGAATTTCTAACAGATGTTTGAGGGGCGGACTGCACTTCGGGATTGCCCTTTGTGTCCCCTCATCTCCAGCACAATTGCGGTGATAGCATGTGGGAGAAAGACTCAGCAGTGCCCTAGTTACTGTAATGAATGACCTCTCCTTTCACCTTCCTGAAATTAGTAGAGAAACTGATTTCACTTCTAGTGGACGTTTACTTTCCCAGTTCCTGATTGGCCAAGTAAGGCTGTGTGAGCTCTGGCCAATTACTATGCCTCAGGTGCTTTGGAAATGAATGACACGAGACCAAGAAGGTGGTCTTTGCTGAAAAGGCAATTTGGATGCTAAATAATAATTCCATTGAGCAGGTAAAATCCTTTAAATTATCTATGCATAGTCTTTCATGACACAGCCTTATGTGGAAGACAAACACAAAAAGCCCCAAGATGTGTTGTAGCATTGCAATCATTCTTTTACACCAATGTTTTTCAACCTTGGCAACTTTAAGATGTGTGGACTGGGGATGCTGACTAGGGAATTCTGGGAGTTGAAGTCTACACATCTTAAAGTTGCTAAGGTTGAAAAACACTGTTTTACACTAAAGGGGTGTTATTTAGCCCTGCTGCACTCTGACTGTACTTAGTCAGAGTTAGAGCATAGTTGTTATATGGTGCCTGGTTAGGCCAATATAGTTCCTTAGCTCCTTTAGAAAGAATCCAGACTAAATTTCTTAGGAACATCTTCCAAACTCCTTGCTGTGTCTCAGATGCAATTCTTCCACTGTAGGCCAGCATCAATTAGATCAAGACCAACATTTGGTTATATTTTTACATACTGGGCCAAAATATGTGTTTCCCATATAGGATCCTTACTGATAATCTTGTTTCACTCTGGCTCAAAGCAATAGGTAAAAAAAATTGGAGCTTCTTGGATTTTCCTTAACTCAGCTCTCTGCACTTGGGCACAAGTATACAAGACAGGTAGTTCTTGCTTAACAACTGTGTTTAAAGATGGTTCAAAGTTACAGTGGCCTTGGAAAAGTGCTTTATGACCTGTACTCGCACTTACAACTGTTGCAAACCATCACATTCCCCGGCAGTCACGTGATCACGATTTGTGACCTTTTTTATGATGGTCATAAAGTGAATCACTGCAATCATTAAGTGAATCACGTTGTGAAGCAAATTCTGGCAAAAAACGTCCATTGGGGAAGCTGAATTCGCTTAACAACCACGTGATTTGCTTAATGACCATGTGATTCACTTAACAACCATCATAAAATGGTTGTCAAATTGTGTCTGGTCGTAAGACTTGCTTAACAACCACCCTGCTTAACAACCAATTTCCAGTCCCTATTGTGGTCATTAAGTGAGGACTACTTATAGCAGCTTTGAAGCAATGATTTAGGAGGTTGATATTCAGTTAGGCCTGGCATCTCTTCCATTTCTGATTGGCTCCTTCACCTTCCTTAACCAAATCACAATCCTTAAATGTAGAAGGGCATTCTCCCTAAGTGGTCTTAAAAGAGAAATACAAGGATATCCCTTTTGGATTGAAGGTTTGCCCTTGCGGCAAAGGGGTTTTTGAAGCCATAAAATATGTCTTACAATGCCTATTTTATGCTGGCACGTGTTCAGAATTGATAACCCCACATCTCAAAAAATTTCCTGGTCATTCTGACTGGTTCTATTTACATTTTTTACTTTCAGATCCATGTAATTCTGTTAGGTTAAGTGTAGCTAAGTTTTGTTATGTCATATGTAAAATGCTCAGCTAACTGACCGATACATCCAGTTAATTTTATTATCTGCACTTACCCATATTCATGTAGCCTGTTTTACATTACTGAATTTTATTATGTATTGGTCATTGACTGAGATAAAGATTTTCTTCTTCATCAACTTGGCATGGGCTCTGGAAGCCATGGGTGGCCCATGTAGTATAAACTGGATGTGCCCATGTAGACAATTAGAGTCTGACCAAGATGCTGGTATTAATCTGGCTTGCGGGATATATTTGTGGATGCGTAACATCTCAGAAGAAAAGATGACTGCAGAACTATTTCCATAAATGATTGAAAAGGGGCAGCCAAAGGGATCTAGCAGTCAAAGCACTGGGAGTGTCTCCATTTTAGGCATTGTACTGTAGAGGGAAAAATAATTAAGGAGCCAGATTTGAGGTTTATCAAATTATGCATGGTTCTGAGGGACTACATTTTTTCCTAGGAGGGGGGGTGGTTTCCTTGCCTATTACAAGCATCAATAGATTCAGGATAGATCAGATAGTCCTTTTTCTGTAATTCATGTATGGAATTTTCTGCTAAAATATATGATGGCTGCTAAGGTAGATGGCTTTGAAAGAAACCGTTCCTTCATAGATCAACCTGTTCCTTTTAGAGGCTGTATGCCATGGAAGAGTAATAGGGCTCCAGATTCAGGGCTACTGTGGAAGATTGGGAGGACTGTGGATTCTTTGGAAGGATCCAGTTGGTCTGTGGGGGAAAGAGAAAACTGGTTATGTCAGATTTTTCTCACCTGGCACCATCCAAATGTTACAGTGCTCATCACCCCCACCAGTGTCCCTGTTGGCTGGATGTGATGAGAATGAAGGGGTTCAGGTTGGATTGACCCACTGCTCTGAACTAGCAGGGCTGGTGTGAAGAAGATGACTAAGACTTCCCTAGCTTGATGTCCTCCAGATATGTTCAGACCACAGTTTTAATTTAACCCTTCCCAATTGGGAAGAATCACCTGCTCATCTTTCATATTTTGATTTTTTATTCCATCTCTTCCCTCTCGCCATCCCTTTCCCACCCAGCTGAATTCACCCACTTATGTTCCCTTCCCCTCTGACTACTTGGCACTGGGGCCCGAACCTGTTCCCCCCCAGCCTGACAGCAACGCTACTCGCTCTGCCCGGCGGCCGGCAAGGCCCCACACGCTCAAGGTACCTCAAGGAAGGTGGGGTGGGTGGGTGGATGGAGATGAGGGCTGTCTGTATTTCAGAATATGCAGTCCCGCTTTAGGGGCATGTTGAACTTGGAATATATAGTGCTGGATTAAATTCACAAATACATTCATACTTGGGTGGGGCAAAATGAATGTGCAGGGTAGGGTATGTTTCAGCTTATAAATAAATATTAAGATACTTTCTGTTCTTCTGGAAGTTGCACTGATTTAGTTGAATGAATAAGCTATGATAAAAGTGATGCATCTGTGCTGCAGACTTCAAATTAACTTTGAACCCTTGTGCTGTCATGGCTTGAGGCTTCTATGAAACATTTTGTGAATAATATTGCACGCCTACGGCAGATATTCACTCATCCAGACTTGCTTTTGATTCTCATGCTTTTGGCTGCAGCCGTAGACGTTCTAGATGAAAATGGAGCTGTTGTGGGTTTGAGGGATTTATAATAAGTTCAGCATTACATTGTGAGAAAAGAACCTTGCTGATTTATGGAATTTCACCGTGCCTTACATCTTTGTGACTATGTTCACATACCATGATAAGTTTGTGTAATATGGCATATTAATTAAACCAGTATTAGTTGATTCATAGAGTACAATAAGGCAGGATGCTCAATGTGCAGCCAGGAGCTGTAGGGGCGTCGCTAGTGGCGACATGCGCACTTAAATTGGTGGGAGCAAAACTGTTCTGCTCCTTGGGGATGATTTCAGGGCCACGTGGTCCTCAGGCACTCATTTACCTCTTAAACCTGTAGCTGTCTAAAAATGGTAGGAGAATTGTTGGCTCTGCTCATTCTTGGGGTGCTCTGGGGCATGGTGGTGGACCCCATGTGGCTTGTGGGATGCGAATGGCTCAACCCTATGTTTAAGCCATAAACCACAGTTGACAGATTTATACAATGAACCAAAGCATGGTTATGGGTCAGGATGATGTGAAAAGCCAGACCTGCATGTGTGACCATGGAAGAAAATGGGCAGGAGGAGAAAGGAAGAAGTCACGGGACCCAACATCCCTCTCAGGTTTCTTCTTTTTCTTCCCATCTGCAGCTTCCCCTGCCCCCAGCCTCCCACTCGGACTGTTCATCCGTCGTGGTGGGCTTACCCTTTCCTTCGCCCCGAGGGACTCCCAAGCTGCCACCACCCACCATCCTCAGCACAGTGCCCCATCAGATGTTCAGTGACACTGGGGAGGGCAGTGGCGAAGACCCCCTGGATGGTGACGATGAACTGGTAATCGACATTCCTGAGTGACGGTGGCGTCGTTTTGAAAGGACAGAAGTCTCTTGGTTGTGTGCGAGGGGGATGGCGCCCCATCATTTTATTTTATTATTTCTTTGTTTACAGACTCAGGGGGAAAAACATGCAAAACAGTCAATAAATGGGATTTTGTTTTTGTATTAAAAGCATCCAGTTGCAATTTCTACACGTTATGTTCCTTTTGTCTCCTGAAACCCATGGGCTTTTAAAAACACGTCTCCCGATGAGGTCAGACATTTCCTGACCCTGTTGTATGATGTGGCATCATTTACACATTGGTAAAGAAAAGTCTGCTTGAACTAGTACATCTGTTTACGAGGTAGAGCAAAATCTCTCTTTTGTTGCAAACAAAAGAAAATAAAGTTCCTTAGAAGTCAGGGGACTCTTTTAAAAAAAAAAGTGCTCGAAATCTCCTAGTCAGGGTTGGAAGAGAGAACAAACCTTATTAATAACCAGGAGTTTTTCCACTGCATGTGTAAACATTTGACATCTATCCTTTCCCCTTGCCCAGGTTAAGTGCAGTTTAATCTTCAAAATGCTTGCAACGGTTCTAGCCGAGCCAAAAGCATTCCCTGTATTGTAACTGCATTTTAGTTTATTTTGCAAGATGGTTTCTCCAAATGTTGCTACTCACTGCAGTGCTTTATTATTTTTGCTACAGATATTTTTTAGTGCTGGTTGGAATACATAAGAAACCGTCCTGTAGTAAAAACTGTAAGGAAAAAAAAAGATCTTTCGTCAGGTGAAAGAAGAGAATATTTTTCAGGTACGGGTAGATCAGCTTTAAGAGAAACAAAAGAGCTCATTTTACTTGGCTGAAAAACAATTGTGTATAAACACAGATGGAAGACACTACCTCTCTTTCAGCGTTGATTCACATCTTACAAAGCAAACAGATTTGTCACTCGGGTACTGCGTGTCTCTTGGTGAATAGCTATACTGTTCAGAGAGGAAGTGAGTGTTTTTAATTGAGGTGGTCCAAGATATTTTGGTATCTCAGGAAGAAAATTCAAATGGTTACTTCTCCCCCATCCTCACTCTCACATAGTGATAAAATAAGAATAAGCTAAACAGTAATTTCTGCCTTTAATGTTAATTTCTGCCTTTAATCACTAGTTTGGTTGCCTGCAACAGACCTCTTCGGTTAGGCTAAGAAGAAGGCAGAATCTGCTCTGTGCATGTGTCAGACCTATCACTCTTGCTAATTTCAACAAACCTCTTCCCCTAACTCAGGTTAGGGCTGGCCTGAGCCTGTTCTGTAAACATATGATGGCCAAAAGGTGGCCAATCCAGCCGTGTTTACATTCTAAAGTAGGAACGTGTAAAGGCACAATTACAAGCAATTCTGGAGAGAGAAAAGTGGCAGATATTTAGAAAACCAGGTGGTTGCACAGAAAATAACATTTAGGAAGTTGCTGAACATTTTAGGAAGAGAAAACTCACACAGAAAGCGCAACGAGGCTCCAAGAACGGTAGATTGTCCAGAAATACAAGTGAATCATAGAGATTGTATTAGGGGAAGGAGAAGGAGATGGTAAGCCTGCCACTTAATCAGTTAAAAAAAACCCTGCCCAATCCTTGTTTCTTTGAAGCAAAGTTACAGCAAACTTTGCTTTAAACAGCATGATTCCTATTCAAGACTGATACTGAAGATTAGAACATTCCTAGCTTAATTCTCTGAGCTCGCACAGTTGGGGCTGGATGCGTTGCCCTTTAAGGTGTTTGGATGGGAATTCTTGGGACCTTCGTGAACCACCTTGAGAAGCCCTGGGGCACGCGTGGGTGTGGTGTCAGGACAGGAGATCGGTGAAAAGAAAAGGAAAACGAGACCAGTCTGCCTGGGGAATATCAAGAACGCCCTAAAACAGTATAAAAGATGCTGCATGCCTCCGGATAATGATGCAGTGGCTCATTGGAACTAGCGTGTCAAGTTTATTCATGACCGATCCAGGCTAATCTTACATTTTCTTTCCAGGTTACCGGCTTAATGGCATTTGGGAATTCTGTGATTGGTCCCCAATCCTGTTTGGATTGGCAAACTTGTTCAGCGTGGGTGAACTCATACTGTTTGGTACATTCAGGGCTAGGAAACTCTGTTAAAAGATGTACTGTACGGCACAGACATGAGGTTTGATGCTGCTGGTTCTAACCATGTTTATTAATGGCAAAGGTAAAGAGAGAAAGTCCTTATCCATCCTGCAGGTGGTATAGAACTGGGAAGGAGAGTTAACGTTCCTGGATGATAGGATTAAAATTCAATGGAGAACTACCCTGAAACTAACACAATGAAATTCAAAAGAGACAAGTGAAAATTATTTGCTCTAAGACTAAAACAAAAAGTGGATTTATAGGAAGGAGATTCATGGTACAGATAAAAGTGGGAAATATCTGTAATCAATCACCAGTTAAGCCTGAGGCAGCACCATAATGGGAGTGCAAGAAAAGATCGTATGATTTTTGATTGTGTTAGTAGATTTATACTTCTCCCCAAATTGCTGTTCTTTATTCTGCATTCATCTGTGTCCTATCTAGAAGCTCTATGTCACCCTTTCAGGCTTGACATTTTTGGTCCCCCCTCCCCAACTGTCAGTTTGCCCCAGAATCTTTTTAGAGTTGAATATGTTGCAACGTGAAGGAAAAAACAGAGTACTGAATGTGAAGCAAATAAACATGAAGCAAATAAAGAGCACAATATTATTTTCTCTGACCCCTTGTTTTAGAAACAATAGGGTGGATGGGGAGAACTCTCTGCAAGGGGACCAGGGGGGATTGCTTTACACAGAAATCAAAGGGATGCATAGCTTAAGCCAGCATGCTTCTGAACCCAGCAGTTTAATTAGAAGAACTGAGCCATATGGAAAATCCATGCAGAAGCTGATTTTTTCTTATGGTTCAGAAATACTAATTGCTTCTGACATTTCTAAGTTAAAAGGAGCAAGGAAAGGCGCCCATGTGGAAAATAAGAAAAAGATAGTATTTGGGACTTTGAAATGAAATTGCTTGATCCTTTTGACTTGTTTGTTACTTTTGAAAGGTTAAAAAATATATGTTTTGCAGCCAGCAAAGATCTTGTATAAAAGTAAAAGCATTTCACAACAACTCTTAGTTTACAAGGGGAGAAAGAAGAGCAGGGAGAAGAGGAAGGCTGGGAGGATAGAGGGAGTATTTTTGACTTCACTGATTTGATGCTCGCTCGGTACACGTAGCAATTCCAATTGTTGCCCGTCGGATGCTTCCTGCTCTTCCTGGGCCTCCAACCCTTCTGCATCTGCCCCCAGTCCCCCACCGCGTGGCCTTAATGTACCGGAAGAGGAACGCCTCCCATCTATGTGCCTCCCTAGAGCATAGCATAAATGGTCCCCCACGACAAGTAGTTTTGAAACGTGCAAACGTCCTCGTGCAAAGGAGGGGCCTCTGGGTGCTGGGCCCCTCCAGTTGGTTTTTGGCAGGCAGGCAAGGTAGAAGGGCGCAGTTCTACGGGGAGTCACGCGGGCCTCAAGGGCCAAAAGTGGAGGATTCTGGGAGCTCGTTGGTGAGGGTGTGCCAATGTTCCAGGCGGCAGTCAGAGGTCTGGAGGCACGAGAGCCAGTGTTGCCGGCACTCCCCACTGGCCCCCAATCCCAGGGTCACCCCACCTGCAACGAAACAAGAGGTTCTTGCGGTTTCCAAGTGGCTGGTTTTGGAGTTGCCTTCTTCCCTGCCATGCAGGATCTCATGGACACCGCCGTCCCCCACCTCATGCAATAAATTAAAGCTGTTTTTATAGAATGGAGGAGGCTGTGAAGTTTGGTAATCTCACCCTCAAGTTCTCTTGGGAGATTCCGGTATTCTTTTTTTAAATGCTCCGTTTTGTGAGCTTGCAAATGCAGTCTCGGATTAACCGTGGGCTCCCCTGCTGTTGGCAGCAAGACATCCAATGGAAAGGAATATCTGTAGTTCAAGGTTTTGCTGTGGAGTTCTTGGTGCCCTCTGAGCTTGGTTGTTTGCTTGCAGACGTTTCATTACCCAACTAGGTAACATCATCAGATGATATGTTTTACCCAACTAGGTAACATCATCTGGTGATGTTACTAGTTGGGTAATGAAATGTTTGCAAGCAAACAACCAAGCTCGGGCACCAAGAACTCCACAGTAAGACATCTTTTCTGTGACATGAGAAAATCCACCCTCCTATTTACTTACTATCAATATAAGTGTTATGGCTTCCCCTTTGGTATCTTGGGAAGAATAATTTGCTGGGAACTCTCTGAATGTGCGAGAGACTCCTGGCTGTTCTTGTGGAATTAGACCCCTGGCTTTTAACCCAGATTAAGTTCCATAATGTAAATACACCCAGTGTCTCCTAGACTACACAACCGTTCCCTGAAACTAGATGATCTTCTCCCATCTTCTCACCAATGAAGTCATTTGATTTCCCAATGTCGTAATCCCAAACGGTTATTTCCAAGGATTTGTGACCAAGATCTGACTGTTCAATCTCATAGAAAAAGTCCTGTAATGGTGCAGAAAAGTATTAAAAGTTAGGAATGCTCGCCCCTCTCACTCCCCAACCACGCAGTTCCTTCCCTTGCTCTCCTTCATTTACCTCATTGTACTCCGGGTTTAGGGTTTTCTTTTTCACGGTTGTTTTATGCTTCGATTTTTTCTCTTCATCTGGTTTTAGGTAGCTGCCGGAAAAGAGAAGAAAAGAGGGAAAGGGAGAATAGGAGATTAAGCCTGTATGTAAAGATAGTTATCCTCCTTCCCAGAAAACAACCAACGTGTGCAAGCGCTAAAGCGCCACCATAAAAAACTCAACAAGATGTCATAAATCCAAAGCACTGAGAGAAAATGTGAAATGACTACAGCAAATTGGACATCTTCCGAACATTAATTCCAGGGTTATTAAAGCTAGTCTCTAAAAGCTTTCCTAAACAGGAACATTACACACGGTCTCTTGATCGACTGGAGGCTAAAGAAAAGAGCCTCTCTAGGGCTTTCACATCTGAGCAGACGTGGGGGAGGCTACGTTACATCTCTTCCTTCCCTCCCCAAACCTCTGATCTTTTCCCCACTCCCCCAACCATCCTTAAGTGTGGTTGATCTTAACCCCTCTCTTTCCCTTTGTATGTGCGCATTTCTCACGTTTTTACATAAGGGTCCGAGTAGCCGCACACATCCATGGCAGCTAAGTGGGCGCAGCGGAGAATAGACACCAGTAATCCATGACGTTCGGAGAGGTATGTGAGGGCGAGCAGGATGCGACCCCTTTCTTCCAGGGCCCAGCCAGCTGGGGGCTCCAACTATGCAGTAGGGGAAAGGAAAGGCTATTGAATGCTTTTGTGTCAAATGCCCACCCGCCGGCCTTCCCAAACAAACTTTTGCAACTGGGTTCACGCATCATTTTTTAACCATGCCTTGTTGAATAAGCCACAATTGCCTAGATTTACATAAAGTGCTAGGTCGCAATCCATGGTTTATGAAGCACAACAGTTGAGTTCACAAACCAAGTAAACCATTGTATGGATTAGCACAGGGGTTCACCGACACAGACACCGTGACATCCAAGATGAGTAGCATGGTAAAATGTCAGTTCAACCAATACATCAATTTAAATTGTAGTTCTTTTCATTTTTAAAAAATAATTTCGGTGCCTGTGCAAGGTCACAAGATGGTGTCTACTGCTTGAAAAAATTGCTGACCCCTGGCTTAGCTGGTTATGCGAACCAGGCCTTAGTTAGGCCTTGGACATTTTGAGACCCAGGTGAAACGTTTAGAAGGCCTTGCATTCAGCCTTGGGCTTTTGAACTCCTTGAGCCCAGAGCAGCCTTCCCCAACTAAGTGCCCTCCAGCTGCTCTGAACCACATGCCAGGGTGGTATAATGGTTAAGTTCTTGGACTAAGAGCAGGGAGGCCCAGGTTCTAGCTCCTTCTCAGCCATGGAAGCTCAGTGGGTGACTTTGGGCCAATCACTCCTCATCCCAAGCTACCCCAAAGATTTATTGTGGGGGAGAACTGGACAAGGGCATGCTATGTACACCCCTTGAATTCCTGAATGAAAACAGGTGGGATACACATCTAATAAATATTCCAGCCAGCATAGCCAACAGTTGTGCTAGCTGGGAGCTGTAGTCCCCCACAGCTGGAGGGCATCAGATTTGGAAAGCTGGACCTGGGATGAGTCCTTTTCATCTCAACAGTGGGGTTTCTTTTGCCAACTCCTGCTACAAAGACAGTCTCTTCCTAACATCTCACTAGCCTATTGCCTTGTCAGGGACAGCCACCTCCAGCCCTCAACCTAATTTCATGTTGGGGGAGGGTCTGCTAGAGAAGCGGGGTTGGGAGGAGAAAATGGAGCAGGGCATCACAGTGAGTACTTGGGTGACTGGAGGGCATGGGGGGAACTCTTGAACAAGTGACAAGCTCAGATCTCTAGCAAGAATGAGCTGTTTTGTTGCGAGTTCACAGTGGGGAGAGGGATTGGGGAAGAAATAGAGGGTGTGGCTCTGTTTGGGATCTGGTCCAGCCCTGTGACTCATTGGATGAGTTCCCCCGATGGGACTACAGCATTGGCAGGGAATAGGTGGTCCATCCCAATCTAACCTTCTGCTGAGGAATTTCAGGTGCTTTCTCTGGTGCCGAGTAGGATGGGAGAAAAACTCTCACCTCTCTCAGATAGCAGGAGATTCCACGCAGGGCTGCAGTCATGGAAGAAGGGGATGCCAGCTGTTGTGACAGGAGAGAATTTAGCGAACTTTTAAACGAGGGCCCCAGCAAACTCGGAGGAAGTCAAGGGGTGTAAAGGCCCCGTGGGAGGAGTGAGAGAAAAGGGGACAAATTGGTCAAGAAATATGGTAGGCCCATTAGAATCAATGTGTATTTTGTGTATGTGGCTCTCAGTGGTGGTGGAAAAGTTAACCTATATTAATTTTCCCCTGGGAAAGCTGAATTCTGTGAGTGGCACTGAGTCGATAATGCAGATTTCCTACTCTGATTTGGTGGGATGTTGTTTTGCAGGCCAATACATCTGGCTATGAGAGGGAACTGTACATGTTTGGGGTTGCTCGCATACTTTGCTTTAGTCATTGGCAAGAGTTGAGGAGATTTGCCCCCCAAGGAGTAAAATCCTGATTTATTCTCTCTCTCACCCACAGTTTTTTGAGTTTGGACCAGGCACAGCTATTCATTTGCGGAATAAATATGCTACTAGACTGTTATCTGTGAGCCTCTTCTCGCCTCTGCATTCTTCCACTAGGAATATTCAGTCATTCCAACTGGTGAAAAGGAAGAACCAGTTGTGAAATGCAGATAAAAGCAGAAGATTTGGGTTGGTGGGGACGGTGCAGGGGAAATCTCACCCAAGTTCTAGAGAAGGGCAGGACTCTTAACAGGGATGGTGACAGGCAGCCAAGGTGACTGGCAAAGAAGTAGCTAAAACTTCTAATCCTTACTAATGAATCAAATGCAGATAATCACAGAGTCATCTCAGGTTATACAACCTTCTTCGACTTAGCTCTCACCGGTTGCTGCCGTTCTAAGCACAAGTTGAAATGTCTTTTTTGGCCAGGACGCAGGCGTCTCAGAGGCACCCGAGTCTCTCCAATGAACTCGTTGTGGGTCAATTTATCCTCATCACAGACAGAGATTCTGGGAGGCAGAAACAGAAAGGAAGAATGGAGAATGGCGTTGAGGAAGGAGAGCACGGGAGAGGAACGCAGCTGTGGTCTGAGATTTTAAGCAAGGGTTGGGTGTTATCTCACCGCAGCGTTTTCCGGGCCATGTCCTCTGCGGTTATCCCATTGTAGACAAGGGCCTCGTTCCACACAGGATTGAGAGTGTTGTGCTGGGTGCGTGTTTTCAGTTTGTTTGCCTGAAGAGAGAAAGGAATTGGAATGGAAGAACAGAATAATCGAGAAGTACTTCAGCAAAGCCTGCGGCCAATTCTGTTCCCTGGGCTGAATACTGGGAAACAGTGTCATGGATTTGTGCTGGTTTTCCTCTTTCCTCTTGCTAAACCACTGTTTTTCAAACGTGGCAACTGTAAGATGGGTGGACTTCAACTCCCAGAATTCCCCAGCCAGCATGCTTCCCCAGGGAATTCTGGGCGTTGAAGTCCACCCATCTTAAAGTTGCCACGTTTGAAAAACACTGGGCTAAACTCTGATCATTTCTCAACCTTGCTAGCGGTAGGGCCAAATCAGCCTAGCCTCTGCACACTCTTGTTTATTTACAGTAGTTTATATCTGCAGCCCCTTTAAGGGTATGAAGTCGTCTGTGCACCGCAAACAGAATAATTTCATCGGCGTCTTGGTGGCCAAATCGGGCCAAAGTGTTTACCATTTGGCCCTGGTCGATGGCCAGTCAGAAGGGCTTGGGCAGGCTATGAAGGCAATAGCACCCATTCCAGGGCCTATGGGTGCCCCAGTGCAGAGATTTCTGCAGGACTGCAGGCTTTTGTGCTGTTGTGACACAGGCTCTGCCTCTTCATACATGCATGCAATGTCACAAAGCCCATATGGTAGGGGTGGCATTTACATTGCCCTGTTGTGTGGTACTGCTTTTGTCACTTGTTCCTCCCTTGTGGAAGCCTCTGCCCCAGCACCTGATGTGCAAAATGTATGATTTCTTTGCAGATGACAGATTTATCTAGTTATCAGGCTGGATTGCTAAACCTCTCTGTGGATCTGTCCAATCCATTCATAAAGTGATCCTTGCTAGTCCCCTCTCTATTTTGTGCTAGCAAGTTCTGTGTGTAATGATGACTTAGTCGGCTGCCCAAAATTGGTCTGATTCACCCAACACACTAAACCCTAAATTGCTTGTCTGATTTTGGCTTTTTCTGGTTACGTGAAACCAAAACCGGCACTTTGGAAAGTTATGGTCTATGGCTTAGTGCTGTGTTTCTCAACCTCAGCCACATGAAGATGTGTGGACTTCAACTCCCAGAATTCCCCAGCCAGCATGGAGTTGAAGTCCACACAACTTCAAGTGGCCAAGGTTGAGAAATACTGGCTTAGTGTATTAGGTAAACCTAGCCTACTGTTCCTTGTTCAGCCATGGCTCTGAACGATCTGAACCCTGTTACTGGGGATCAGAGCATCTGCAAGATCTGCTGTTTTAATTCAAATGACTAAAGTAGCCTTGCACAGTTGTAATGCAAGTTCTGCACCTTTCATCCACGCATGCAACCTCAGGATGCCTGTATAAAAGAGGTGCTTATGGTGTATTGGTACAGTGGTGCATTTGTTATTTTCCTCCCTTGCTCCTCTGCATGTGCTACCAGGAATCCTGTTTTGGCTTCATACCTTCCGTATCTCTTTCCCCTTCCCCAATCAATTGCCCATTGCCCCTTCTGTCCTGGGGACCTTTGCACCCTTCTCTGGGTAAGATTTCTTCTCCAATCTGACAGCCCCATCCAGGTTTGTGGCAGCAACTCCCGAGAGTTTTGATTAGGGCTGTGGTATGGTTGTGGATTTCATTTCAGTCTTGATTTCCTAGAAAGGTGTGGATTTCCTTTGGCCCGCTGGAGACAGAAAAGCGCACACCAAGATTTCTATCCTGAAGCTGGTGTTAGACTCACGGAGGGAAGAGGATCACAAATGCCTAGACCATCTCTCCGTTTTCCCCAGCATGGCTAATAACTGCTTCAGGATGAGTGGGTGGATTTAGACAGGGAAAACAGCACAGGAGGAAAAGTTTCAGCACCTGCTTCTCACAGCTGCTCTAATACAATCAGGCCTACGCTGCTATTTTTTGAGCATACATAAATAATCATAAATATTAATTTGGAAGATCTGGCCACATATTCCAATGCCACATCTTTTTAGCCCTGAGATAAGGTAACCTAGGCAATCAAGGGTTTCTATTCCAAGCATCCAATTACGGCTGGCTTAGAAGTCTCTTATTATCTAATGTTATGCAAAGTTGTGCACGCCCTAAACTTCTGCATAAGAGAAAACTCTTGGTAGGAAGCCACAGAGAACATGAAGGTGACGTCCCCAGCCCTCTTGTTAGTACCAGTCCTGTGACAGTTTGAAAGAAGACATTTTCATATTCTGTTAGTGGTATTGTTATTGTTATTATTAGTAGCGATTAAATTTAGGCCTACCCAAAGATTAATTTCTGTTTAAATTCTTTCAAAAATACAGTATAATGAGAGCAGTAATGTGAATAGCTTAAGCATTCATTTGAATATCTCCAGGAAAGGGGAGCCAAGGCCACTGTTTCTCCATCCAACTGTTTGTCCCCTTAAGAAGTATTTCCCCCTTATATTCAATCAGAATCTGTCTTCCTGTAAGGCACTGGTTCTCAACCTTGACAACGTTAAGATGTCTGGACTCCAACTCCCAGAATTCCCCAGCCAGCATGCTGGCTAGGGAATTCTGGGAATTGAAGTCCACACATCTTAAAGTTCCTAAGGTTGAGAAACACTGCTGTATACACTCGCAAATGAGCTGAGAATTTTAGATGCCAAAATTGGGTTTGGCTTATCTGTGGATGGGCTTATCTGCAAGAATATACAGTCATACTTTTTAAAAGTACCCATATGCTTGCAGATAAACCCATCCTTGAAATTTTAACCAAAATGCCATGCAAAATGGATAATCCGTGGATTACCCATGGATAAGCCAATTGTGAAAATTAAAACGTACAAACATTTTGAGCCTCGGCTTATCTGCAGGTGGCACATTTTTCACAATATTTTGGTTAAAAATTCAAGGGTCGGCTTATCCCTGGATGGGCTGATCTGAGTGTATACAGTATACATTACTTCTCTTTCAGAATGTTTAACATGCAAGATGAAGCTTATCCCAGCCTGCTTCTATGCCAAATGTACCACTCATGCATACATGCACACCGCTTGATAGCAACATCTAGTACACCTTAGCTGATTTTGAAAACCTAAGCAGGGTGAGACCGGGTCAGTTCCTAGAGGGGAGAATGTGAGGAGATCACAGGGGTCCAGGAGGGTCACAACCACGCAGCTGAAGTTCCGCCCTTTTAAAATCTTTGTGACACATGTAAAAAAGGGGTGGAGCTTCAGTTGCACGGTTGCCATCTTGACTTTTCTGACCCTCCTGCAGATACCTCCGCCGAGCTCTAAACTAGACTGGTGCCGAGGTCTTAGCAACAGAGAATTGGCTTGATGGGAAAGAAAAATGGATTAGATTACAGAGATTTTGACCACTGGATACTTTCACTTCAGTTCCCATTTCCTCTCTAAGGGCACTAAGGCAGGGACTTCTTAATTCTCTTGCTAAGACTGTGCTTACCAAAAGTGTCCGTGAGGGGGTCAAAAAAGTCAAGATGGCGACCCTTTTACGTTATGCTGCATATAAATGGGGGCAGGGCTTCTGGCCACCATCTTGACTTTTTTAACCCCCTCCCTGCAGACCCCCCTCAGTGCTTACCTTACAAGCGCCTGGAAGGAGGTGCAGTTTGACATAAGGGTCAGCCAAGCCATTAAAATCCATTGGCTTCAGTCCCTGAGAAAAAAGAAGATGGGCTTAAATTCCACAGTAGCCTGAATACAATATTAATCCTTTGTGGTTCTTTTTGCACCTCCGCACCGTCAAAGGCCTGTAGAAATGTCTCTACCCTTCTAAGGATTACAAAATTCCCACTCAAAAGTAGACATTTGTGTGCCTATTCTGTATTATGGGTGCAACATTCTGTGCTAATTCCAATCCAGCAGTGAACATTGTAAGTGGTGAAGTCAGCCTTGCGATTACTTGCTGGTTAAGTGGGGGGAAACAGTATTTATTTATGAAAATTCTTCTGCAAGAGATTGGTTCAGATTTCTGGTAAAGGGTATCTTTGTCTTTTCACCACAGGCAGCCATGCTGGAGAGATTGGTAGCCCTTGCTGTTCATTTTTTTAGGGAGATAATCTGCAATTTAGGAGGGAGAGGAAGGGAATATGAGGAAGGAAAAGAGAATGAGAAAGAAAAAACGGGGTCTTAGGTAACAAGAGACAAAGAGGAAGTTGGTGTCTGCACCTAGTTGGGCCTGAGGATTGACCTCCTACTTGCTTCAGCTCTGGCTTGGTAGGCAAAAACAAAAATTGCATAGTCCTGCTTTGGACTCTGAAAGATTAAGGCTGTCACTCTGGAATGGGTCTGGAGCTGAATTGAGAGCCTGCAAAATCCGCTCCTCGACATGCGCAGAGTATCTTCTTAGATGAGAGCTGGAACTCCACATTCTGACCAGTGGAACTTTCCAGGCGTTTCTCGATTGCAACTCCATCCAGCAATTAATCTGGTGGATTATTCCAGAATTACAGTCAAACTGTGAGATCTGTGGCATAAGGAACGGAGCACTGATAGCTTGATTAAGTTTCACTGCAGATGTGGGGAATTTGTATCTAAATCATGGTTGGACCGGTAGCTTCTCGAAACCCCATTAGAGAAGCCCTGGTTTACCTTCCTGGATAGGAACGCGACCTTTATGCCTTTGGTGGCCGATAGACGCTGCTTCAAATCCCAGAACTATCTGTGCCGTGCATTTTAATACTGTGCAGAACCCTTGCTGAAATTCCAGCAAAATTGCCTTTATTGGAGAATGGCCACAGGGAAAACGATATACCAGTCATAAAAATATTTTTAAAACCTCACTCATGTAAACATACACTCTAAATAGTTTGTGCATAATCCCTAGAGATGCAGAGGGTGACGACAAGGAAACAGAAATTTGCAAGTTGGGAATAAGGCTCATCTACTCTTTTCCAAGAGGGAGCCTGAAGTGGCGGGCTGTGGGCTAGTTTTTGCTGTGGTTCTGAACTGCCGCATTGTTTCCCATGCTTCCCCCCTGCCCTCTTCTGTTGCCACAGCAACCCCAGATGCCTGCGGATACCCGGTTGCCTGGCGCGTCGCCGAGGTGCTTGAAGATGCTGCAAGCCCACCAGCTGGGAAGGAAGAAAGGGAGGGGGGCTTGTGTATGGCTGGTGTGTGTGTTGAGGGCCAGAGTTGCGGAAAAGCAGCTGGCTGAAGACCCTGGAGGTTTGGTGTGACACTTGGAGGGAGCTCGCTTGACTTCTACAGGCTTGGTAGATGGGGTGGGGAGACTGGGCTGCGTGTGGCAGGAAAAAAGAGAGGGAGGCTAAAATGAGCATTGCTAGTTCCATAATGAGATTTCCCATCCCGGTGTGACCTCCTTTATTAAATCATGGCCCTTTATTGTGAAAACGCAACATGTGATGCAGAAACGTTGAATCCAAAGGCATCAAGAGTGCTAAGAAACCAAAAGAGTGTGCTTGTTTTCAGCAGCCTTCCCCAGCCTACTATACTCCAAGTTAGTTGGGTAGCAACCCTCATAATCCCCCACGAGCCCAGGCTGTGGCTCTGTTGGCAAGAAATTACACGACTTGTCCAAATCCCACCAATTAGGAAAAGCTGGTTTAGAAGATGTTTTTGAGGGCCAGTAAAAGAACAGGATTACCTTGGCTCGTAGGATGGTGCAGTCAAGGGTGCAGCTTTCTGGATCATAGAGAATGTCAAATTCAAGAGTCCCAAGCGATGCTAGAGAAAGGCCAGGCATTAAGGAAAATACATTGTAAAAAGGGATCAGTTTTATCAGTGTTTTCCTTCAGGCTGTCTTTCCAATCCCACTCACAATCTGCAAATTCAGCTCCATCCATCTGTCCAGATTAACCTTCCCCAACCAACCCTTCTCCAGATGGATTTACTAGAACTCCCATCAGGCTTGGCCAGCATAGCCATCTCTGAACTGGTTTCTATCTCTATATTTGCACAGTTGCATACAACTGCATGGAGATTCGCTGTGAGTTCAATCAATACTGGAAGGTGCTAGGATGGCGATGGCTGGCCAACACTGTCTGTCAGAATAACCCCCTACTCCAAATTCTGTCCATTTCTATGTAAATGTTCTTTCTCCATCAGCTTTCCAATCCTATGAGTTATGCAACTTTGATCTTGAATGACTGCAGCCCCCCCCTTCCCTTTGATAATCTAATTTAGACACCAGGAAAACTGAATGTGATGTCCTGAATTAATTGTCCAAATAAAGTAGACGTGTTTAAAGATGCATAATGATTGGGCATCTGTTTCCCATGCGACAAAGCAAAGAACCATGGCACCAAGAGGATCTTCCCCAGCCTGGTCCCTGTCAGATGTATTGGATCTCCATCCTAGCATATTGGATGGTACCAAGTGGCTGATTACTGATATGTATTCTGAGCTCTGAACTCCTTTCCACATATTGGTGATTTTATCCCCTATCACCCCATTTGTTTCCATGTTTGATTTATAAACATAAGTCCCAACAGAAGAGAATATCAGTAGCTTAGGGTTGACCTGTGGAGTCCTTGGTGCTCTCTGAGCTCGGTTGTTTGATTGCAGACATTTCATTACCCAACTAAGTAACATCATCAGTGCTAGGGAGTGTGGAGTTTGCTCCCTGTTTATATACAGTAGCTTGCCCTGCCAGTGTTGGTGGGGGTGTGGTTTTCTCCTTGGTAGTTCCTGAATCAGCCATCAATACACACATAGAAATAAATCATATTTACACACCATTCATAAGAGACAATAAAAAAACTAAGAGGGAAACAAAAAGACCAGAACATTCCCCTCCAGCAGCTAACACCCAGAGAAGCAGGGATTAACACCAGGCAAACAATCAAGCTGAAAACAATACCCTAAACAAGGAACTACCAAGGAGAAAAACCACACACACCCCAAAACGGGCAGGGCAAGCTACTGTATATAAACAGGGAGCAAAGCTCACTCCCTTCCAGCACTGAAGATGTTACCTAGTTGGGTAATGAAATGTCTGCAAACAACCAAGCTCAGAGAGCACCAAGGACACCACAAACGTAAGTGTTAAAAATGGGCCGTTTCCTTTATCACTTCCTTTTCCCCCCCTGCAAATTAAAGTTCCCAGGATACTACATTTTCTCTCTGGGACAGTTGCCCAGTTGTTCATTATTCAGGACTCACAGGGGTGTCTCAAGGTACGTCAAAAAAAAGTCAAGAGGGTATCCGTGACAGTGCGATTGAAGCTCTGTTTGTTTTTTATGTGCGTTGCGCGTGTGACACACCTAAAAGACAGGCAGAGCTACGATCACATCATTGTGTCTGCCATCTTGACCTTCTGTTCATACCCTGGGACTGACTATTTACTCGTGCTTCTGTTTTTCTCTAGGACCAGAGAGCTCGGTGGCCTTTGTGAATTAGAGCCCCCCTCCCCCGATTCCTGTCAACTCAGGTCTTTATAAAAGTATTTATGCATTTGGGGTGACATTTATGAACAAACAAATCAATCCAAGCCAACAGTCACTAGAAGTCCCATCCTTTAATGCTAGAAGCGTTAACCTGAGCCCTGTGGGATCTATTTGTAGTTCCTCAGCAGCGAGAACAGGGCATTCTATCCTTTATGTGTTCCAAGACATTGTGATTGATCTATAAATTGTATGGATCAATAGTCTGCCACAGTAAAAAGGTTTCTTGGCCTGGGTCGTTGACTGCATTTTATCAACGTTGGCAGGAAGGTTGACGTCCACCTGCTTAGCCTTTGGCCTATCATTGTTGCCCCATTTCACAAATAGGGCTCGTTCACCTAATGTGCTAAGTCATAATTTTTTCTGGCTTACTGCGTTGTGTAAGCACAGTTCCTGCATCTTGTCTACAGTGCTGGATGGTTCAGCAGGTTGTGTGCACCCTATCAATGGCACTTTCTTCAGTAAACCATGGCTTAGTTAGTGATGTGACTCTAGTTAGTCCTTACTCGTTAAGACTCAACCTGAAGAGAAGAAAGGGGGTGGGCTTTCTTTCCTCACTCCTGGGGCTCATCCATTCTCTACTTGCTGAGTGTGCAGTAGTGGTCAGTGGCTAGGCTGCCTTTAGATAACAGAAAAGCAGGAACGCAGAGCGCACGGAGAGGAAGACCGCATGCACAAACTGCTGATGAATGATGCATGAAGATCAGGAGCAAAAACCATGATGCATTCTTTCTTTCTCCCCACCGCCTCGCCCCAGGCCTTCAGCTAAGTCTGCACTATTTCAAAGCCCACATGAAAAGGGCTTACATGTCAGCCTCCCTACACATGTGCGACCAGTCTGTACCTCTTTGTGTCGGGATACATTTATTTGTAAGAGTTTCTGGATGGATTTCTGTCCTGATGCATCCCTCCGTCCGGTAGCGCGGTGATTTATCCCACTGTCTTTCTCTCTCCATCCATTCATCTATAGTATCCACTCCTATGCCTCCACTTGGCTTCCTTCCCTCGCTTCTCTCCCCTTTGTGCCCACCATTCATTAAAGCTATTTCTCTGCTTTCCTCCCTCCCTCCCTCCCTCCCTCCCCCCCTCCTTCCTTCCTTCCTTCCTTCCTTCCTTCCTTCCTTCCTTCCTTCCTTCCTTCCTTCCTTCCCCCCTCCCTCCCTCCCTCCTGTCTTATGGGGGTTGGTGTGTGTGTGTGTGTGTGTGTGTGTGTGCGCGCGTGCATGCATGCCTGCGCCTGTTGGACAGCATATAAATGTAATGTCTCTTTTATGCCAGGTTGTGTTTTCAGTAGAGATGGGAGGTTGTGAGTTTGTTTTTGTTAGAGGAGTTGCCTGAGTGAGCATTTGTATGTGGGGGCTTGTCCCAGAAAGTAGGTGCGCTTCAACTCTTCTGATGTAGGGCCATCAGGGAAAAGTGACATCCTGAATTCTCAGTGCCACTGCATTTTTGAGGACTGCTGATATTGTGGTTCATGTAATGTGATTCTGCACATGAACAGTATGTGTTGTGCACATGCTGAGACAAATAAATCTGCATAGGCTTTGCCATTATCATTTACCAAAACCTGAAGTGCAAAAGATGAGAACAGGGCATGGTTCCAAAAGATTCGGTTATCCAATGTCCAGTGTTCCAGTGTTCCTCCAAGGCCTAAAAACACACTTGTGCAGGAACCAATTCTTGCTTTCATCTATTCCTCTCCCACTAGGATGCCTGCTGCAGCAGGTCACGTCACCCTATTGCATGGCAAGTCAAGTCCCATGAGAAGAACTATACAGTATGCGGGTGAAAGCTATAGTTATCAGACCCAGGCTGCATGGATTCAGATGATCACTAGATGCCAGCAGACAGTTAAGGATTTCTATATCTTGTTACTGCCCCCTAGTGGTTAGGCAGATGTTTGCAGCCCACATTTGCTAGCTGTATTCTAGGCTAGAATCTGCTTGCCAACCGTAGGTCTCTGGAAAAGGCACAGGCAGTCCAAGTAGCCTTCCCCATGTTCGCCCCCCAAGCAGCAAATGTTAATACCATGAAGCTTTGGAGGTTCCACTCAGCTATTTTGACTAACCAAGCCAACTCCAAAATCCACAGTTGGATTTATAAGGAACATCTTTCAAAATCTGGAAAGGCTCATGAAGTCCCAGCTATACTGGACTGTGCTTGGGTGACTGGGGTTCTCAGGTGTGTATCAGTGTGTAAGTTTGCGATCCCTATGTTGACAAAGGCTGTGATGTAGTGCCGGCTGATTCAAAGACTTGCATTTTTAGGATGTTTTGGAGGAAGGGGGGGCATTGGCACCCCCTAAGCTTTGGCACTCTAGGCCAGTGCCTAGTCAGCTGTAGCCGAAATTCAGCTCTACTGTAATGGGTACCTAGAGGTTGGGCAAGCAGGGGTAGATTGCAAGTACTGAAGCAAATATTGGGGAACCTGGCCTGGTATGACACAAGAATTGCTTATGAGAGGGATAAGCGTGAATTTGTGCACATGGCTGTTTCAAATTTGTGTGTCCAAAAAGAGCCCAGATGGTTGAGAGAAGTTGCTTTCATGTGTCCCTCCATATGTGAACCCAGTTACCCCAGTCTCTTAAATCCTAAACTGGCTGACTTGGAAAAAAGTCCTATTTTTTTTTCCCATAAGAACTTCTTCCAAGTAAGTTCACTCAGGAGTGCAACTTTCACCATTCTAGTTGTGCTTTAGAGAAGAGAAATGATGAACTCATTTTTTGCAGACCTTTTAGATTTATTTTGTACTGTGGACCAGTGCGTATGTATTATTTTATTGTACAGTGACAGGATTATGTTCTCTAGTTCTTGCCTGCATTCACTCAGCCTAAAATCTCAGGAGATACACTGGACTTTATTTCCAGATCAGTGTGCAAATGAGAGGAGATAGGAGACGCAGAGATGGAAAGAAGGAAGGACATTCTGTAGAATATATGACAAAGGATGAGCAAGATCCAGAAAAACATGACGGTGAGAGCCTGTGTGTGATGATGGCAGACCTGTTCACAAGACTCTCCTCAGCACTTTGGCTATACATGTGACAAGGGCTCACACAAACACCACTTTTAAGTGAGCAATATATGTGGATGAAAGTTTTGAATGAGGTAGAACTGGGGCATTTACCCCTCTATAAGATCGGGGGATCTCCCATTCTTTGGGCATATCATGTGAGTAGATAAAGTATTCCAGGTAAGATTGAGAGACGTAGAAGAAGGGGAAGACAATGGATATGGTGGGTGGAGGGGATCGAAGGGGATTACAAGAATTTCCCTAGAAGAGTTATGAGTTTCTGTTGGAGACAGGTTGAGCGAATGAACATTTCTTCCTGTGATCACAGGAAGATGCTGAGTAGATGGCACCTAATCAACCAGTGAAGATTCAGTTGTCTGTATTTCTGAGAACTGTTTTGTAAGACAGATTTGTTTACGACAAACATATTGTTTGGGTAAGACAACGTTTGAGGGAATATGGATGTGAGTGTGGATATAAGTTGACATCAAAGTGAAGGGTGAACAAAGGTTGCAAGATGAGGCTCCAGATGGCCATTCACAAAACTTTAATGGGCATTTGTAGGTGTGTGGGGAAAAAAATATTCAAGTGCATTCATGCACATATGAGTGAGTAGATGTATGTATACGAGGCAGACCTGCTAGTTATATTAGCACATCATTTTAAGCTTTGGCTTGTTTGAATTATTGAACAAACCATAGTGACTTAGTTCATACATCTTGCTAAGTCATAAACCATGGCTGACAAACCACAATGGCTGGATTCACACATTCCACTAAGTCAAAATCAAACAAACTCATTGTAAGGCATGGTACAATGTACAATTCCAGCCACCAGTTGTCAGGCATCTATATGCAGGATTTGTATACTTTATGAAATAGGCTCTATCTTAAAATGTCTGACGAGAAGAAGTTGATATGTGAGGTGACAGTCAACGTTGGAGAATCTTAATGGAATGTGTGATGTAGGCCAGCTCTCTTCTCTTGGATTAAGAGATAGTTTGATCAAAATTTGTGACTTCTCTACATGCACAGGCTGAGGAATTATACTTACTGTTCTCATCAGAATCATATCCATCAGTGGATTCTCCTTCTCCGGTTCCTGGAGGCACAGTTGTTGTTCCTTCACTCTTCATCCTATCTTGTGTTGTCAGCACCCCTTCCAGCCCAGGGTGTGGAAAATAAGCTGAGATTTGGGCAATGGGTCGTATTGGTCCTGGGGACACATCAATGGCCATGTGCTCTCGGATAGGGACTGGAGCACGATCTCCACGGCGGACGGTCATTGGACGAGCAGTCAACTGTGCTGAAAAGGAAGAAAAATCCACTCATTAATTTTGATCCATTATTTCTATGTTCAGTTGTAGGTTGGTGTGCAAAACTGCCTTAGGCAAATTTACTTGAATAAAACCCATTGGGCTTGATTTTCAAGGAAACATGTGTCTAGGTACGATCTTAGTAGGTGGCATCCAACTCCTTTTCCTCCAGAAATGGAAGAACTTTAAGATGCAGCCTGATGTTTTGGCTACTGTATATAAACTTTTGAAGATTCTCCCTCTAAGCCAGTGTTGCTCAACTTTGGCCGCTTTAAGCTGTGTGGACTTCAACTCCCAGAATTCCCCAGCCAACATGCTGGATTGGGAATTCTGGGAGTTGAAGTCCACACAGCTTAAAGTGGCCATGATTGAGAAACACTGGTCTAAGCTGTAATGACCAGGAGCTGCAAGGGGGGGGGGGGGGAGGGACAGGGCAAACATTTCTTTGCTGTCAGAAGAATTGAGAAATTTGGCTAGGCATTATTTTTAAATGAAACTAAAAAAAAAAAATCCTTTTGTGTAAGCAAGTATTTCTGTTTGTGATGGTGAACTATAATTTATATTAGGTAAAAATATCTATTACAGTTTGTGTTGCACAGAGAAATAAGCAATGTTTCAGCTTTGAGCTGAACATTTCATTATTTTCTTTATAGAGTATCTTAGGTAGGTTTCAGGAAGGAACTCTGGCAGAAAAAAATAGATATTTTCTAGGTAAGAAATGTACCTCTCTTGGTCACAGTGATCTTGATGTTATGGGCTAAGGCATGGGAAAGGCTATTTATGTTGATTATGTCTGATGATAACCACTTGCATTCAGAAACAGATGTGCATAAAATGGCTGGTAAGACATGATGAGAGGTCTGAGAATTCATTTCTTGTTTTAGGAGAACTGTGGGCCTCCTCTAACTTCTAGCACCCCTCTCAATCAGTCTGTCCGCTAAAGCGGCTAAGAACTGAAGAAGCCACAGGTTCCCTACCTGTACTTTATGTTTCTTTTGTTGCTAAAGGATTCGTAGTTCAGCTGGGAGAACGCTCTTTATGTGAAAGTATGTAGGTTATATGCCCATCCAATCTTGCCTCTGGCCAGCCATTAGGCAGCCCCGCAGCAAGAAATGCAGGCAAGAGATGTCATATCCAGCCTGACTCAGAGCAAGTCCTTTTGGGTGGCGCACATTCTCAGAGTATGGAAGGTCTACTGAGGCACCAAGAAGTGGGGCCTTCAATAAAGACTTGCAGAATAACTCTTCTTCCTGGTTAGAGGTGCTTCTGTTCTGGGTTCCAATCACCCCATGCAGTTGTCCAAGATAGTCCATTCTGCATATACATCTGAAGATGTCCTTTTCTGACTGATGCTCAATGTTCTAGAGCTATGGAATACGTTCAGCCTTCATTGTGATGCTTTTAAACATGGTTGCGTTTGTTAGCTTTGTGTTTCTACATTTTAGGGTTTCTCCAAGCCTGCTAACCGATCCCATTTGGTCCTTAGTGACTTATTTTAGCTTGAGTCCTCTCAGAACTCATCACTTAAATTCACTATTAAAGAATAGATCTATGGTTCTCACAATAAGTGTGTTATTTCCACAGCATTGCCTTATTCCTGTATAAGTTCAAAGCCGCCACGACATTCTGTATTAGTAAATTCCATCAATTAATTACATGTAACAAGTCACACTGAGAAAGTATCTTCTTTTTTCTCTTCTGAATAATGATTAAATCTCAGTGAATTCAGGAAAATAAGACACTTTCCATTTTCTCTATCACAGATGCAAACCTAAAATCTGTTGACCTTTGTTTACAGGAAAAAGCTAATACATCAATGCATGTAGGAAATGTTACATAAAAAATTGAATAAAGGAGATTATCCTAGTGATTCCATCTCCCCTTACCTTTTTATGATTTACATAACATTACTACACCCGTTTGCCTCTTCTTGTAGGGAAGAAGCAAACCCTTCACTTTTTTGGTTATATTTCTCTGAGCCAAACTCCAGGGTTTGTTCACAGTCCCATTTCTCCCCTTGAGACACCCCAGTTTCTCATGATCCACTCTGAGTCACTTCCTCACGTCCCAAAGATTTGGGCCGTGGACCATTTTCTGACTGTTTCCAAATTTGCAGAAACTTTCCCTCTTAGGCTGAATGAAAATAAAATGGGATGATTTTACAAGGAGATTTCCTCTTGATCTCTTTCTCCCAACAGAAAGCATTTCAACAGATATTGTTCTTAAAATACTGTTAAAGTAAATGCCTGTCCATCTTTTTTAAAATCATGGTGTCCGTTCCTTTGTGGCAAGCAGGTTAAAAGTTGGGATGTTGGTGCAATGAGCAAAATTGATGACAGATCTTTTTTATTCTAAACATCCAAACTGTACTGTTTGAAGCAGCTTGACGTGCTACAAGACTGCAGTATTCTAGCCACTTACCAGAAATCAAGTTCTACTGAATTCAGTGAGCTAAGGTTTATTTTTGAGTAGACAAAATTGCATTTAAATAAAAACAAGAAGAAGAAAAAGAGTGTAAATGAGGCATTAAATTAAGGGTTACTAGATCAACGCAACATGGGAATGAAATGTCAACAAGCAACATTCCAAACTCCAATTAGAGCATCTTTTGCTGCACTGATTCCCCCCCCCCCCCCCCATTTTTAGTGATGGTAAGATGATAATAAGTGAATTAGGAATTTCTCTCTGTTGGACACTTAATGATATTTTAACACAGCAGCATAAATTTGAAATTAACATTCATCAGAGGCTTATTTTACATGAATTAATGCTTGTATTCTTAAACAATGGTAACAGAATGAATTTGCTAAATTGAATTGTCTTTTTTGGGAAAGGGTGGAGGGAGAGAGAGGTCTGCGTAAAGGTATTTTCTTAAACCAATGTTCCTTCAGTCCATCAGTTCTCAATCAGTTTCATCCCTTCCCAGAATTGCTCTCAGCACCTATTCTGCTCATAGGAATCAATTTAGACAGCTTTCTCTGATTCTTGACACCTGCTTTCTCTGCACACCCCAACTTTTCCCCTGAATATCCCACCTCTGGGCAACTGATTTCCCCATGTTTTCCAGAATACACCCCAAATGCATCTTATTCTTTGAAGAAGCACATTAGAGTTGCTTTCTACCTTGATATCCCCTGATCTTCACTCCCCTCATCCCCCCACATTCCAGCCACTGGCCCCCCAAGCTACCTTTTCTGCCCCATAGCAGCCTCCCCCAACTTGTCCCAGCCTTCTCTCCCTTATATCACCTTCCAAACAACTCTGCCAAGTTGCTGTCTTCTTTGGAAACTCTGCCAGATTGTGACCCCACATTTCTGTCTCTCTCCCCAACTCCGCAACTGTCTTCACGAACCCCCATCTTCTCAAAGTGCTGCACCCTCCCCCCCCGTCTCCCACTCGGCCCCACGGGACTCCCTCCCCCCCACTCCATCTTACCTGGGTGCAGCTCCTGTCAACAGGTTCCAGTGAGGAGAAGGTGATACACGGAATGAATGGAGGGGATCGATTGGGGATCCCACGGACTTCGAGAGAGCGAGAGAGAGAAAGAGAGAGAGCGCACAAGGGAAGGGGGGTTGCAGTCGGAGAGGTGGAGACTATTGTCTCTATTGAGAATGGGAGGGGAACAGTGCAGAGATCTGATATGGAATACATAGATTAGATTAGAGGATGAAAGGCAGAACTATTAGACTTTGTGTATATACTCAGCCATACAGGAAAAAAGAGAGAGAGAGAGAGAGAGGGAGAAGTGAGCAGAGGCTGGCATGGGTAAATCAACTACTAAGATTGAGGAGAGATAAAATAGGTGTGTGTGTGTGTGTGTGTGTGTGTGTGTGCCGGGTTTGGGGAAATAATAATAAAAACATTCTTCTCTGCAGTTTTAATTGGATAGAGAGATGTGAATATTTTAAGCTCTGCTCATTCTCTCTAGAGGAGGAGAAAGACAAGAGTATAAAGGATGATGAATTATTAAATACTCCTGCCATATCCCTTGGGCTTAAGGTGGGTGCATTTCTTTAATGCAAAACAGAAAAAGTGAGGAGGTACACTCAAAACATGGTTGAATGCGTAGCGAGGAATAATGCAAGTGAGAATAAGGTTGTAGAACAGAACAGAACAGAACAGAACAGAATAGAATAGAACAGAACAGAACAGAATATGCATTTCTATGATTATGAAGTTACATAATATAACAGTTGTATTATACAGATTATACAGTATAATGTGATATTGTTAACAAGGAGGTTTTGAGAAGGGAGGAAAAAGAAGGGAACGTGCTATAGGTGTGAGGGGGAAGGGGGGGAGGGAATATTCCCAAAGTGGTCTATAGGGGGAAAAAAGGGAGAAAATGTGTAGATGCTAAAATATATAGAGAAAGATTGATATAGCCAGAGAAGAGTTTTAAGGGAAGATAAAGAAGAAGGAGGACTTGGGGCAGAAATCGTTCAAGAGTAAATAGCTTGGTTTCTTACAGAAGGAAATGGTTATTTTTACTTCTGCTGGAGCTCAAGTTTATCTAGAAAGGCTACTTTGTGGGTACAAGTCCTTCCTGCTTCCAACATGTTTGGCAGTCTGTAGTTAACTGGGATTTTGGAGCACAGCATTTTTCAAAGAGGTGCCAGGTTTGAATATGGACAGAAGAACATCATGGAGCCCAAGGAAGCCTTTTTCTACTCCAATATGTAGATTTTCAAGAGTTGGTATCCACTCCGTGCCTTCGGTATGGCTGAGTCTACAACTCAGCGCTCAAGTTAGGATTCCCCACTCATAAAAGGTCATAATTGCTCCCTCCTGGCCATAATTTCTTCCATTCCCTGTTAAGGAGCATTTCCAGAATCAAAACAAAAACATTTGAAGCTGCACAGTAACATCACTTCCCTCGAGTGTGGGGCATTGAAGTTTTTTCCACTCGGCCCCCCTCCCTCCTTCTGTTACTATGGCAACACTGTCCTGGACCTGCTCCAAACCAAGAAATGTTTGTGATGCTGCATACGCTATTGAATGACATTTCAAGTGTTAGTCAAACATATAAACCTGGCTTGGACCTGGCAGGGTGGACTGGAATCCACCCCCTCAAGTTTGTGGATGAATATGGCTTAATCAGAGCCCAAGATCTGAATTTGCTCTTAGGCCTGGGTTCTGGGATAACTGACATTTTTCTGTTGGGCTACAGGCCCCAAACCCCAAAAAGTTTACAATAGTTGAGCAAAGGACAATAGAGTCCCATGGCTGGCTGGGCTGGGGAATTCTGGGAGTTGAAGTCCACCCATCTTCAAGTTACCAAGGTTGAGAAACACTGTTCTAGGATATGCAGATGTGTTTTATGTATCGATAAACATTGGGGCCCCACATAATATTTTGTTTTGGCTAAGGGCGCTCTCTTTAAACATTTAACCAGAGCCATTAACGAACTAGAGCTTTTTATCACTTTTTAAAGAAAGCATCTGTATAAATTAATCTGTGTAAATCAGTCAACTCCTTGGACAGCATATGGCTGGACTGGGACACCCATAATCCCCACCTAAGACAATCATAGGACCCGCTGTTGAGAGTGACTGGCATGGAGATCATCTCAGGTCACAAAGAGCTGAATAAACAAACCTTGGAAATTGAGGTCCTTTTGGGGCGTGGAAGCCAGCAACTGTTTTGTATATATATGTGCGAGTTTAATGATAGAACTCTTTGCATCATAAAATCCTCCAGAAAGATTCTTTAACTTGCTTCTGGAACAAGTCCGTACATGCATATTTGTTTCTGCAGCCAGATCAACTGTTCCTTCAGCAAACTGAATCAACAGGAGTTAAACAATTGCTTGGGTGAAAGTCCTTCTCTCAGAGAAAGGAGCCTGCTATTTTTATATAGTTGGGCATTTTTTTTAAAGTAAGCCCCACAAAAATGATAAAAGAGTTACTTCACATAACACATACTCAGATGGTGGCACTTTCTTCTACAAAGCTGAGTTACGGCTGTCCACTTGGACAAAGGAGTTTCGATACATTTATAGAGCATAACTATGGCTCATAGTTGTGATAGCTACTTCTTACTATATCTTGTGTGTGTGTGTGTGTGCGTGCAATGCGCATGCTATTAAGTGCATGTCTTGCTTGCAAGCTTCCCCAAGACATCTGGTTGATCCCCACTGTCCCCAAGAGCAAATGCTTTTGATCCACCCAGTAAGGCTGGTATCTTCACTATGGTACATTTCAAAAATTATAGTTGCTGAGTTTCAAAAAAAGTGATGAAAAACATTGCTTGACTTGTCTGTACCTTGCCCCCCACTTTTTTCAGTTAGAAGCTAGCATTAACTACATTCGCCCTGGCACTCAGACGAAAAGGGGCATTGGTCATGGGTGAAAAAGCGGTGTCAAACTAGGTTTTGGGGGTCTTCCCCTCTAGGGGGCACTGGATCATTTCACTCCCAGCCGCCTTGTCTGGCGGTGGCTGCAGTGGTCTGTCTTATCGCAGACAGACAGCTCTGGAATCCATGGGTTGATTTTTCACCCAGCCGCAGTGAGAAGAAGGATCAATTTAATTCCCTCTCCAGCCATTAATTTTCTCCGCTATCTGTCAAGTTCTGAAGGAAGAGGGGGATGAGGGACTGGAACGCAGTGAGTTTAATTAAGCAGATGAGCAATCAAAGGGAGGGGGAATGGGGTCTCTTTGTGCCAATGGTCCTGAACCCCAACTTCTTATCCACTCCTCACCTGAGACCCCAAAGTCC